>JAKSZT010053882.1:8322750-8963237 GCA_026826555.1 Tolypeutes matacus | reverse complement strand
AAAAAAAAAAAAAAAAAAAAAAAAAAAAAAAAAAACAGAAGAAAAAAAATCAGTTCTCTTATTTTAATGTTACAGTTGCAGTAAAGTACTTTTTGTGTTCATCAAGAGTAGTGGACAAGTTGGCAATGCAAAATCTGCTGAAATTTTCTGACTGTATTTGAACTACTAATTTGAAGTAGAAAGGGGAGAAGAAAGTGAAATATCAGTAATTCACAGGTGCTTTCTATGTCCCCAAAGTAAACACCTGCTGAGGATGACATTTACTAATTTATACAAAATCACTGTTAAACAAAAATGGTAATTAAATGCAGAGAGATCAACATTATGTTTCAAGATGTTACTCCTTAATATTAAAAACCTAACCACTGAGGCCCAGAAGAGGGAATCTCAAACTTCCGAATTTACAGGTGTGGGATTATCCCTCATGAAAGCATCTGTGTTAATAACAACTTTAATACAAGCAGGAGGAAAAACAACTTTCACAAACAGGTAAAAAGTATGACACATTGCAAAAGGTTCTTTTAGTATTTGCAAAAGAAGTCATGCTGAGAAAAAAAAGCACTTTGTATAACGAATTATTAGACCATTCACAAATTCTAAATAGCAAGAAGTTTCATCCTGTAATCTTATTTGCCAGGTTTCAAAAATGAATCATTGAATAATTCATTTATTTTTTGACAGTCATCTTAAAAGAATTAGGTAAAACATCAGAGCAGTGGATTAAACACATTTTTTTCATTCTAATTGATAAATTACAAACCTTTCAATACTTATCAAACACATCTTTTGCATAGCTAATGTAATTTAACTAAAAATGTTTTAAAATTCAAGTTGTTTTCAGGTCATATATATGACATTTTTTCATTTTTAAAACAACATCTTGTCAAAACAATGCCAACACCTAAAAACAATGGCTTTCATATTTCATTGTGATAAAATATAATTTATGCTATATTACAAATCAGCACATCAAAACTGAAATTATTTGCATAAATTATCTTTCCAAGTGTATAATATATAATATGCTTTTTCACATCAAATTGAAATTTATTAAGCTTTTACTAAGGAATATGTGTGCATGTGCCCCTATATTGCTAAATAATTTATTTTCCAGCTTATTTTAAATAAGAATTATAGAGATATCCAAAGATAGTAATTCAAATAGAAAAAAAAAAAAAAAACTTGTGTAATTTCTTACATAAACTCTTTCATGTAAATTTTGTTCAAAGATATTTACTATACTGTTTTTAAGACTTACAGTTCCACTTTTTGAAAGAAATGTAAAATAAAAGAACTTTACAAGAATTTTCACTACAAAAATTGACACTGTTTATGTGAATAGTAATTATTCTAATTGTTTTAAGAAAGCTTCATAAGTGTCTCTTGGTTAGAAAGGATAAATTTACACTCACTAGGAAACATTTTAATCTGTGAGAAAGTATACTTTCAATTTTTACTTTTATCTAGCCTTACCCTAATAATGTGGAGTTAAAACTATATTTTTGCATAACATTATTGAATAAAAAGATTTTATATGTACTTATCAATGATAGTAAAAGCTGACTCAGGTTTAAGAGTTTGTGATGTAAACCCATTGAGAGAAAAGTTAAGCATTTTCTCTAGAATTATTATAGGTGGCAAAAATACAAAATTTATATTGTAAACTCAAATTTTCCTAGTAACTGACCTTGATTAAGTGTTGAAGTGCTATTGATGTCACCTGAGATAAAAGAAGATTCAGATTGTTTTCTCACAGTGTCATTCCACATCCTTCTTATACGACTCTATTGATATAAAATAGCAAGACAGATATTTATGTTAGTTTCCCCAAGCTTACCTTATTAAAGACACACAAAGATTTAACCTAAGCAATATGTGTCATTTTATCTGCTGGCCTTTTAAAGAATGCGTGTTGTGTCTGGTCTAAAATTAAGGAAGTCTCCACTGCCTCATTGCTTCTCTACTAAGGGGCACTTAATCTCCCACTCTTAAAAGTTTTTTTTTTTTTTTTTTTTTAAGATGGAGATGATTATTCAACAAATGTTTACTGACTGCCCACTATGAGCCAAGCACTATGCTATATGAACTTAGGATGCCATAATGAAGATGACATAGTTCTTAAAGAACTCCTCTCAAAAAATGGATGTTCATACCTGAAAGAAAGACTTTAAGAAATATTTTAAAAGAAACCAAAACCAAAATACTAAAAAAGCAAGTATTTGCCATCTAGATCATTATAATGAGAACACAATTAGTGCATCTGAACAGAACATGTCTCAGTAGGCTTTCTATAAATAAGGTTAATTAAGGATGCTGTCAAACTCTTTGTTACCTGTGTGCCAGAGGAATACCGCGCACTGGTTCTGGTGGTTGATGCCTTCACTGAACTGTGGGGGCTCTCAGTTGGGAGGCCGCCACAGCAATAGGAGTGTCTGAAGCACTTTCCATACTCTTTTCGTACCTGCATTGAATAACCATGAGAACAAGGAATTAATATTTGTGCTCTCTCGTTCTCTCTAATTAAATGAAAATAGCAGAGACAAATGAAAAGAATGGAAGTTCCACTAAGACTTAGCCATGGAAATTGCTGAAATAGCAATAAAAAAATATCTCTGCCTGCTAGACTAGTAGGGTCTTTATAATATGATATAACATATAGAAATGTTTTATACCCTGTTGCTATAAAGTAAATGTTAATTATTCATTAATATACAATGGCAATTTTCTTTTAAAACTTAGCCATCAATTTTTTATTTTTTATCTCAACTTTTTTATTTCAGGCTAGAAAAATAGGGCAAAAAACTTAGTATTTTCTTCGCTAAATGGCATTTAACCATTCTGTAATTCAATCATTTAATTTTATACACTTCATGTTCTCTAAAGGTATGTCAATACATAAACTTCTTTTATTGGATGGCATAGTTTTGTGGAATGGCAATGCCTTTGGCACAAGAATAAAGGAAAAAAAGGACTCTGGTACATTTGCCGTTAATTAGGATGGAGTGTTTTCTTCATTTTCTGATGTGTCTACCTTTAACATTTAGAGTAGGGAGTCTAGGATGTCTATTTACTTCATTAGCACACAGGGGAACTATTTATGCAATTTCTATTCACATTAATGAGTTACTCATGTAATTTCCCTTTTCCCCTGGAGCCTGGGTATATGAATAGTTAAAAAAGTTGTTAGGCCTGAAAAGAAAGTTTAAACTGAACTTTAAAAAAAAAGCCATCCAAACAACAGCTAAATGATATAAATGATAGGGCCATTCTTAAGGGGGAGGGGGCATGACAGGGGTGGGGAAGTGGGGGTGAGGGGTAGATAACATGTCCTAAGTTTTAGGCAGCTATATCGGCATATAAGCGTGTTTTATTGTGGCTTTGAGCAGACTTTGAAATTACAAGACAGACAAGACGAAGTTGCAGAAGATAATATTTTTTCTAGTAGGTTACAAAAAACATTCAAAGGCTTATTTTCCCTTACAATTCTATGCTCAGTATCTGCCTTCAAAAACCAGGACTTTGACACTTATTTCTGGCAAACTGAAGAATTAAAGTAACTAGATGACCTTTTAAATCTAAGTGCATTTGCATTTTCATCCTCTTAGCTTTATTTAATTATACTTATTAAAACAAATAGCAATGGGGTTGAGATTTCAAAGCATTTTCTTCAGTGAATATGCTCACTCAAATTTTAAGAACCATGATTTTAACTTAATCATTTTATATCATATCCTTAACAAACCATCTTGCAGCACCCAATAGGATGTACCCAAGACTAAGTAGAACATGTTCAAAAGAAATTCAACATGATGGTTTTAAAACATAACTGCTCATTTAAAAGGCATAGTAAAATCTTTCTTCAGTTAATACACATAGCTATAACAAGAAATAACAACTACCTCACACATTTACTAAGTTTATGCTATCAAAGATGTTTGGTAACAACACAGAAAAGTATGGATATATTATCATATGTATACAAAAGTTTATTTATGTAGGAAATATATAAAAAGAAAAGGTAATTATTAAGGTTATCTCTGTATAATATTTAAAAAGTTAAAGTTCATTGTTATTAAATAACAAGATACCTCACAAAAATTTTTCTGCACATTTAACGGCTATTAACTATTTTGAAATTCTCTATAACCAAGACATTGGAGATCAAAATGGTATTTTATACAAATAATACCTTCCAATGTTAGTTTTGGTCTAATGCCTATATTGTTGTGAATGTACATTATCTGTCGGAATTGTACATTCTACTGTCATTATCTCAAAATTATAGCTTATTCAAACCTGATGGAAGTAACAACACGATCATCTTGTCAGGACCGAAAACATAATAGTTTTCACTTTCACAATTCTATTTCTTTGTTCAATTTAGTGACCAACTAGTAATAACAGAATAAAAAGACTACATTAGATATGCAGACAGAGAAAGGATGATACCTAGTGAAAGGTATGGAAATTTTAAACCTAAATGCAGCTAAGCCATTCTCTTAGATTTATATTTTCCTGTTACACTTTAATGTTTTTCATTCTAAACTTTAATTTTTGAATCATTTTTGCTGACTCCATTTAACATAAAATCAGGATAAAATAAGATGTGATGTACTATATTAATGGTTTTGAGGTATTTCAAAAATTACTCAAAAGGCAACAAAATTAAATTTTTTTTTTTTAATTAAGGCCATTTAGCTTTATACTCAATTTCATTTAGACCCACTGCATTCTGTTTATCAAGCAAATAATGAATTTATTTGACCTTTCCTTTACCCTGTGCATTCTTTGCATAATGTACTTTGTAGAACCCTCTGGTAAAGAGGAAATCTTTACATAAATAACTAGTTTATTACACTCACAAACTGAAATCCAAAAGATGATTAGTATTGGAATAGTTCATATGTGAAGCCTGAATTTCCAGACAGGTATTAAAACTAAGGTTAAAAAGATGATGCTATTTAAGATCAAGTCCAGCTATAGGTTAAATATTCTTTGTTCTAATTATTTTCAAATAAAAAAACAAGCAAGCAGAGTACCCAAGTGTTTTCAATCACTTACTTTCTTTTGGAGAGCACAGTGAAAGATGAAAATGAACACTCCCTGGAAAGCATTAAAGATGGTGAAGAGATATGCCATCACAATAGTCTCCTCATTAATAAAAAGCAACCCAAATGACCAGGTTAGGCCAAGAAGACACAGAAGCGCAAAAGCACCAAGCACCCAAGACCTGAAAAAATAAAGTGGACTTTATTAACAGGCTCAACGAGGAGAAAAAAAGATGCACATATGAATATTAACATTTTAGTAGTAGCAGTTGACTTTCTCTATGTTCACATTCATATTCAACAGCATTTTGGCTTTAACCTTTCATTGATTAAAGAAAGAACAATAGCATTTAGTACTGCAGCCTCCAGTGAAAACAGCAACAGCAGGTATGACCTTTCCTTACTCCAGAATAAACAAGGTAGCAAATCTATATTAAAATACAAGATGTAAAACAACCCCCATTTTTGTGTATTTTGGTAAAAGAAATCAAGGAGCCCTTAATTAGTTTACTCCTATATTTTTATTCCTGTGCTGTACTCACATGACACTGAATAATGTGACACATACAGAAAGGTTAAATGGCAGATAATTCACTTAGCACCTAAACTTTAGATTCTAATAAACTAATCTTAGGTGGACCTAAGGTTTATAACTAAAGCATGAAGAAGCCTCACTGAAATGGGACAAAAACATGAGAACAACTTCAAAATAAAATAATTTTTGAGAGATTTCATCATGAATAGCTTAAGGAAAAAAGAACTGTAGAAAATAGGACGGAATGAGAAGGATTTAGAGTCAGTGCATTCCATGTCTAACTAATGATCTTACTTGATAAATGGCTTATTATCTTCATAGCTAGAAAGCATTATAAGCAGAAAAGAGAAACAAAATTATTAGACAGAATTAAAATAGAAAGTAATAAGAAAGCATTTATATATTTTATAAATTAGTCAAAATTAAGTCAAAATGCAGAGGCAAGCAATTAAAAAATAAAGGCATATTATAGTTTTAAAATACTATAGCAAATTAGATACTCCAAAATAATTATAAAAATTAAGGGCAATTCATGATACTGACAGATTTGTAAAAAATATAAATCATGCCATAAACTTGTTAATGTAGGGTTCTACCTTACCCAGGTAAGTCCGTATTATAGTAGCCATCACAAACACGGTAATTACTGGTGTAGATGAGAAGACAGAAATAGGAAAAGGAAGAAAAGAGAGAGATGCTAAAGATTAGCTCTCTCTCTTACCATGCAACATGCAATGAAGCTGGCACTAACCTATCTAAAACATCTAATTTGTTAACAATATTTACCCTTACTCTAGATCTGCCATTTTTTTTTACATTAAAATATTATTTTCCATAATCCCATTAAAACCAACTGGAATAAAACTTCCTCAAGTTTTAAATTAAAAGATTCCTATTTAAAATGTAACTCTGAAAATGCTTGCAAAAAATGATTTTATGAACAAACAGCTATTAATTTTTTGTTAATTAGATAGCAGTTTTTCCATTAATAGGATATTGCAGTTTTTATTCAGCATTGAAATAAAGTACACATTTGTTTAATTAGCATGAAAACAACAGATAATCTTCAAGTTAACAATAGTAATAGAGTAAATTCTCTTAGGAGAACAGGATTAGGAGTAGAAACTGCTCAGAATCCTTAAATCAAAAAGTCATTTAACAAAACAAACAATATAATCATATCAAGTCATGCAAAGAGGAACATCATTTTGAACTGTATTTTAAATTCAAATGAAATTGCTACAGTGATATGGAATTTACACGAAGTCACTGAAACAATTTCTTGGCTCTAGGTCAGGATGGAATTACCTAATTTTTGACCAATATCTGTAACATGGTAACAGTGAAGCTCAATCTTGATCAGTAAAATTTTGTTCTGGATAATTTCTAGAGTTGATAGAAGGTATTCATGTGTTCTCTGTGGAAAATAGCTTTTACTAATTTTTCCAAGTACAAAAAGTAAAGTACAAAACACTTACTTAATGTTTTCCAACCTGCTAGAGTCTGGTTTCAAAGTATTTGAGTGCTTCACCATTTTGCACAATGTGATCACCAGGAAGATAATATTTAACTGTTATAACAGAGAAGGAATTAGACCACTATGAACAAAGAGTAAACACTGAATAAGTTTTTTGCAAATATATTTAATGATTAAATATCAATGTCATGTGTTAGACAATTATTCCATTTTTGTGTACAATGATCAAGTCAAGTCTATATAAAGATACTCTGGGCTAGGTATCATTAATTCTTTAATAGATCATTGGACATGAAACTGCAACCTCATTAAGTCAGTATCATGTGATAACGATTACATAAATTAGTAAATCTAAATTAGTTTTCTTAAGTAGAGCTACTTCAGGTCCTAAAAGCCTTATGATGGAATAATTTAACTGGATTCCTTAGAAGAGGCATTTACAGTTTATAACTTATAATGACTAGAACCCCGAGTTTGGAACCATAAGACTTTGGCTGAACTAGTGCTTGATTTTGACTATCTCCTAATTGAGGATAATAACATTTGTACAGTCTATATCTAAGGCAATTTTGAGAATCAAATGAAAGAAAAAATATTATTTCTATAAAAACATTATTTCTATAAAATAAGATAAAATAATATATATAATTTAACAAAATCCTATTAATAGTCATCAGTTCCTTTTTCCTTATGTCTCTACATTGTATTTAAGTAGATGAATTTTGAAGAAAGACTGTTTCGAGTCCTTCAAAAGACTCAACTGTGCAAAAAATCTAGGTGTAAAGAAAAGCAAAGGGGTTGGGGGGAGATGAAATCTGACACTGAAGGAAGGTATGGGATTTCAGAAGTTGAACAAGAGTAAACTCGAAAGGAGTTAAAAAAAAAAAAAAAAAAGAAAGTATGTTCTGACTGAGGAGAGGGTTTGTAATTTGCATATGCTTTTATAGACACCTAACAAAATGTTGGAGGGGAAGTAATTCCATTTTTATGCTCTAAAAAATATAATTAAGCTAGATTACTTCTGGACTTTTTTGGCATCTTACTTTGGATTATTACCTTAAAAAAAAAGAAAAAGAAAGCTATTTTGTGAGTTTAACATGACTTAATATGAGAGTACAAGTCCAAATGATATATTCAGAAAATGATCTTTTTGGCATGGAGTTGAATTCAAATTCCTTGGTGACAGACCATCAACATAATTTTGTCAGGGTAACATAATTGCTTTTACTGAGTCACAATACCATATGATAAAAATAACAGCACTATTTTACTCATTCATCACTGCCTCTCATTTTATAATGAGGAAAAATGATATAGGGCATTAAATTAAAATCTCCAAGTCCTTCCTAATAATGAATCTAGAAAAAGAGCAAAGCCTTTAAAGCTATGCATCAGCCATTTGGTTTGCTGTGCCTTATTATTTGTCTTAGATGTAGCATCTCCTATTAAGGAATTAAATGAGGTTAGTGGGCAGGGCATAATCTGCATGTGTCTTCAGATAGTACTCTATCTGTGGCTCTTAATTACTTGAAGATAAAAGAAATTCCTTGTTTTAAGTAATGGTATTTTAAAAATTAATTTCTTGAAATACCTATTTAGAGAAAAATAAATAAGCTTGTGGAAACGATTTTTAGTATCATTTTCTCAAGATGATTCCAGTTGATAGTAATATAAATAAATGCTTGCATTTTCAGGGATATTTACAAGATAAATTTCATTCAACTAGTATTTACTGACTTTCCTGTTCTATGTATAGAGGTGCTCATTGTGGATATGTAAGATACAATTTCTGCCCTTGAGAAATTAGAGATCCTGCTGCAAATATTTGATTTTTTTTTTTTAACGAATCATGGTAAAGTGTATCTCTGATAATTTGTTTTTTTTTTTTTTTTTCTTTTTTTAAAGCCAAAAGCAACATTGTTTTTACTTTATTTTATGAAGCAGTGGCCTTCACTAGTAAATTTAAGGAATGGTTAAAAGTAATAAAATCTATAGATATCCCCCAAACAAACAAAAAACATGTAAAAGGGCAAACTGGAATTCTCAGCTAAGAATGCCTGTTATTTGTTGAAAATGAGGTTCATATAACCTACTTTATAGAATCTCTTAAACTTTTCTCCTTTTCTTTCTGAATACTCCTGATAAGAAACTTTTTGTTTCAAACTTTTTGAACTTTGTTTTCCCCACCCTCTTCATAAATAATTTCCTCAATCATATCATACAGGTCCTTAATTAGGTGTTCATTATTTTCAAAGCAATAAATACAATTGTTCTTTTATCCCTTCAAGAATATATATATATATATTCCAGAAATACTACTAGAACTAAGTTATTAATTCTTGACTATGATATATAAAATTACTATTAATCCTAGACTATAATGTATAAAATTACAAGTACAGAAAGGAAAAATGTATATGTATAAAGTATTATGTTGTAAATTAAAAATAAGCAGAAAATGTGGTCTTGGGAGTAAACCCACTGGAATATTTCTTTCATGAAATATATGAACTAAAATATTTTCCAATAAAACGGAAATAAGAAAATAAAGTCTACCTATATAAAAATACAATTAAAGCTTAAATATGATGCAAAGATTTTTTTTACTAAAACTGAGGACTAACCAAATTGAGTGGCTATAATATGCTGCAGGAAAATATTATCTCATTTAGACCTTTTGGGTGCCTTCTCCTTCCCTTCCCCTTACACAACTAAGGTTTTTAACATTGTATATTAAGTGTTTTTTCTAGTTAACAAATGCCATGCATGCATAATACATAGAGTTCAGAAAATCATTGAAAAACAAAAACAAAAACAAATCCCTATATAATCCTCCCTCCTAGAGGTAGCAGGTACTTGTATGCCTATTTTACAAATAACTGAGATGCTAAGAATCTGTCAAATATCACTTTAGCTACTAAAACGTTACTGCTAAGATTCAATGTACTATATGATCTGGCTCCATAGCCCAATTAACAATTGATTCAGGATGAGAAAAGAATCAATCTTCTAACAAAACAAAGATACACTAGTTTTATATATAAAGATAGTATTTCAATAAAGAATAATCTAATTTAAGAAAGCACCCAGGTATGATGAATAAGTTGAAGACAATAAATAAATATATAAAATACAGCCTCAGAGAAATCTTAATAATATAATAGGAATGCTTTTAAAATGGCTGCCACATGATGGACTTAGAATAATTAGTTCTACACTCCTTTCCTAAAATACTACCATCACACAATCAGCAACTTGCCAAAACATCCACACATTTTTCCTCCCATTAGTCAAATTGTTTGCTTAACAACAGTTAGTTGTGTTTCATCTAAACTTATGTCAGTTGTTCTAATTTCTGTAATTATATAATTATCACACAAATCCCTAAAAGTATAAAAGAGAAAGATGTTGTTTCTAACATACCTAAAATTAAATGTTTCAAAAAGACCTTTAAAACTCTTTAAAGAACTGAAAATACTGAGAATAATCATAAAACCACAGAAAGATTCTGCACTCGTACTATTTCATAAATGTCTGTAAGCTACTCCTTTTAATTAAACTAAAAATAAAAATTATAGCCAATGCACTAACATTTAGACTGTCAAAAATTTAGTTAAATCCAACACTAATTTAACCTTTGAAAGAAGACTAAAGATATACAAATAATGAGACAATGGTACATACAAGTACTGTCATTTCAAGATAAAGTAATTATGAAAAAAAAGCATGCAAGACATTACGTGAATCATAATATAAGATGGCAGAAAATGCTAACTAAAATAGCAAAGGAATATTCTGTGATTGCAAAATATTTGTCTTTTCCCCAACTCCACATAAAAAATGAAAACTTCACTAACACTCACATTTAATTTACTAATCCTGTTAGAGAAATGAATATATCATTTAGATACTGAACATTTTAACATGTTACCTCCAACATATATGGACAGTGAAATACTTTCTGGAAATAAACAGATCATATACTCAAGCTTAAACAATGTTTTAAAATGTAGTTTTAAAGATCTCTTATTTTTCCCAAACTTTAAAAAATATAATAGTTCAATTTTCAGTTTCATAGAACAAATATGGTTGCTCTGCTCTTTTTCAACAGATAATACTCTTAATAAGAATGATTTTTTATACTGCAAAATATTTCAATAGATCTTTCCCTCTCCAACTCCTTTCCTGTTCTCCTAAAATACAACTGTGGGAATCAGAACAAGAGAAAGAGGGACAAATAAAAATATCTTTGATAAAATCTACAGTCTGAAATAGTTAATTGAAGACTAAAAGTTTCAAATGGACTACTGGCTGCAAATCTGAAGTTCTGTTCTTTGCATTCTTCACATGACATAAATGGCTCTTTCCATATACTTCTGCATTTATTTCTTTTTTCTCATTAAAGTAATTTCTCCTCACTTTTACTTCTTTCCAGTTTATTTTCCTACCTTTAATATGTGTTTTTTTTTTTTTTCTTTTAAAGAAAGCACAACACCTAACAGTATCTTCCCTATTCCTCATTAGAAAGCAAGCAAAGAGTCAGGTAGAGAATGTCTCTACCATGTCCAATTGCTATTCTTCTTGAATTTCAGAGCAGCCACTTTTAATCCCTCTTGTTCATTGGTTTATCCTTCCAATATAAATAATATTAAGTTTAAAACACAGTATTTGGGGCAAGTGAACGAGTGTGAGAGGAAATATGTGGAGTTAAAGCTACACACACAAAGATTTGTCTAAACCTGGTAACTTGCAAACTCTATTGTACATATTGAAGCCACTAAGTAGTGCTAAGATTAATAGAACTGAATTACACACTGTGTGACAGTCCATCAGCCTAAATGCCCATACTGATGGTTAATGATGGAAGCGAGGCAACTCATTCAGGAATTAATCAGAGTTTAACTGCTGTATGTGTGTGGGTGTACTTGTAAAATAGGTATACAGGTATCTTTTAATAGAACTTAAAGTGAAAAAGAGCAAGTTCAGAAGAAAAAAAAATTCCTTATTTTGATGCAAAGAGTAAATCACCAAATTGGGGATTTCTTTCTCTCCCACTGATGAATATTGCTCTTTAACTGTCCCAAAATAATAATTTCATAAATTATTGTTTATTTCTGCCAGTACTTGCTGATGAATTTCATCAATATTGAATGATTTGGCATAGAACAATCACCCATAGTGATGAACATGAAAATATAAAGGAATTCTTAAAAAAGGGGGGAAGGCACCACAGATTAAAGGAGTGCACTGTTTGTTTTATAGACATCAACCTGCTCAATTGAATCACATCTGCCTGAGCTCAAGCAACTTAAAATTCTTTCTGCAGCCTGCAGTACTGACACGGATATGATAAGACAGAAGAACAGAAATACCATTCTGAAGTAACCTAGATGAACTGTACATGTTCTGACCCTTTTTGTCCTCCTTGGAGCTTTTGCTACCTGGCAAATGAAGCTCTAAAACTTAACTTGTATCTCCAGATCTTTGCTGTTAGCCAAGCAGAAACCTATTTCTCCCTGGGACTAGCAGCCAGAGAGGTGTTCTCTGAAGAAGACTTCTAAATGAGTGTGTGAGCTGAACTCTTACTGAACTGAATTAATTATTAACGACACAGATGGAGCTGTCCAAATGATAAGAACAGCTCCTGACGTGTCATGATCCAAGCTTTCATTAAACCATTTCAGGCATACTAATGGTTTCCCACTGCTCATTACTTATAAGCACTTTTCTCATAGATATAATAACTCCAGTGCCTGTAGGCAAGACATTCTATAGAAATGCAGAAGTTGGAAGTTTTATCTTCCTTAGAATATTATTTTTTTTCATAAAACCATTATATAAAATGTACAGCTATTTAATACTACTATTACTATTTAATTCTACTAGTTAAATGGGTGATTCAGAAAAGTTGGAAATACAAAACTATACTTTCAAGGAATGCCAATATGTAATTCTGTTAAAAGAGTAGTATACAATATAATTTATATGAATTTATGCTTTAGATTTATGTCTACATTTAGTTTTAAAGGTCTTTAATCACTGTAGAGATATATGCAGGTAGATGTATTATTTCAACAAACATATGCTACACAATCAGAGCACATCTTCATTTAGGTTACTGCAAGATATTGTTTTGCACTCTTATACCACTTATTGTCTCTGGTTGGGATGATGAGAGGGCAAAGCAATCGCAGAAGAATAATTTCCAGGGTCTGTACTGTGATTGCTACCTGCTGTTTCATTAATTTTTTTTTTTTTTTAAGGTTGGGAACACTGTTCCCAAAAGCCCTTCACATCTCAACTTAAATGATCTGTTAGAGGATAATAATGACAAGACTAATAAATAATAGTGAACTCTAACTGTAAATGGTCAGTATAATAAAATATCCTTTACCTCTTTTCATACTCTAACTTGAATATGTGTGAACATTAACTCTTTTCACCAAATGAAATGTTTTTTAATACTCTAAAGTCAGTACTTATCTGCAGAGATACAAAATAAACAAATCTTCAGTGCAACAGAAATGACAGGTGATACTTTTATAGATCAGACCAATATCCCTAAAGCAGTTTTTATATTCTTCAAAGTATATATGTGTTTGGCCAAGTGCTTAGAGAAAAAAAGAAGACTGTCTTTTTAAGGATGCTACCTCTTCATGTCAGCTATTAATTCTAGATAGGCATAGGCTATGTTAACATAAGCAATCCCATAACAAAAACTGGGGCAATCATCTAGATTGAATAATTCAGATGAAAAATCAGCTTTCCTGGAAACACTTGAGAATATTTTACTGGTTGGATTCATGCAGGCATTCACCTCAAATTTTCATTTTGCTTTGCATATGTAATTTTGTAAAGTAATTAATTGTAATGACAAATGTACATACATTTGACGTGGTTTTAAGTTTCCTTCAATTCCTAAAATTTTTTCTCAAATTTTATAAATGCTAGTTAACCACAGAAATCTCCTAAGAAGCTCATTTTTATCACTTAAAAAAATTCTTAAAAAAATAAAAAAGATGAAGGCAATATTTAGATTTGTTTCCTTTTCAATTTTATAATGGTAAATAACACCTACTTCTATCAGAATAATGCTATAGATGAGTGAATACTGAAATCTGATATTTTGGTTATATTCTTTTATTTCAACTATATTCCAAATATATGGCTAAAGGCAATGTAAGAAGTAAAAGTTACCTTTAATGTACTATATTTAATTGTGCCAAATTCAATTTTAAAATATTTCTTAAAATCAGTATTTTTATTTGGCATTTAAGTCTCAGAAAAGTAATTGATTTCTAATTATTGAAAAATTGATTTAATATTCATTTCTAATCTAGGCTGCTTAAAACTTTCTGTGTTCTAAAAAGGAATGAAGGTGTGGACATTTACAGGTAATGCATTACTATGCAGAAATTAAGTATTAAAAGTAATATTCTTTTACTTTTTAAAATCATTTTTAAATGATTCATTTAAGAATCATTCATAAATGTTATATAGGCCGGTACAGGGCAAATAATAGAGATTTTAGAGATATAATTTTCTGAAATAGAATTCTTAGTGAAAACACACTATTCCGAAGAAAATATTCTATACCCATTAGTTATTCTTTTCTAATTATCAGACTAGTTTCAATCCACACAACCATAACATGGTTTATATGAAAGCTTAATTTTAGATTATGACATTATATTTTGGCATACTGAATTAAAAATTGGAAAATACTTTTAAGAGGAAAATAATTTTCAGAAATAGTATTAATTAGGAAGTATAAGAGCGCCCAATAATAGTCTAATGTTTAAAATATACTATATAATTCTATCTTGTAATATAGACATGTGCATACATCTTTGAATGCATATATAAATTAACAATAAGACAAGCTATCCTTGTTTGAATAGTACTATTAAAGCAGCAAGCAAAAAGAAGAGGAAAATAGAAGCTGCTTACCAGAATAATGAAGGTAACAGGTCCAATGAAACTCCATATAAAATAGTTATCAACATGAAGCCAGCAACTATTATGAGAAGAAAAGAATATATATTATTAAGCAATTTCAATAAATACTTAGCATCACAAAGAAAAGAGAATTTTAAAAATCTAAAAACCAAAACTATACATTTACCTTTAAAATTTTACATTTCATGGGCAAGAACAATTCTAATAATTCTGAGATGGCTTTGACTTAACAAAGGGTAGTATGATTTATTTATTGAACCTGCTGTTTTTTCATTTCAGGTTTTATATTTGACAAGAGCATAAATAACTATGCTTGTACTAAGGCCAACAACAAGACTCACCCTACTACCAAATTTTTAAGGCATTGGACTTTATTAAGGAAAACTTAAAACTCAATATCCAAATTTTTTTTCTTAGGCTCTACAAGTAATTTTCAAAATTTGCCTTTTATCTCTATGTATGAAGAAAAGTGCTTATAAGAAAATAGGCAAAAAATTGTTCAGATGTCATATTTGCTGCAATACAGTATAGTACAAATATAGACCTCAACTGGGAATGAATACCAGAAAAACAAATTCAAAGCATAGAACTCATGCACTATGAGAGTAAATGATAAACTTAATAGAACAGATTTTCGTTAGTCATTTATATTTAACACTGCGTCCCCACTGAATTTCTTTCATTTGCCTTTCATCATGTGTACTGTCATCAAAAAGCTTTCTTTAGTTTAAAGAATATTTATATAACTAATTTTATCAAAGGAAAAAAAATAAACAGAATTGGAAGGCAAATTCCTGCTGGTAGCATATCAAATCCTTAGAAACATGGCTGTGTATCTTCTGTCACCTTCCATAAATATCTTTATTTTTATAAATAAAAGACAGTGGCTATTTTAATCTTTCGAACTACCTGATAAAATATTATCAAAGAAAAGCATATGGGATGGAATGTGCTACTGTCACAATTAAGAATGAGAGTTAACTAGAGGGTCGTCTACACAAAGAGAGCTAATGAAGCAACAGCTTAAAACTAAGTAGTTAAACCTGTCAGATGCTTTAAGTTCAGTAGAATTTTGTCTTAATATTTCTCTAAGGCCAAAAAATTATTTACTTTTTCAATTTGTTTCAGGTCAATCTTTTGTGTTAAAAAAAAATCCATAATTTAGAATATGCCTCGCTAGAACACAAATCCTCTGAACCTAGAAAATTACAAAAGACTTGATTGTAATTTGTGCACGGCATGCCCATTCTCTTACCAATAAAGCCTTCAAATGCTATTTTAGTGTCAGGGACCCTCACTGACAGCTTTCAGGCTTTAAAAAATTATTCACATCAAGAACAGTCAGGTCACTTGCAATTACTTACGCTTTTTCTGTTCCATAGCTCTTATAGTCAATAGCAGCTGAAACTCCAACCACTGTGGCAGGAAACAAGTAACCAGCAACATAGTAATATTTCTTCCTTGAATATTCACTTTCAAACACTTCAACTAACATTAAATAGAGCTGAACACCTTCTAGGCACATCCAAGCAAAGGCCGCCAAAAAGAAAAAGTGTAAAAGTCCTGCAAATATTGGGCACGCAATCTATAAAGGAAAAGAACAAAAAAATACAAAAGAAATCACATGAATACAAACTGCCCATCTCAAAATTGTAAAATATTCACTGACAGTACTTACTATTTTCTTTAAAATGCATCATTACTTAGATTACACTATGACTTCTTCAAAATATTTTTTTTTCATAAATGGGAATGAGTTACAAATAATGCAAAATTTTAGCAGAGTATAATGCTTACAGGATGCCAGGTGTGCTATAAATTTCATCAATATAAAGCATTACCATTTTTTTAGTGAAATTAGGCATCCAATAAAAAATCTTAATTTTTCTTCTTGGATTATCCATGGCAAAATCTGAATATTCTGTTTTTTTATGATTTGTTTTACAAGTCTTTAAAACATTTGTTTGCAAATACACTATTCCTATTTTTATATAACATAATTTAAAAAATTTCCTTTAATGGAAAATACCCTGGCTCTAATTGACTATTTTCTGTCATATCTAGAACATTCTTAAATTCATCCTGGTTCAGATAAATATAGGGAGAAATACTACCTAATTATTAAGTTCTGTTTCTGACACTGAGAACTTGTGATGAATAAATTGCTCTGAATATACAGAAATGATCACTGGCCAGGGTAAAAGTATAAGCAAAATAAGAATTTTTGAAAACCATCTTTTCATTTCAGTATTCCCAGTACACCTCTATTCAAATTATACAACTTAATAACAACCCAGAAAAATGCAACTGTACCTTAATACATGAAGTGAATAGGCAGATTTTTGGGTGATATTTTTATCACATAATAATATTGCTTAATGATTTGCCTGCCTTTAAATTAAAAAAATTATACTTTCAATATTGCCATGCCAAATATGTCATGTTACAGGGTCAAAGATTAACATCAGCCTTATGTGTAGATTCACCCCTATTATAATCACTTTTTAGAGAACGAAGGTCAACAAACTAAGGGGATGCTTACCATATATTTTGTTTTATCAATGCCTATTAAGAAAATAAATTCAGCAATGAAAAGGTTGATACACAGGTTCTTGTGAATAGTATTACGGTCACTCTGTAGACCACGGAAAAAGCAGAAGGTGAAGATGCAGATAGCCAGGCAAACAAGGGAAATAACAATTCCCACCCAGGTGATAACCGTAAGGAGTAATTCATGAACTCCATCTTTGTACTGGGGAAAAAAAAAAAGATATGAGAAACATTAATCTTTCTGCATCATCTAAACTGAAGGAAAGATAGCTTTTACATGTAATAGTGCATCATTTAACACTGAACTTCTCTGAAGAATAACATTCATGTATGTTCAAACAGGGCTCAATTTTGACCATATAACAGAATTCAATATTATCTTATTGACTTTTATATCCAAAGTATGACCAAGGAAAGAGGAAGATTTTTTACCTACAAAATAATGCAAGAGCCTAGTTATATCAAAATAATTATTGAAATAATTACCTAAATTAACATATGGAAAATATTTATGATAGTATAATAAGGAATACTTTGCTATGATAAAAAATAATTGTCATTTAAATCATTTTCTAGGACAAGAAATAAGCCAAATTTTAAGTTTTTATTTCCTTCTTATGTTTCTATATTATATTTACATACTGAGAGTTGAGCACACAATTGATCTGAGATTTTATGCTATATTTTCAAAAATAATTTTATCTTCTGCCTTTCATTCTCTTAGTCACAAAAAAGCACATTTAAGAAATATTCCAGAAGCTATTATGAATTTTCAAATTCTGCAGCTTTACAGTGTATGCAATTACAGTGACAAGGTTTTAGGAAACTTCAAGGGCAGGTGATGAAATAAGATTCAAACATTCAGGATTTGGAGGGCATGAAAACTTTACAGCCCTCTCTCTCTTCTGTATCACCAATTGCTTTCCATTTTTTACCCACAACTGCCTCTCCCAGACACATGCCCCAAAAAGAAAATTTAGAATGAGCCTGTAAAAACACATGGTTTTGAAAAGTAATAAATATAGTGCCAAGATTTCTTAAAACAATTAGAATTCCACATTAGTTTGTTTGCTTTTTAGTTATGATGAGCACCCAAAGAAGGGACTATTACACAAGCTATACTAAATCTCTGCGGTTTTTCTCTCTCACTAATTGGAAGTGCAAATACTTACTGCAATTTCCCTGTGGGCCATAAGAATTGCAAAATTGGTTAGGTGGCTGCATGCACACGTTGTACGAGTTTTATTAGTGTCAACCAGCTTGCAGCCCTGGGTAGACCAATATCCCATCATAGTTCTCTCTGAGTAGTTCCAGAAGGAGCAGTTTGCATTGAAATAATTGTCAGGCTGGGAAATAAAATGACAAGATAAAATTAGGATTTTACACTCTAAGTTGGCAATAGCAATTGTTTAATATGTATAAAAGGTAATTTAGATTAAACTTTGCATGTTTCGGACTATAAAGTTTTTCATCAGCAAAATTGTGGACTATGTTATACAAGGCAGATATCTAGCTTAAAAGGGGCTTTATAGTCCGAAACACTCTAAAGTGTACTCTAAATTACCAAAAACCCATTTTACACAATTACTATTTCCATCTTATGATTTTACATACTGATGGTACATCAGAATTTTTTTTTTTTTTTTTTTCTGTTTGACAAAATTAAAGCCATGAGTTTGTTCTGAGGGAATTCTTGAAGGACCAAGTATTTTAAAATCCATTTTCAACTTTGGGCCAATTTCCGGTTATTTCTAAGTGGCACAGTGACAATTTGAATCATGTAGTACTTAGTATGTTCAGGTTCTTAAAAGAGTAAATCAACTGAAGCAGATCGAAGCGATGCTATAACCATGCAAATTTATTTTTCTTTGCTAATTCTGGAGATCCACTTGGCTATCTGAGGGCATTTATTCACTCATAACAACAGCACACAATTCTGCACAATCTTCTACCACAGTGAATTCATTTAACATACTGACTTAAATTCTAAGACACAGCAGAGGAGGAATATCATCTCCTTGATCCTAAGTTTTTTAAACACAGTGCTTGGTGACCAGCAATAGTAATTAAAAAAAAAAAATGATTTGACATACTAAAAATGCAGAGTTCTAAGAGTTAATATTCAGCTATCCTGCTGCTAAGGTAAGTTAATTTTCACTCTAAAACAAAGTGGAGTCATTTACATTTTCATGTTGATTACTGAATTAGCTTTCATTAAGAATACACTTAAGTTCTAATAATCACTGAACCAGCCTCACTTAATTTTATGTTCATAGACTTAAATAAACTTGTGTCTCTGACCTAGTCCAAGATTTAAAATTCAAATGCAGAGGTCTTTTCTTTCCTCTCTCCCATCTCTCCTCACTTCCCTCTCCCCATCTCCAGTATGTCAGTTTTGCTTTCCTTCCTTATTGGTTTTATAACCTTCCCATTAATTCATTAGCTTATGTAACTTACATCAATGTGTGGCAGGGTAAAAAGCACAGGATCAGTCAGGTATACTCGGCTGGACTCTTTATTGATTGAAACTGAAATGACGTGAGAATTCACTGCAATAGTACTATTGCGACCTATAAAGTCACCACCCAGTTTTATAGTTGCATTTTCTGTACTAAGGAACTGTCCCAGACTCCGGTAAATGATGAACACCAATTTTGCAAGCCCTAGAAAGGTGAAAAAGGTCATATGATTTTACAGTAAAAATGTTAACAACCTTAATTTAGATTATGCTTATTAGGGAAATGTAAAGCATTATTTTAAATATTAGGCCCTTTTTCTTATATTAAGAGGCAAATACTCAGCATTCAGGAATAAATACATTGAACTGAATAAAACCGTCAATTTTTAAAAGAATATGTTGTATCTTACCATTCCTACTGTTCTGCTTGACAGTATTGGCAGAGAGTTGGATTGAGCTGCCTGATCCTTTGATGCCCAGAGGAAATTTAAAGTCTTGGACTTGTCCTTCTGTACTGAGTACTGCAACTTCCAGAACTGGATGAAAGAATAAAGGAGGAGGCAAAAAAGTACATTCTTTAAAGTTAAAATAAATTTTTTTAAGTTAAAATATAAAGATGCAAATGAGAACTGTGTGGAAAATACTGTTTTTTCTTTCTACTATAAAACTTTACAAGTAGATTTCAACAAAACCATGAACCAAAAACTAAATTATTTTAAGAAGTCTTATACCATGACTTCTCTAAAACTTTTTGCGTAATCATATTAAGTTTCTTCATATTTTTATATCCTTAGTCATGAACTAATTTCAGACTCTTAACCTTTAAATGTGAATAGCACATCAATTTATAATACATAATTTTCAGGATTTTATTTAAATCATCAAATTAAATGAATTTTCAATGACCACTGCTTGGCTGTGGTAAAATTAAAAAGGATGTATAATTTGGATGCCTTTACTGCATGTATACATCTATGTCCCTATATATGATACACTTTAATATGTAAGATTACGTATAGCAAATTTACAGTAATAGATTTTCTTTAATTTCTAAAACTAGTCTGATCAACACAGTATATTTATGAGAAAATGTCTGGCTTTATGTTAAAATTCCAATTAAGTCCCACTATTAACCATCAATTTTTACATACTCAAGCCTTAGAGTTAGGCAAAATAGGACCAGTGGGTCAAATCTGGCCCACTGCCTGTTTTTGTAAATAAAGTTTTACTGGAATACAGCCATGTTCGTTCATTTACTTATTGCCTAGGATTGCTTTAGTGCTCTACAATGGCAGTCAAATATTTGCAACAGAAACTGCTTGGCCTGCAAAGCCTAAAATATGTATTATCAAGACCTTTACTTTTAAAAGATTTGCCAACTGCTGCAATCTAATCCAAAATTCAAAAGTAGCAAAATTGAAAACATGTAAGGAAAACATCAAGAACATTTATCTGATCAAGAAGCTAATGTTGTTTTAATTTTGTTTCAAAAATATAATTGATAGTAATTGCCATCAACCTTAATGAGTACTGTCTACTGTTATTCCAATAAAGATTGCAATACTTTATCTCAATAGTCATTTAATTTTCTTTAAATGGGAAAGTATTATTGTTGCTACTAAACTTAGCTATCATATTAGAAATTAGAATGTGTCATTTTATTGATGAAATGAGGGGAATTATATGAAAACTTTATTAAATTCAGATATTTGCAATAAGGTATTACATACTTTTAATAATAATTCAATATAGTCCATACATTTTTTTCTCTGAATTTCACCTTTTCTCATGGCATGTATCCTTGAATAGCTACTTCTATGCTTAGACAAACATTTATGTTTATGTATATATACATATATGATAAAAGACTTACTTTACCAGATATACATATGTACACCTACATACAAAAATAGGATTGATGAATTCACTTGCCCCTTTTCTTTTTACGAAGATGAGCTCATACCATTATGGTATAACTCACAAATATTTATTTTCTTAAATTTCACAAATTGTCTTCTAAAATATAGATGTAACTGTAGTCCCCATGTTAAGCCCCTCCCTGAAATACAAGTTCAAACAGAGAGTAACATAAGTCCGGGAATTGTGTAAGCTTCAGAAGTTGTTGGAACACTTTCTCACACCAGATTTCCTGTGTGTGGGGTTGGGGATGGATGGAAGGAGGGACAAAAATACATATCTAATATATACTGTGCCTCTTCCTCATACACAATGGGACTCTCAATTATTTTTAAAACAAGACAAAAGACAAGATGAATGAAGAAAATCATTCATTCTTATGAAAAATTCCATGTATAGATATAAAAAACAATTCATTTCATTATATACATATCTATCAATCGTTAATTTCATTCAACAGCTCTTTACCGATAAGAATTTAATAAGCTATGTCAATAGTAAAGAAAAACATAACCTGTTTGAAATTTAAAAAGTAGATATTTTTTAAACCATAAGAGGGTACAATAATCAACTTCATACCAATAAATTTAAAATGGACAGAATGGAAATTTTCCTAGAAAAAAACTGACTAAAGGAAACAAAAAAAAAACAATAGTTCCAAGTCCATTAAAGGAAATGAATTGACAGTTAACTATATACTGAATTGTGTGCAAATAGCTCCAGAAAAGAGAAAAAGAATGCTTTCCAATTTATTTCATAAGACTTGTATAACCTAGATGCATAAAACAGCACAAGGAAAGAAATGTTATTCTAACTTATGAAAATGAGACAAAGTTCTTTGCCTTGATATATAACAATCTAAACAAATTGAGTTTAACTCAAAAAGGCATAGAAGAGAAAGCATTAGAAAATGTATTAATGTAATTTACTAAATTAAGAAATTAAAGAAAAGAATTATTAACAGAAAAAGGCTTTAAAATCAGAATGATCACTATATCACAGGCTTAGTTAGCAAAATACTAGAGGATCTAGTCAATAGAGAAAAATCAAGAAAAATTAAGTCATAGAGACTAGAAGGAAAAAGCAAACTATCATTTGTCACAGAAAATATAATGAACACTAGAGAGCAAGCACGAGGGATTCTGTAGACAAACTATCAGAACTAATAAGAATTTAGTAAGGCTGCTCTCAATATAGCAAAATTAATTGTGTTCCTATACATAAAGCAACAAATAATTAGAAAATATAATTTAAAAATAGATACCATTTATAATAAAAACAAAGCTGTAAGTTACCTGGGAATAAAACCTAATTTATAAAGCGAAAGACATTAAAGAAAAAAGGGAACTTTATTAGAAGATCTAATAATAAATGAATTATATCATGTTCTCATTTGAGAGTACTCAACAAATGGCAATTCTTTCAGAATTAACTTACAAATTCAATCTAATTCAAATAAAAATTACAGCAAGTTTTTTAGGGTGTATGTACAAAACTGATTTTAAAATCACATAAACGAGAGATACCAAAAAAAAACAGCCAACACAATTCTATAGGGAAGGAAAGACTCACCTTACCAGGTATTAATATTACTAAAACAAAAAAAGCAACTAATAACAGACCCTACTAACATGTACAGACAATTGCTCTAAGACAGAGGTGACATTACAAATAATTGGGGGAAGGAATGGATTATGCACTAAAATTATTAAGACAAATAGTTATTCATATGGAAAAAAAAATTAAATGAGAACCCTCCCACATATTATAAACAAAAAAATTCAAGTGGATTATAAGACATAAAAGTAAATAGGCAAAAATTTAACATTTCTAAAGTAAGCCTAAGAAACTTATAGTTTGAAAGTAGGGAAAATATCCTTAAGAAAGATACCAACCCTTGAAAAGGATACATAACCCTCTTTAGCACCAACCCTAAAGAGAATAACTGATAAATTTGACTTTTTTAGTCTGTAAAAGGTACTATATACAAAGTGAAAAAGAAAAGACACAAAAAGGATAAATATTTGTAAACTATATAATCCTCCGAAAGAAGTAGTTACCCAGAAAGCACAGAGAACTACAAACTAAGATATGAGTTGGAATTTGACAGTATTTAGTCAGCTTCAAGATAGGTCTGTTCTATCACTCAAAAATTCTATTTCTAGGTGTGATTGTGTGTATGTGTATGTGTGTGTGTGTCCAGAAAGACACAAACATAAGTGAGACAATGCAAAATTTTTTTACCAGTTTTCCTTCTATTGGAACAAAAGTCTAAGTCATTCAAGTGTCTATTATCAGTAGAATAAATAATTGTGCTGCATTCACAGATCAAATTAATGAACAAATTGATAGATCAAATTAATGAACTACAGATGCACATCAGCATGCAAGAATATGAAAAATCTAACGGTAAGGAAAACACATTATCTATAACTATTTCTTTCCAAAACTCTGGAGAAAATAAGATAAAATATTCAGAAGTGACTCAGGAAGGTGGTGTTTATGCTATTCTTTATACTTTCTGTATGCTTGAATATATGCCTTGTCTAACAGACCTCCTAAAAGTCAATGTGGTTGATTTGATAGGACAGCCACCAAGAGCCTCATCACAACCAATGCTGCAGATAAGATTTTTAATATATTTCTCTGTTCTTCCATTTTTCAAATTCATAACAGAATAGAGGGTGCAATAAGAGGAGAAAGTGGAACAGTAGGAGAGCATATAAGAAAAACTATGACTTCTGTCACAAGACCAGCATTATTCTGGGTAGGGGCTCTTCTATCAGCCTGGGTCCCTGGGTAAAGACAACATGAAGCAGAACTGAAGTTGACATGGAGCAGAGTAAAAGCGCAGCCTCAGTGGTCACATAACATGAAGGAATGCAATAAACATTTGGTGTTTTAAGTTGCTGGGATTTAGGAGTTTTAGTTACCACAATATAGTTAGTCCTAAATTGATGGGTTACAATCACACTGGCTACTCCAACCATTAGGAAAACACACAATACGGAATTTTGTAATAGCTGAATAATGCTGATAAAATCTAAACTGTGTAAGTAATCTGAAGATTACAAAGAAAGGTAACAAAACATGATAAATTATTTTAGTTTCCTAGGCTACTCAAGCAAATACCATGAAATGAGTCAGTTAAAATAGTAAGAATTTATTCTCTCACAGTTTGAGACTGGGAAAAGTCCAAATCAAGGTGTCAACAAGGCAATGCTTTCTTCCCGAGGACTATGGTGGTCTGGGGCTGGCTGCCAGGGATTCTTGGTCCTTAAGCTTGTCACATGTCAAGGTACATGGTGGCATCTCCTGGTCTCTCTCTTCTTCTCCAGATTCCATTGATGTTCAGCTTCTTGCTTCCTGTGACTTTCTCTCTCATGTCTGAATTCACTTGTTCACAAAGGACTCTAGTAATAAGTTTAAGACCCATCCTGATTGGTCTGGGTCACACTTAGCTGAAATAACCTCATCAAAAAGTCCTACTTACAATGGGTTCACACCCGTAGGCATGGATTAGATTTAAGAACATGTTTTTCTGGGGTACATACCTCTTCAAACCACCACATATCCTAATGACAGGTATATTGCAACAGAAAGGTCTTGGCAGAGAAAAAAAAACCCACAAAAACTAAACCTGATGAAGCATTTAACTTTAATTATCAGTATATACCAAGGAAAGTTAAATGATACAATAGGGATGAAATAAGCCAAATACAGAATATGGGAAATTCTATAGGACAAATCACATACCTGGCTTCTTCAACAAAAATGAAAAAGGTTTTAAAAAGAAGTAGGGAGAAATGACTTTTTTTTCCCACTAGGGCAATGAACTTTATTATTTTCCAAGAGTCCCACATAGTTTTAAATGTGTTAGGAGCATGAATGTCTGCAGTGGCATAAGGACCAGCAGTAAGAGGAATGGGAAAAGGGAGAAATGATTTTTAATTAAAAAAACAAATAAAACAAAAAAAACAAAAAAAAAAACTCAAGCAATAAATGTAATATGTGGACTTGTTTGTACCCTGATTCAAACAATTCAGTGTTAACAAACTGACAAATATCAAGTAAATTTGAATAAATTTTAGTTTTGTTTTTTTTTAAACTATTTTTATGTTTTAAAATGTGATAATGGTATTGTATTTTTAATGACATACATATTAAAGTATTTACAGAAATAATCATATTATGTCATGATTCACTGTAAAGTAATATAGTGGTAAGGGATATTGATGAAACAGGTTAGGTGAAGCTAGGTAATGGGGATTTTTTAGTTAAAATTAAAAACTTATCTTCCCAATATATAATTAACAAAATGAAAAGAAGTATGTCTATCTAACAAAGGACTTTATCTAGAATATATAAAGAATCCTTATAATTCTTTAGTAAGAAGACAACCCAATTAAAAATGGACAAAGGTTTGAACGGACACTAAAAGATAAAGGACTGCTCAATAAGTACATGAAAAGGAGGTCAATAGTTATCAGAAAAAATGTAATTCAGCCATCATAGAAATGTGAAATAAAACCACAGTGTACTACTACATGCCGACTAAAGTGACTAAAATAAAAACTATTGTCAATCTTAAATGCTGATGATGATGCAGAGCAAGTGGAACTCATACATTGTTGTTCTGAGTCTAAAATGGTACAACCACTTGGGAAATAGCAACTTTGTTAATAAAAGCCAGAATGTGGAATCAACCCAAATGTTCAATAATGAATGAATATACAAATTGTGTTATGTCCTTAACAAAGGAACAATACTCAGCAATAAAAAGGTTTGAATTTCAAGTGCTCACAGCAACTTAGATAATTCTTAAGAATGCTGTTCTGAGTAAAAGAAGCCACACCAAAAAAATACATACTGTATGATTCCATTCATCTGAAGGTCTAGAAAAGGCAAAACTAATCTACAGTAATGAAAAGCAGACCAGTGGTTGCCTGGGGATAGAGGTTGGAAGGTAAACTGCAAAGGAACAAGAAGGGACCCTTTTGAGGTGGTAGAAATATTGACCATGGTGGTATGGTGGTGGTTATATAGATATATCTCTGTCAAAACTCAATTTGCACACTTAAAACAGATGCTTTAATTGCATATAAGTTATATCTCAAAGTTGATTTTAAAAAGCTATAATCCGATATAATTATGTCATTTTTATGGGGCCACTTTGCTATAAGGGTAAGTCATGCTAAATAGTTAAACTAAGGATATAAAGAGAAACCACTAAGGAGGAAATCAGATTGATTTAATAACCAAAGATATTACAGTCATGCCCTAAATTTAGATAAGAGCTTCAAGAAAGTAAGGGCATAAAGCGTTTATAGGCTATTTTAGTTTTCATGTCTGAAAAGAGAGCAATACAAGTCCTAGCAGTTGAATGTTTTCCTTATGCTAAATCATGTATAATTTTTATGCACAAAATTATTTATACCTTAAGATATCAGAAAAAGGTAATTATATTAGAACATATAAAATGTTTTTCATATTGAAAATTCTGGGGTGATTAGTATAGTGTAAAATCCAGTGTGTTCTCCATATTTGAAGCTGATGGGATCATGGAACGTCATCCTGGCCCATCAAATCTTCTCACAGATTTGAAGGAGCAGATGTGGGAAATTTCAAGGATATATAACTCTTTATAAGGTTTAAAAATAAAATTGATATCACAGTATGCTACTTCAAGTAATACTTTCCATGACTTATTCTCTAAGCAAGTTAGAGAACTTTCCTTAAAGGTGTATCAGTGGTAAAGGTAAAGTTTACATTCCTTTATCCTTAAAGGTATATCAGTGGAAACATTTGAGAATTATTCTTTAATAAACATATATTAGGAATTTTAATAGACCAGTAATTAAATTAGCCTCAAAATGAAAGCTTTAGATAAAAGGGAGGCTTTATTCGTTTTGTATTACTACTAAGACTAGGAGAGAAAATAGTTTCGTTGTGACTGGTATACCAGATGATATAAAGTCAAATAATTCTCAACTTCACTTAGTTTGACATTATAGAATGATTTATCATCCCCCAAAACTTCATAGTAAATAAGAAAAAATGATTTTTAATATTTTTCTTTTTAAAAATCCAGTTATTTAAAATAAATTTAAGGTTTAAAATTTAAATCCAGGTATTAATTATATTCTAATTAATAACCATTTCCTCTATACTCCTTTTTATTCTGCATTTTATATAAAGTTGCATGACTTGAAGGCACAATTAGGCTCTAAGATGTGGGACTGCAGAAAGCAAGATTTCAGTATCTGCTGCTCTAATGAAGTTAGCACTCTTTTTGGTGGAAGAGTGGTGTGTGAAACCCCTCCCCCTTTTATTTTACATGTATATTTGGGAAACTTATTACTAAGGGATATTGTAAACCTCATCTTAACTTAGCCTCACTGAATAACCAATAATTCCAAATTAGTAAAACTAAATTAATCCAATTTACTCTACTTCTTTCATATCTTTTCAAAAGTGAATTCCTAATTCTCATTGCCAGCATTTAAATTCTAAATTATGCTTCAAAAATATCTGCAGCTATTTTGCAACCTATGAAGCATGGACATTCTACATTATGGGAGACGTAGTTCACTGACCTCATTTTTACCTGAAGGCAGCTGTATTTAATATAAACATTTGGCTCAAGTTCTGTGTGCCTAAAATATTTGACTGGGAGAACACATTCCAGAAAGTAATTTAAATTCATTAGGAATATATCATATAAAATGGAAAAGCATTTACCACAGTTCCATAGAAAGCACTTTTATTACTTAAGTAATCCATATTCTGGCATAGCTCTCAACACTTTGTTTCTTTGATTTTCCAATTGAAAGAAAAACCACATAAAAAAAACTTTTAAAATATATTTAGGCTTTTGCATTAATTTTGCAAGGTGTGATCAATAATTTTTCTTGCTAACAGGCAAAAATAATTTGACAAGAGAAATTTGGTACAGGAAAATAACTTGACTGACTCAGAATGGAAATGCCATTCTCTTAAACAGCTATCTTCTAAGTCAGGGGTTCTTAACCTTTTTTGTTCCATGGACCCCTTTGCCAGTCAGGTGAAATGAATACTAGTGTAATTTATTTATGGCATACATTCTTAAGTGAAAGAGATGCTAGATTTCAGTTAGATGTCAGAGAAAATAAATAAGTTGATCTTTTTCAATTCAAGCTCACAGATCCCCCTGAAATCTTTCCATGGACCCCTTGGTTAAGAACCCCTGTTCTAAATCAACATTAAATATAACAACAGAATCACTTACCAATATTATCTGTGGGCATTGAGACCCTCGTTGGCTCTAAGAGATTGTCAGCCAGGACAAAAGCTCCTTCTTCCAGTGTATCAAGTAACATTGTTGCAGTATGCGCTTGTTCAGAAGAATTCATATGTTTCCATGATTCCAAAGCTTCAGGTCTCAGAAGGTTGTCCACTGTGTCAACAATTGCCTGCATCCATTAGAAAACTATCATTAGTTTTGACTTCTTCTAGCACTAACATGATTTTCAATCACTGACTAGTGACTATGGCAATATTTAACTGTCAAGATGATTTACACTTATTTCAAGATAGAAGATTATCAGGGCAACATATACCTAGTTAAAATATACCTAATCATTTCAAAACAGGACTAACTGAAGAGTAAGTGTAGAAAAGATGGCTTGTTTCTGTTTATCCAATCACACCTCAATTGCTGAAGAGAAATACAACAAGCAGTGTCAGCTCTTAACCTGACACATTACTCTTAGATGTACTGTCACAACTACTAAATTAATTTTATTTATAATATCAAGACTTAAATGTTCTAAATAGGAAACCCTGGCTGATATCAGTGGAGGAGCCTAATATTTATGCTTGAAAATTAAACTATTATTGCCTTTTGGAATGTGAACTTCAAGAGTAACCAAAATTTTAACTTATAGTCTACTTAGTAGCCCATATGTAAAGAAACAAAGTGATTTTTGAAGTTTATAAATTATCTGTAAACATTTTCACTCTTCCAATTCCCTGTCCAGCTAACATAGTATACCTTAATCATAAACAATGGTCAGATTTTAAAGATATCAATATATTTAAGGTCCATACTGATAATTTAATGAAAAGAGTAAAGCAGAATGAAGTCTTCATAAGCATTCGTTTATATATTCATATATGTATGTTTATTAGCATGCAAAATGACATTAAATAAAAATATAACCCAATTAGAGTGACCACCCAATCCACTAAGAGCAGGCTCTTATACTGATATTTGCTGTAGCTGTGTACTGACTATGCCTTGCATAGCTGAAATCACTGTTTACCCCATCTACCAGGTCATAATGTGGCATTAAGACCATATATAAATTGTTTGATTTATTGGTACTCACCGGGGAGGAGGGGGAACATACCCTGAACAAAGAACAACAAAAATTGCTAGTTTGAGGTACTGTATTGAAATGAGCAGGGGGGAAAGTTGTAAGATTAGTTAGCCTAATCCATTTTAATATCCTCGTTCTGTCTGCCTTGTGAGCCACCACGACCTTCTTGGCAGGTGGAAGATACTCACAAGTGGTGTTAAACGCTTTTTTTCTCTCTCTACTGGGAGAGAGACTAGTCAAAATGCTCACACTGATACTGCTGCAGCCATTAACTAGAATGGAACAGGAATTGGTTTGCTGAGGGCCAGATTCATTAGTCACCAAGAAATACAGAATGGAGCCTCTAATCTAAGTTACAAATGAATTCTCTGTCACAAAGTGGGAACTCACTTCATTTGCATAGCGTAAGTCAGCTTCTGATTTGTAATTTAAGGAGTTTTATTAGTCTAATCTTAACAGAGACGCTCATTTGAGGCATACGGAAAATGACACTGGTCAAAAATTAAGGTCATGCTGAAATTTACTATGTATACACATAACTCGGTGATGACATGCTTTTATTAATTTGAAAGACTCCTTATTTATTACCATTTGTACTTTCCTACTGAGATCAAAATGATCATTAGCCTAATCATATTCATGAAGTAGTCTCTCCTTGCCAAAGAAAAAAGGCTATTCTTTTCCCACTGAGACATATATCCTGGGCAAAATACCAATTATTACATTTCACACATTAACCAATACCTTAAAGGTGAAGTGAAAATTTGAGTATGAAAAATTCTATACACCTCAGCAGTTACTTCTTTGTCCCCATTAACTAGTTTAAAAAGGAAGTTTCAGAATATTACTACTTAAAAACACTCTCCCACCACCTTTTCTTGTAAAGTTCTCAGGTCCAACAATGTCTATTACTAAGCAGCAAGATGCCGTTCTTTTTTTCCTAGACCTTGCCAAACAAAATTGGTGAAGTCATGGCTTTGGAATAATCTCTATTCAATGAAACTTCAAAAGTGCTTCTGTTTTGTTATCATATATATATGGATCAGTTCTTCAAGGTTTATCATGATTATGGTCCCCAGAAGACTAAGGTGAAAAAATACCCGCTAAAAGCAACTTCTAAAATTCCCAGAACAAACTATAATGCAATTTGGTATTAGTGTTTTGATATATCACACAGATCTGGCATGGCATAATTCCACTGTTAGCCCTTGCAAGTTTCCTATTATTTGGATATACCACCAAGGAGAAAAAAATGGCTGAAGAGGACATGGAGTCTGAGCCAAACAGTGACTTTGTGTTCCTATAAGCGGGTAAAAAGCAACATGTTTACTGCTATCATTGTCACATTAATTATATTTCTTTTCTAATTAACCCATCCCTATAGCAACCTGATTCTTGAAATAATGCCTAAAAATTGAAGTACAAAGTCTTTTTTTTTTTAATTTAAAAGTACACCACAGAGATAAGAGAGTAGTGGCTTTTTCATGCACATACATTATGACCATACAGTCTTTGATATGATAAACTGCCAAGAATATATCATAGCTGTTTAATTTGTTTTTTTTAATCTACAGAGATGACAACAGGAAACACAGACTATGTAATTATTTTCCAATTCAGAGGGTATTTCATTAAAGTTCTTATACTTTTGGGTGAATGGGGAAAATTATAAATTATTTGCTTATTCTGAGAGTAATATATCTGTGAAAAGCCAACATTTGTACAGCTGATATGGGGCACATTATATAATTATCAAAGACTGAAATACATTGGATCATGCAGCAAGATGTTAAAGCATGGCAGATAGCCAAAGAAGGGAGAAAGCAGGGTAACAGCACAGGAGAGATACCTTAAGGTAAGCCCTGCATGTCTTCTCTCGTTTTTGGAGCTTTTTAGTAAAAGAAAAGAAAATCAGAGGTTAGATTTTTATCTGTTGAAAATGAGGAAAATAGAAATCCTCAGGAATTAAGCTGGTGTTCCTGGGCGCAAAGTTTATTATGTATAGTAATCTTCTGGATCTCTGTGAGCCTATGGTAACTGCCAAAACTGCTCATTTACAATTTTTAGGTGTATTTTATTGAGTATACCAACCAAAGCAGCTTGACAAAACTAGAGACAAAATATATATTATGGTTTTTAAAAAAAGGTCTATATTTTTAACCCTATAGAACCATATTAAGCCACAGATTTTGTAATCATATGAATCTCATATAAACACTTATGTTACTCTGAAACTATCAATTTTTTTCATAGAAGGAAAAATGAATAACACTGATACAATATATTCCTAGAGAGAAAAATTCACCCCTCTCCCCAAATCTGCCACTGAAAGCAGTATTTCAATGACTAATATTACTTTATGTGTCACAATTTCACTGCAACCAGAAAGAGCTAATACATAATATATCAATTATATAAAACATAATTTCTCCAAATACAGATAATGCATTCTTCTAAAGTGAGAGTACTGACCACAAATAGACCTACAAAGTTTGCCACCAACTAAAATCTCCCTCAGGTAACTGACATCAGTTACATCATTTCTTGTTGCTTCTTTCTCAACTGTAATTCTTTCTAGGGAAACGAACCCAATTAAAAGTTGTGTTTCTTGGTATGCATATAAAGGGGGCCAGGTGTTTGGCAGCCAAATGCTAGAATAATCAAGAGTTGCCATAGAAAATGCCTAATTGAAAAAACAGTATATTTCTACCTACCTTGTTATAACTCCGTCCAGCTGAATCCTTTTCACTAGGTTTCAGTTCCTGCAGCTGTGCATCAAGAATGTCCACCAACTGCTCCATCAATCTCACAGAAGAACTCACATCCCCAGCAAACACAGGCCCTTTGGTATGTTTAGCCAGTTCATTGGCAAGACTAGCAGCATTTTCTCCACTTCGGATCTGAAATGACAATTTATATTATCTCAGTAAGATTACTGTTTGTGGCTTATAGTTATCCTTGAGTATCTTTGCTGTGGTGAAAGAAAATATTTGCAAATATGTCAAAATCTGCAACTAGTTGAGATCAATAACTTTCTCCATCTCAGAAGATTAAAGGTTCTCAGATCCTCAGCACATAAAGGAAATTCTTAACAGACATTTAAAAGAAACAAAAGGACAAATAGGAAAACAGAAACACTTTTTAAAGAATTTCATTCAGCTTTCTTATTTCACTGCTTTTAAACTGCTTTTTTAAAATCCATTTATTTATTCCAATGATCCAAAAGTTTAAATCAGAATTTAATTAGTATAATACTGAGAGTTTAAGTGTTTGCATTTCAGAAAGGTAGATGAGGGAGGAGAAACCAAGCTATGGTACTGCATTAAACTGTAATATTAATGTTACTAATATCTTTTAAAGTCATCTTTACTTATTCTATCAATCATCTGGTATTTAAACATCTGCTTGCACTCTGTGGATTCAGTTGCAAACTTGGTATTTGATTTATTAGGCCAATGCACTATTTGTCTTATGAACATCAAAAGAAACTGAACAAACTATATATGAATGAAATTAAGCAAGCATGTACTCATTAAAAAGTGTAACACAGAAAACAGCATACCCCAAAACATATGTAAATTTAACTTTCAATAAATAGTTTACAGACATAAATATGCATACTTTTTTTTTTTTTTTTACTTTCATGCTAAACAAAGAGCAACGAAACTGGTTTGAGCATACAAAGCTAAATTATTTATGTTAGAAGTTAAAGCCCTTAATCACCAATGTGTATCATATTTAAAAGATTCCAACCAACCTTCTGAGCCAGCTGATTTACCCAGTGTGAGGTGCAATTGCTAAGATCGGGGCCCTTAGGGTTCCATGTTCCAGTAGTAACCATGCAGAGATACGAGGCAGTTCCTAAAACAAATGTAGAAAACAACAGTGAAATTGAAACCATTTTTCTGCATGCATTTAGGAAGTCAGCTATGATGATGATCCTGCTCTGTGTGCTAAATTTTGAATACCCTAATGGAAGTGGTTGACAATAACTGTCAAAAAGCAGGGTATAATGCAGATCTAAATAGTAAATAAAAATAGAAATCAGAGACTTTTATAGCAAACAAACCAAAAGCCCTTGAATTCTGATTTCCTTGGGGCTCATCCAAAGTGAAGTTTGTAATGGGAAAGGCAGCCGTAAGGAAGCCTTCCTCACTAAAGTCCTGGGCAAAAACCTCAGGTTTGACCTAGATCTTTGAAAGGGAGAGAAATTCAGTACCTGACCCTGTAGTTAAATCTTTAAGCTGTCAAGTGATGCTATAGTACCAAAGTGGCAAAAATAATAAATTTACCCATTGTAAATAAATTCACCTGGGTATAATTTAAGGCCTATTTCCTCAAGTTAAAAATGCATGTGTGGTATTTTACAGGAAATACCTCTTGTTCCCTTGGGACACGGTCGTTCAACCATCATTCCCCTTTGTGTCTGAGGCCACCATATCCCCCTCGCTTCTAAGGCTTCGCAGAATCTCTCTGGCAGGGGAAAAATATTTGTTACAGGAGGAATTTTGGTTGTAGAAACTGCTGGAGGTGGTTTTGTCCCTTTGTTTCCTTCCTGCGATCCAGCTACAGTTGTGCTCATAGGGCCTTTCTGTGAAGTAGTGCTTGTGGTTGATACTGTGGTTTTGAACAGCTCAGCTGAAGAAGTTATTGTCACAGCTGTGGTAGGCACTATGGAAAGAAGATGAGTATGTTAATCTCAGACACACACACACACACACTCACAGGCACGCATCTGTGAATGTGTGTACATACACACAAAACCCCACCTATTCAACTACCGCAAACCAACAAAATCAGAATTACTAAAAATGAGTAAAGTGGAAGGAAGAATAAAAGTCTTCATTTATTCCAACTTATTCATAGGCTTGACTAAGAGATGGTAGTTTAGGTTTTACTCTAGTTTTTGCTTCATGATTCCAAGTGTTTACTTCTCAATGAAACGTATGATAGTATAGTTTAAGCATGATTTCATCATGTATCATTCAATAAGATATAAAAGAATTTTATATAAAATGTCACTGTATCTAGTAAATACACTGTCACTACTAAATAACTTAGGAAAAAAATCTGCTCTTACATGGATTCATACTCTATAAAACAACCAAATTCAAAGTATTAAAAGTTCAATGATTATATATAATCAGGGCAGTGAAAAATTTCAAGCCACCCACTCTACACCTTGTAGGAAAATAAATTCTGTAACATCTTTCTACCTAACAGCCATTCTTGCTTGAGAGATTTTTGAGCACGGCTGATTAAATCCAAACAGAAAATAAGTTTGACATGTTTGTGCTGTTTTTGCAAGGAAGTATCCCATGCTCTGGCATATTTACTTTTGAAAACATAGGTATGAAGAAAGGAGTTCCAATAGAGGTGTACAACTCAATCTCTTATCAAGATAATAAGTTATATCTAATCATGCCTAATTTGAAGCCAACCCTACATATTTTACTAACCACCTAATAGAGAATAGAAAAGGAACTATAGTTACACACTTAATAGTAGAGTTTTTTTAATTTTTAAAAAGTGATTTCTGCCTTCCAAAATTACTTTCAAACTGTTAAGTCCACTATGCTAAAAATATTTAAGTTTAATGTTCTTAGAATAAGTTATTAAACAAGTAACAAAAATCTGTACACATTTAATATTATTTAAAATCTACCAGATCACATACAGTTTTATGGACATTTACAGATTACTAGCTCTTAAAGCCTTAAATTTAAATTTTTAAAGTAGAACAAATTGTAAAAATAACTGTTTTTCCTAAATACTCCAAAAAAGTATTAACTTGTTTTATGCTTTCTCTATAGACCTGAGGAAAAAAAAAAAAAACTAACTAAAGGTACAAACTAGAACATTTTACCTCATTAGAAAACAGGTTCTGATTATCACAGATATGTTTAATATTTTAAGCTTTGGTCCATAAATATTGGTCTGATATTTGTCTTACATAAACATGCCTGGCCCTATTGAGAGATTATACTAAATTCATCAGAAAAACTAGTGTGAGCTCGTTCATAGCTGTTTAGTAGTGACTTCTTGCCATCCTTCGTGCTATCAGTAAGCGCACTATACATTTTCTACCCTGTTCTTGCTTCTATCTCAAGAGAAACTTTTTAGGCACAAGTTTTATTTCTAGGGCATGATTTATTGACCACATGAGAGATGCCTATGTACATTAGTCAAACTTCATGCCTAGCCAGCTGCTGCAGAAACCTATTCAAACCTGTCTATCTTTTTCTTTAAAGCACTTGCCTGACATCTTGTTAAACCTCTGTAATTTTCTTTTGATTACAATGCAGTCAGGCTTTCAGTGCTTTCTCAATTAACATTTGTCAAAAGCATCACAATCTTTTGCAGAAGTGTCAAATAACTGCTGCTGCATCAAGTCTTAAAGGAAAGTAGAGAATAGGAACAAAAAGAAAGAAAAGGGAGAGCAATATAGTTTAGCACTACACCATCTTATGTATCACCTGACACTGTACTAATTAGTACATATTTAATCACTGACATATGTATTAAAAACACTGCAATTACTGATTTGTTAGCTAAGCTTCAGTAACGAATCATGACAACTGAGTTAAGGTAGGTAATAAAATGACCACCATTAAATGCATAAAATTTCATGCAACAGTCTATAGCTATGTTTCCATGTGTTTTATGGATATTTTCATACCTTTTCACCTTCTGATCATCAAAAGAAGTTTAAAGTGAATCAAATTAACATAGCAAAATATTAATAAGAGTGAACTATTGGAATATTATGAAAACAAACATGAAAGTAAACTTTAGTGACAAAATTAGACTCTTTAGGCACCAATTAGAAGTGCTTAGATTTTGCAAAGTTGACATTTAACCAGACAAATGAAGTCATTGAAGGAAAGCAATTTTTCTAATGTTGAAGCTAGAAATGCAGTATGATTTCTAAGAAGTAATATCTCTTTCCATGGGTAGCGACGTCCCAAGAGAGCATCTGGTCAAGATAATACCTTACACTTTTTCTCAGCATTTATGTATTCAGCATTTATGTGCCAGATACTATGCTAATCACCATTCATGAATCATCTTACCACAAAGGATAATCTTCTTTTTACAGATGAGGAAACTGGGGCATGGAGAAATTAAGTAATTTACTTTAGGTAACTTGTCCACATTCTCAAATGCTATGATCTTACTTTTCTAGGTAAAAGATTTTCATAGACTCTGATATCCCACAAAACAAATTGCCCTTATTTGGAACATATTAACTGATACAGTGTTCTGTTTAAATCTCTAAAAGGAGAAAAGACATGGGAAGATAACATAAGGCACTAGAGCAATAAACAATAAAAAGTTTCATAATTAAGAGTATGTGGCAAAAGGCTCCATACTCAAGACAATCTGATGACTGGCATTATAAAACATGGCAATTCTTATAATAATAACAGAACCATATCTCAAATCAAAACTTTATTTTACAGAGCTCTAACCTAGAGTTATCAGGGATGCCACATCAAGCACCCAGATTAATTGATTTAGCATTCTGCTTACCATTTATCATTTTTTAGTACAGAGACCTGGAAATGGTACTAGTAAGCATATTTAATAGGTACCCATGAAAATTTTGGCAAAAATATACAGAATGGTTCATACTAAGAACTTACTAATTTTTACCAGCTTTTCCTTTCAGGAAAGGGTTTAGGACAATATCCATATATACAAAGGCTAATTTTTCCATCAACTTCGTCAGAAAACTCAACTATTGTTTACTGAATGAACTCCATCTAGGGTGAGTCTGTAGCCTGATAAGGCAAAAATGAGTATTCATTAAATTATCTTTATTCACTGTCTAAAAACACTGATCATCTTTTATTGAGTATTCATTACCAGGAGAAAGATATTGCAGGAAGTAAGTGCTCTATGGTATATACTTCCTAAGCAAACACATGTAACTGGCTTTCTTGCTAAAATTTTCCCCTCAAGTTACTGAGGTGTCTGACTTCACAATAAGTCTAAGACAAATATTCAGGATCTGTCAAAACCCGAGTAAAGATGCAACAGTTTTCTATAATATGTGGGTTATCAAATTTTTAGGTAGATTAAGTAAATCTAAAGTAAACCAGATTAAGAAATAGAAAAGAGTTTACAAAGAAGTTGAAAGGTTTTTCCTAAGTCCACAATAGAGAAGAAAAAAGTAAAAGAGGAAAAACTGACTTAATTTAGGGGGGGTGGAACAAATGAACTATACAGAAATAACAAAAGTCTAAAAATTCAAAGGGAAAAAACGATTCATTTGAAAACCATTATCAGAGCAAAGAAATAATATGCTTGTGCTGTTATGAAAAGGATTGGATTTCTAAATTGGGAAAAGTATTGAGGCTAATACATTGTGAAACAGCCCACAATTAAAGATGAAATTAATGGATAACTTCATAACACAATCTATGCATTGGCCACATACTTTGTGAATTTTAGCCAAACCAGTCAATCACTGCTTTAAGACACAGGCAAAGACCTGATATCTCTGATCACTCTTTACTATCAGTTTCTTTTATCTTGCTTCTGGAAAGCAGACAGTGATTTCTTGGTTTGAATTAAATTTAGTTCAACAAAGCCCCACATCTATGCATCTGTGGATCAGAGAGACAGGAGTCTCTAAAAGCATTTAAAAGTAAATTATAATTAATGGAGGTGGAGAACATCAAAATAAGGGTTAAATAACAGCAGGAGAAATTTAAGTCAGATAAAACTTTTTATCACCAAGGATTAAAATAAGAGGTCAATATAAACTCTTACTTTCTAGGAAGATTTACAAATAGCTATTTTGGATAACAAAACACAGTTGTAGGAACACACAGTTGCTACGTATGTCTAAGTTCTCACTTTCAAAGATGTTAACATGTTCTTTCCGAAGAAGCATTTAAACTATCCAAGACTTTTTCATCTAAAATGGATCAAATTATTTACTAGAATATAAGCCATATTTGGAGAACAAGGTTATTACTCATCTTCTATTCATTAAAGAACTTTGCACCAAGTAGATGGGCAATGATTCTTTGTTGAATTGAATCTTTATTCAACTTGATTCACAATTCTTCAAGAGTTGTCTTATTATGGATTTGCAATTTTAAAGCATTTTCTTTCACTTTTTCTAATTGAGGGGAAGAGACTTACTGGCACAAAAGACAAATATAACAGCTATCAGGTTTATATAGGTTACAAATAAGGTTAACATAAGGATCAATAAAATGTCAAATTCTGTCAATGCATGAAGTTTGCTTTTTGACGAACCTATAGGATAGTACTGGCTTTTGAAAAACCAAGTGAGATACACGAATCAACCCAAATTGATGGTTTTAAGAGCAAAAATATATGTCTAAATTTAAAATTAAATGAATTTAAGATACTATCAATAAAGATTTTATGCCCTAAAAGAAGACAATTTTTGAAGATTAATAATGGGACATTACTGCAATAGGCTTGAGCCATAAACTACAAACTTACATGCTGTAGAGATAAAGGAATATTGAGCTAAGTCAATATGTTATTTTTGCTCATATTTTATGAAAAACAAAACAAAACAAAACAAAACAAAACAGGTACTTTGGTATTCTATAATGATTCAAATTAGAAACTCAATTATAAAAGGCTGTAGCTGCTGCTTTTAAAACCTGACCCTACGACAATATTTAGTACTCAGATCCATATGTGTCGGTATATGTTGGTAGTTGTATGTTTAATTATATGTATGTTTACTTCTTTAATAGAAGAAAAAGATATTAGTCTTGGTTCCACCCTGTTGAAGAGACATTTAATCACTCTAAAGAACTTTCTGCTTCCTAAAAATTTGAAGTAACCCAATAATTTGAAAATTCCAATTAATTCAAGTAAATTGAAATATTAATTCAGATCTTAAAAACACAAACATATCCACTCAAAGAGAAAATTCTTATAATTAGTGGTCACTATAGTAATCTATTAATAGGTTACTATATTATCTTGCATATGAAGTAATCGTGTTTTAATGAAATATTCAGTTAAATTTACTCTCAAAAATTATTTCCCACAGTATTGAACTCACTTGATAAACCAAAATATATTTCAAAAGATTCAGCATTACTTCGCAAAAGTAATGGTCCTTTAAGATATTGAATTAAAACTGTCACTAATTTATCAGGAAATTAAAAACATAATTTTATGTAACATTCTAGATAGAAGTTGGGATGACTCTAACACAGACAGCAGACACCAAAACTTCACAACACTTATGCCTGGCATTGTACATGAAGCCTACCAATTCACCTGGGATTCCTAACACACATTTCTCTCAACCACTGGCGCCAAGAAGTTAAAAGGTCTGCCTGTAGATTGTAATCAATGCAGAAGTCAGGTAAGAAAAAAAGGCTAACAGGTTTGTACCTGGTATTATATGTTTAGCAAAGAAAAACTAACAGTGATGCTACAATTTTTCAAAGAAAACATTTTAATGAAGAAACTCAGAAAAAGAAATTGGACCACAATAAGGCTAAACTGTACATGCTATGTGACAGTATGATTTGCCACAACATTATCCTTTGTACTTTATGAAAAAGGGGAAGACCACAGTGGAAGAAAATAATTAGAAAAAGAAGAAAGTCTTAAAAGCAAGCTGTTCTCAAAACGACATAAGCATTAACAAAAAAACATTCTTACCTTGGGCTGGATCAGGTGGACCAAACTCCAGAGAATACCGTAAAATGAAGTTATTGTTCCATACATAGAGTTGATTATCTCTTGGGTTGTAATCCACTGCAGCAATATACTGGTACTGGTTGGGGAAGGGAACATCTACATATTCTCCACGGTTTAATCGGGTATTGTAAATGTAATCAATTGTATTCTTGCCTGTTTCACTTTCATTGTCTTGATAAACTGACCTGACCACATAGAGGACTCCGCATATCATAAAAGCATTTGATGCAGCACGTTTGTCATACACTGTCTCCCATGTTGCTTCAAATCGAAGAGTGTATGGATTCAGTTGGCTAATAACTATCATTCCATTGTTCTGCTCAGTGGCATAAATGACCCATAAACCATTTTCATCAACTGCTAGGTCGATATCAGTCTTTCCTCCCCATCTGTATGGCGAGGTATCGTGGTAGTTGGCATAATTAATTATGGCCTCGCCACTCTTAATTCTAGTTCTCAGGTCAAATTTCACAATATTCCTTGTCCTTTCTTTGTTAAAGAAGACAGCACCATCATATACCACAAATCCAGTACCATCTACTCGATTTGGAAGTTTATATGTTGTTGTTTGGCGACTATTTTGGAAATCTTCTAAAGACGCATATTCTATCAAAGTATCAGTACGATAGGGAGTCCAGGGCATGAAATAAATTTTATCTGCAGCCTGAAGAGGGTCCTTGCACCAAGCACCTGCCTTTTGTTCAGCTTCATATATACATGGTGAGTCCACAATTGCTTTCAAGGTCCCAGGGCACACAAAAACTAACAGTCATAGAGAAAAGACAAGAATTAAGCCAAGTTAAAAAAATCACATAAGCAAACACAAGTTTTAATGATTATAAATCAAAAAAGAAAAAAAATTAATTTATTAGCACTGAATTGTACCACTATTTTATACTTAATATAAGTACTACTCTTCTTTCTTGAAGTTACCATAATCAATGTACCAGCACACAAAGTGAGTAGGGTGTATTCTCACAAATAGAAACCAAAGTTTAAGATCATTCATAATTGAGCTGACAATTTAAATTTTGCTGTATGTTTTTATCTTACAGTTCGGTTATTTATGCTTTAAAAATTTTAAGCCTGTATATAAGAGTACTTTGAATTTATTTCAAAGTATTTCATTTCAGTCCAGTCTTCGTACCAGCCCCCAGCCCACCTACAAGCACCCAAAAACAAAACCCAAAAAGAAAACAAATAGAACAGAAAAATCAATGTGGAGATTTATTTAAAACTTTTAAAGAAGCTAGACTGAAAGAAAAGGTGATTGATTTAAGAAACATAAATATTCAGAAAATGCAATTAGGAACAGAGAAAAGTAAAGTAAATACAAGGAAAGCTGTGGATGAAACAACCAGGAAACCCTGTAACCATGGCATGCTATGGACAGGGTTCTGGAAGCCAGGCAAGATGACACTTTAATAATAAGAAAATATTCAAGGGTGTCAGAAAAAGAGATAAAGGGTAAAAAAGAAAACAGAGAAAGGACAAAATCCCCTTCACCAACTTCACAATTTATATCCCATCACCAGATCTAGCAGTCAAATGCATTGTAAACAGTCCACTTCTTTATGAGGTGCATTTATGAGATCCTGCTGATTATTTTAATATCAGGTGTGTTGAAGGGGAAGGGAAGGGAGGAGGTTAACATCCATAAGGCACATAACAGGGAGCTGGGGTTCAGACTGTATACATTATTTACCTTTTTGCTCCACTTCTATTTTAAGCATCGGAAGAAACATAAAAAAAAATGTGCAAGAAAAAAAAGAAAAAAAGATTAAAATAAATTGAATATTAGTCTAAGACTGAATTCGTAATAGATGCTAAATATAGGAAGAATAAGAGCTGCACTACTTTGGATAAAAAGAAACACACAACAGGAAAACCTAGCAGGAGAAAGATTCTAATGTTACATAAAAGAACATGGATCAATCATTTTAGTAGATTAAGGAGGCAATACAAATATGTTGGCATGTTGCTTCACTTAGTGTACCTGAATAAATAATGAAACTCTTCACTAATGCATGTTATACATACTCTTGCCTTTCCAAAGTCATTCAGCATTCTTACCAGGTTTTACTTTATATATGTATGCTATAGACATAAATGCATGCATAGGTGTATCATCCTCAAATTATCTTATCATGTGACCTCAATTATTAAATTGACCCAAATTAGGTAAGAATAAAAACAGGAAGATACATTTATAAAAATAACAACTCAACTTGCAGTTTAAGTCTAATTTAATAAATATTGATATGCTTACAATTTTTCAAAGATATTTAAGTTAGATGCATGTGATCATATATTTCAGTATATGTTTTAATTGTTTTTCTATTTCTTGAATAATGCATCTTAAATATATAAAAAAGCCTCCTTTTCAGCAATATATAACCCACACACACAAAGCAATAGATTTTTTGATAGGGTAGGGTAAGGTAATACATTTTCCTCCCCAATAAAAATTAGCAAATAAACTTATTTCAGTTTAGATATACTTAATCTTATAAAATTCTTATTAAATTCTCTATATCATATATCTCAAACTTTATTACTAAATCTATTTTTAAAAAAGTAAGCAAAATACATACAAGGGAAAAGCAAGCACAGTAGGCAAGGAGAAAAAGGAAGAAAGAATTATGGTTAGCTTATTATGACATTTTCTACTATCATCAATTTACACAAAAGGCAAGCTAGCATGCAACAACAATCATACCGAGCATTCAAAGCAAATACCTTGACTCCACAGACCCCATTAAAAGGTAAATGCTTTCATAAAACAAACCTGATTAGTAGACTTAAATGACAAAAAAATCCCCCCTCCAAGAAGTTTAAAGAAATGTATTACTCAGTTATAGTAAAAGTGCTAAGAATCTTGTTGGTAGATAGTTTTTTAAATAATTACAAACCATAAAATACTTTTTAGATTTTCTGTCGGCTTTGAAGTATGTTGCCTGAATTTCATAAGATGACCAGATTAATGTCTGTGCTTCTCTCTCTTCCTTGATTAAAATGCATTAGATTGTGCTAATATTATATCTCTAAATTGATTACTCCAAGATACTGTAGTTGTACATTTCATTAAGGTGTCTTAGCATGATTAATTTTTTAAAGTTGCAATAATTCATCAAGATTAAATATTGACCTCTTGAAATACCTTTGGAAGAAACATAACATCCAAACATTTTGCCAAAGGAATAGCATATAATCTTCCACACTGAGCCACTGCCTCCCCATCCAACTTGGTCTATTTAACCACTTTCAGGAAACATACTTGTTCCAATAATATATAATTTTGACCATAGCTTGGTAAATAGAAGAAATTCAGTGTTATTAACTGTTTTTATAAACCTATAGTCCTAAAATTACTCCTCAGTGAAGAGCAATATTATACCTGCTTAGAATCAATAACGGAAGGGCGTGGTGGAAAAACGGGGATAAGAGAAATCATTAGTGTTGTGACTGCTCAGAGTACCTTTATATACAGCAGTATGTTTTACAGAAAAGGATGTTTTACTGAAATTGATTAATTAAATGTAAATTAAGGGAAAAATACATTTTAAAATGTTTACATATATTAAAAACAGAACTTATAACAAGTTCAATAAAGGGTTTAAAAGTATGTTTTATGTTTACCATTAAGTGAAAATGGCTGTATTTCATTATTTCATATACTAAAATGACAGTGCAGTTACTGAGCAACGTATCAAATAGGGATGTCTTCATTGCTTTGTGATTTAACTATCACTTAATTTTAAAGGAAATAAAATGGATAAAGATTATGTATAATTTATAATTCCAGTGAAACTGAGAAGTAACACCCAAAAGTAAAAATAATCTGGTAAAAGCTTTGCTGAATCAAGATGTAGATTTTTAAAACAAAAGTACAAGTCCCAACATTATGATTTTAAGAGAACCCAAAAGGACAGATTTTTGTCAAATCAGCCTTGCAAGAACATTCCAAAATTCTCTCAACTGAGAATATAAAAGCACAATAAAATTAATAAAATCTGCATTCTTCATCACATGCTCAGTATATATTGCAACTTGTCTTAAAAGACTGAATGAATTAATTCATGACACATTTATTTTTCTGTAGACCAAACACAAATACACATGACCCACCAACATCAGTGGAGGACTACATGGATATGCAAGACAAGAAACTGACTCAAACAAACTAAAGCCTACATGTTCTGTATTTGAAGTGACACACTATTTCATTGAGAATAATCTCTGATGTTTGTTCATTAATAATTTAATTAACAATAACAATTATTATTTTTCTCAAGTAAAACGTGTAGCTAAATTTATGGTATAATTATTAAAAATTTTATGATAATGTGAAATAAAAGAAGGCACAAAAATCAAAACCAATGAAATCCTACCTGTAGAATACAAAATTTAAATCTGATTACCCTCCTTTAATCTCCAAGATCCTAAAGACTTATTAGGTCTTCTTCCACATATATTCAATTCCTAACACTTCTATTAAGGATAAAAGATTCCTTGTAGACATACATTTTTGACACAGACATTATATGGGAATGTGTAGAGGTTACATATAAAGCATGTGTTTATTTGTAAACAACAGCATTTCAAATGGTTTCTCTTGAGCAAATTCATTGTAAAACTTTCAGAAATCACAGAATATTAGTGAAATTGTTTTACAGTAGGATGAAAAAATTTAGAAAGTATACCCTCCTGAAAGATTTGTTCTGGATAGAAATTGGCATAAAGCCAACTGGTAAGAGAGAGACATAATAAATGATACCTGATGATGAAAATCTTTATCAACTAAGTATAAAAGGGGTATAACAAATGTCACAAAAGAAAAAAAAAACACTATAAAACAAGAGGAAAGTAAAAACTAGAGGCTTAACATAAAAGCAAGGGTATGAGTTGAAGATAATGGTCAAAAGGAGAAAAAAGGAGAGGAAAACAGTGAAAAGAGATAAAATAAAGTTCTTCATAAGATTAGAATAATTTTGAAAGATTCCTTGCATTAAATTTTAATTATGAAAATCATGCAATTTATAGTGTGTCACTACCGTACAGTATATAAGAATCATATTTTCTACTATTTTTTAGTGAGGAGTGGTAAATAAAAAATCCATAGACTTAATTCTGCCTCGTGCAAACATCTAGAAAGGTAACAGCAAATTAATGACTGGGTGTTGTGGTGTGTTTTTTTTTAAAGGACAAAAACTAAAAGGAATAAATACTTCTATGAGTTTAGAATGTGCAAGTTTAGTGCACAATGAACAATACTTCTGGAGGACTGAAAAAATAAAAATTTGAAAGTTAGATGTTCCAGAAGATATCCACATTTTCCTTTCTTAAAAAGTATAAGAATTAACTTAAGAGTCTGAAAATAATATTTGCTGAACACTGTTCTTGGACTATAGTCTAGGTTTCAGGAACTGGCTCCAGAAAGACACAATTCTTGGCAGCTCTGATTGATTCCACTGTTTGGGAATGGATGTTGTATTCCTTTTCTAATTTGAGAACAGAAACCATGCTAGATTCAAGTGAAAATGACTTTATGGAACAAAATAATTTTGGTTAGCTCCAAACAATACATGTTCCTCTGGTGGCACAGGAGAATGATTATGTAAGCCACTAACACTATACACAGGAGAAATGATATAAAGATCAGTGCACTCAGTAGGCTTCCAATCCTACAAATGGTATAGAAGAAACTGAAAACATAAAAAGCATCCATTTCACAGGAACACAGGAACACAAAGAAGGGATGAAAAGAAAAGATAATCTGTGTTTGGCCTTTTTACTGATACCCTATAAAAGCCAATTTTTCAAAACTGTGGAAGAGAGGACAGAGAGTGTACCTCCACTGCATGTGTAAGAAAGTATTACTACCATATTGGAGAGAACACCTCTATCAGAATTTAGCCCTTTGCTTTTAAAAATAGATGTGTGGACATGAATCTGTCAGAATTTAGAGACCTAAATTTCATTATTTGGTAAAGCCAATATATTTTAAAGAGAGAATTATACGGCAAATCAGTAAAATTACTGCTAAAAATCTTTTCCTTCAGAAGCCTATGAATTAAGGGGAAGGCCTATTTTTCCCCCCAATTTAACAGCAAAGAATGAAAGAACACTATTAAACCAGCTTATGAAAAAAGGGTAATATATTCAATCTTTTAGGGCATTTAAAATGTTGTCATTTTTCTATTGGAAGTATAAAATATAATTTAGAAGTACGACTTTTGAGATTAGAGGAAAAACTACACAGAATTAGAGCATTAGCTGAAGCCTACTTTTGAAATTATTGAGTTTAAATATCCCATTGTAGGATCCTACAAAAAATGATGTTACAAAATTTAAAAGTAGAAATATTTGCAAGGTTTTGTCATACCTATCAACTTTACTTAGTGTGAAGATTTCACCACTGAATCTGGTAAAGAAATGCTCCCTTAACCACAATGGAACAAAAAAGGAAAGGACTTCCCTAGGTTACTGCAACGGTAGCTTTTACCAGGCACTGAAGTTACCACAATAGCAGGTAGCCATTCAAGTAGCTCATGATTAAAACTGAAGTCAATTCCTTCTTTAGAAAACTGTGAGCCAAACCAATTTGTCAGCAACTGGTATTGGGCAAAAGTACAAATTTCTCTCTGCCCTATTGAATAGCTAATTCAAGTTTGTTTTCTGGAAAAACACTAGCCTTAAAAGCCAAACACTTAAGAACACAGACAGACACTTGGCCAGCATCACACTATGGCTTCCTTCCACACTTCATGAAGCTAATTGGAGGCCTGAGTCTGTTAGTGCTCTGCATGCATAATGGTTTTGTAGGCCATAAACATATGCTTCTTTCACATGTGTAGTCTTTCAGCATCAACGGAGAATGCTGGAGAAAGTGAAAAATTAAAATTTCATACTTACTATAAGGGACACATTCATATTGGACTTCAAGGTATTTGTATGTTCCAGGACATGGGTCAGGAAATACATCTGACCCTGTAACTACTATACACTGTGTTCGATTGTTGCACCTGAAAAACAAAACAAAACAAAAATGAATCGTACTTCTGTAATATAGTAATTTGCTCATTTTTTATCAAATGTGTAACATAGAACTGATTCCTATTTTCTTGAAGCAACTCAAACCATGAAACAAACATTTCCACTGATATTATATAGTTTCAAATTCTTAAGAGTTATAAAAGTTATATTTTCTTTATGCTGCAATATTTCTTTATCATAGGTAGCACAATTTTAACTTGAAGTAAATAGAAAACAGGTGACTCTTCTCAATTATTCTACTATACATTTTAATATGAAGTTTCAAGATAGTCAACATTTACTGGTGGGGGGATTGGGCAACTTACCACCATACTTTCTGCTATACTTCAGAACTTAACAATTTAAAATGGTAATTTGACTTTGAACAGAAACATAATCATAAACTAAAGAGATCAGAAGTAAGTTTTGACAACATGAAAACTTAAAAAACTTTAAAAAGGGGGGAGCCAGGTTTTTAAGTTTATCCTCTAAATCCAGTTTGGTGTTAGTTTTTCTATTACAGGCACTTTTAGCTCTCTTGAACACCAGATACTAGGCTAATAGATCTGGACTTATGTGACATGGCCTGCATAAATAATAGAATACATTTAAAGCATTTAGTACAGTACCTGGCACAAACTGAGTGTCTACTGTTGTTACTCTTGTTACTTACATAGATCAAGGTGCTTATACTATCAATATGATATGACTATGTACCTTGGTTCTTCTAAATTAGTTCCCCTCAAAATTTATCATTAAAAAGAATGCCACTAACCTAATCCCTACAATGTCTTCTTTAAATTCTATGGTAGTATTCTCTTCTTTTTGTGTTGTCATTAATTCAAAACAATTCTAAATATATTCTAAACAAAATGATATTTATTAAAGTTCCATGAAATTTTACAAATGGCCTTTTTATGTCTCTGTTAATGCTAAGCTTCGAAAAGGCAAGAAATATTTCCTTTATAATTTGATTTAATTAGAATCCAATGGAGTATAATGTTTGCAGGGTTTTTATTATGATTTTTCTGACAGTATATATATTTAAAAGGCAAAGCAACCAGAACAAGAACATTACATTTCTTTAACAATTTGAGTACCAGATATTCTATAGTGCATAAATAACTGAACTATAAAATGGCAATATAAAGAAAGAAAAAACAGCCAGTTTCCAGCATAACAGCTAACTGAAGGACAACAGAAGGAGATTCATGTTAAATTGGGGTAGGCACATTAAGTTATGCACTTGATGCCATTTCAACTATAATCTCAAAAGTGGACTGACTGTTCTCTGAAGAGTAGCAAAACCAGAAAATTTACCCAGAATCAATCTCCAGGTAATTCTTATAGTCCAAATTATAATCTAATGAACTTCAAGGGAGAGTCTTAAATATTAAATAAATTATAACTAATATTGGTTATACACAAAACAGACTAATAATTTTTATCATGATTAATTATAATATATCATGCCCTAATTTTTTTTTTTACAAAACATACCATTTGCAATAATTTTCAAGAATATGGATAATGTAAATAGCTTATGCTATGTTATACTGGAACATGATATTTTCTTCTCATACTATACTTCTCTTAAATTGGTAAATCAGTTGAATCAATTTGCCAATGGTTCTCCATTTTTTGTAATTAATAACTTTAATATGAATCACAAAACCTATTTCATATTCTAGAATTGTAAAGAGCAGCTGGTTTTTAATATTTCTCAATAGTTCTTTATCTAATATTCTATGACTCCAGAAACATAATTTTGATATTTCATTTTTCTTCTTTCTTAAATTCTACAGAAACAGGAAGGTTTGCCTTTTTTTTTTTTTAAGTTTCTGAATCTCCCAGGCATTCTCAACCACTAAAGTGGTCCCCAAACAAAAACGAAAGACCCTTATTTCCTGTTTGTATTTATTCATATCTACAGGGCTACTCCCTTCACCTTACACTCACACCTCTCAGAGAAATGTAAATTCTTATGTGTTAGATACACCACTTATATACTCCCTTTGTATACATTTTATAACCAATCAACAAAACCCTGATGTGTTGAAAATGGATTTAAAACACATTTAAAAATATATTCATTATACAAATTTTATAAAATGAGACAATTCCACTTGTGAGTAAACATTTCATACACTCTATCACCCTCTCCTTACCACTGAAGCCTCCTCAAACTAATTAGGGACAGGTGGAATTGCAAGTGGTTGGTACTTAAGTTTAAAATGGACCAAAAGCATAAAGAGCTTTGGATCAAAGTGGCAAAGGAAGTAGCTCAAAGGACTTAGGAATTATGACAACTTAAAAAAAAATACACAGAAAATTACCCAATTATTTTCCCCTAGAAGATAAGATGAATAAATGACTTTACATGAGATTTAAAATATTTTTTCATTTTATAATTGTCAATCTCACAGTATATTTTCCAAGAGGTATACCAGAATATAAGTACTTCTGATTCCACTGTTTTGTTTGAAAGACCAACACCATAAAATGAAAAATAACTGCCATATTTACTTTTTAAAAACAACTTTGCATTAATATTATGACCACAATTACAAGTTCAAATTAATATTAATAGTCAAAAGAAACTACCATATACTTATTTATGCTTTCACATGCAAGTTTTAAGAGATCTTTATTTCTTTTTAACTACCAAAAAATAAGTAGTTTCTTCTGTTGCAGAAGTGGATAAAGTAATAAACAAACAAACAATCTCTCTTCCGAAGCCCATGAACAACTGCTTTTAAAATAGCTCTGAACAGGGCTCTCAGCATAGTTCTCCAAGTGTGGCCTCTGGACTGGCAGCAGCAGCAGCAGCTGGGAAAGCTTTAGAAATAAAAATTCTAAGGCACTGCTCGAGACCCACTGAATCAGAAACTCAGGGAGCAGGACTCAGTACTCTGTGTTTTAATAGGTTCTCCAAGTGACTGGAATGCTTACTCAAATTTGAGAATCAGTGACTTATAATATGTCATTCTAGATCTTTCTGTATAAATACAGTCTTTACGTATATATAAAAAGGAAACTACCATAATTATACCAACCACATAACTTTTATTTATTTTAATAATCACATTGTACAAAGCGCTCACTGTGATACTGAAAAAAGTGTTAATTCTGTAGCTATATAAAACTGAATATAAGGAGACAATGGAGTTCCTGCAAATAAAAGTAGGTACATTTCTAAATTCAAGGCTTACCAAGGTATCAAAATGTTAATTTTGCATTTGAATTTTTCACTATCTATCAGAAGCAAAACAGATTGTCTTGAAAAAAATGTGGAATTTTAGGGCTGAAACAGTAAAAGGGTCAGCAAGAAAAAGAAACCACTGTAAAATGTATAAGTAAATGAGTTTTGAATACTAGTATCTTGATTCATGAAAAAGAATCTATACTTTTAAAGGACTATGGGAATAAAAACACAAAGTATAAACATTCCTTCATGAATGAATCAATTAGCCTTAAGTTTTCAAAAAGATGGGAGTAATTGTTGGGGACACAAGAGTGAAGGAAATAACCCAATGTGATCTGTTAGTATTCAGAAAATTCAGAAAATTCTTTAATTAATATGCTGTTGGTAAGATTGCAAAACTGTAAAGTGCTACCATTTAAGAAGATAAGTAAAGAGAAAACAATTACTTTGCCACAGAAGCAAAGTAAATTCCCACCAACTGCTTTTCATCATGTTTTTATTCTAACGAAAATGAGAGGGCACAACTAAGCCAAGAAAGGAAAGACATTCAGTTGTTTGTATTCTCAACCCTGGGCATAGTTCCTGGAATGACTTCTTTCCCCCTCTTCTTCCACAGAAAAAAACGCTACTTTCCCAGTAAAGGTTACCATAGCATTAACAAAATATCCATGTGATAAGAAAAATAACCTACTTTTTCTTTAAAATTGAGGATGAATAAGAATAAGGCAGAAGAGACTACATAGGGTTTTAAAAATAGGTGGATCTTTGATTATGTTTTGATGGAAATAAAACTGTACTGTTGGTCATAAAGAAAAAGATTCTAGATATATTTTATACAGTTCAAGTTCAAAAGACTGATCTTATTTTATATTTGTAGAGATGTACAAATGACTTACGATAGCTTAAAGCAGTGGTTCTCAAAATGTGTTCCTCAGAGCAGCAGCACCAGCATTAACTGGGGACTTGGTTTGGATATTTTAGTAAAGAATAAATATGTATGACAGCACAAGCTTTTGTGTTATGAATTGTAACAAAATACAGGTGCAACAGAAAACAAGTAGTGAGTACAATTTATGCAGGAAGTACAAAAATAATATAGTTTACAGTGTTAACATGTCTTCTTTTACTAATTTTAATGACTAGAAATCAAAGATTTTAGTTGCTCAAATGTTGATATTTATAAGTTCCTGAGTCTAAATAAATACAATTTCTAAGTACAGGTACACCTCACATACAAAACCATTTTTAACAGATATAGGGGAAATATGATCTTTTCCTAAAAATTTCTAATAAAAATTTCTAACCTTAAATGAATCTAGAAATGAATTTCTACAAACTATAAAAATATATAATGTTCCACAGAAGCAGAATGTCATTAAAAATAATAGAAAAATATGGTCCATTGCAAGCAATTCTTTCTATATTTGACCTTTGGCTTATTTATTTAAATAAATTTAAATAAAGTAGATGAACAAGTGAATGGCAATTAATACACTATATGGCTGTCTTTTTTTAAAAATAGAGAACTGAAAGAGCTTAAGGAAGGCCTTGCAAATACTGCCTGAGCAATTTCCAGAGTATTATTTATGACTGAACACTACCTAGGGAAAAATATATAAAAGTACATAAGTATTCAGTCCTGAATTCTTAAGGTTTAATCATTTTTAATATATCTCTAACCACATTTACAAACATCCTCTAAAGCTGGCATTTAAAATCATTATAGACAATAAGCTAATCATTATTCTACATCACTGTGTGAAAACTATAAAAAATATCTCCTTATATTGTTTCTATGTATTATTTTTGGTTGCAACTTTCTGAATAACATATTAAAAATTTCTTTTACCTTTTTATCTATTCTAAATCTTACATTGACTAAAACACCCATATAAAGTACAACATTCCACATATTAATAAACCCAATAATAAATACTTTGATAATTAACATTATCAAGTACAAATATCAGAATCAATGCATTATTTTGGAAAATAATATTCATAAAATTTATATTTTGTTCATAAAATCTATCATCTACAAAAAAAACAAAAAACAAAAACCTGTATCCTGCTTTCTTGGCCATAGAGCTGCAAAAAACTTGAGCTTTAAAAATTATTTAAAAACACATTCCTATGGGGAGGGAGTAATTCTATTCAGTAAAGAAGCCAAGTGAACAAAAGCTGAAGGAAATAATAATTTTGGATATTAATAACTTATTAATCCATTTCCTTTGCACAAGGAAATATCAATATATCTGCTTATTTGCAAACTTAGAATAAATATTTCAAGTCAGCCATATTGTCCAGGCTTGTGCACAATACGTAAGAAAATAAAATTTTGAAACAGGATATCCAAAGAACTTAAACATCACAATTAATAAAAGGCAATGAGTTAAACGTTTTACAGTTAGCATATTTTACCTTACAGATGTATTCAATGTTCTCAAGATATCAATGTTAACTTCTGGGGCATCTACATTATTTTAAAAAATCAAGATAAATTTTCTCTAAAAATATATTGTAATTAATGAAAAGGCATTTTATAAAAAGCATTATTTAAATTTACATATTGTATGTGCATATCAGAAATTATTGTCATGTACAGATAACAGCGGTATTTTGAAAAAATATCTCTATTGTTGGCTTCATTAAAATGAAATATTAATAACACAAACAAGCTATTAGTAGATTGCTCTTCCTTAATCTTTTAAAAGTTTAAGTAAAATAAGTTAACGGCACAATGCACATGTTACATCTTTCAATCTGAGAATAAATTATATAGAAACAAAAAATATACCACACTGTCTGCTGAAAGAAGCAAAATCACTTGCTAACTGAGATGATTAGTGATTAAAAGCAGAGTCTTTAGAATCATAAAATACTGGGATTCAAGTTCCAGCTCGGCAGAGTACTTAGTTGTGAGTCCATAGGAAATTTACTAAACCTTTTCAACATCAGCTTTCTCATCTGTAAACTATAATGATATCTTTTTATAAGTTTGTTGTTAAGATTAAATGTGATAATGCATGCAAGTTCCTTGCATAATGCCTGGCTGGATCACAGACCTCAATACATATGAATTAGGAACAACAAAAACATCAATAATAACAATGAGTGGACTCATATAAAATGGGCATAGACTTGCAAATCTTAAAGAGGCAGAATATCTTTTATTCTTCCAAAGTAGTCCCTGTACTGGGTATATTCTTTCCTGTGTACAGCTTTAAAAATAGGCTGAACTATTCACAGAAATTTGTTTCCATCCCAACTCTAATCTTCAATTGTACAATACCCAACAAATTGCTTTTACTCTTCTTTTGATTATCTTATGCTCATTATTACACTTTACCAAGTGCAAAGTATGGAGATGAGATTCCATGTGTAATCTATTGTGAGAGGTGTTTTAATCAATAGTCTTGTTCTGCTGATTAAGCAAGGGCCTCTGTTTTGGCAAGATAACATTAGTTTCTCCAGTCATGCTCCAAAAACCATTGGGAATCTTCAGCAGATCATTAGATATGCTGCAATAAAGCTTTGGTACATTCTCCTTTCTTCCTTAAATTACTTCTTCACTGTCCTATCATTCCCCGTCACCAATGGCACTACAGCCATTATTGCAGCTCCCCTGAAACTTGCACTACAGCTATGTCTCCAGGCCACAGGATGCTATTTTCAATTGAAGCTTCTGCTTGAAAATATAAATTAAGAAAATTTCATTATCTCCTGCCAGGGGCCATTATTCACCACAGTTCTAAGGAAGATTAAAAATGCAAAGTCTACCGACATGAACAAATACTTCAGCATTCAAAAGAATAGCTCAGAATATCATGAGAGAAACTAAAAATTCAAGTTTGCTGAAATTTAGATTCGTCCTCTAGAATTATCCCAATACATTATTGAATCTGTATGTTCCATGAAGTTTGCTTCAATAATTTCATTCTCTTAGTTCTGATATTTTTTTCATCCCAATCATAAAATACTACCAATAATAGATCTGTTCCTTTCCTGAGTTAACCTTCTGTTTAGCTAAAACTACTCAATTTTTGAAGATGAATTAATTGCTTTCAAGATTCCAGAGCATTATGTAAAGTTATCCCCTTCCAAAACTGCCAAGTATGAGCAAAATGTTCAGAGGAGTAGCTTGGAAGAGTTTAAAACACATTCACAGGTGAATTATATAATCCAAATGAACAGAACATTTACAGTTGAATTATTACAAAACCTAATCCATTCACTAATTTAATGGAGTGATTAATTACTAAGCCTCAATAACTAATGGGAAATTATTATATTTCAAAAAGTAAATCATATTTTATTCAAGTGGATGAGTTTTAAAAATTTAGCAACCTTACCACAAATGACAAACAAAAAAGAAAAAGAAAAAAAGAAAACCTGCCAACTTATAGTTCTTATTGGAAGTATTATTTGATGACTGGAACATAATAGCGATTCAGCTGTGTTTGAATGAATGAAATAATGATGAATGGCTAACCTGTTCTCTGCTCTTAAATAATCATGGTTAATAGAATATAAACACCAGATATTCAAATTCTGTTGCAATCAGCTATACCTGATTCTCAGAGTATTACACATCACTTCTCCATAAACTAACAATACGAAATGGCCAACAAATCCGGTCCTCTATAGCCACCAGAAAACTTATCTGCTTGAGTTCAACTTTAGACAAATTTTTATAAAGACAGCAGATGGTCTTAGAACACTAATAGGTGAGCCAGTATATAAATCGATTTGCTTAAGCAAAGTAATCAGATAAACTGATAAAGGGAGAAAAAGGAGCTATATACCAATATAAAAGCTTACAATTGACCTCACAGATGCAAGAAAGAAACTGAGTTGATAAATCAAATCTTTGTTTTAATTTTTTTACTTCATAATGAGATGCTCTTTTATCATCTAAATTTCTATTCTGTAGCACTAAGGAAAGTAGGTCCTACTTTATTTATTTATTAATGAAGATTTGTGAGCCTAACTAATTGCTAGGTAAACATAACATTAGGAAGCTAAATTGTGTGTAATTAATATACAATAGCGAAAAAGAAAAGGTGTTCTATAGTAATGTTCCCATTTGTCACATAACTATGTTCTCATTATTTATTTAATAATTTGTATAATCTAGAAGATGTTAACCCATCATAGAGAAGTTAATTCTCTAAGCATTATAGAATATTGTGTATCTAAAGTAACTTGAAATAATCATTAAAATAAAGTTACTATCAAACTCTCCAGCATATCATGTTTCAATATTGGTACATGCATAGATAGACAGTTTGTAAAAAATAAATAATGTAATTGTATTCCATTCACTCTCCTGTATATTGGCATTTACAAAAGTTTTAATATAATCCAGATTTTTTAAAAATTTTAACTATGAATAAATTGTTGCAGTTAGCTATACAATTTTTTTTAAGGAAAAGCCAATTTCACATTTAAGTAATTGTAAGCAAAAATATTAAATATCTTTCTGTACTATCAATATAGAAACATAACCCATGACTGAAAAAAGAGTAGTATATAAGAGAACTAAAAAGGCTAAAAAAAAAGTAAATAGTAGGTAAGCTTCAGTGGAGTTAAAAGCTTAAAGTAAAATCCTGTTTAAGCTCATGTCTATAAGTCTGTCATACTATTTTTCAATGTGTTTGCAAACATTAATTACATAAAAGTGAAACCCTCCATAATCATGTTGTATCTGAATAAAATATTGTGCTAGGAATAACAACTAAAGTATGCATACTTCTACTTGAAATTAATCTGTATCTCAGAAACATAAAAATTTTCCCCCAAAATTCCACGTTAATTACTAAAATAAGCATTCTGAAATAGCAATGCTGATTTGCTAAAAACAAGTGATTTGCTAAAAACAACTTTCTATGTTGTTTTGGAAACCTTTGGAATTCCTTGCAGCTTTTACTGGACCTTGGGGTCAGTTTAATGCAAATTAGGCTTGACTCACTCAGAGACTTATTAATCCAGTGCAAAATCTCTTGTTGGCAAAAATGCACATTCAACATAAATGCACTTGCTTTTATTAGCAAAATAACAAGTATTTATTTACAAAGAATGCCACTGAGACTAAGTTTCATTCACAGGGTCATCAAGACTAACTACTTAATGAAAGGAACAAGATAATTTAAGTGGGGAGAAAAACCATAAATGTTGAAATATTTGAAAAGTATCACTTCTGTGTCCAAATTTTAGACTTCTACTTTGAATAATTTAAAAAATCATTATGACCTGTATCAATTAGGAACAATTATTTATAAAAATGTTAAGCTACTGCAGTTTGTACTTGCAGAAACTATCACATTTTAACAAGGGAAATGGGAAATCACTATGGGATGCCCTAGTTCGATTTAAATTAGCAAGAAACTTGTTACCAGACCATATAAAAGACACAGTATAATAAGACATGACCTTGCAGAACCTTGGAGCCAATCTGTGATGTTTTTCCTTCCCATAACCCTTGCTAATTATCTGCAAAGTTACAGACCCTTTTGTCATGGGTTATTTTCCTTCAAATTGTGAGGGGATTTTTGGTTTCTAAATATTTAATTAGTCTTGTTATGATATGAGAATTATTGTACATGCCAAGCATTTCGATTTTCATACTCTTTTCTTCTAATTATCCTCCGATTTAGATTGGTCATCCCAAATCTGTTCCTTTCATAATTATTTACTTCTTAAAGATCATTCAGTGAAGAAATATTTTCAGCCTTATGGCTCTTCTTTTCCACAAATGGCTTTTCAGGTCCGTTAATTACCCACTCAGAGGATTAGTGTTTGAAATAATGCAAAAGAACCTGCAACTGAAAGGAGTTTTAGAGGGCAAAATTGAATAAACTAGATTTTTTTGTTTTTGCTGTTCTAAATTCACCTTAAAGATTACACCCTTACTTTTGATAAACAGGAAAAATTATGCCACATTTTTTCTGACTCTCAAGATGTATAATGGAGTGTCATTTAGTCAGTATTATAAATATCTGTATATGAAACAAATGGGTTTCTAGACTACTTGATAAGCTAATATAATTTCTAATTTTTGGACCTCACTGCATGGCAATAAATGTTCATAGAACTTTCTATACAAATTGAAATGAAATTATGAGAATAACAAAATCATAAGACTTGTTAATATGGCTTTTCAATTTCACATCTATACAAAACTTGAGACAAGGTAAAAATCTTTGGTTATTTGATTTGGTATTTGATTTACTCAGGAAGAGTTTTCCATTTTTAATTAAAATGAAGATGATTCTACATTGTAAGCATTTGGTTTTGTTTTTGTTTTTTAATCAAGAGACAAGAAAGCACTCACTGCTATCATTACCTAGAGTGAATTCTGGATGTCATTATTTGGGAGGAGCACTTTGTGAAAGTACTTTCAGATCCCATATTTTCTCATCAAACTTATCTTTCAACTAAATACACTTTCCTGATTATTACTTTTTCTTAAACTAAATTATTTTCCTCATGCACCTTCTAAAATGTTTTGGTAATAAAATGTATGGCTTAGTTTATAAACAAATATATAGGAATACCTTGACAAACAGTCAAAAGTTTGAGCAAGTAATATTTTAGTAACGTAAATTGAATTAATGTTCAAAGATAAGTGAAATATGGAGTTAAGTGTTTCTCTAAACTTTCAACAAAGTACAATGGTCGAAGTGAAAACAATTATTTTAAAAGAAAGTGTCAGGCAATTATTCTGGAAACCAGGAACATTTTTCTGCTATCTAGTTTTAACTTTGTACTCCGCAGAAATTATGATCTCTGCTTTCCTTATGTTGTTCTTTCCAACTTAGAAAAAATTAACTTATCATTTATTTATTGCAGTTCTATCCTCATGGTTAAATTATATCCCAATTTATCCCAGGAATTTATGTCCAACTATTCAGTTCTAATACAGGATTCCTGCCCCATTTAAAATTTTATTAACACATATGTGCTATGCAATATAATTGAGCCCATCATCAAATACAGCAGTACCAAATTTTTCTAGCAAAGTAATCTCTTTGAGAGAGGAAAACAAAACAAAACAAAACAAAACAAAAGCTGACTAAGTAGAGTATAGTGGATTAGCAATGTGGGGGGAGACAGACCTGGAATTGTAGCAGCTTAAATTCTTCTCCAGGCCCATCATATACTCCTTTTGCTCTCCCTTTCCCTATATCTCACTCACCCTACACTTAAGGGTTTACTCCAGGAAATCCAGCTTAAAAATCACTGAACTAACCTAATGCTTCAATAATACAAATAATAAACTAAGACCCAGAGAATCTGAATGGACTGTCCAAACTACACTGTAAGGGAGTCAGCCTGTCAGACAGGTAACTCTCCCCCAAGCATCTCACCATTACACTGTCTACTAAATAGGCATGATTTAGTGTGTTTCTAGAAAACATTCTAACAGAGTTATCTTTTCTATGTAGATCTTGATATCTACATAGCCTAAAACAGCTAGCACAAAGGTTAGCCAAGACTCATTGAATACCTCGGAACTAAATTCTTGCAGGAAAAACTGTCTACATCCACTTTTGAACAATTTATTCCTTAATACTAAGATACAGTTGTATGATTTGAAGTCTCCTAAGTAGAAAAATTTCAGAGCTTAGAGGTTAGACTTCTGTTTTCCAACTCCCAGAGGTACCCACTATGCAAACTTAAAAGCAGCAACTCATTGTTATATACTTGAGGGAGACATACATATAGGCAGTAAAGCTGGTAGTCTAGAGAAAAACAGCACATAAGCTATGCTGGCCAAGCAGTATATATTTTTTCCTGATTACCCAAACCTGAAGCGATCTTTCTGTCCTTTGCCTGTGGCAATAATTTTCTATGCAATTAATTTGGCAATTAATCACATTGTGCTTTGTGGCATATCTCTTCCGTATTTTCTATCATAGTTGTAAATTATTTAACACACCAAATATTTTTTCCAGTATTGTCCAAACAACCCAGTTAGCACAGGACACTTCACTGTATGTATCAAGTCTCAAGCGGGATCCTTCAGGTGTTTTTAGGACTCTGGTCTTGCCTCTACAGTTGATGTTAGGCTTCCTTTAAATCCATCCTGAACTCCTAATCCTGTTTAAGGTAAAAAGTACTCAAACTTATTAAATACTTTCTAAATTTGAATTCTCATTCTTCTATATTTTATCAAAGGTTTTGCTCTAGGAACAACAAAATTTTTTGTTGATACGTACTAGTTGGCATTTCCTTAAGAAAAAACTGCAGAAATTTTGCATAGATGTTTACCTAACTATGTTGTAAGACATGAGATGAAAAAACAATAAAGGCCAAAAGCTGGAAACAGAGGCTCTTGGGATACTCTGAGCAGTAAAGCAGGCGTGGAAAGCCAAAAACTATCCTTAACGCTGATAATCTGAATATAAATGATCAAATTCACCAGAGACTTATAAAGAGATGGATACTCCGTGATTCATACACTAAAATTTAATGAAGTCTCACCTGACTGATAAATATAAGGTAAATTTCACTGGCTTCTGATAAATCAGAACTAATCTTTAATCATAGCAAAATATTCATAATCTAATCCTTTTACCAAACTGACTACACTGCAGGAGTCCCATGTGTTTGCACAATTAAAAACCCCATGTTAGCTGTATATAATAGGGCATTACATTTGTTGCAATTCTCCTTTTTGTTGAAATAAGTGCCAGGCTGACAGCAGGAAGGAGTAGATAAGAAAGCAACAAGACATTGCTGATGGCATTCTAGATAACTGAACTCATAAGCATTCAGTATACAATGTATTACCCAAAGACCGGTTTTAAAACAGATGAAGGCAGTGTCCATTTGCTGCATCTCAGTCACAAAGGCAAGAAATTATCTAAAAGATGTGTAACTAGGTAGAGGTAGGGTGAGTAAGGAGGGGTATGGAAGGAGATGGAGAAAGAGATTGAGAGAGAAAATATGATGATTTTTATACCCATCTGAGATTCTGGCACTAGAAACAGAGAGCGAAGACATTATCTACTACTGTATACTAGATGGAGAAATACCTAAAAGTATGGAAGCACAGTTATACACTATGCCACATTTAAACATTATCTATGCAGAAGAAAATGAACAAATGGACATGAAGTGTATTACTACTCTCTAGCATTAAACAGTGGCCTTGTTTCAGAGTTAATATGATGGGTCCAGAATTGTAATGCTATTTGCTATGCTGTCATACAGAATCAAAAATGATTTTATTTAAAATATAGTATTTTATAGAACTATTCCATAATTTTGAGAAATATAAAAACACACTATCTAAAAGATCCTTTCCCACTTAGCCTATGTGCAAGTAGAGAATTCATTAAAAAAGAAGAGAATTCATAATGCTCAAAAGTTAGAAGAAAGCTGAGGTTCCTGTCTTAAGTTTGAAAGTGTGAGGACAGAACTTGAATAGCTCCCTTAACAGACATAATCAGTATTCACTCCACATACAATACATTTTCCTACCTCGGGCCACTGCTCATAACCTCATCCAGATTTTGGAAGTGTGTTGTGTTATAAGAGAGATTAGGCAACAATGTTACTTTTTTCTTCAGATTATAATATCATTGAGAGGTTAGGGATTGTTTTAAGAATCTCTGAACTATTTGCAGTGCAGAATGCTGTTACCTTATTTTAAAATTTATAAACTCTATAAACACCAGTCTGTAGACTTGGAAAACATATATTCTCACTCAGTTGTTCATAAAAATCTTTAGTGTGCTTGGCACATTAGCTTGAAAATGGAAGAACTCAGTAATCGTTTGATGGTATAAATCAATGAATAAAAGGTAAAGATAAAATTTTCAGAAGGCAAGCATGGTTCCATAACCATATAATGTAAACCAATTTAAAACTTTTGTTTTATAGTTTATATAATTTTTTAAATTACAATGAATGCAGGAGAATGTTTCCATTTCATATTATACTACTAGCCTGAATTACCTTCCTATCAGAGCAACTTGTGTGAAAGGCTCGGTTCATCATGACCTATAAAATGTTAGACAAGAGCTTTAAATATCGCTAACACCATGTGCAGGCTTGGGAGTACAGGAGTGTGCTGTGAAGCAGCAAACACTGTGTTCTTCTGAAAAGCTAACATGCACTCTATGCCATAGATATAAACAGTGTACACATATTAAATAATGGATGACTACAAAATCATTTTTGCCACTGCAGATTTAAGCCATATTGTACACATTAAAATCCACTGAACAATTTTAAATTTTTTTATGTCTTATAAAAGTTAAAGCTAAATATGAGATTATCTAAATTTAATAAACTGTATTTGAGGTGGCATGTTTTAAACCTAGTTATAGAATTATTTGCAAAGCATTATAAAACTGATCTTAAAGAAGTATATTCACACATAACATTACATATTTTGTTAGGAGTCATGCTCAATTTATTAATATTTTATATTTCATTAAGAAAAAGAAACACAAAAAGATCTTACTACTGCTCTTATCTTTGACCATTATGTCAAAATGCCATTAGACAGACTGGCTCAAATGGTTGGGTGTCCATCTGCCATATGGAGGGACCTGGGTTCAATCCCTGGGACCTCCTGGTAAAATAAATAAAATACAGAAGGCGCTGTATTTATAAATATAGCAAGCAAGCTATGCAGCAAGATGATGATGTAACAGGAGACACAGGGGAGAGCCAAGACGAGACAGGCCGATAACCAGGAACCGAGGTGATGCTGGTGACAGAATGCCTCTCTCCCACATCAGAGGTCCCCAGGATTGAATCCCGGTGAAGACTGGAGGAGAAGGATGAGAACAGAGAGCAGGAAACAGACAGAGAACTGCCCAGAAAATGGGGGGTGGGGGTGGGGGTTAAAATGAATAAAGTAAGTAAATAAATCTTTAAAAGAAAAAAAAATGCCATTAGAATGTCTGGCAATTTCTAAATTTCTACAGCCTGGACAATGCAAAATCTTCTGAGTTCAATCAGGAATACTTTCTTTTTTGCATTCAGCTAAAAAGCTTAAGAGTCCACAAAGGTGAGCGTATTATTTTTATTAAAGAAAAAAAAAAGAATCACATGACAAAAATAAACTTTTAGAATGTAGAACAAAGATATTTTTAGACAACTATTTTCTAAACTCCAGCAACTTTTTTTTTTTTTTTTTTTAACTATTTTAGCTTTTACATTTAATTGCCAGATTCCTATAATAACTGTTACCAGGACTCGTTTTTATATTTAATATTACTATCTTTCCTAGGTTGGGTAACCTGGCAAGCAGATTTTAATGCAGAGATTTCTACAGGAGTGTACTCTCAAAAATATCAGTGAGGGGATGAGGGAAACAGGATTTGGTAGAGTAAGAAGTTAAACTCCAATATAAATGCAACAAAGGCCCAGTAAATCCCTCCAGGCAAAGCCCTTCAGAGAAGTCCTAAAGGGAAGGAAAAAAGGGAGGGGAGGGAGAGTTTGTAGGAGCTGAGCCTTTGCGCCATGACATTTGATGCAGGTTTATCTTTGGGGAGGGGGTTTAATGACAGATCACTTCAACCCACAGCAGTTCCTGGAGAGAACTTTTGCTGTGAGCTCATCAGCAGGAAGCTCTCCTGGCAATGGGGGTGAAGAGTGTCCTAAAGGTGGAATCTGGGGAGCACACTTCAACATCCACTACAACACTGTCATGGTAAAGTGTGTTAAGAATTATTTTCCAAACAGTTCTTTTAAATTACTTCTCATTTTCATGGTTTTTATTCCATTTTATTTTCTTGTATACACTGACATGTCAATCCTGTTTACTAAGTGATATTCAATGAGTTTTCTATAGAGCAATGAACCTTAACAGGCAACTTTTAATTGGCCCACATAGGAAACCACATTATTATTAATTCCACAACTACAGCGTAAAATAAATCCATTGCTTCTCAAACTCTAGAACAATTAGTCCTCTCGGCTATTTGGCTAACTCTGCTTCATGATACCCAATGCAGTTAATTATATTTTTTGATGTTAATAGTCTCCGTCAGTCTCAAGCATAACTTCTCCTTGATGAATATTTAAATTATATTTGAATAAAAAATAATCTTGGCTACATTTAATATTCAGTAATCATCACGGCTTAATAAAGGTCTACTCATCAAGGGTTGAAATAAATGGCAATGCACATATAAATATCCCAAATCAACTTATCAGATAATATGTTTATTATGATATCTATTAATTGATCATCTACTTATCTTGTACCTGTTTTTATATATATTTAAGTATAGTCTTATTCACAAAACAATCCATAATTAGATGTGAAAAGTTACTTATAAACATTCTTTTAAATAATATATACAGAATTTCATAATTAATGATGTGACATATTAAGACTGGGCCATAAGATAATATACGAGGGGAAAATCACCAAATTATAAAATATCCTAGAAAAATCAACATACATCCTTCTGCCTCCTGTTACTGTGTTGTTCCGGCAAGTTTCAGGAGTAAGAAGGCAAAAAAAATCTCTGATTTACTAAAAGTATTTTTTATGATGTTCCTTACAGAAGTCCATTGAAATTATTACTAAAGAAAAGCAAAATTAAATTTTTCTACACACAAAACCTGTAATGGGAGGTTGGGGTGGGGGTGGGGGATTTTAAAAAATGGATAATAGAGAGAGGGAATAGGGATGTAAAAGAAAAGTACATCAGTAAAATTCACTTAAAATTTGTCCAAAACTCATTTTACTTTTGTCCATATTATAACAGTAAGGTTTTAGACAAGCGTTTATTTAATATAAACTTTGAAAATAGAATAGTCTACCTCCAATCTTTTACTGAATGAGTAAATGGATGCTTTCTAATCTTATTTACTTAATTAATGCCACTTACCTTCATGCTTTAAACTTTTAAGTTTTCAGTCTCCCTTCTCCTAAATCTTAAGTCTTCGGAAGAGAAAGGATTTATCAAAAGATACTATGAAATATCCTAAAATGCACACATCAGCCTATCAACGTCAAAAGGCACACTATGCAACACACTGTTGAATATTACTAGTAAAAATTTCTAAAACTTTATCATTATAAATAAGAAAAGCAGAGGTGGATTCATGTTTCTCTTTCAGAAAAACTAAAACAATATGAAGTCAGGTATCAATGTGAATAGTTATTTAGAATAAAGAAAGAAATCACAACAGATAACAAATTTTTAAAAGCCAGTAAATACAACAAAACAAAACCAAGAACATGAAGACAGTATTTTAATTCACTAATTGGTTGACATTCCTTTATAACACTTTTTTTAGTAATCTTTTTAGGTGCATATTTTATGATTATCTCTACATATAAGTCTCATAGTATTACATTCTGTAATTTTGCCTTTCCTCTGCAAAGTCAGATCATATTTGGTTTTTTATTATTGATGGTTAGGATGCGTAAAACATGCATCTACATTCCCATACGCGCTTATGTTGGTTGCACTGTCACAGCCTATGCCACATAGACACAGGCATTCTGAGAAATTCTATTTGACATGAGGCTCATCAAGAAGGGGAAAATATGCATATTTATAATTTAAGTCCTACACTTGATATGGGTTCCACCTACTCTGGATTCTCCAATCAAGAAAAATAGGAAAGAACTTATGTTTTGACTAGGTATTTATGAGAACCAAATTCTCTATTTTATACATTCAATGACTGGAACAATATCACACAGACTAGTTTCTGGCTCTATACATTTCAAACATTTCTCTTCCACTACCCACATATTTCAGGTACCATGGGACACATTCAAATTGCAATATGACATCTGGCCTTCCACATTTATGTCATGATCAGTAAGGCAGTCCAGTGAGTAATAGGAGTATTTCTAGAGGTCATTTCTTCACCAGAATAACTAACTATACACCAACTGACTCCAAGCCATGTAAAAATACGCCATTAAACCCAAACTGAATTTATCACCAACTGAGCTTCTACTTAACAGGATCCCAAAATGCTCTTGCCTACTCCTAAGCCACAATAAATGAGGGGAAGTGTGACAGAAGAACTCAGAATGGAATGAAATAGAATCGTTAAAAGATTATGCTTTAAATATCTTACTTCTGCAAGTTTGGAAAAAAAAAAAAAACTGGACCCAGTAAACATGTTGCTAGGGGTCCTAACAAGGCATTTAGAAGATGCCTGTGCAAGTGAAGAGCTCTGAAATTGAAGCTTCATTAGCTTCATGGAAACCCACCTTCACAGAAAGAGAATATCTTCAAAAATACAACTGAGTTCAAAAACAAAAACAGATGTCTGAAAAAATGAACAGAAAGACCACTGGTCTCTCAATCCAACTTAAATAGAGCAACTCTCCTTTCAAGGTCATGGGGAGTGTGTTTCGGTGAGTTTTGAAGACTACTTCTTTATGGTTGCATATGACATGTGAAAAAACACAGGGAGAAGTGAGACGTATTAATTATACAACACACTAGATTGACTTATATGAAATAAACAAGAACCATGCACCTCTTTGTATATCTTTATAACCAGAATTTTACTGGAAACTTTTTTGATAGATACATATTAATCCTAAACCTAATTGCGGAACAACAAACAGCACTAAAAATGTTAACTAAATTACTTTAACATATCTAAGAAAAATACATAGTAAAGCAAAAAGAATGGATCTTTTAAATCTGCAAGACTGAGATGAATATATGTATTAGTAAAATGCCATCAGAAACTGTAATTACACAGAATAGACAATGTACAAAGTAGTGTATCAATACTGGTGTGTTTTTTTGTTGTTGTTGTTACTATTGCTGATATGGCTTAGTCTGCAGTTTCATTATGTGACTATGGAAAAATTAATAGGGTGACAATAAATGGAAGTTTAAGTGGTTTTTAATACTAATTTAAGATAAAAGCTGTTTCTCTTCATTTAACAAGATTTAGCCATTAAATAGAGTATATTATGAATAATACTGACTCACCATTGTAATCCTGCATTTTATATAGCAAAATAAAGCTCCTAAATTGCTAGTAGGAAAACAAAAAGATATGGGGTAAACTGATGACTATGGATATTTTCTCTATTATATAATATATAGGCATTTGTTGTTTACTTCTGAATCTCACTAAAATCTACAAGCATAATTAGAATGTATATTCTTTTTCTTTTTATTTTTTTTCCTATGTGGGAAAGGGTAACCTTGAGCCTGCGGGGCGCAAGCTGGCTCCAGACTTCTCCAAGTCCACATCTCTTTGCCTCCAATTATTACGTGTTCAAGGACAGGAAACCACAGACACGCCTTTGTAGGAGGTAGAATGTATATTCTTAATGTTACTGTAGCAGTTTGATATTATTTATGAATTCCAAAAATAGATATTGGGTTATGTTTTTTAACTGGTCTTTTTCTCTGGGCATATTAGATTATATTGGATTCAGTGGTTTTGTTTTTACTTGATTAAATAATGATTAGGACTTTGATTGGGCCATGCCAGTAGGATATTGAGTCACTGCCCCCTTGGTGGGCGGGGACTCACAGAGAAACTGCAATACAGAGAAGGAAGTTTGGAGTTTTTGAGCTGGAGCCCCAGAAAATAAGCACACAGAGGAGCTTGGTGGTGAAGAAAGAGAAAAGGCCCCAGGAAGAGAAACAAGTCATTTGCCTGATAGTCTACAGCTGGCCTTGTGGAGACAGTAGAGGAGCTGAGCCCAGAGAGAAATAAGCCCCAGGAAGAGAGGAACCCAGGAAGCCTGAACCCTCACAGAGGTTGGCAGCCATTTTGCTCCAACACGTGGCAATAGACTTTGGTGAGGGAAGTAACTTATGCTTTATGGCCTGGTAACTGTAAGCTTCTACAGTTTATTCTCAAATAAATACCCTTTATAAAAAAACAACAGATTTCTGGTATTTTGCATCAGCCCCCCTTTGGCTAATATGGTTACCTAATATATCTAGTCAATATTTATTAAATTATAAAAATGCATTAAATAATAAACAACATATTTTCAGGCAAACGAAATTATTTTAGATATTTCATATAAAGCTTCAATGAATGCATGTATTCATTACTTGGTAATAAAAATGACAAGATGAAGTTGTACAACTTACTAAGAATAATTCCAAATTCTTAAAGGAAGTTACAATTCATAATTCATCATTCGTTATTATACTAGTAAGAAATATGGATTATATTACATTTTAGTAGCATTTGGCTATAAGAGATTTGGGCGGGGGAGACAGAAGGAAAAGACAGAAGGAAAAGCCAAATACATAGGAAAAATAGTGACTATGCCTTGATTTGAAACTCTTTAACAGAATTTTATTTCTATTCTCTACAACTGTGGCTAAATATCTATTCTTATTTGTTCAAAGTGTAACTTTATAAAGGGATGTTTAAGCCAAATTTAAACACTGATATTTGGTTGTTTGACATCAGAAAGCAGATACAGAGTAAAAATAAATCACACATTAGATACAAAACAAAGTACTCAAATTGGTATTTGAAATTAAGACTAATGTAAGCAGATCTAGTGTCATTTTATTTAACATTTGATTATCTAGTTTCTAGTATGTTTCAGTCATATAACAGTGAATTAGATAACTTTTCTCAACATAACTAACTTGTTTAAATTTATACTTTGTAAACAGAAACCACTTTTTTAGTATGTAACAGAGGATGGTCTAAGCAAAAACTCTAAAGTATATAACAATATATATAACTACTTAAATACCAGAGTCATCCATAACACTCTCAATTGAGGAATAGATAATCTCTAAAACCATGAAAAGAATTATGAAAGCAGTATTATTTTATTAAAATTTATAGGTCAAATGAAATATTCCTGTCCATGTTAATTGATTTTGATCCTATTTCTTTACCTCTACTCTGATTTCTAAAATAATGACAATCATATTGAAAAACTTAAACAAAATCATGAAAGTTGAAATGAGATATGGCTTTGCTTTTCAAAACCAACTTACTTTTTCCTTCTACACATAGCCTCCAAAAGAAAAGCAAATTCAAACTTTTAAAGTATTATTTAGGGAAGTGGATGTGGCTCAATCTATTGAGCTCCTGTCTATCATATGGGAGGTCCCAGGTTCGTTTCCCAGGGCCTCCTAGTGAAAGCGAGCTGGCCCGTGTGGAGAGCTGGCCCACGCGGAAAGATAGCACAACAAAAAGAGAGAGAGGAAAGAAAATGAGAGATACAATAAACCAGGGAGTTGGGGTGGCTCAAGCAATTGAGTGCCTCTCTCCCACACTGGAGGTCCCAGATTCGATTCCCGGTGCCTCCTAAAGAGAAGACAAGAAGAAGAGAAGACACATAGGACACACAGTGAATAGACACAGAGAGTAAAACAGTGAACACAAAAAACAATGGGAGGCAGATAAATAAATAAAATAAATCTTAAAAAAAAATAAAGTATTATTCAAGTTTCTGAATTACACTGAAAAATCCTTAGGGGATACTCAAGACCAGAATTGCATGTTTTTCTCTTAGGGAAAATTGTCCTGGGTTCCTAGACCAAAAGACATAATACAAAATGTAAAATTCTACATATAAATAATGGATGTACCAGTAAAGACTGGCAATTAACGCTTGTACTCTCAAAGTCATTATCCAGTAGGAGATTCATTTTACTAATTTTCATTAAAAAGGAGAGAAACAGAATCCTGTAGGGCAGAACCTTTGATGTTGCATTGTTTCTTTTTTGCTATATTTGATAAGCAGTTTCGTAAGGGACATTTAGAGGTCTTCTAAGTCAGAACTTAGAATTTATTAGTCTTTCGTGCACACTAAATGTTAATGTTTAATATGGTTCATGTTTATTACAGACAAGTCTCCTCTTTCTGTAGTGAGTGCTTTGATTTAAATGCCCATCAGTAAGTGACATGCAAAGTATGTGTCCTATTAGATATACCAATTAGGAGTTTTAATTGGTATAGTATAGTATTTATTACTATACTAGTATTTTCTCAAATTCTAGGCCAAAAAATGTGATCGTAATTCCAGTTAGTTGTCGTGACACTAATCAGCCAAGAATGAGAAAATTAATGGAAATCCATCACAAGAGAAAAGTACATCACAGAGATGATGTGTTAGTAGCATCTGATTAATTTATTTTTCCCTAGATTCATTTCATACAAATGGACAAATGGATGATAAACCCGACACCATAGTTAAATAAACACATTTGGGATAAACAGTGTAAGGTTAAGACTATAGTTTCTCAGAAATGACAAGGTTAGAGCCTATCCAGGTTCACTGAACAAATATATTAAACAAGAGTACATCTGACCAGTAAGCATTAATACTAACACAAGAATAAAATATACCAACATCCAAAATATTATGAAACACCAAGTTAGGTCAAAAGACAGATTGTGTTTATTTTTTTCCCCACTGAAAAATGTCATTATTGAGGGAAGGATGTGAAGACCTTGGAAAGATATATTTAAAGTTTATTATTCCCTGGAAAGACAGATCAGGAAACAAAACATAATTAATCAATGTTTTCATATCACTCTACTTGGATACCAAATTTCTTTATGAAGACAATGATCAATATAAACGTTGAGAGGATGGAATGTCAAGCTGAGGATATACACGCTAAACTCTGTAATCGTGAACTCTGCCAGAACACACTGGCAGAACTATAACTGCATTTTAAAGGGTTTTCTTGGTTAAGTCCTGAAAAGCTTCCAACATTCCTTGTTTCTCAAAATTGGTTTTTTGTGTGTATTTAAATATCTCCATTCTTTAAACACTTTGTCTATGCTAATATCTATTAGCATACTGGAAAATAACAGAAGTAGTCAAAACCTAGATAACAGGATTGAAATTTAAACTTAAGAATACATTTTCACACCCCAAAAATATTAATTAATGAGGTTCTAGGTACATATTTGAAGTAACCCCTTGCAAAATAATTCAACATTTTTAAAAAGTTAACAAAGTAAAAAGAAGACTATCTCATTGCCTCTCTTTCTCAAAGTTATTTTTAAAATAAGTGAGGAGGATATACATGATGCAGTGTGGACAAAGTGTACTAAGAGCAATGACAGTTGATTCCCCATGTGTAGTGAAAAAGAGAATACAATGAGCTCCAAGTTCCTTTGCAGCTCTAACAATTTGATATTCATTAACTCTTAAAATAGAAGCAATGACCTATGGTGGGATTTTTGTCCATAGAGGGTCCCTAAGTTACGTGCCTTGCCTGGCAGAAAGAATGGGAAATGGTGGGGCGAGAAAAAGATCATTCTGCTTATTCCAGACCAAGATATACAAGTTCCTTTACATGCAGGAAACTTTTACCTGCACACTGAAAATACGCACTCAATTTTCCAGTCTCACTGTACGACTGTAATGTAAAGAATCACAGAACAGGAAAACCAATACACATATATATACAATGAAGTATTTCTTCAAATCCTCATGCACATAAGAAAATGTCATCACTTGAATTGTTCTGGGTTAAAAAAGTTAAATAGTGTGTAATTATTAGGCAGAACTGTTAGGTTCTACCTAATTCTTGCTTACCTATGCAAAGCTGAATGCTACCTTGATTTCTATTGAAACCCTCCTATCTTTAAAATTATAGTATGTACTTTTGAGCTGTCTAAATAGAATGAAAGTCTAAAACAACAATAAGAAAAATAATATATATCTCTCTTGTATTTTACCACTGGTTTTTGAGGCATTACACTCCTATACCTATTCCAGGTCCTTAATGGCAACTTGACATCTGCCCCTTAAATGCAAAGTGTTCTCTGGGATTTTTCAAGCTCATACTACATTTATCTCTGTGGGTAATACCATCTATTCCTCTGCAACCAACAGCTTCATGTTTATATTTGCTTCATCTAGATGTTCCTCGTTGACCACTCTTATGAATACTAAATGTGTATAAAATTACTGCCTGCTGAATTATACATTTATATTCTGCCCTGTTCCCAAATGAATTTAAAGAAACTTAAATGGGTAGTATGACAATCACAAATGTACTGAATTATATTTAATAAAACAAGAAAACTAAGGTAGTTATGCTATAAGAATATAGTTCGTTACCATCTTTAAGAGGGCTAAGAAAATTGGCTAAAAGTTTTGAAGCTGCCAGCCTAGTTCCCTGAATCTAGGGCACAAATGTGCTTTCCTTGTGCAATTTCACTACAAAAAAGTAGGGGTGGGCAGGTGAAGGTGCTAGCTTTCAATCAATTATACTAAATATATCTTTTCATCCATAAGGACTAATAGAGGTATATACCCTCACTATCTGCTTGAGAGTAGTACATACTACTTTTTAGTGATTCTTTGTATTTTCAAATTTTACTGCTGTACATATGATATTCTGAATTAAAACTATAAGACATAATCTGTTTGTGCACATCAACTTTACAGTTAATAGTTTTTAAAAAACAGTAAATACTTACATATTTAATTACTTAGAGATCGCTAGGCCAGAGTGCTAAAAAACTTAAGGAAATAAAGCATAATCTAAAGCAGCATATTAACTTGATGAAATGGGCAGGTTCTTAAGAGTAAGAAACACGAATAGAGAAACAGTTGTAAACAATACCAGAATCAAACATAAAGAACAGGAACTCAGGTACAATTTGGCAAATTATCACTTGAAGACACCAACTAGATTATATCTGAGAGGTGCAAAGAACCAATACAGTTTGCAAAATACTAATTTATTTATTTATCAAATATTTCAGAGTAGTAGTATGGATTTTTGGTTTTGATGAATTCCAAGTTGTGGCAGGTTGAGATTATTTATGAATTCCAAAAAGAAATACTGATTATGTTTGTAAACTGTTGTTTCTCTCAGCATGATAACCCTTTGACTGTATTAGATTCAGCTGAGATGTACTTGATTATGTTATGATTAGGGCTTTGATTCAACCACATCATTAGAGCATGCAGGGTTCAGTCTCCGCCCCTTGGGCAGCTATACAAAAGGACACTCAATCAAGAACACGGGAAGTAGATTCACAGAGAAGATACACAGAGGATCCTGTGACCTAGGAAGAGAATTGAGCCTGTTATTTTACAGGTGATCTTGTGAATAGAGCAGAGCAATTGAGCTAGGAAAGAAAGGAGCCCTAGGAAGAGAGATGAGCCTTATACCAGCCTACAGCTGAGATTAGAAGAAGCTGGACCCACGGAGCTTTGGAGCTTTAAGAGGAAAGAGGAAGGCTAAACCCTCGCAGATATCGCCAACCATCTTGTGTCAACACGTGGCAATAGACTTTGGGTAAGAAAGTACCTCTTATCGTACCTTGAGTTGGACTCTTTAGGGTCTAGTGACTGTAAGCTTCTACCCCAAATAATACCCTTTATAAAAACCAACAGATTTCTGGTACTTTGCATCAGCACCCCTTTTACACAAGTGTTACAACTTATTTTATATTTTTTAAGTTGCCCCATTACAGTTATCTTCAGAGGGCTAAAAAAAAACATCTGTAATGACAATTAATTCTCAAAGTATTAAAATACACATCATTTTAGGAAATAATTTCATTTCTCACTTTTTAGGATGCACCTTCTGGGCAATTAGAGAGCAAGTATACTATCAGTTGCTAAGAAAGCCCTCGGTTCACACTTTTAAATGAGCAGGAAATAGAAAATGGAGCATGAATAACAGTTATTAATAATTTTACCCCCACCACAGTCTGAATTACAAGTAAATTTATTTGATTCTCAACTGCTGAAATGATGACAATGGGGCAAGGAAGTGAAGAAGCTTTAAAATATAATACAAACAAATTTTTTATGTATCATTTATGTAATCTAAGTATCTTTAAAAAATTAAAATTAAATTAAATTTAAAAAGAACATATATGACAACAAAATATAGTAAGATACATTAAAGAAAAAATACATAATACGAACATTTGAATGGTACTGAAATATCTGTGCCTATCTTTATCATTAGATATAGAGAAAGGGCACTTTTAAATTTAATGGAAAAATTCTAATGCTTTTATTTGAGCTATGCAGATAAATTTTCTACATTACAGAAAATACATGTCTATCTTTTCTACCTTATTGAGTATCACATTCTTTTGAGGATTATAAATGGGGAAAATTTGTCAAGTTGTTAGGGGCTTGCTAAAAATAACTATTTATAAATACCAAAGGAAAATTTTAAAATTAAATAAAACAACAATGTGTGGAACACAAGGTATAATACATATTAAATTATTCAGCAGTATTTCAGTTACTAAAACATTGTGTACCTGTTTTTCTTAAACTATGTGAAACTACATACAAGTCAAATATGGTAGACCTCCTTAAAGGTTTATATTTTGAAACACATAGAATGGGGTACTTATAAGGTACCTCCTATGAAAATCAATTTTAAGACATCTCAACATTGTCCTCCTTTTCAAAAAATGTTCATGTGCTGACTAAAAAATTATAATATACCAGTACAAAACAATTAAATAATGGCGTTTCCAGGACCATTTTTAGAATTACTGCCCTTTTTGTGCCAATACACATATATTGTTTGAAGACTGTGATAATAAAGTATGAACATCTGTATGTTTTCATAGAATTTAAATAGCCCTTTAAAAAGGATTATCAAAACAGTGCAGCCTTGTTTTTATAAAATAGTGAAACAATGACTATAACTTGATACCTTATCTCGTACGTTTCCTATAGCATGTACTTTCATTTATATGTATAAGGATACTAAGAAGTATTTGACTAGATATTTGGCTTTGTATGTAAATGCATAACACTGCAAACAAAGATGCTACCTACAATGTACAATCCCTCAAGTCCAGCTCTTCCAGATTCTTTGTATCAGTATTTGCTTGACAGTCTAGTAACAATGGGTAATTGCCCAGAATAATAATTTTTTTACTTCCTGATTCTCACCAGTCTACTTCTGGATGCCCAAATCATATCCCTATCATTGAACAAATGGATAAACACGTAAAGATGTATAGATGGACGATTACTAGCATTTGCCATATTGTCTCCCTAATACCAGCAGTTCCCATATATTGAAATACCATGTGCAAAATGATCTATTACAATTTTAATGGAGCAGAGAATCCATTTTCCCAAAGAAAATAAGTTATAGACAGTGGTGTATTTCACCGGACAGACTTTGAATCCAATATAGTCCATGAAGATTTAAGTTTTAAATAAGAATACCTTTATCAGGTACCATATATGCAAACATGATTGCCTTAATTCATAGGACTATATAACAGTGAATCACGTGGTGGAAGATGGACTGTGGTTAGCAGTACAAATATGAGAGTGTTTTCTCAGGAACCATAACAAATATACCATACTAAGACATGTTAATAATAGGGTGTGTATGGAGAAAATATACCAAGTGTACACTATGGACCATAGTTAGTGGTGATAGTCTCATCATGTTCTTTCATAATCTGTAATAAATGTTCCACAACAATATAAGGTGGTAGTGGGGGTATGATGTACATTATGTATTTGCACATTATGTATGACTGTTTTGTAAGCTCACGACTTCTCTAATTAAAAAATGGAAGAAAAAAAAAAAGATTGCCTTGATTATCTAATTAATACCTAACAAAAAATAAAACATTTTGATGGAAATTTTTCTAAAGTATTATTTATGTCCTGTGGTTTCTTGAAAATATCTTGGTATATCAATAAAAATATGGTAATACATGTTCTCTGGGAATTCTGAGATTTTACAGCAAACTGTGCCCATATTCTTATGTTATGTTTTGTTGTTGTTGTTTTTAGGAAGTACCGGGGATTAACCCAGGACCTTGTACATGGGAAGCAGGCACTCAACCACTTGAACTACATCCGTTCCCCTGTCATGTATTTTTTAAAAATAGTTTTTCCATCTTTCTCTTCATTGTCTCTCATCACCTTTTAATGTTTTAATTGTGCCTATTCTGACCAGCTTCTTATCTAGAAAATCTGCTATTCTGATGGACTAGTAAATAAGCCAAAATGCTAGTAAGAATATTATGTACAGAAGAGGTGGGACGGAGAAGGGGAGACCAGACTTTGAATAGAAAGTGAAGGGTTTTCTTAAGAAAGAAACTATAAAAGCCGTAATATATAATCAACTCTAAGATACTTAGATGTCCCTTCAGAGTGTCTTTATGGTCCAAATAACTAAGACTGCTCCAGAGGAAACTCTGGAGAAGTGAGATATTATTGTATTAGTTCAATCACAATTATAACTAGCCACTATTATAATATTTTATATGTAGGAAATTTCAAATTAAGCTGTAAGAGCTAGGTGCTCTGTGTCTAGAAGACAGGAAAAGCAATACCCATGTTCACCAGTTTTTTGTATCATATCTACATGTGGAAGGCAACATATAGTTCCTTATATGTTGCATACCAGTTATTACCACGGTAGTTTGATTTCAGAGGGAAACAGTGAATTCATTCTCTGTGGGAAACATAACAACAATAATTTGTAAAGGCATGCATTTTTTTTAGCCTAAAGCACGTCTGTTCCATGTGCATTTGGCGGATAATAAAACAGAGAAAAAAGTAAAAAATCTGGGACCCAGAAGTCAATGGACACTAGATAGTGATACACAAAGAAATCCCCAACTGCACACAATAGATACACAAAATCTTCAACCAAATTTCTCACCCTGATATACTATTAAACCATAATACCCATGAAAGTCAATTGGTCAATTCTTCACAGTCACAAAATATTTACTGGATACCTATATCCAGTAAATATTTACCAGATACCTGTTAGGTGCCAAGTTCCATTCCAGAATCCTGAGGCTCTAATGGAAAACAAGACAGACATGATACCTGTTTTCTATACCTTAAAAGTCTAATAGGGGATACAAGAGTTTAAACAAACAATTATTGCTAAAGAGGCAAGTATTTCAAAAGTTCACACAATAGATGCCCATGGAATGAGTAAATGAATGAATGAACTAACAAACAAATGAGAGGCCTGCCAATCTCCTTTTATAAAAACTTATCTCCTAAAAACAACTATCATCTCATTCTTTTTTTCCTTCTCTTTTTTTTTCTTTTTTTTTCTCTTTTTCTTTCTTTCTTTATTTTTTCTTTTTTTTTTCTTTTTCCTTTTTTTTTTCTTTTTTTCCTTCTTTTTCCTTTACAAACCCTGGTCCTTCTCAAAACTATATAGCATTTCTCATGTTGTTTATCATGTTTTGTCCTTTGAATTTATATGTTTTAAGTTTATAACGTACTTTTTAATATATGATCATATTCAATATATAAAACAAACCAATGGTATAAATAATAACCACTTTCTGTAGCTTATGAACTGGAGCTCAATGGAGAAAGAAATAAAATTGCTCAAATTCAATAAAGTAGAAATTATCACAGCCTATATTTCAAGCTGTCACACCTGAACATACATGCCTACTATATACCAATTCCCAACTTACTGAATTGTAATCTTGTTAAAGTAGCTAAAGATCAATTTATAACCATCTCTGTAACACCTTAATACAAACTACAGGGCCTTGAACATTCAACCAATGATGTCAAATTTTATACTGTCCCAATTTTGCTCATGGTGGGCAAAAAATACACTCAAATCTAAATTTTCAAGAAAAGACAATTCATGGCTTGTCTTATCTTTAAAGTCATCTTGAGCAATATATAGGGAAATAAATGAGAAAGGTTTGGTATGAATTATAAAGAGTAGAATCTTATTAGAATATATTTACTTTAACCATCTGTATAGTATTTGGAGATGATAGAAATCCTATTTACTATTCAGAAATATATTTTCCATCTCACCTAAAACATTTGTTACACTGACGGCCTTCTCTTACTTAATACTACTTCTCTAACATGGCAGAATGAGTAAAACTGCATCTGCTAGGAAAGAGAGCAAAAAGTTGTTTAATCTGTTAAAAGGATTTTATCTATACTTCCTGGAAAAAATAAGGGACTCAAAGTTTAGCTTTCTTAACTTGAGTTTGTTTTATTCTTTTGTTTATAAAAAAAAAATCAAGAAGTAATTACAGGGGGAGGGTGTTGGCTGTATGGGAATCACCTATATTCTCTCTGTGACTTTTCTGCATCCTAAAGCTTCTTTGAAGAAAAAATGTAAAAAAATAAGACACTGGGGGAATATGGAAGAAAATGTCACTGTACTAAGACTAGAAATCTTACAATGATGAAAGACACAACACCCCCCCTCAAAAAGAAGCAATTACAAAATAGACCCAGGCATGTAAATAGTCTTGTTATTACAGAAAATATTTCAAAAATTTTATGCCTTAAAAAAACAATTACATTTGAAGCATTTTTCTTACTCTTTATTTTATGATATATAAAACCATAAGATATATATTATATATTCTTGATATATCATGTCAATCTCTATAAAAGCAGAGAGCTGAATACTGTTAATAACTTTTAAAGTAGAAATCAACAGTACTACATGAGACCCTTATTCAGATTTAAGAAAAAAAACAAAGCAGACAAGACATGAACTGTGCCCATCCACTTCAGAATTATAATTTATTAATTTAGATGTAGTAGTGAAAAATGAGATATTAACACATGAATGTTTACCTTTGTGTCATAATTTTGAAGGCATCTGGGAGGTAGCAGTCTGTATTCTCCATCTGAAATGGATCTGCATCACAAATCTTGTCATCTGTCCGACCATAGTTAGCGCTCTCGATCATGATGACATCACTGCCTGGGCATCGCAGGTCTATGGAATAACCTTCACAGGATAATTCTCGCCTAACTAATCCAAATGGTAAAGCTGCTCTGCTAAAACCTTAAAAAAAGAAAAAAAAAAAAAAAAAAAAAAAAAAGAAAATTAAACATTCTTGTATGCAATAAGTTATATTACTTCATAACAATCACTTCATAACAAGGCATTTTCAAGTAATACAAGTCATATCTATAGTCAATTGTAGAGATGCCACAATGTATGTTTTTATGTACTCAACGCATTTATTAAATGATTTTCTGATTCTTTATTATATGCCAAAAATGTATTACTACATATTTTTCTTTTATATATCTTTATTTGGGCTCATCATCTTTATAAGACATTTAAAATACTCCAACAATATTTTTGTATAACATAGTTATAGTCAGAAATTAAATGGTCTGTATTCAGTAAACACAAAGAAAAATTAATTTAAACAACTGATTGATAGAAAGTGAAAAGTTTTACAAATATAGACTACAACAACTAATCAAGAAACAATTTCCATTTGTTCAATGGAATAAAAACTCTACACTGGCCTTACTTTCCCATTTCAAATGACTGCATTCTCAACTCTACTGAGAAAACTAAAAGTATAACTGGAATGAAGAGGGATGGAAAGAACTTACAACTAGGAGCAAGGAGATTTCTAAGGATTGTGGCAATCCTCAATGCTGATAGGTTTTCAGTAAGAAAGTTTATGGGATTATGAGAACACTAGAAGAATGTGGAGGGGTTCATTATCAATGGAAAAGGAAAACAGAAATAAAGCTGGGAAAATGTCAGGACAAACAGTAAATTGGCCAACCCTTCAAAAAGAATTTCTTCCCCCAAAAGTTCACAACTTAAATTGTGTGTATGTGTGTGTGTGTATGTAGTTTCCCAGTTAGACAACAATGCAGGAAGATCTTATAGCTCTTTCATTTCCAGTATTTCTTATAAACATTTCAGACTGGCCCTCCACCCTCCTCAATTGGAATGGTAATCTCAAACTAGCAGACGCTGTGGGTTGTCCCTGTTTGTTTCCTCCAGTGTTTACTACTTTTTCTGACAACACTTTTGGGCACTGCTTTTCACGCTTTGCTCAAATCAAGTCAACTCTCCCTGGCAGCAAAGCTGCTGGTTTTCACAGAAAGTCTACCCTGGCAAAACTACCACAATGACAGAGCTAAGGAGTGGAGTTGGGACGTGCCAGCAGCCCAGAAAAGGCTTCAAACTGCCATTATACTAAAAGTTGTGGTTGCTTTTCATGAATAAATGCTTTTCAATTTGTTGTTTGCCTTTGGTTAATTTCCACAGTTCAATAATCCTTGTTGTTGACAATTTTATCCACCATTATGCATGCTTCTGGGGGAGAGATTTGCCACTCTCTTGACCAGAAGTCCCTGTAAGAACTTTACAAATATTTACTGATTATAAATCCTCAACACTACCATATGACATAGGTAATAAAGATAACACAGAGGAGGAAACTGGGGCACATAAAGATTAACTAAGTTGTCTATGGTCATGCATCCAGTAAGAGTGAAATCAAAGTTTAAGCCCCAGCAATTTAACTCCATGGTTCATGTTCTTAAATGTTACTTTGATGTCTCTCTAAATGATGATGACAGTCAGCAGCAGGCTTGGAAACCACTGTTGTACAGGGCATAGTTAGTTATGCTAAGTGCTGCCAGTTTAGGGAGAACAGGAGCACGAAAGGAAACAGTGTGCCTGATGGTCATGTATTCAATGAAATTGCTCAGTCAACATAATCAACATAAAGAAATCCCCAAATTAAAGTCATTTAACCACACTATTACTATGACATTTATTCCAAGCTGCACTTTCAATCTATTTCTATTTCCACAAAGGAAAAAAAAAAAACCAACATCTCAACACGGAAAGTTGCAATCCATCTTGCAACCCTGACAATTGAAGAAAGAACTGATGGGAGGCCCTGTGAACAAAAAATCAATATCGCAGCTTTGTGCTGTGCAAATGTGAACACTGCCAAAGAGCGGTGCTTAGAGTAAAATGAACTGTTTTGCTCCATTTTCTCCTCTCTGAACAAATGATTTTGAAAAGTTTCTCCCCCCAAGCTATAAAATGTCAAGCAATAACTCTCTGAGCTTTAGGCTAGTGATTGGAATAAATACCTCCTGGCAACAGGTTCGGTGACTTAGGACTGAAATCATTCACATTCAGGGGATAACTCTTAATAAACAGATGCACTTCTGGATGGGAATTTGAAAGGCCAGAATTGGAGTTCTATCGTTGGATGTTGGAGCATTTATAAGCATTTTTGCAAGAAAATAGGCTGCTCTGGCAGTAAATAGTACCCTCTGTTGCAAGCTTATACTTGTGATGGGCTTCAAGCAGTTGATTAGGAACATTCTACTCTGCTTTTCTATCATTGTCTCCATTCAGTCTGCTCTTTGTATATTACTGTAAAATCATGTGTTCCTATATCATCATCTTATTAAGCTGTAATATAAAACTTCCACTTTTCTAGTACTATTTTTCTTAATTACTTTGAACTGAACTCCATCAGGGATGCTACTCCTCATGCTGTCCGAGAGTCCCAGTAAGCACCATGCCTCTTGATTATTAGGGACCTCTATGGGATGGAGGCTGTGACTTCAAGCTCTGTTGAAACATTAACAGAGGCCACAGTCTATTACCAGTGCTGGCATGAGAAATCAGTGTTTTATTCTTGCTTATATATGTTAATGGGCCTTCTTCCTAAAATGGAAATGAGGAAGATATTTAGTGAGGAAGGACATAATTTTAACCAGGCTACCAGAAAATGTATTAAGAATTTAGATGAAAAGAGAATGCTTGGAGAGCATATATGGTTCAAGCAGTTGAGCACCTGCTTCCCACATGGGAGGTCCTGGGTTCAGTTCCCAGGGCCTCCTAAACACACACACACAAAACAAACAACAAGCAAACAAACTGAAAAACCAACTCAGGGGAGCTCAATGGTTGAGTGCCAGCTTTCAACATACGAGGTCCTGGGTTCAATTCCCAGCCCTGGTACTTAAAAAAAAAAAAAAAAAAAAGAGAGAGAGAGAGAGCAAGAATGCTAAAAGTAAAGATAAAATAATGTACTAATAATAGTTAAATTATTTATTTACAAATAACTTATTGCCTTAAAATTCTAAATAAAATTTTTTAAATCATGGATATAATAAAATTTCTGTATAAAAAAGCATGTGAAAAAGCTATTTCATATAAGTCTGCAGAACGTCACTGTTGTTTTTGTTACTCAGTTCCATTTTAGAAATAACTAATCTAAATCAATCAAATCCAAGAGCATCTAATTCCTATTTTCATTAACATAAAAATCTTTTGACCTGTAAGTATTAATATTATGTAAGGACCATAAACTATGCCATAAAGAGATAAAAAAAATTAAAAAACCAAAACCCTACGCTCACCTCTGAACTTCTTTTCATGCTGAGAATAAAGAAAATAAAGGAATATAGTGTTATTTTCCAAAATAAGCATATTGGTGTTGAAAATGTAGCAATTTGTATATAAAACATGAAAAAACAAACAAATCCTTACAGAAATATAAAATTACTGCAACAGAAAATGTTCAAACAATTTAATATCATGTAACTACAAAATAGTCAATTTAGCTTCTGTCATTTAGCTTTAGAAGCTTTTTTCTGTCTTGGATATGTTTTAAATTATGAAACTTTTCAAATGAAATTTTTTTTCTAAGAAGAGTATTTACTGTTTAGTTACATGTTTACAATAACTTATTACACAAAATCAATTTAAATACAAATGCTGTGATTTACATTAGAGTACACATCAATAATTCCTAACAAATAAAGACATGATGAAAAATTTATACATAATTAAATCCAATTACACAAACTACAATGGAAAAAAACCTTCATCTTTGGGATTTGCTAAGAGTCATAAAATTCTGGAAACTAAGTTTTGTAAAAGTATATTTTTAAAATGACAATATCTGTTAGGTCCAAATATTACTAGTTCTCAAAAGTCTCTCAGATATTTTAAGGAAAAGTATGTACTATGAAGCCTTCAAAACATCTGGGGATTAAACTCCTTATTAGAAAGAAATTGATCTCTCCCACTTAAAATCTTCTAAATTATCCACTACTGATTATTAATTCACAACTATCATTAAATTAAAAAATTATAAAACACTAGCAATTTAATATTGAACTTTAAAAGAAAAATCATGCTAAGCATGCCTATAAAAAATATATGCCACAGAAAGAGATGTTCTTATTAGTCTCAGTATATAGCTATAACTTTTCCAAAGTTCATAAAATAGAATACTTTATTTCTGATCTACTCGTTTTTTTAAAAAAATTAGTAAATACCATGTTAAGTATCAATAGTAGCCCTACTACTACTCAGTGGTTATGTTTAAACTACTTCACCACAGGATGATGTTCTCACTGTTGTCTTAGGAAACAATTACCCTTCAAAACTTAGCTCAATATAAACCATAGTTAGTGGTAATAGTCTAATGATATTATCTGATAACCTGTAACAAATGTTCCACAACAATATGTTGTGTTGGTGGAAGGGTGTTATATGGGAAGTCCCCACATGTGCATGATTGTTTTTTAAGTTGACAACTTCTCTAATAAAAATATATTTAAGAAAAAAACTTAGCTCAAGGCTTCCCTGAAAATAGAGAATGGAGAACCTAAGCTTAGGTTTGAGTCATCTGTTTTGTTTCTTCCGATAAATATGTCCTGAACACCTACTATGTGCCCAGCTCTGTTCTAGACACTTGGGATATAGCAGTGAACAAAAATAACAATGATCCCTTTGGCTGGGTCATTTACATGAATGAGGGGCCAGTCCCCCATGAAATAAAGTATCATATCTATATTGTTCACCATTTTAATCCCCAAACCTGGAAAGTGCCTGCTTACAGTGTTCTGTTTATACAGGGAATTAAAATTTCTTAAATAAATGGATGCATGAATGAATAATTATGACGTCCCTATCAGAGTGGGTAACACACTCTTCTAAGTATCTCTTTACTTATATTTCTCCCCTCCTGGACTTGGAGTGGAAAGAATTAAATCCTCATTTGCTCCTCTATTTACTTTTGTTTTCTTGGTTTCCAGCACAGTAACCCAGCAAAGAGTAGGCATTCAGTGTGTGTGTGTGTGTGTGTCTGTGTGTGTGTTTTATTTTAATCTCTGCTCTCGTTTCTGTGTATCAAAAATATCAAGTATACCTAAGAATATAAAATCAAATTGTTGGGGAGTGGGTGTAACTCAGTGGTTGAACGCCTGCTTCCCATGTACGTGGTCCGGGGTTCAATCCCTGGTACCTCTTAAAAAACCAAAAGAAACAAACAAAAAGAAGAGGGAAAAAAAATGAAATTATCAGTTTTAAAAAAAAAACACTTGTAACTTTTCTATATATTAGTTTCTAGTTTTAAAAGTATTAACCTGTATGTATTAGAAAGCATTATATTTTTAAAATCTAAACATCAACAGATGAAGAATATAAACATGACAAAGATGACTTCTTCACCAGAGTTCCCAACTAAGTGAATTTAACTGTCAAAGTGTACCTTAAATGGTGAACTGCCTCCTAGAGTTCAAAATCATCCTTGTGTTGTGGTTATTACTCATGAAAATGAATCACAAAAAAACAGACTAGTAACTAACACCCTCTCCCCCCCCCCCCAGGGAAATAGGAAACACTCTTTTTGTGTATTTTGTTTTTTTATAATTGGTTAGAAAACAGTTTAACATTAAAAAGTTATATAATCAAGACCACAACTTCAAGTCATTCACAATGTACTATCAAATTAAAATTCTTATATAATCCTGTATAATTTATTTGCAACAAAGAAACCAGAGAATAATCACAGAATAAGCAACAGAACAATGTCATCAACATCTCCCAAAGTACAAAAATTTCTTTCTACTCTACATCGATTATTTAATATAATTCATTGTTTTGTGATTTTTAACAACCCTTCTGTATCAGAAATTCCACTTGTTCCCCCATCCTCAAAAAGTTAGTTCTTAAAAGCAATTAAGCAAGAAGTAAAAATGTAGAAATGTGAGATTTGTTCATCCATCTAGTGATTCACCCCAAGCCAAGTTGGCTAAAAGATTTTATTCCTTTCCTCATTTGAAGCATTCCCTAGGCAGGTCTCCCAGATCAGAGTCAAAATTTGGATTCTAAGTCTTTTATTTATACCTTGTTGTATTTAAAATATAAAACAACAGAAAATATCAAACAAACAAAAAACTCAAACAAAATTTCATTTTTAAAAAGGTACGTTCAAGTACCTCACAAGAGGATGACAATGTACATAGACATAAGATTTCCAAATTACTGAAATTTTATTAGATAATTATCGCTAAAGGTGTAAAGAAGTTACCTGTGTAACAAGTGGCTTCCTCATTAAAGATATATATAAGCAAGGTAATTAATACCAACTCTACATCATATTTGAGTTAACAATATTGAAACTGCACTGAAACCACCCACTCAGTTCTCTTATTCCCAAGAAGAAATCCAAAAGTAGTCATATTCAACCACGGCTGACTCAAACAGGTGTCCTAGAAGGAAAAGGCATTATATACCCATAAAAATTCCTATAAAGTATTTCTCCCTTCAGGTAGGAGTGGGCCTGAAACCAATCTCAATTCTTCTCTTGACAAATTGTCACCCATACTAACACTTCCATCATTTAAAAAGTACCAGCCACTGAACTTTTTTCCCAGTAATGAAGGCAATAACTTGATGTCTTTCTTTAAAAATACACTCTTTCCCTAAAACCTCAAAGGAATTCTGGAAGTCATGTTTGTTTGTTTGTTTGTTTTTTACTGAACACACCCAGACTATGGAAACTAGGAGAAAAGCTGCTTTTCTGCTGGCATTTTCAAAAAGCCTTCAGTGGGTTGGGGTGGTGGTGGAGAGAGCTTACTAAAGTACTTTCCCATTTCTAAAAATAACTTACGAGACCAAAGTTGGTTTTTAAAACATCCCCCGTTTTTCCTCTTAAACAATGCTTAAAATGTTTCTAAATTCACAATACTTAAGTGAAATATTTAAAAAACAAAATCTAGACTATTGCTACTAACATATAGGGTTGTTTCTTTATAATTGAATGTCATTTTCATCTCACGAAGAGATCTAATGATAAATTTCTAAAAGATGTATGGCGTTTGTGGGAAGAAATAACCAAGTGGGCAATAAGATATATTTTTAAAAATGCTCCATTGAACATTGCTCTATTGTGATTTTCAATGCTCCTAAATCAATTTAAAAATTGCAAAATGCCATAATGTGTGAAACCAAATGCAGTAATGAGTCCACTTTGTTCACTGTTAAGCTTCTTGAACTTCACCTCAAAATGTAATGGATGCAAATACAAAATAAAACCACCTAATGGAAGATAGCATTTCTAACATTATCTTTTGCTAACACTTTTGAAAACCCCATCTAAACATATTCATTGTTCTATCATTCATTGCTTATTTGACTCTTTAGCATGTTCTAATTGCTCCATTAGACTATTCTGGAATAAGCCAAATAAACTACCAATAATCGAGTTGGAGGCAACTCCATTACTTTGATAAACTAGACAAAGTGCACTTACTGGTAAAAGTCCTCCCTAAAGCAAAGAGATGACTTTCAGTGAGCAACTAACTGCTTCCCAAAATGGTATGAAGGTTACAAAATCATTCTTTAATGACAATAATGACTTTAATTTTGTGGTTGGCTTTGGAGTTATCATTTTTGTGTTTGCTGTTGAGGTTTGATCAATTTTTAATGAAAAGAATAGGTTTTAATGAACAAATTCAAGCTATATTTAAATGTGTGTCACCAGAACATTGAGGGGTGGGGAGGGGCGGAGAGAGAGAAATTTAATCTGACATGGTAAAGTAAAAAATGTTGCCTTAAAAGAAGAAATACTACTGCTATGTTTGCAGAATTAAATTATGCCCTTTCATGTAGTTAACTATCAAACTGAACCTCAGGGGAACTGAAAAACAGCATAGTAGCAGATCCAACATATAAGCCCTGCCCCTACATGCTTCAACCCATTGTCTTCTCTCATACTTGTTCTCTACAAGTACCAATAGTGCAAAGTCAACCAAGCAGTTCCAACTTCTGGATCCGGAAATTCTAACAAATATATGGAGGAACAGGAAAAGAGTCATGGGAACCCTGTTTGAACCAGTGTTGCTGTGTCCTGGTATAACATCCTATATGCCCCTTCCCTTGTACTTTAAATATTTATTTCCCCTTACAACCTCAAATACCTTTACTTTCATCTGTATGAATGAGTGTCACCAGATTTAAAAGTTTCCTTACTCTTCCATAAAAAGAAAAAGAAGAAAAGCTTGATAAGAGCCCCCCCCCCCCCAACAAAAGCCATTATTTCCAATCACCAAGTGAAAGTAAGTTTGGGTAAATCTGATTTGTACTTTTACGAAAATTATATCTTCCAAATCTGCAAAGCATCATGACTAAGAACTACTTACAAGCAGGAACCCTGACTTTCTCAAGACAGTACACATTCAGTGCCTAGTATGTAAGAGCCATGAAAGAACTGAGTCTTGAAAAACACATGTGGTTTTGAATTCCAGTTCTGCCATTTACTAACATGGCAAAATTTAAACAAGTTTCTTTACAAATGAGCTTCAGCTTGTTCAAAAACAGTTGTGATATTAATATTAGAAATGATACTAATATATTATAGGCACTCAAATGTTCTACAAATGAAATTCAAGTCTTTATCTATCAGATAACTACATGCTCTATTCTATAAAAGGATTTGGCTTCTGGTTTTTGTGTGGACCATGAGCTAAGAATGACCTTTATATTTTTAAACAGTTGGGGAAAAACAAACAAAACAGTATTTCATGACACATGAAAATTGTATGAAATTCAAGTTTCACTGACAACGAATGAAGTTTTGAATTTCATCAATAAAAAAATTGTGGATTTTCTTTCTTATTATATAAGAATCTATATAACATCCTTGATTTTGTCTCTTGGACTGTGTCTCAGTCTGCCAAAGGGCTGCTGTTGCAAAGTACCAGAGATATGTTGGCTTTTATAAAGGGAGTTTATTTGGGGTAAAAGCTTACAGTTCCATGGCTGTTAAAAGTCCAACTCAAGGCTCCATAAGAGATGCTTTCTCATCAAAGTCAGCTGCCACTTGTTGAAGCAAGATAGCTGCCTATCTCTGTTTAGGTTTCGGACTTCCCCTCTGGGCTCACCCTTTCCTCTTGAGCTCCATGGGCCCAGCCTCTTGAGGCTTCATGCTTAAATGACTCTGTAGTCCTCTCTCTCCTGGCATAGGGCTTGTTTCTTTTCCAGCTTCCTGTATCAGTCAGGTATTCTGCATTCTTCCCAATCTCAGTTGTTAGTTATCAGACAAAATAGTTCTTCTCTCCCCTGGGCCTCAGCTGTTTGAAGGTTCTTTTTCTGTCACATTGGCAGGATCAAAAATGACAGAACACTCTCTCTTCCTGTATCTGTCTGTCCCTGTGAGTCCATTTATATCAGACCCAGCAAGGATGGGGGGACTCAACCTGAGTCACACCTTACTGACTCAGTCTACTCAAAAGCCCTAAAGCAATCTTAACAAGTAATCTAATCAAAGGCCCCTCAACTGAATTTGATGTAATCAAAGGGTATCACACACAGAGGAACAGATTCGTTTACCAACATAATCTTTCTCTTTTTGGGATTCATAAAATAATCTGAAAACTACCACAGCCTGCAAAGCCTAAAATATTTACTATCTACCCATTAGCAGAAAAGTTTGCCAACCAGTTTTTTAAATATTTTAGACAAATCAGTGAATAGATTATACTTTCCTCTTCTCAATACCTATTTTGATATTGTGTAGAAACAAATTAAAGATAGTGTAACATGATTCTTGTGGTTCAAGTTTATCACTGCTAATTACATAAGGAAGAACAAGATCCTTAGAATAAGTTCTTTGCTTAGCAAAATGCTAAGGTGAGGAAGGGGAAGTTTGTGACTACATGTATACTCAGGTTTTAAAGAAATGCTTCCTTTAAAGCATACTTCCCCTAATATATTAATTTAGTATTTGTACAGATGTCACTGAGACCAAAGTACTTAAATCTGAAATGTTTAATTATAAAATGAGCAATGTTTTTTTAGAAAACATAATTCTGGAAATGTCACCTGACTTGGCTTGGCATTCCTGCTCTGTCCCTTAAGAATTCTAGGAGATTGGGCAAACCACCTCAAATATCAGTGTCCCAGTCTCTCCAATTGAAAAATAAGTATGATATTTAATTAACTCACAGAGCTGTTTCAACAGATTTATGGATATCAAAGCGTACTTTAACCTAAAATCACTACCCAAGTAGAAAATGAAATTCATTAGAAACTGAGATAAAGCAACTCTAAAATTATGACACTTGGAAAACACATATATATATGTATTAGGTGCACTTACTATCTTCCCTAAAGTATTAAATTCTGGTTACAAAAGTCCTCCAAACTTAAATGGGTTAACTAATTTCATGCTGTAACAAGAAAACATGTGTAAATATGATTTTAAAATAGCAATGAATTCCTATTCATAAAAGTCACCAAAGAAAAGAGCAATTGATCTATCTCAAACTGAAGCATTCTGTACATTGAAAAGCACCTGAAAAACTAAGCACCAAAGAGTGAACCAAGATAAACTATCTTGGAAAACGAGGAAGGAAATCCTGTCCCCTTATGGGGATGATCTAAACATATACCATATCCCACTGTAGCAGTTTGGCAGTTTGATATAGTTAAGAATTCCAAAAATAGATATTGGATTATGCTTGTAAACTGGCCTATTAATCTGGGCATGATTAAATTATAATTGAGGCTTTGACTGGGCCACGTCAGTAGGGCACTGAGCCCCACCCCTTGGTGGGTGGGGAATCAAATATAAAAGGCATGGCAAAGGACAGAGTAGTAGTAGTTCTGATGTTGGAGTCTTGAGCTGGAGCTCTGGCAGGTGAGAGAGCTTGGTCATGAGGAAGGAGAGAAAGCCCCGGGAAAAGACATGAGCCTTTCGCCTGAGAGTCTACAACTGGCCTTGTGGAGAGAGGCAAAGCCTAGAGAGCCTCATAGACTACAGCCGACCTTGTGGAGGAAACAGGAGTTGAACTCAGAAGAAATGGAGCCCCGGGAAGAGAGGAACCCAAGAAGCCTGAACCCTGGCAAACGTTGGCAGCTGTCTTGCTCCAAAACATGGCAATGGACTTTGATGAGGGAAGAAACTTAATGCTTTATGGCCTGGTAACTGTGGACATTCTATCCCAAATAAATACCCTTTATAAAGACCAACCAATTTCTGCATCAGCACCCCTTTGGCTGACTAATATAACCACCCTGTGAATTGATTTAACGCTATCAGATGCCCACATGGACATGGAGATCTTGGCAGCTTTTCCAAAGACCGCATATATCCCATCTCCCTACACCCTACTTCCCTTGGATGGCATGTGCTCCAAAACACATTTATTCAATAAGTAGATAAGTATCTTGCTAAAGCAGGGGACTTTTTCATACAGACTACATTGGTAGTCGTAGTTACCTTCTTGCCATTTGTTCCCAATCTCCCCCAACTTAGTCTAGGCTTCTTCCCAGTATGTTCCATGGCCAGCACTTTGCAATTGGTAGAGTTAATTCTTACTTGGTGAAAGGTATGTGAGTGAACTATTTTACTGGAAATAAACTGTTTATATAAAAGAAAGAAGCAAAAGTTTCCTGTGATAATAAGGGGCTATGTAGAAAATTCCAGTAATTTGCTAAAATGTACAACATTAACCAATTTACTCTATGGAATTGAGGATTAGATAATTTTTTCACTATCTAAAATACGGTATGTGCATTCCACATAATTTTCTTCACAACATTCTCCCCTCTTGGAATTCCCTCTTACATGTTCTCTTATATAGCCATCCTGCCCATCCCCCTTTAGGGTTCAAGAACTACCTCTCCCTGAGAGCCTTCTTAGCCCAGTATGAAACAAAACTATCAAAAGGCAAACTCAATTCAGAGATGAAATAAGTTTTGCACTTACACAAATTATATACACAGGTTCCCCAAAAAACACATTAATGAATGTTATGTTTTTCAATGAGAAATAATTTATTGCCAAAAGAGTTGAGCAAAAAAGGACAGACTTGTTATAGTATTGATCAACATACACCATTTTTATACACTATAATTCCCAGGTGATGCTAATTTCTGACATCCAGCGTTTACTCAGTTCTGCTCTGAAACAGTCTTCTGCAAGTTCATCAACTAAATTAAGTTTTCTACAAGTATCCATTCTTATTCCATGGTCTGGCTAATTTGATTTGTTCCTCTGTGCTTTAAACTCTAGTTGTTAACTGCACATTTATCTTGAAAATTTTGGTCTTTGGGGACAAGGAGGCTTATTTCTAAGAACCTCTTAAACACTATGCTACTTTGCAGATGAACATTGTCCAGCACAGAACATCTGGAGTTGAACCTGTTTACTAGCTCAGTGACTTTGCACAGAGACCCAACTCTTTACCTTCAGTTTTGCTGTCTGTTAAGTTGGGATAATAATGTCTCTTATATCTCATCGGTTTTTGTGAGGATTAAATAAATTAATAAATGTAAATCACTCAGAACAATGCTTGGCAACCTGTAAGTGCTCAATTTTGGCACATACTTTTCTAAAAAGTGGTGTATTTTACATCTGGTCATTCCAGTTTCAGTAGTGGAAATTTAAGAGAGAAGTTCTGGTTTCCATCTCCAGACAAGTAAGGAAACAGGCTAACTGGTAAATTATATACCATATATAATTGGCTAACCCATTATCTGTAGATATTTGCAGATTATGAAATCCTAAGTATAGGTAATTAGAAATAAGCAAGTGCCTACTGTTGCATCTCTCTCCCATATACTTTAAGGGTTCAAAGTTTATTTGCCAATTGTGCGTGTGTGTGTGTGTGTGTGCACTATGCTAGTGAGCAGGTCAGGAAAATAGACGCATCATTTGTAATTACTTAAAATATTCTAGTCATAGTGTATCTCACACTTAATTCTCACAATGAGCCTGGCTGAATCTGCAGAATACTCTGACTGCTTGGTTCTTACTCATGCCTTTTTAAGATTAGAATCAGTTAAAAATCTCTTCTGGGGCATTTTCTCAGACCACATAACTCAAACTATCTCACCCTCACCTCCAAATCTGGATAATAAGTCCTCTAACAGATGCTTGGGTATTGCCGGCACTTACTATATGTAATTATCAATTTGTGTATTTCTCCTTTAAGGTGATAAATTCCTTGAAGCAGATACATACTTATTCACCCCCAATTACCCAGCACAGTGCCTGGCATAGAGTAAGCACTCAATACATATGTATCATGTTAATTTAACAGCAAAGAAAATGGAGGCTCGGGGGTATTTTGTCCAAGGTCATGTTTACTACAGAGGGAATCTGAGACTGGCTTTAATGCTCCTCTCACTATAGCACTGTGTCTTGACAATCAATATAGTACTGTGCCTATCAGTAGTTATTTTTCAGCTTCCAGGCAATTTCATTTCAGGACTCTTTTAGCCTACTTTACAATGGGCATCAATACAATCCTAACTCTCTCAAAACCTTTCCGAGGTTTTTAAATTAAAGCCATTAAATGTACTTTAAAGAAGAACATAGATCATTTTTTAAAATTTTCCATAGGTTGTACTAAACTTATTTTGTAAACAATGTTTGAATCTATAATTCCCTCATTTTGAAATACATTTTGTGCATTATACAACTTGAAATTTTATTTGGAAATATGATAAGCCAAATTTCAAAAAAATCCAAAAGCTAGTAACATGCATTTTAACAATGAAAAGTTCATTACCTGTCACATTTTTATAATTTCTTGTAAGCATTCAGTTGTCAGCATTTTTTATTATCCAAACCAAATGATCAAGGACCTAAAACCTCTGCAAGATTCATAGGAAATAGACTGAAAGGCTCTATGTCTCGGTCTATTTCCTTAGTCACCTTTGTTTTCACAGTGTCTGACAAATTAATCATATTACTAAAATTTCATTTCATTATTTCTGAAGAAATATGCTTTCCTACACATTACTCTGAAATAAACATGTACTGAAAGTCTGTATGGGTAATTTCTCTGAGGAAATTGGAAAGAAACAGACTGTTCTGCAGGGGAGCAGTAGATACAGTTTTCCTCATCCACACAGAGCTTTGGGGAACATGGCAGAGTGTACTTTCTGGCACTGGATAACTACTACTTAGATTTTCTGTAGTGGTTGTCTTGACTGGGTTTCTATTTCAATCCCTTATTTCACTAACCTTAACTGAACCAAAATAATCAGAAGAGTAGTTCCACTATTTCTAAATATTCTTACCATTCACTTTTTCAAACTCAATATATGTGTTAAATGCCACATAAGATTTACAAAAGTGGGAAAATATCATCATGTCAGAATCTAATGTTAATAACTTCAGTAAAATAACATAACTATCTTTAATAAGCAATTCCACTATTTTCTCAGGAATAATTAGGAATTTCTTCATGATATCTTCCCAGTGTCCACCATGTGGTAATGTGAATTCATGTGTTGTTTGCCTGAAGATGGAAGACAGTCTAGTGTGCAGGAGGGTACGGGGAGTATCCATCTGCTCACTACCTTAATCACAGCACCTCATAAACTGGGTACCTAATGAATATATGTTAACATACCAACAAAAACCTGACATAAGCCCAAATGTTACTAGATTTATAACTCCATTTTTAAACTCTTAAAATCAATTTCCCATTACTTTTCCTATTTTTGGTGCATATTTCATTTTTTTAGCTCATTTATTCAACAAACATTTATTTAGAGTCCCATGTTCTAGCAGGGCATCGCATACTGAAATGAATTTTGCAGTTTCTACTTTTAAGCATCTCGTCTTAAAAAGTATGACATATGAGCATATCATACAATGAGAAAATTGTGAATGACTGCAGATATTATTATAAGACCAAAATACAGAAAATTATTTTCACAGAGTAGATGCCTGGGCAGATTCCTCTGGAAACATAATATTTTTAAGTCTCTAATATCAAGATTATCAAATCAAGGACACAGACTGAAAAGGCAAAGTTCTGAGCAGAAGTGAATGACTGAAGGATCATGTAAAGGTCATTTTTTAAACTATTATTATTATTTCTTAAGTCCAAGAATATTCATTTAAAAATACACTACAATATATGGAATACAAAGTTGAAAGTACCCAGTCAAAATATTTTCCTCTCTACAGTTTTATTTAATCAACAAGGCAAATTCCAATATATGCTAACCTTATTTCAATCATTCAACATTTCACATATATTTACTTGGGTCTTTTGCAAAAGCATTGAAAGCTGCTCTGGTATTTCCAAAATACTAAAATGAAACTCGGTGTGCTGCAAAACTCAATGAAACTCAATTAAGGTATTGTATAAAGATTGCCAAATGAATTTATTTTTCTGTTTATCAAAACAGTAGTTATTTGCCGTTTCCATCTCACCATTTCTACAGCTCCTGACTGACCTCATGAGGTGCTCCTCTGAAATTCTCTCAAATCTCATCATCTCCATACCTTGAGTCTGTGTCCATTTCAGTTCAATAATCCTTCTTCTACCATTACCTTTTAAAAGCAGATATGCTCCTAGCAAGCTTAATGGGTTTGATAGCTCTCCCTGTTCTTCAAAATAAAATTGATATGCCAGAGTATGGCATGCAAGGCCTCGTGACTTTCTAGCCACGTCCAAAGTGTCCAGACTCATCTCTTTGAATTCTCTACCTCAAACAAATGAAATCATACTCATCTTTCAAGGAAATACTCTCACAAGGTATTTTCTGAGTTTGACAATCAGAACTAATCACTTCCTTCTCTATGCTTTCACAGCATTTCACGCAGGCCTAAATCATCACACTTAGCAATTGTGAATAATTATAATTTATACAGGTACTAGTCTCTCAGAATATTAAAAGCTCAATAGTAAGTCATGTATCTTTCCTATTTATCTTTTTATCTCTAACAAGTATCTATACATGATGTTATTTTTTTAAAATCACTTAAAAAGGTCAAAACATATTAAAATTTCATTTGGAGAATGGTGGAATTGGAAAAGACTTAGGATCACCTAATCCAGTGTTTCTTTTTATTTTTTTACTATATCCCTGGGGTATGACACTTTATGTCCAAACACAGTACACACATATATTAATTATGTGCACACACAATTAGAACAATTTCATGAAAAATACTCTTATTCTATATGCAGTATGTTCTATTTGTGATTCTATTTCATTTAAATGCTGGCTGCAACCCAATAAATACTGACTTTACAACCTGATGATAATGGGTTGCAAGCCACAATCTGAAAAGGACTGATATAGTCCAAAGCCATAAATGAAGAAACTGAAGTCCAAGAAGGTTATGTAATTCCCTGAGGTTCCTGGGCTAGTTAATGTTAGACACTATAAAGGAAGACATTGGTCACACTGCCTAGGCAATTGTCCTATACATTCTCAACATGCATTCTGTGTATTCTATCAATTGGTTCAGTAAGAAATCTACGGTTTACAATAGACAATCAAAGCAGTCCTCTAGGCAAACAAAGTAATTATTCTCCTCAAATCATACTTACTACCAGTTATAAGTTTACTTACAAAAATCCATATTAAACATACAACAAAATACACGCAGAATCTTTGGCTAATTACACTAGGGGGCACTTTTCAATAACTCTAGACTTCAGGCCTAAGTGCATCTTTCTGAGAAAGTATGTCACATTCCTGGAATTTCAGAGCTATAGTCTTTTAATCCATTACCAGTTTTCTATCAAGGGATTACCCTCTTATTTTTCTTACATTAATTATATATAAAATCCTCAGGCAGAAATTCTGACAGAAAGCATGTAAACGCACTAAGTAGACAATATTTTAATTAAAAAGGGTAGAGGCAAATATTTCATCTTGAATAGGAATTCAATAAAGATTTTTAAATTATTTTTATTTGGAAGGCTTTATTTAAATAAAAACCATTATGTTAAAAAAGGTTATCACATTTTGATTATTAATTAATGTAAAATAAGTAGTGAACTTAGAGCTTCATCTGCAAAGGTAATAAGCATCGGAGGAATAATGCAAAGAGGAAACACAGGAAATAAAGTATCTGATGCTTAACTTGCTCTAAGAAGCTGAGTTTTTGTTTTGGGACAAAGAATTATCTAATTACAGCCAAATCTAAAAGAGTATAATTTGGGCAATATAAAAGGTTTCTAATTATGTAATTAATTGCAAAAACACTAATATGGATATTTTACATCTAGAATGATACACTGAAATACAAATCTGGTATAAAATTATTTAAAACTGCCTTTAATAAAGGTGAAAACTCACTTGTTACAATCATGCTGTTTTGAAGATATGCAGTGGGGTTGTTATTAATAAGTTAATAATGTTTATTAACATCACCACCCAATGTAAGTCCATTTAATTTCAGTTAACTGTTGTCTAAGTGATTTGCCTAGATTTTCACAAAGCTACAGGCTAAGTCTAATTTGTCCCTGTTGTAGGGTAACATTAGTTTGGGATTGTTTTTGGTGTACATCTTAACAATAGTAACAGGGTATTCAAATTTGGAAAAGACAGATTTTATGGAAATCCCAATCCCTAATTAAATCATAGAATGAGGTTTTGAGGTAGTAAATAATAAATCACAATGAATCCTCAATCTGGTTGTCAAGGAAACTTGTTTGCCTCTGCCATAATTGCTGTGATCCCCATTCTGCCCTTTGTGACACCAAGCCTTATCATGCATTCTGGTCAGAGACTGAGAAAGTAGCTTTTCTATTCCTCTCAGGCAATCCTGTAACATGCATTGAGCTTGACTGAACAGGGCCATGCGACCATAGAAACGCTGAATTCAAGGCCTTTCCTTTTCTATCTGAAGACAGTAATTAACTAGTAAGCTGCAGTATATTTCCATCAAGGGTTAGATGAGAAATGGGGCCATGGCATCGTGGCAGGTCTTAGGAGCTGTGTTTATAAGAAGTTTTTACTAATTTATTACTAGAAAATCTGTTTGTGAACCAGGAATCACTAATTTCTTAAAGTTAAAAATCAATTTATTTAAAAGTTCAACAATAGAAATGAAATATTAAGGTTCAAAGACATAAAAAAATAGCATAAATATTTAAGTTAAAACATTAGGTTTAATATTTATAAGCCAAATTTAATCACAGCAAAAAAGTTAAAATAGATTTTACCAGCTCAAAAGAGCTTTCCTTTTGTCTATTTAATTAAATTCGTCAGTTTTTGAACACTAACTACTAAAAAAATAAAATACTGGGAGGAAAACTGGCAATTTTATGTGTCTAAGTCCAATCATAGGTATATGTAAAGAAAGTAACATGTATTTTACATCTAAAATATGATAGATTGCTTCTGTTGCTTTCTATTATTTTAATTTCCTTAAATGGATTTTCCATTAAAGATACACTTGTTCTCCAATATAATTATATAATTTTCATAAGTACTCCTTTAGTTCATTTTGTCATGTTATTTAGGAACACCATTTTAAGATCACTCAATTCTGAAATTCTCTCTGATCACTTCAACTACTACTAAATGTTATAAGCAGTATTACCTGTATTTTCAAAAATTCTAACAAATTACAAATTATCTTCTTCATCAACAGAACTATTGCCATGATTCAATGTATTCATTCTTTCTGTTTTATGTACTTAAACTCAAGATGGGTTCCACACATAACAGGTTTCTCTAGAGCCAGTCTCTTATTTATTGGTTATGTGAATACAGGTAAATTATTTTTTGTTTATGAGCTTGTTTTATCATTTATAATGCTATGTCATAAGAGTTCCTAAACCATCACATGAAATAATGAATACATAGTGCTTAATTCTGTTCAGTACATATTAGTCAGAGAACATTCAGTAAATTTTAGTTTTCATCATATTAACAATTTCCCCATTTGAAATCTAAAAATAAAATACCAGGTAATAAACTGTAAAATTCTTTAACAATGGGTCAGAAAATTTGGCAAAATTTTGGAAAAAAATTTTAACAATATCTTTTAGGAAACTATATCCAATTCATAAATTCCAGGAGGAAAAAAAAATAGAGAAAAAATGGAAACAAAATGGGCTGTTATGTGCTGGGCAGTAAAGAAACCCATTTCATCTGAAAACAGTTAAAAATTTCTTAGTCTATAGCACTTATAAGCCTAAAAAATTGCTAACCAAGGACATTTTCTTTTAATATTAGTGGTGTGTCATTACTATGGCTGCAGTTGTGATCTTAAAAATACCATGAATCATAGCTTTAAAAAAAAGAAGAAAGAAAGAAAACATAAGCCTAAACAGGTAAGTAAAAAAGCAGTTAATAATTGAGAAAGGAAGACAGTAATAATTATGTGGATTCAGAGAGAATATTAGAAATAGAAAAATATTAAAATTTGAACTGGCAGAAACCTGGGAAAAGTGGATCTAGAATGAAAGTTTAGTATACTATTATAACATCCAGGGTAGCTAGCATACTGGGTTCAAGAAATTAGCAAGGTTATATTAAGAAATCTGACAGTAAGAAATTTATTGTTTAAAAATTTTCTCTTGATGTTTTATCTTATTTCACATAAACAGATTTTTGTTCTCTGTTCGAAACAGTAAATATAAGTAGTAACTCCATAAACATAGGAGAATAATACATTTATATTTCTTTAAAACTCTAGTCAAAACTTGATTACTCATACAAGATGTAAGATTGGGCATGGTGCATGGTCCAAATGTTCCTATGGCCTCTCTGTATTATTCCAAATTTATAGTGAATATTGACATCTGATTTTCTTGGTTCAAACAAGAACTTAACAAAATTAAAGTACTTTTTGTAATACTCTTTAACTAGTACACAAATACTGTTAAAAATGTTTACATATTTTTATTATTTTCTGCTTTAGTTCTTGCATATAAAATACACCATCCTGGAAACAGTCTGTAACTTCTCAGACTCATGCACTGTATCCCATTAAATTCTATCTCTCCCAATGAAACAAACCATACCTTAACTGAGGAAGTTAACTATGTGCTTTGATTTCACAAACCAAGTGCTGTTGCCAGCTGCATTCTAAATAAGTGTAAATAGAGACAGTTTGAGCTGTCAACAAAAGACATAATTAAGCAGAAAAAAAATGCTGTCAATAAAACATGGCTATAAGATTTTAAACTTTGGAAAACAAATAGGACCAACCAGATTTGGAATATATTGTATAGTCAATATATTCTTAACTGCTAACCAACTGGGCCACTTAAAGAATAATCTAGATGGGGGAAGCTGTTCAAACATACTTGTCTGAAGAAATAAGGCTTTATTTAAATGATGGTTAAAATGGATTGTTTTCAGGCTTTCTCAACCAGGATTCCACAGGAGAATCAAACCCTACATAAAATAATTTGAAGGCCCATTTTCCCAATTCTGCTATTCTAGATGCACTGGAGAGAAGATGATTCATTACATACAATGGATGCATTAGGGTCCAATTACCTCTCAGAACTAGTTGGGAAGGGCCGGTAGATCATTTTATAAACTAAAAACACAGACTCTATACTTTTCAGTTTGAAAGAAGTCATAGATACAAAAGACCCTCCTCCCTCAGAAGTCTCTCCCACCCATAATATTAACTTGTATGTTTACAATGTTTCTACTTTTTCAAACTGCGTTCACGTTTACTATGTCATTATCCATAAAAACACTCTGGTTATATGGGTTATTTGGACATGCATTGCAAAAGCTTACATAATTTTTAAGATAAATTAACTCTCTTTCTGATGAATACCAAGAGGGTTTATAATTAAGATAATTTAATTATTCTTAACCTCTGGGTTACAGCAATAAACTCTGCCAACCTCAAGGATCAGAAATCATCACCATCATCATCATCATCATCCCTCTGCCTATTTAAAACCAACTTGATTTATGGATGCTTAACTTTCACATTTTTAGTTAGAACAGCTTATCATGAATCACCATTTCTCTGTTTTCCGATTCCTCATATGCCTAAAATCAAGGAAAAAACCATGCAAGTTCTAAATAACCAAAAGACTTCTGCAGTACATCTAACTTTGCATACCAGAAAAGCAGAGAGTTCAGTTGTAATAGTGGACACAGAAAAAATAACAGGTGCTCTCTAGGGAATTTTCACCCTCAAGGAAAGAAAATGTGAAGTGGGAAAAGGGAGCAAACTAATGAACCAATCAAGTACTCATGGAGCAAGCTTTAGCACAGTCTGCTTTCACAGGGTCTGAGGGAGATTCAGTGAAGATTAAGACAATGTCTTCACCCTTAAATAGTTTAAGGTGTCTTGAGGGAACAGAGAAACACAGGAAACACCACAATGCATGTAAGGAAGTATACAAGTAAATAATGCATATATAAGGAAATATACAAGTAAATATTCAATTGTGTAGGTAGAGACTGTAGATGGAGGAACCAGTAGTGAAGGAAGATTAATAAGAACTGGAGCTGTGAAAGAAGGCGGAGATGAGTTCTCCGCTTAACCATGAAGGATGAACAAGACAGAAAAGAGAGGATGGCGACCACATGATCATGAGGAAAGCGCAATCTCAAAGGTTGGTTTCTTCTTTTTTTAAGTACTTTTTGCTATTCCTTAAAAATAACAGAAGAGATATGATAGGAAAAATCCAAACATTAACATGTGGCTAATAAAATTAATTACTCAGGAAATAATGCCTTACCAACTAACACTCATTACATTGAGCCCAGATCCAACAATACATTTACAAATTCTTAACAATATATAATTTTCACAGGGAAGCGGCTGTGGCTCAATCAGTGGGGCTCCCATTTACCATATGGGAGGCCCTGGGTTCGGTTCCCGGGGCCTCCTGGTGAGGGCGGGCCCGCCCGTACGGCATGGTTGGCTGGCCCAGTAAGCACAAGCAGCAAGGGGGGGATGAGTGAATGGATAAATAAAATCTTAAAAAAAAAAAAAAAAAAAAAAAAAATTTTCACATTTTGACCTGTAAACCTATTTCCCCCTATATATAAAATCTGAATATACTGTTATTTAGAAATGGAACAGAGAGTTGGGGGGAGTAATACCACCACAATGTTAAAAAATGCAAGATGCAACTGTAATAACTTAACTCAGGGTTTGAGGGTGCAGAACAAAAAGATAAATTGCTTTCTACAAAGCCTCTGTTAAGAAAGAACTTAAGGGGAAGTGGATGTAACTCAAGCAATTGAGCCCCTGCCTACCACATAAGCGGTCCCAAATAACCCATATAACCAAGTTTGGTTCCTGAAGATGAGCAAGACAGTGAGCTGGTATGACGGGCTGGTGTGGCAAGCTGACACAACAAGATCATGCAACAAAGAAGACACAATGTGGAAACACAATGAGAGAGACAATAAAGCGGAGTGGAGATGGCTCAAGCGACTGAGTGCCTCTCTCCCACATGGAAGTTCACAGGTTCAGTTCCCAGTGCCTTCTAAAAAGAGAAGACGAGTAGTCACAGAAAGCACACAATGAGTGGACACAAAAAGCAAACAGCGAGCACAAATAATGGGGGCGGGGGGAGTAAATAAAATAAATCATTTTTTGAAAAAAAGAAACTTAAGGGGGATTGGATGTAGCTCAAGTGGTTGAGTGCCTGCTTCCCATGTACGAGACCCTGGGTTCAATCCCCAGTACCTCGTAGAAACAAACAAACAAAAAACCCCAACTCTCATTGGGGAGTAGATGTAGCTTAGTGGTTGAGCACCTCATTCCCACGTACCAGGTCCTGGGTTTAATCCTTGGTACCTTCTATAAAGAAAGAGAAAGAGAAAGTGGCAAAGAAAGAAAGAACTTAAGGTTCACCTAATCTTTTTCCATCTCTATACAAATCATCTCAAGTTGTTTCATGTCTTTTACTCTTAAGGAGACAGGAGAAGACCAACTGTTTGAGAAATTACTCCCCTGACAAATGAAGTATCTGAGGCAAGTAATATGCTGGAAAGCATTCCAACGAGGACACCAATAAGGATTTCAAATTATTGCTCCTTGAAAAGGTAAAACATTAGGATATCTCTGTAGACAAGGTGAGTTAACAAGATGAATCATTATTTCCATTGAGATAAGGAACCAAATCACAAGATACTCGATTGACTTTCTTTTGTTCAGTTAATGAAACTGTAAATAAAATTAACATATTTTACATTTCAATTTCTATAATACCTGTTTTCCATTTCAAAAATTTATTGAAGTATATCATTCCTACATGAACATACACAAGCAGTAAGTGTATAGTAAAAGTTGTGAACTCATAAAACAAACATGCATTACATCATACAGGGCTCCCATACATCACCCCACAACCAACACAGTGCATTGTTGTGAAAGGTATGTTATACATCAAAACAAATGTAACACACTGAAAGAGCATCATCAAAAAATTACTACTAACTATAGTCCATCTTACATTTGGTATATTTTCCCCCAATTTACTTCATTGTTAACACCTGTATTAGTATTGTATATTTGTTATAGTTCATGAGAGAACATTCTCATATTTGTTCTGTTTACAGTCCATTTCCCACAACAGGATTCACTGTGTTATGCAGTCCCATGCTTTGTACAATTCATTCAAAGTGTACACTCAGTGGCTCTTATTTTCATCAGAGTGTGCAGCCATCACCTCAGTCAATTTTAGAACATTTTCAATACTCCAAAAGGAAAAATCCCATACCCTCTTATATCCCTCTATTGTTGTCCCTTAGAATTGATATATCTTCTTTGCCATTGCTGCAAAGATATATTATTTCTGTTAACGATCATCCGTAAGTTACATTAGTTGCAATTTTCCCCATGTATCACCATATTCTTAACACTTTGTAAAAGAACATCCTTATGTTTATACTAATAACCACAATCTTCATCCACAACTGAAATCACTTTGATATACAATCCCTAGATTATTCTCCAGCTTCCTTTCAATTGACATTTTTTTTTTATCGCCCTCCCCTCGCCCCCAGATGACTCCACTCCTTCATCTGTCTGCTCACTATATGCTTGTCTTCTTTAGGAGGCACTGCAAACCAAACCCGGGACCTCCCATATGGAAGACAAGTGCCCAACCGCTTGAGACACTTCAGCTCCCTGCTGGCTGCATCGTCTGCCTGTTGCATTGTCTGCTGGTTGCGTCATCAGCTGGTTGTGGCAGTTGCAGCATCTGCTTGTTGCAGTGTCTGCTTGTTACGTCATCTGCTCGCCTTCTTTAGGAGGCACCAGGAACCGAACTAGGACCTCCCATGTGAGAGGTGGGTGCTCAGTTGCTTGAGCTACATCTACTCCCCTCAATTGACATTTACATCCACAGACTACCCCTATCAGCCACAATCACACTTATAAATCAGCAGTGTTAGTTATACTCGCTATATGTTACCATCATCCCTATTCATTTCTACACTTTTACAATAAACCTTATGAAAAAATATACATGCATTAAGTATCAGCTCCCATTCTCAACCCACATTCCATCTCCTAATAACCTATACTTTGGAGTTTACCTCCATGAGTTTACTCATTGTATTTAGTTTATATTAGTGAGTCCGCACAATATTTGTCCTTTTGTGTGTGGCTTATTTCACTCAACATAATGCCCTCAAGGTTCCAAGTTTTCATATGCATCCCAATTCCATTTCTTTTACAGATGAATGATATCCCATTGTGTGTATATACCACATTTTGTTTATCTACTAATCAGCTGGTGGACACTTGGGCTGGTTCCATATTTTAGCAATTATCAATAATGCTGTTATGAATATCGGTATGCAAATGTCAGTTTGAATCCTTGCTTGCAGTTCCTCTGAATATATTCCTAGTAATGGGGTTGCTGGATCTTACAGCACTTCTATATTCAGCTTCTTGAAGTACCACCAAACTGTCTTTCACAGATGCTGCACCATTTTACATTCCCACCAACAGTGAAGGAGTGTTCCTATTTCTCATTATCCTCTCCAGCACTTGCAGTTTACTGGTTTTTTAAAATAATGGCCATTCTATAACGTGAAACAGTATCTCATAGTTTTGAACTGCATTTCCATAATGGCTAGTGATGCTGAACATTTCTGCATGTGCTTTTGGTCATTTGTATTTCCTCTTTGTAAAAATAGAATAGAATAGCCAAAAGTGTCTTTAAAAAGAAGAATGAAGTTGGAGGACTGTTATTCCCTAACTTTAAATCATATTACTTAGCAATAGTAGTTAAAACAACAACAACAACAAAACAAACAAACAAACAAAAAAAAAAAACCCAGCACGGTATTGGCATAAAGAGAGATATATTGACCAATGGAATGAAATCAAGAACTCAGAAATAGACATCTACAGTAAAGTGATTTTTGACGAGGCTGTCAAGCTACCAGAACAGTCTGTTCAGCCAGAGGTGCTGGTAGAACTGGATAGCCATATCCAAAAGAAAGAAAGAGGATCCCTGTTTCACACCTTATACAAAAGTTAATTCAAAATGGATAAAGGACCTAAATATAAAAGTGATAACCATAAAACTCCTAGAAGAAAATGTAGAAAAACATCTTCAAGATATTGTAGTAGGAGGTAACTTCTTAAACTTTACACCCAAAGCAGGGGCAAGGAAAGAGAAAATATATAAATGGGACCTCCTCAAAATGAAAAGAGTTTTATTCTTCAAATGACTTTGTCAAGAAAAGGCAGCCTACTCAATAGGAGAAAATATTTGGAAATGACATATACGATAAGGGTTTGATATCTACATTATATAAAAAGATAAAACATAAAAATACAAGCAACCCAATTTAAAAATGGGCAAGACATTTATAATCCTGCTTTTTAATCACTAGTGTGCAGAATGGGATTATAAGAACTCCCCTTTCATTTCGCTACAAATACACACAGTTTACCAAGGCAAATGCATTTTAAATATCTTTTTATTCTGGGTTGAATCATAAATCACCAATCAAATAGTCATAAAGTTAAAAGGCCTTAAAACTTGCCTAATTCAAATGGTTAATGTTCTTGATGAAGAAATGATAGCCCAGATGTGAGTGAGTGACCAAGGATACCTAGCAATTTAAAAAGTGACAGGTCAAAATAAGTGATTTACTTTCAACTGTGATGATTCTGATTTCTTCATTTACTCCTAAGTATTATTAGATTTTTTTCCTGAGTTTGTTCAATAACGTCTCTGTACTTTAAGAATAGTTCAGTTTCTCCAGACATTTCCCAATCACATGGACTCCAAATCTACTCATCTACATGCTGCATTTCTAGTACTACAGTGCTGCTTTCACTCCAGTCCTAGAGATGGAAATAATTCAACATCCACTATCCAATATCTTAATGGGTATCATGTGCACTTGAGGGAGCAGGCAGGGGGAAGCAGAGAAATTACTTTCATATTTGGTTTTCATTTTACTGTTAGGCTAACAGATTTGTCTAATAATATATTCGATATAATTATAAATGGTTTGGGGGAAGTATCTTCTTTTAGAATTGCAAATATATATATATATATATATATTTAAGACAACTGTTAATTTTTTATATGAAATACTTTTACTAGAATCAAAATGCTACCAGAGTAAATAATGTGTATCATTTTAAGAAAAGAAATATATCCCTAGTCTGTTAAAAAAAAGAGACTATAAACCATAAATGAGTGTATTTATTTCAAATTTCCCATGATGCCATTTATGTGACATTGAGCTATTTTATAATTAAAAAATAGTTGGTAAAAGAACGACCTATTAACTAAAAGGGACACATTAAAACAGCTCTCTCTGGCACTATAATATTTAAATTTTTTTGAAGACAAACCAGTTGGAAAGTGACCATCTGCTAGCATATTAGCATTAGTCTGGCAAAGTAATGAATAAATGTCCTTTGCTGTAAAAAAAAGGGATCATTAAAAAAAGAAACTCAGAAAAAGTATGAAACAGATTTATTCAGTGCCATGTAAAAAGTTTTTCATTATTTATTCAATCAACTTGAAATAACTAGAAAATATTTTAATGAATGCCTTAATGAATACTATAAATCTTCTGGAATCTATTTTTTACATTAAGGCAGGAAGTATTTTACAAATCAAGTAACTAAAAATCAAACTCCCTATCAATTTTTCTCCTATGATTTCTTGAACATCTATCCATATATAGATAGGATAACTTTTCATAGTTTCCAAGTATTTTGAAACATTTTCCAAAATGTATATCATATGTATTCAATAATTTGGGTAAAGAGATGTTTATTTACAAATAAGTTATTAGAAAAATGATAAATCAATAAATAAATATCTGCTATACTTTATGGTATTTTCTATGTGTGGGTAATGTAAGTCCAGTACACTCCATACCTGATAAGAAACTCAGGTTAGGTTATGTTAGGTTAGGTTAGAGGAGTAGTACAAGGCAAGCTACCAAATAGTTTTCTTGTGCCTTAGGGACAAGAAGACTTTGAACAGAGAGATCTATTCATCTGGAAAACTATGGAATCCCTGAACCTCTTGGGAAGCTTACAAGGTGGGAATAAACTCACCCTAAATTGTTACTCATTTTTAGGACCAGCAACTGTAAATGCTTATTCACTAAAACTATATAATAATATAATATGGTAAACAAATGGAAAATTATATATTTTTATAATTAAATATTCCAAGTCAGGTTTTTTTTTTTTAAATCACTAAAAATGACATAAGAGGGAAGCAGATGTGGTTTAAATGATTGGGCTCCTGTCTACCATATAGAAGGTCCAGGGTTTAATTCCCGGGGCCTCCTGGTGAAAGGCAAGCTGGCCTGTGAGGCAAGCTGGCCCGAGTGGAAAGCTGGCCCACACGGAGTGCTGGCCTACACAGGAGTGCTGGCCTGCACAGAGAGCTGGCGCAGCAAGACAACACAACAAAAAGAGACCCAGAAGAGAGACAATAAGAGACACAGAAGACCAGCTAGCTGAGGTGGAGCAAGAGATTAAGTGTCTCTCTCCACTCCGGAAGGTCCCAGGATCAGTTCCCAGTGACTCCGGAAGGTCCCAGGGTCAGTTCCCAGTGCCACCTAAAGAGAAGACAAGCAGACACAGAAGAACATACAGAGAGTAGACAGCGAGCACAAAACAACAAGGGTGGGGTGGAGGAATAAATAAATTTAAAAAAAAAAAAAAAAAACTTGATGTAAGAGTTTATTCTTTCTTTCAAATGATTAATATGATTAACACCTGGTAAACATTTTAAGTTTTTAATTGCTAATAAGCAGATAAACCACATTCAATGACTTCATGTAATCCATATAAATACCAAATAAAGCCAGAAACAAATTTCTTTTGAGATCTCTAACTCCCTCCCAACTGCCCCCCCCCAAAATAAGTGATTTTAATGAACCAAGGGTCTTAAAACAAAACTAAAAGCCATTATGATCCTATACTTGTTAGAGGCTTACAGTTTTGATTAAATGTGGCTCTAAAAACAAGTAAGATACATGTATCCATGGTTCCTTTAGTTCAGAATAGGAATTTATCTCATTCTTGGACTATCTATAGAACCCCAAGTACACTCACTTTAAAACAATGAAATAATTCATTGGCTCTTCCATTATTTACCACTCATAGAGCACCTGCTATCTGTCAAGCACCATTCTTTCAGCTTTACAAATATTAATTTCTTTAATCTCCCTAACAGTACTTTTACAATCCTCATTTTAAAAATAACTGAAATAAGGTAAGTGGACCACAGTTACAACAGCAGAACTCTGATTCACACCCATCCATTCTGGCTCTAGACCATCTCATAAAGCACATGCTATGGCCCCTCAGTTATGTCAACTGCAGCAACAAATTATGAGGCACAGAGATGAAGTTCAAAAGTCAATCCTGAGAAAAGTGATAATATCATAAAATGGTGTTACTTCACTGGCACTCTCAAAAAAAAAAAAAAAAGTAAAGGTGTTTGGGGAGACAAAGGAATTGGAGATAAGGCTCGATTAGGATGAGGGGCTGGTAAATTACGGTTAAGAAGAGCACCTACAGAATCCTGGCTCAGAAAAGCAATTGAACTAATTTTAATTCTACAACTTAAGAGACTAAGGCTACAAACATACCTGATGAACTAATCCATTTTAGAAACTATGGCTGAAAGGTTTTAAAGCTGTAGATTATGCTGTATAAAAACCAAAGGCAGGAAGTAACAATCATGAAAATGAATTTCTTAATTTTCTCTTAGTCTGAGGATTTAAGTTATTCTGACTCTGCCACTAACATACTATGTTATCTGGAATAATCATCAAATCATCAACTACTCGAGTCCTATTCCTCAAATCCAAAATGAAGGAGTTGGTTTAGATTAGCTACAAAATCCTTTTTAACTTCTAGACATTCTTAGTTACTTAAATTAAACAAGGATTTACTGACAGCCAGGTAAACTCTACTTGTTACTACATGAAAAGATCTGCTTAAGTGCAAATCAGGGATTCCTCCAGTGGTCTGACTTGGTCCAACAATATCAGTGAAAATAATTTTATAGCATATTTTGAGTCAATGTAAAGAATCACTTATTGTCCACTTTAATCTATTAATAAGTGCTTTACAGGAAAATAAAAACATGCAAATTACAAAATAACAGACATAGCCCCTAAAACACAAATGCTGGGGTATTATTTCATGACAGTATATACAAAATTTTGACCAAAATAAATGATTAAAATATCAATATATTATTTTATGACAGAACATATACAAAGTTCTGATCAAAATAAATGATAAAAGTTATCAATATATAAGTATCTGCTTAAAAAAGTATTTCAAGAACACATTCAAAGCATAAAATAATACCAAAATGAACACCACTTTTAGCCATGAAATTAAGAAATTCTCAATTTTTAAATGCATTTATATCATGTAAAAGCATATGTGGGGAAATTTTTGATCATTGGTGTGGCAGTTTGATGTAATTATGAATTCCAAAAATATAATTAAATCATGCTTGTAAACTGATCTGTTAATCTGGGCACGATTAGGTTAGGATTAGGGCGTTGAGCCCCACCCCTTGGTGGGTGGGGAATCGAATATAAAAGGCAAGGCAAAGGACAGTTGAAGCAGTCTTTTGACAAGAATTTTTGATGTTGGAAAGAAGGCCCCAGGAGAAGAGAAGCAAGCCGTTTGCCTGATGATCTACAGCTGAACTTGTGGAGGAAAGGAGCTAAACCCAGAGAGAAACGCAGCCCCGGGAAGAGAAGAACCCCAGAGGCCTGAACCCTAGCAAACACCAGCAGCTGTCTTGCTCTAACACGTGGCAGTGGACTGTGGTGAGAGAAGAAACTTAATGCTTTATGGCCTGGTATTTGTGGACTTCTACCCCAAATAAATACCCTTTATAAAGACCAACCCATTTTTGGTATTTCACATTAGCACCCCTTTGGCTGACTAATACAAATGTTTTTTTTTTTTTAATACTACAAAAATTAGCTCAAATGTTAGTTTTTTAAATGTCAAGTTTTTTTACCTACATTAACTGATCACTGAAAGACACAAAAATGTAATAATTCTCAATGTCTAGACTCATTCAAACCAGTAAGATTTAATCCACAAGCATTTAATATAGCCTCCTTTATGCACCTTATAAAGTTTAACTACTATAGCAAATGCATAATTGATTTACGGGGGGAAAAGTTCAAGGGAAGGATACATTATTAACCGTGCATGAGAAAGACAGGGTGGAAGAAAATGTACCTCTCTGGAACAAAAAAATGCAAATGCCAGACACAGGTTATGCTCTCCGTTTCACATTAGCACATGAGTCACACAATAAACCCCTAAGCTTCCCTCCAAAAACAGTGACAAAATGGCAGATTATATATATATCAAGTTATATTTTTCATTGTGGGCATGTAAGAAGGGTACACTCAATTACTATTTAAATAATATTTAAATATTTCAAATTTACAAAATTACATCAACAACTTAGTAACAGCATTAAAGGTACAATATTAAATAGATTCAAATAGTTAAAATCTTACATAACAATGAACAATGGAATTTAAATTTATTGGAAATATTATTCATGATGGTTCAGTCACTCAAAATTATAATGATGCTTTAAGCAAATTTACTTCATTTTAAAGAGAGAAATATATCTATATTTTCTTAAGTATTTTCACCCCATACCCTTATGAATAACTACTCAAGTCAGTCAGTTTTTCAACCAAACAAATATAATAAGTATTATTAGGGAAGTGGGCTGGCAGTTGTTCACTGTGCCTGTCATAACCCTTTAATACAACTCTGATTTGCCTTTGTTCTGACAGTAGCAAACAGCTGCTTGTAAATGAGCCACCATCCCTGGTCTGCCTCCCATTATTCCACACTTTTGTTTGACAAGGTCACTTGCTGCAGGAATTTTGGGGAGAAAGGGTATGCAACCTACAGAATTAAGAATTCAAGGCACAGGCAACCCAGCTATTTTTCTTAATGGACACAAGCAAATCAAAACCAAAAAAAATTTGCTCAATGAGCAGGTCAAACTTTAATTCTAATTTCAATACCTAAAACTATTATCACAAAGCAAATCACTTTTCCATAAATACTCTTTCCTTTAAACCTACATGAAAGTTGTATAAAGGACAGATTTAATCACAAAATATTAACAAGCAAATATTAATAAATACTAAGTGTTGCTGCCAATTCAGATACATAACACAGAAATTAGAGAAAACAATTTTGGAAAACTTGAAGATAAAATCTTGAAGCTTTATCTTGGTTTTAAATTTCAATAAAAATTTCATTTATGACTAATTTATCATTAGAGAAGAAAAGGCAAGGATCTCCAGGATCAAAAATTTTATTGATTTACTTCTATGTTGACTGTTACCTTTAATGAACTTTTTACAAAACACATAAATTAAGCTAGGTTAAAACTTATTATTAAAATGTTTGATAAATTTTCTACCAGTGCTCCAACAGGTATAATTGACAATATAAAATAAGATTCACCTTTCATTTCCAGCTTGACCTATGATCCTCAGAAGGGCTTAAAGTTACATTCTGACAATTTCATGCAATTAAGTTGTTTCCAAAGAGAGGCATGTATAAGAGTGGAATGGCAAGTTTTCAATGCCATGGATCATTGTGAAGAAAGAGGGCATGTTAGAGAAGCCATACAACCAAAATGAATCATGACTTTGCAGTGTTTAAAGTTTATGAGTGGGAAAAGATCTAGGAAACTCTTCACATTCTCAGGATAAAACCACCTAAATGTCACATGGAAATCTGGAGCCAACACTTAAACAGTTATAAATTATTTTACTGTACAAATATAACTACTCACTATTCCACTTTCCAACCTACATCTAAAATCAGAAAACTATGCACATTTTTCCTCACCTTGATATAAAACCATCAGGAAGAATGTGAGCTGACAGTACATTTTAGTGCTTTATTACTACTAAAACAAAAACGGAAATTCTTTTCAGCAACACTGGCTCTTGGATGTGTTCAGTGGTAAGAATTAGATATTTCCACATTTGGGGGAAAAAACTAAGAACCAAGTTATTATCTCAATTTACCTCATCCTCTTCTCAAAAAGATTATAATAATCTTGATAGAATATACTTTTTAAAAAAAGAAAATTCCAGCATCTTGCCATCTAATTCACTTAGCAAATTTCACGAGTTCTTGCCTTGCATAGAAGGCATTTCAATTATAAAAATATATTTACTACCTAAGCTAGGTTGGCTTTATACACCTTGTAAAGGTTATTCTATTTTCTCTCTTTTATTCAAGGCCATAAACTATTTATTTACGATGTGCAAGTAAAATGGGTTTTTCTACATTTCAATCAGAATTACCTCCTTAATGTCAAGGCTAAAACACTTACAAAGTATCTTATTTAGAGACATATTAAAAAGTATTGAAATTATCCAGTGCTAACAAGTATTCACAAAATAAAAAATAAAGACGTTAATGGTAATCCTTTATGACAACCTTCACATTCTTCACAAAGACTTGAACACACTTGTAGTTCACAATTAAGAGTACAGGGCAGAAAATTTTCAGCTTCATTTATATTCAAAGGCAGGCAAAATCACCAAAGCTCATTTACATTTTTACATTTTCTTTACAGCATGTTGACAGCTGGTGGACCATTCATACCATCTTTGAAATAGGTAGATGGTTTCAAATATTTTTACATTTCAGTCAAGAACCTGAATTAAAAATAAATTTTAACTACATTTTCTCTATAAGGTGCAATAAGTACAATAATACAAAATAAAAACAAGCATGTAGTTTGTACTTATTTTTATCTGCATTCCATATACTGGTATCATACCCTAAATTAACTTCATTTTAATCCTGTATATTCTCTGAAGAGTTGAGCATTATTTAAACTTAACACAACTGAGCAAAATCCCCTACCAAAATATTACATTTATGAAATTTTACTTTATTTTTGCACAAAAAATAAACTTCTCAGCAATCCTTTATACTGATGAACATGAAAGCACATTTTTAACTCCATCACAGTAGGAAAATCATGATTATACTGGCTATGTTCTAGCCATACAATACCCAGAAATAGATCTATGTAGATATGTATAAAAATATCTAGGTGTGTTCTGTTGGTGATGACTTTTCAGAAACAAAGGTATGAAATAATTAAAATAATTTCCGAGGACATATGCCTTCTTCTATTTAGTCTGACATATGAGAATTACAAAAGTCAGACAGAAACAATATCAATACCACCAATACTTGATAAAGTGTGAATAAACAAACCTTGGGATAGGAATATGCCAATACAAATAAGTTATTAACAGCTACAAATCATCAGCATTATAAATGCTTTCAAAGAAAATATATGGACGATCAAAACCACATATTTTTTTAATTATAAGAACTTGGGGATGGGTTCTACAACTTGCATTTAATTCAGATTGATGTCAATATTTCAAAGGAACTCTGTGTCCATACCCAAGGAAACATATATTTCAGCAGGTTGCGGAACTTTCAAGTTTTTCATAGCAACTTGGGCCTGATGCTCTTCCTTTCATTTTCCATCAATAATGTAGTCATTTATGGTTATGCTCTGTATTTTATACAACTAAATTCCTTTCCGTCTTTCAAAAACAGGAGTGAAGAGTAGAATTTACTGAAGCTTTAACTAGGTAAAAAGATACGAAGATAAAAAATAGTAGTGTTATAGAAATAACAATAACTAAAAATTTTTCTAAGCAGAATGATGGAAAAATTAAGAAAAATAAATGTTGTTTGGTTGTTTAAGAATGTTAACAAGTAAAAGTAGAGGTTGAACCCATTTATATTTCAACAGTATCATCACCAATAAAAACCAAACCTTGATCATTTTACAATACTACTCTTTGCAAATAAATGTGAAAATGCTTTTATAAGGACTAGTTGGTCTGACAATTTAAAATGAAGTTTATATTGCTGTATCTTGAAAATAATCATAGCCTTTCATTTTAACTATGCCAAAATTAGATTGTCATTATGGGTGCTATCCAAAATAAGTGAAGCTATTATTTGAAATTAACAGAAAGTCTCCATTTTATTTCAGCTTTTTAATTTAACGCGGATTCATTCAATTTGAAATGTTACCTTGTAAAATCATATATTGTGTTAAAATATATCAAATTATTTCAATAAAGGGTAAACAAGAGTATTTCATTTTGCTTTTACAGTATTTCAAGTATAAATAGGAAAGGAATATTGGTCATCTTTGTTTTTAAACTGAGTGGATATATGCCAAATAAGAACTAAGGAATCCAAGTATTCCAATCTAGATAATTAGAAGCAAATAGAAGATTTTTCACAAGTCTTCACTTTCAACAAATGTTGGGTTATCAAAAAATGCATTTGTAATAAATTACCTACAATCTCTTTTCCTCCTCCTAAAAAATTTCATGAATATGTATTAATAGTTTTATATGCAGATACATATACCAATATGTATGAAATTAACTTTGAATAATAGGTTGGCACAAGCCAAGTCTTTAATGTCATGGAAACCTCATAATGAATATTACTCATTTTCTTGTTGTTTCTTAAAGGAAAAATTATTTTTTCTCTTTGTCCAATTTTGACATGATACAGCACTCTGTTTTCAAGATATGTAGCTATTAAATACAACATTTGCCAATCTAGATAAAATGATTAACTAGCTGTCATGTAGAGATAACACTTAACAAGTGAATGCAAAGGAATTCAAAATTAAACCTGACCTTATATGAACTCACATTTCCCATTTAAAAAGAATAAAAGCTAACATATCTACCTAAATAAACAAGGATGCATCTGAATATATACTATATCTTCAGTCACAAAATATTCATTTTATATTTTATAGACATTTAAATACATCAATGGTATTGATAATTTGACATTCATCTATCTATATATATGAAACAAACAGTATAAAATTGTACTTCATCTATAAATTTTAAAGAGACTACATGAAATATTCAAGCTATACCCATATATTAATATTTTCCTACCATGATGTTTCTATATGTATACTCAAGTACACTTACCATGGCTGAAAGTCATTATAGTAATAATGAGGTGACCAATATTAAGTGGTTTTCTTTTACATAAATAGCAAGATTAGTCTCCATTAAAGAGATAAATTGATCTATATAACATTATATTATAGTTTAAGGTAATGTAGCTCAAGAATCTTCCAATCCTTGTAAATCAAAAATAAGTTTGTTCATTTTTTAAATATCAGAAATCAGTGAGTATGGCTAAACTTTTCTATTTCAAACAGTTTTTGAAAATCCTGAATGTAAGTCACAAGGTCCATGTTGTTTGGACACTGGTTTTCTAAGCCCACTAGCTACATTTTCTTTCAATTAGACAAATATACCATTCACTCTTCAGTTCTCTACACAAGGATTACTTAAGTCCCGATTTATCTTTTTATTTAGTAAATACTGATAGCACAGTATATGCAAGGAGCTGGTTAAAACCCAAACAGGACTTCTATGTAGAGTCAACCATTATAGTTGGCAAACAGACCAAAAAACAAAACAAAACAAAATGGTTCAGGTTCAGATTGTAGTAAGTACTAATAAAGAAATAAGTAAGGAGTTAAGCGTATTGTGTTGCATGTGTGGATGTGTGCAGGAGGGGTTAATTGGGCAGGTAGTTTCCTTGAGATAAAAACACTTACATTTTTATCTAAACATGAAAAAAGAAGTAAATGTGATGCGGAGGGGAAAATGATTCTGGGCAACAAAAACTACAGGTAAAAAGGAACTAAAATAAGACCAGTATGTCTAGAGTCAAGGGAATCTATTAAAAGGGGCTCCATGGTAACTTGGAGAATCAGGAGCTAGATTACCTAGGACTTTGTGCCAACTGAGGCCATGCAAGTTTTTTGTTTTATTTTGTTGTTTTTTAAGTTGGTACCAGAGATTGAACCCAGGACCTAGTACATACAAAGCAAGCACTCAACCACTGAGCTACACCCGCTTCCCACGGTTTTTTGTTTTGTTGTTGTTGTTGTTTATAGGAGGTACTGGCGATTGAACCAGGACCTCATACATGGGAAGCAGGCAATCAATCACTGTGCTAAATCAGCTCCCCAATAGATACATATTTTCATTTGTTTGTTCTGTTTTTAGGAGGTACCCGGGATCGAACCCGGGACCACATACGTGGGAAACAGACACTCAATCACTTGAGCTACATCTGCTTCCCCAAAGTTTTTAATAGGAAAAGAAAGTGATCCAATTTATACTTTAGAAAGTTCACTCTTGCTAAGCTATGGAGAATGAATGAGGAAAGAGGAGACATGAATGGAAGTGGTCACTGCACCAATCAATCAAGCACCTTTGTAGTCCCTAACTCATTTGCAATTTATTTAATATATACCTCCCCCACATTTTAACCAAGTGTAAGCTCAAAGAACCATGTCTGGTTCTACTTCAACAATACTGTGATGGTTCAATTCATGTGTCAACTTGGCTATGTTATGGTGTCCAGTTGTTTGATGAAGCAAGCACTGGCCTGATCATTACTGTGAGGGTATTTCATGGATTTAAATCATAATCAATTCATTGCATCTTTTGCTGATTACATCTACGATCAACATAGGAGATTGCCTAAAGTGATGAGAGAAATCTCATCCAATCAGTTGAAGGCATTAAAGGGAGAACAGATAATTTCAGCAGTTTGAGAAGAATTTCTATCTCTCCTTCAACCAGTTACTCCTGGGAATTCATCAAAACTTTCATTAGAGTTCCCAACTTGAGACCTGCCCTATGGAATTCAGAATTGCCAAACCCCCAGTTCGCATCAGCCAATTCCTATAATAAACCTCATAATATTTACACACTGACATAAATAATGTAAATATCCTGTTGTTTCTGTTTCCTTGGATAACCCTGACCATACGAAAATCAACAGTGCCTAGCACAGTGCCTGGCATATAGCAGTGGCATATGAATATTATTAATGAAACTGAAATGTATAAGAAAAAACTCGTATACACATTCATTTAACCCAGAGGAGCTTTATTAAGTCGATTCCAAGGATATAATAATTTGTGTCCATGTTTGCCAAATGTTTCTTTGCAAAGCCCAGGTTTTATTAGGTTCTTAAAGAAAGAGAACCACTAAGCCACTAAAGCCTACACCTGACTTTAAATTTAGAAGGTAGAATTGTTATAGGACTTAAAGAAATAATAGTCAAAATAGAACAGGAAATGAAATAGAATCTGCTTTGTACACACTTCATAGATGGGTAAGTTAACTCAGCAAATATCATATTGGATTTTTTAAATTACTTATTCTTCATTTTGCAATTAAATATTTGTTTGTCCTTTATAGTTATATTTAATTTAGGTACTTAGTATAAGAAATTCCAAGTAAAGGAAGTTGAAAATAATACTTTTTTTTAATTTTTGTGGGTAAGAACTAATTTGCAGATAATAAGCTGTGATTGTTTTGCAGTTACTTAAATAAATAGTGACCTTCAAGCATAGAATTAAATATCAAACAGAAAGCTATTGTTTTCTCTACCTTATATATCACTTGAGCTGTCTCCTGCCTTCTGACTCTTGATATAGATCTAAAAAGAGCTACAAGGCACTGGCTCTTGAGCACATAGGAAAGGAAATGAGAACACCCAAAGGAAGGAGTTTGGTTGATTTGTATAGACACCTAAAACAGCAAATTCTTTTCCCCCTGGGGCTAACTTCTCTGCCTTGTCCACCAGTATAGCAAAATATTATTATATTCAGGTGATTTTTTGTTATTTTTGGAAAGTAGATATTTCAAAACACTGAGAATTTAGTAATAATCAAACACTAATCATAAGACTAGTAACTTGCTGTGGGTCAAATTAGATGCATAAGAATTTTAAAATGTGAAAATACTATAATCTTAGAAACAAAAGCTACTGGCTACTTTTAGATAACTACAAACTTTTTTGCAAGATTTATTTTCTCTTCTGCATCTCCTGTAACACGAGGATAGGAGAGAAATGTTCCTACTTAAATTTATTTAAGAAAAACAATTTAAATTTGTTTTGTTTTTGTTATTTCCAAATGCTTAAAAGTAACATCTACCCAACATACATCTCAAATTCCATTCAAAAACATAATGCAGTACACTTAAGTAACTTTGTGTACTTTATTTGTAATCACAGATCACAATTTATTTTCTAGCAATGAAAGCATCTACTTGCCACATTTAAATTTACAGCCTTAGTTAATATTTGTTAAGAATCACAGAAAATCCCTATACATGTTGTAGACAACATCTACAGGACTTGTTTTATGTCCAGAAAGAAATCACATAAATCCCAAGTCATCAATGAGAGTTTACTTTCTTTGTTGTATGATAGACAATCAAGTTAATAAAGCAATCATTAAGATATGCTTGCAGAGAAATGGATCTTGTGTAGATAATGAACGCAAGATTATAAAAGGTCTTATACCAGTAAAGGATAGTAAAAGTAAGAATTTCCAATAATTTTCATGGAAATTTATACATAAGTTATTATTTCTTTAAAATAACTTCTGGCTGCTACAATAACAACTCTAAATTAAAATTGAAGTGCAGTTTTAATTATCTCGAATATTTGTGAGGAAATAGAACTTGTTTATCTCTACATTAAAAAAAGAACCAGAAAATATAAACACTGAATTCATTCACTGAACCAGTAGCTACTAAATATGCTGTGTCCCAAGTACTTATCTGTGAAAAATAAACTTGAGAAAACAAAAGGGAAAGCCAGGTCCCAGTCCTCATAAAGCTTATACTGGAACAGACACATAAATAAAGTATTTACAGATACTAAGAGTGTTGTGAATAAAATAAATGGGATGATGTAACTTGGGAAGTGCTTTCCATAGGATGGATATGAAAAGCATCTCTGGGGGCTGACATTAATTAGTCAAGACATAAAGGATGAGAAAGACTCAGCAATGAGATAAACTGAGAAAGGAGTTTCGTGCACAAGAAAAAGTAGCTTGTTCCAGAAACAGAATACAATGTTAATATTTCTTTCCTATTCTACTGAGAGCAGCAAGGCTTAACCATAAGAACATGGACTCTGGTATAAGGAAGTTTGGATTTCAATCTCAGCTCTATTAATTTTTTTTGTAATCTCGAGCAGCAAGTTAGAAACACATTTCTAGCTACTTTTTCCTATTCTATATAATGGATAAATAAGATCCATATTTTGTGACTGTTAGCATAAGAAATCCTAAGCACACACCAAAAAATGTTCATTAAATACACGTTCTTTCTAAAACTGGAGCCTTTTTTTTTTTTTTTTTTTTGCCTTTAAGAAGTTTAGACAAATACCATTTCCTCTTTAAATTTCTTAATCTCTTGTAGACAATTAACTAAAATTTGTCACCAAATATCTCAATGCTTCTTAAAATAATCAAGTTCTCATGGAAAGTTATGATGTAACCCACTACCCCTCCCTTTAGGGTGATGAATTGTCTCCCTAGGAGTTCTGTTCTCAGTACTGTCTGGGGGCATAAAGCAAAGTTTACTAACTAAGATATCACTTACCTGGGTATCTCTCAAAATAAATGCACCACTGGCTCAAACTAGTAGCTAAAACTACTTACCCCACATTTGAGGAATTATAAAAAGTTGGGAAGAATGAGAGACTACTTTCCTTCCTTTAACAGGTAGCAATCACTAGTGCTCAGAGAAACAACTTTTTCTTTTTAAGTTGAATAAATTATAACCTTTAAAATAGATACTATGTGAACAGTCCATATGTCCAAGAAAAAGTGGTAAAAAATAGCTTCAATATAGTGAAAGCTGCTAAATGCTGCCAGTTTTATTTAATACTTTTTATTTACATTAGTAAAATCTGAATAAGGAATTTCACACATGGCTCAATAATCGACTATTATATTTTATTATATTTTAACCAATAAGTCAGAACTGAAAAGATGGCATGGTAGCCATTGTCACGACTCAAGTTTTGTGTAACAGTTAAAATTACACTTGAATTTCAGAAAAACAAGATTACTTAAGGTTATAGTTTTTTAAAAATAAAAGAGAAATTGAAAGACAATGAAACATTTTGGCTATATAAATAACTTTTAAATATTAAAGACTACTTGAGTAAAGAATTAATAGTATTCAAGATCTTTTAAGGAAAAAAGTGTAGAGATACCAGTAGATTAAATCAATCAAAACAAGGAGGAAGGAAAAATCCCATTTTGTTACTTCAGTGTATAAATATATTTGCAGTGATTAGAACTTCCATATTATAAAGATGAAAATGAGGCTAACTGTCCATTTAAAGAAACAGAAATAGTATAACAATCATGTAAAAATTTTACTTTACCCTTTCATGCAATATCCACATGTGGCAAAGGTAATTTTGGGGGCAAATATATATATTTATGCATTGTCTCAATGCTATAGGGAACAAGTTCAATTCCTTGTGAATTAGAAGCAGGTCCTCACTAACTATGTACATATTTGCCCGAGTGATATGCTGTCTTCAGACACATCACTTGGCACTTAATTCCCCATACAACAAGATCTTCATGCTTGATTGGTTCTGAGACTCACAGTAAGTGCATTATTTATGGAAGGGTAGGAGGAATTAAGTCATGAAATTTGTCAGACAACTCACAATTTAGGAATGTTTATGCCATAACATTGTTGACTCATATCTATGGTAAAGAAACACACAATCAAGTATAAAATTAACAGGACTGATTTTGCTGTTGCTATATACATTAATTTAGTTCTAGTGCTACAAGAGTTCTACAAGAGTTCTACAAGAGTCTAGGAGATTTAATATTTGTGACACATAACTCAATAAGTTTGGGTCAAATGTATTGACTTCTAATCTTTTCAGACAAGTTCATTATTTTTTTTACAACTACATGTATATAACTCAATTACTATTGTGCATGTGAGTGACGCATGCTCTTTTATTCTGTAGCAAGCTCTTAATGCCCTGGTTTCTTGCTCCCCATCCCACTCCCCCTTAATTGGTCCTAACATAAACAATTAATCTCTCAGTAAATCAAATTTAAATAGTAGCAAGAGTCTGAGGTTTCCCATTCATCTGCCACATTTTAATCTGTTCACTACAAAGGGAGCCACTGTTTATAGCAAAAGTTTAAGGCAGCAGGGCAGTGGGGAGGCTAAAGAAAAGGGATTGTCAAACACAATTCTAGAGAATATTCTTCAGTTTTTGGATCCTTTTTTGGGATCATCCTTTAAGACTTGGGTTACTCTGGCATTAAGCAATACTTAGGGAATTACTATTACCAGGTAACCCACAGCCTTACCCAATGGTTACTGTGATTTGAGTAACTTTATATCGTTTGCAAGACAATATAAAGAACCTCCTGAGATGTCTGTTACCATCTTCAATTCGTAAGTGACAAGCCTAAAGCCAGAATTAATTTCCTGGCAGAACTCTCTTACCAGTAGAACATGCACTTTATAAATTCCAGGGAAAGAAGACGAATGTTTAATTTTTCATAGCACTTTTGCTCTCTGACAATGCAAGTTCACCTATCACTTTTAATGTTCATCAATGCCCCTCATGCAACTAGAACAACATCTGGCACAGGGGAGAAACTACATAAATATTGCTGAAGGAAAGAATAAATGAATGATCCTTTCTCTATTCACACTATTATAAAAATATTACTAAACCTTCTTTTGAAAAAAATAAAATTGCCCAAGAAACCAATTAGCATAAAAATTTTACTGGTTTCTAAGTACTAAGTCACAAAGAAAAATGATAAAACACTGGAAGGCTGAGAGTAGCATCATGTTCATACATTCTTACAGACGATATTCTGAATAGATTTACAAAGCCAAGGAACTTTAAAAAGCATGTAACCCAACCTCTTTATTTTAGTGGGTGTTAATAGTACAGTCAAGTTAGATGGTTTGGTTGTGATCAACATTTGGAGCTAGCTGGTGTCAGAACATGAATTAAAAATCAGGTTGAAAGGTTCCAAGGCTATTGTTCATTGGCCTGTGTAGGACTGATTACCTTCTGGCTTTAGGCCTTGTCACTTATGAATTGAAGATAGTAACAGACATCTCAGGAGGTTCTTTATATTGTCTTGCAAATAATATAAAGTTACTCAAATCACAGTAAACATTGGGTACATCTGTGGGTTACCTGGTAATAGCAATTCTTTATTGCCTAAGTATTGCTTAATGCCAGAATAACACAGGTCTTAAAGGATGATCCCAGAAAAGGATCCCAAAACTGAAGAAAATTCTCTAGAATTGTGCTTGACGATCTCTTTTCTATGGTCTGTTGTGTCCCAGCCACACCATTGTTTTCCCTAGGAGCCAGCAGGGGACTAAAGATATCCATCCCTCTTAATCATCTCCTTACTGATGAAGACTGGTTGTTGAGACCTGTGAAAAGGGAGGGGGCTACCTGCAAAGGTTAGAGAACAGCCTGGGAAAAAGTTTTATTCTATGAGGCTCTGAACAGCCTTGAGGCAGGATCCTTTGTCATACTGTTGCTATCAGTGTTACAGCAAAAACATTCCCACGAGGGTTTGAACTGAAAGACCTGCTGAAGCATGCCATCTGCTGGCTGACCAAGGAAGTACATGTGAGGAAATTAAAAGGGAGGCTTTTCCCAGCTTTTACAGCCTTCCTCCCAAAGGCCTTTGGAAGTGGGTCTGCAACCCAGTACTGGGTCCATAGCCAGAATATGAGCAACTAAACAGGGACAATCCTAAAGACCTAGAACAGGTTGAAACAAAAATCAAAGAACAGCAGTAACATTCAGCCTCCCACCACGAAATCCCTATGCAACAGAGAGAAATTGAACAGAGTAAACTCACTGTCATAATCAGATGCCTAGACATCAGCAAAAAATTATAAGCCATACTTAGAAAATGGAAGAAATGGTCCAAGCAAAGGAATATATCAAAGCCCCAGATGAAACACAGGATTTGTGACAACTAATAACAAGATTCATACAAATTTCCTAAATCAAATCAGTGAGTTGAAAGACAATATGGCTAAAGAGATAAACGACATCAAGAAGTCATTGAGTGAGCACAAAGAAGGATTTGAAAACCTGAATAGAAAAATAACAGAGCTCATGAGAATGAAAGACACTACAGTTGAAATTTTAAAAAAAAACCATTAGAGGCATAAAAGAGGAGACTTGAAATGACAGAAGAATGAATAAGTGATGCAGAAAAAAGAAGAGCAGAAATGGAACAGAGAGAAGAGAGAAAAGAATGGGAAAAAAATGGAGGAGGGGCTCGGGGAGTTGAATGATAAAGCAAAGTGCAATATATATGGGTCATAGAAGTTCCAGAAGAAAAAGAGAAGGGCAAACAGGCAGAAAGTATTTGAGGAAATAATGGCTGAATATTTCCCCACTGTCATGGAAGAAATGAATTTACATGTCCAAGAAGGGCAGCATACCCCAATCAGAATAAATCTGAATAGACCTACTCCAAGACACATATTTATCAGAATGTCAAATAACAAAGATAAAGAGAAAATTCTGAGAACTGCAAGGGAGAGCAAACCATCACATACAGTGACATGCAGTAAGACTTATTGTGGAATTCTCATCAGACACAATGGAGGGAAGAAGATAATGTTATGATATAATTAGCATACTGAAAGAAAAAACTGCCAGCCGAGAATTCTTTATGAAGAAAAATTGTCCTTCAAATATGAAGGTGAGTTTAAAACATTCACAAACAGAAACTAAGAGAATTCATAAAAAGAATCTGCCTTTGCAGGAAGTGTTACTGGGGGCTTATAACCCAAAAGAATAAGACAGGAGAGAGAGTGTAGAAGAGAGGATTAGGGGAAAAAAAGATAACCAAAAGCAAATATAAATAGGTGTATGACAAAAACACTAAGTCTAAATTTTTATATAATAAAACACTTGATAGAAAATGTTAAATATCTAAATAAAGCTCATTCCTGTTTGCTAATAGAAAATAATATCAAATGCTGAAGACATTTTAGAAGTGACACTGACAGAATCAATAAAATTTAGGCTTCTCTGGGTATAACACTGCACAACACCATGTTTAATACACTTGTTATGTTTAATAAAATATATGGAAACTACCAGGACATTCTGATATCTTTTATCAAGTGGTAGATGAGTTTCCTAAACTAATCTATGAAGTCATTTCACATCTCTGCCACATTAACTATTGTGAAAACCTTTGATATTTTTAAATGTCTATAAAAATGTCAGTGAAATACACCCATGTTCTAAATTAATGGGAATATGTAATGAGAATTATCAAAATGAGACAGACAATTGCATATACACTTAAGATCAATCACCTATCACATGCTGAAAATGATCGTTATAAAGCAAAATGAAAAATAATGAATAAAAAAGTATACTAGAGATCACCAGATTTTTAAAATTAGAAACAAATACTGGGTCCCAGCGGACTATGCCACAATTTAGAATCAGCATAGATACTGACCCTCTTGCGATCTAATTCCCTAACTTTAAAGATGAGGGAACTTGGACATGCAAAATTAACTATACTCAGAGACAGGTCAAGAACCCAAATCTCTAGATTCCTAGAAAAAAAACTTTTTTTCATTCCCAAAGCACTTCTTATGCCATATTATCATGGAGCATTTTTCCAGCTAACATAGAAACCTAAGTGACTAAATGCATATACTATGTGATTATTAAATTTGCAGGAGCTATTGCACATCTAAATTTAAGATTTTAATGTACACTAAACAAAGACTTAAGGTATAGCGTATTATTTAGTCTTCAAAATAAAGAAAACTAAATAAGTGTGTTTTTATTTTTAAAAAAATACTAAGATATTCAAGAAAATGTACTCACATTTTCAAGTACATTTTGAAAATGTAACTTGTCTGATGATGTCAAGATTTCAAATCATGTTTTCATTCCTAATTTTATGTAATGTTTGAGTTTTCTTAGAAGTTAAGTCATTAAAATACATTTATTTTATTTAAAAATGCCTCATACAATACTAAATCCAAAGGACAAATTTAAACATGAGTATTAATCAAATTACATTAACAGCTTTACTTTTGAAGTCATTTTCACTTAAAAGAGACTTCCTAATCATGTAGAGATAGAAGAGTGAAACATTATAAATATACTACACAATAGAGACAAAATACTACTGTTAATTTAAACAAATTATTTATGCCACAATTTCTCTTCATAAAAATAAAAGAACATTTATACAAAATTGTATAATTTTGAATTAAAGTAGCAAATGCTTTAAATTAACTTGATCAAATATTAAAATAAAATTTGATTATTTCTTTGCTATATTAAAATGCCAGTTATTTGCAATTTTTATTGGTAACATCTTATTTATCAGGTCTTCTTATTAATAATTAAAATAATATGAAAATTTGAAAATAATTACTTATATACATTCTGGAAAATTAATTTGATAGAGGTATATATTAAAATAGTATTTATTTAGTCAACTTGTAGAAAAAAGTAAACAATGATATATACTATAAACTCCATGGCAGGTTAAAATAAAAACTCCATAGTAAGATGAAATACACCACAGCTGACAGAAAATGAGCATTCTAAATTACAAACGGTACACTTATTCTAAATAACAACTGGGGAAGAATGCTAAACATGTCTACAGTGTATTTCATGTGGGTTTTGTTTTGTTTTTGTTTTTGTTTTTTAGTTTACTTTGCAAATGATTGTTTTTTCAGGTCATTTTGCACTTACCATTTTTAGTGTGCTAAAATTTCACTGACCCTGACCAATGTAATCATCCCAAATTTAGATAATTTCACAAGAAAGAATGACCCTGTCTCCTTCTGTACGAGCTGAATCTCTATAGAGGTGAGTATGTATCATGCTTGGGAAGACAGCAAAGATAAGATTATGGGATTTAGTGCTATAAGTCTTGGTGCTAAACATTTTTACAACACCTTTTTTCTTACCCCTAAGAGTAAGATTATGGGAATAGGTAAAATGAAATTCATTCTTCCTAATTTCTGTTCATCATTCCACCAACCACACATGCAAAAAATGCAGAGAGTCAGAACTTGCAGAATATAACACTTGCTGGATAAAATGATGAATTACTTTATTAATAAAATCAGTTCTGGGAGTTAATTCTATATCATAAGTGTTAGCAGATATGGCTTTCCCCCTTCGAACATCTCATGTATAGAACTTCAAATTTTCTAGGTTTAACTTCAAATTTTCACTTAAACCAACATCACTAATGTCCTAGGAGCATAACTGCAGTTTCAGCTGCTTGGGCCTCAGAGAGTTAAGGTATTATAATATTTAACTTTCATCCTCCCTGATTTCCAGTTTCTTCTCCATTGATCCAATTATAGTCATCTTTATTTTTGTATTTCCATATTACCCTAGTCCCAAGTAACCATTAATTTTAATTTCCCATTTGAGAAAAAAATCTTTTATCATCCTCATATATTTTCAAGGGCCTTTCTTAAAATGTCAATGTAGCAGTAAAGATTTAGTTGACAGCAGGGAGGGTAAAGAAGATTAATTGCTGTATGAACACATGAAAAATTCTTCTCACTAGGAGTCATAGATGGTTACATCAAGGGTATATGTAGCCTGTGATAGTCTCTGTAAATGGCACAAAAATGGTTTTTTAAATATAGTCATTTATTCAATAACGACTTATTTAAATATTTTTCATGAGAAGAACCCAGAAATTTAAAATGAAAAAATAGTGGTGTATTCAAATCACAATATAATCTTTCAAGTGTACACTAACTGATTAGGAACAAAACCCTCTCTTCATACAAACTGTCAATGGATGGTGAATTTTAGAGATGAGTAAACTAGCATTATGTGGAGGCTGCCACGGGAAAGAACAATATGTAGGATGATAAAGACTTTTCTACTGATGTGTTTATACAATGCAAAAATATCTAGTCAGCACAGTTAAAAAAGAAAGTTAAATAAGATGTCTGGCACCAAAGACAAAAGCATATGTTGAGTGCCCACATTTTCCTCTTCTCAAAAGGCTGTCTGGCATAAAGTAGACCGAGCTTTAATAAACAGTGCTTGTAAATTTATGAACCTTTAAAGCAATCCCCTTTTTTCACATGTGTTGCTGAAATATCTATTAAATTATAAACATTTTAAAAATTCCCCAAAACTAAAATACAGATGGGTTTCCAATATTATATAAACTTTAAAAAACATCATGAATTTTGAGTCATACAGTCCTGGGATTTAATGAATCTCATCTCTGCATTTATCAATTTAACCCTGCCTAAGTCACCTAACTGCATAAGTTTCCTCACCTGCAAAGTTGAGAAAATACAAACCTCACTGAGCTGTTGTGAGGATTCCCCAGGACAATGAATACAAATCACTGAGCTTTACTTTGTTCTGAGGTTTAAATGAAAAGCACAAATTAAGGTAAAAAAAATTTAAATTCGTTATTTCTATATACTTAAAAGTTTTTCAAGTTTGGCTCATGTTTGTTAGTTAATGATTAAAGGAAACCTCATGTTTAGTGCATATTATACATTAAAGCTCTAAAAATATTTTTTAAATTCTGTAATTGAGTATGCCCTATGAACAAGATTGTCTTAGCATATTACTATTATTAATTTTTTAAATGAGAGAATTAATGGGTTTAAGAAAAATCATGCATAAAATACAGGTTTCCAATGTTAAAAACCTCTATTAATAACACTGCATTGGTGTGATATATTTGTTAATATTGATGAAAACACATTTTTATAACTGTACTATTAACTGTAGTTCATGGCCTAACTTAGGTTTACTGTGTTGTGCAGTTCCATGTTTTTTTAAAACCTTTATTCTAGTAACATAGACACAAGTTATAATTTCCCCTTTTAACCACATTCAAATACGTAACTCATTACTGTTAATTACATTCACAAGGTTGTACCACCATCACCATCACCCGTTACAAAAATTTTTCCATCATCCCAAAAAGAAACTCTACATTTTAAGCCTTATCCCATTCTCTGCCTAAACCCCAACCCTGGTAACCATATTCTAGATTCTGACTCTATGAATTTTCTTATTCTAATTATTTCACATAAGTGAGATCATTCAATATTTGTCCTCTGGTGTCTGGCTTATTTCACTCAACATGATGTCTTCAAGGTTCATTCATGATAAATGCAGTTGCATTTATCACAACTTCATTCCTTTTTAGGGTTGAACAATATTCCACTGTTTGTATATACCACATTTTGTTTATCCATTCATCAGTTGCTGGACACTTGGGTTGCTTCCATCTTTTGACATCTATGAATAATGTCACTATGAACATCAGTGTGAAAGTATCTATTCAAGTCCCTGCTTTCAGTTATTTGTGGTATATACTTAGAAGTGGGAATGCTAGATCACACGGTAATTCTATACTTAAATTTCTGAGGACCTGCTAAGCTGTCTTCCACAGCAGCTGCACCATTTTACATTCCCACCAGCAATGAATGAGTGTTAATTATTTTATTTTAATCATAGTAATGTTATTAAACTATCCTCACAACCTATCAAAGTCTACTTTTCTTTCTTTCTTATTTGGTGAATTCACAATCTGCTTTTACTTCCCCTAGTCGCGCCTCACCAAACATAGATATAAATCACCATTTCAGCCAGAACTGGGTTGATTCTAACTGAAAATGTTTTGTTAGAATGTTTGGGAAACCCAATCTAAGAGCTCTAACATGCATCAGCATTGAAGATTGACAAAGACTTCAACTCAAGAACATTCAGTCCATGAACCAGAAAGCAATGTATGAGGTGGCTTCATACAAAAAGATGAGTAAGTCACATGAGTTTCTCTCTTTCTCAATAATCTGCATTGAGAAACTTTCAGAGTTGTAAGGAAAAGCTAAAGTTGTGCAAGGTTGTGTGGAATACTCTAGAAGTCATCCTAAGACAAAACTGTGAAGACGTAGAAACTGTGAGGGCAAGGAACAAAAAAGAAAAATGTATAGAGGGAAAAAAAAATCTAGTTTGGTAGCAGGGAGAAGGAAACCATGGGGCAAATAACTAAGGCAAATGAATAGGAGAGTGTCTGAAATATACTGTCCAATTCCTACTCCATCTTCCAAATCCACAAGGGCCAGTCAGGCAATATGATTACTCCTGATCCCTGAGAGAGCCCAGTTTTCTATATTCCTATACATACAATAAAACATCCATTATTTGAGTCTCCTACGATCCTGAGGGAGTCTCCTACGATCAACAAAGCTTGACTAAATCACTCTTTCCCTATCTAGTGATATACCAAATACCACCAATTGTACACCTGAATTCTACTTCTGAAATTTTATCAATACATTCCTTTCTATCTAATCTCATCCTAACTTTTTTTCAGTCTCTCATTCTTTCTCACCTGGATTACTCTAACATAGTCTCTTACTTAAGAAAAAGGGCACAAATAGACCTCAGGATGAATCTAGCCACACTTAAGTTTTATTTGACAACCCCAGTATTTGAGCATTTTTAAAATTAGTTGCCAACATCTCAAAATATGGAACTATTTTATTAAGATCCAATTTCTGACTTTTCTTGGGGAAAAAAACAAATAACAATTGACAACATACTCACGTTCCTGGAACTCAGTAACAGCTGTCTTCTAAAGACAAGCATATACTCTCCAGTTTTGTTTTATTTCTTAATACTCTGCCCGCTTCACTTGTTTTTAATTGCCTGGGTCCATGGGAACTAATTCAATGTCTTCTCTGCTTACATTAATCAACATCCCCATTCTAAATTACTCAATGAATATCCATCACCATTAGATGAAATCTTAACTCTTTCACATGACATACAAAGCCCTTTGTAATTCGGCCCTGATTTCTTTATCCATCACTATCTTTTGTCTCCTCTCACTTTTCACATGTTGAATGACTTGCAATTCACCACATTTTTAAGCCACTATGTTTTGCGCATTCTATTCCATCTCCTAGAACGCCTTTCCCATCTTCCTTCACCTGGCCCATATTTACTCATTCAGTTATCTGCCAGAAAGCCTCCATTGTCATTCACAATTTCAGCTCAGTACCCTCCCTATGCAGTGTCCTCTCCTTCCTTTCTAGGTATCATGACCTACCATAATTATTGATAAGTTTCTTAGAGGCAAGAACCATGGCTAACATCTAGCACAGTCCTGCTCAATAATGACTGATGAATAAATAATTTTTAAACATATCATTTATAAGCATCAAGAGTTCTAAAAACTAAGCATTATTTGAATATTATAATCAGTAAGAAAAGGCAGACTTAAAGAAGTTAGATAAATTGCCTATGTTCACAAGACTGGTATGTAAAAGTCAAAATTTGAACCAACTGACTTTACAACAAAACTTGCTGCCTTTGCAAAGATACCCTCCCTTTCCTTCTCCCATGAGAAATTTAGTTCTAGTATAAATGTTATTTCACTACAGGATTTGTCAGTGAAAGGAAACAGAGATGAAGTCAATACAAGCGACAGTAATGCCTAATCCTAAATCAAAGCTGACAGGATAAATCCTGTGAACTGTTCAGCAGTATCACTGAAATGTGACTGGCTATAGAAAATGTCATAACAACTTTCACAGTCCAAGAAAAAACATAAGAAACTTTATAAAACCTTCATATTTTGAGCACTTAGCACTTCCTTCATTATCTAACCACAATGGAAAGATGATTAGAAAAAAGAAAATGAAAAAGCTATCTATAACAGAAAATGTATTAAGAATATTCAAAGCCCACATAATAGGCAAAAGATAAACCATAAACTCTTTACGAAAAATATTTATGATAGTAAAGAAGACACAATTAAAAGGTTTAATTAAAGGAAAGTTTTGTGATCCAACTTATTAAATTCCATGAAAAATAAGTTGGATCATAAAACTTTCCTTTAATTACAAATGCCTCAAGTATACATTAATTTGAGCAGCCCCTAGCAACAGCTTGTTTATCTAAAAATTCTTAAAGCATAAAATTCTAAATAATGCTATCAAACATCACAGTACTAGTTTAACTTAAGAATTTCTTGGCAGAAAAATGACAGAAATAAATAACAATTAGGCCATGTAATAGTATAAATCTTTCCAGTAGTATCAAAAAGTCTGAAGAAACAAAAAAATCTTTAAATTAATGTTCCTTTATCAATACTTGAGCGCAAATTTTCTGACACAAATACATCTATTCCCACATTTTTGCCCTCATCAGTATCTCAGAGCCAAGAAAATACTGACAAGTATTTTTCTCAGTACATTAGGGAGTAAAAATCCTTGAAAGCAATAATCTTTCACAAAGATAGAGATGTTTTCAGTTTCTGTATGGCATTGTATTACCACATAAGCACCTGCAGTCCTGCATTGACCTGCTAGGCATTCCTAGAAACACCTGGGCAAGATGTTTACTAAAAAAGTTATATACTGGAAAAGATGAGGGATAATTAGCAAATAAAACTATGCCTGGCACTCTCACGACATTACCGTAGAACTGGAGCTCCAAGTAGGCACCTGGTGAAGGAGAACTGCTAGATGTGATAATTCCAATTTACACATTCAGCACAACATTCTGTCTGCCTGTCAAATTTGAAACAGTTTCCTATTCAGTGATAACAGATACCAAAAAGAATGCAGTGTCAAAATGCCAACATGAATTTTTTATACACCAACCAGACCCTCTCCTCTGGACCAGCTGCATCTGCCTTTTCACTCGTGGAATGGACTGACAGTTGGATTCCTTTTTTCAACGATACCCTATGAAAATCAAATTTTGCAAATAAAATTTGATTTTCATAGAATAAATTTAAAGTGTCAGATCATCATGCAGAATAAATACCAGTAAAATTTTCTTAAGCACAGTAAGGAAAATAATATAAAGAAATTATTAAATAATCACTGATTGTATCTTTATATAGTAGAGTATGTCTCAGCTGGCAAAACCATGAAAATATATATTTCTACTAAATATAGAATATACTAATATTTTTTTCTAAGTTGACAGAGAGAGAGAGAGAGCATGGCAATTCCAATATTTCACTTGCAAATGCTAAATAAAAAGAAAAAGAAAATTTAACTCAAAATCAACTTAAAATCTCAAATCCACGCAAGTTTTTATGTTCCTCTAGATATTTTCATGTGATCATATTATGAAGTATTATAAATAGGTAAGTCAATTTTGTTTTCAGGAAACTGTAAATTTTAGACTATTTTTTATTCCCTTCATACTTAAATGACAAATATATATAGTAAGCTTATAAAATATTACTGTTTTCATTTTTCCACATACATACCAGATTATATTTACACTATTCTCTCTCCATAATAGGCTATGCCCTTTCCTTCCAGGTAGTTAATCTAGAAGATTGCTAATTTGTTCTAAAAATGCAGCCCCTGTTCAACAATTTCTGCAACTTTCCTTTTATATTTGCCCTAAGAAATGACAACATTATTTTCAATTCTTTTCATTAGTCCTAAGGTTTCATTCTAAGAATTGACTTTCTAAAATAAAGAAAAACCATTCAGGGCCAAGTGTGATAAAAATAACACTTTGACCTGAGAGATATCATTATTGTTATAAACAAAAGAAGTGGTAATAAACTATTAGATTTAAGGCTCAGAAACTGAAAATTCTAAAACCTCAAATTGAAATAACTATGTCTATTCATTACACATCATTTTCTAAACTGATACTTTCAACAATTACTTCTCTTCCAATGCTCTGTGTCAAAACATAGAAAAGACTAAGATTAGATAACAAATAGCAATATCATCTGGGTTCATCACTGGACCTCAAAGATGAAGCTCCCTATTTCAGTGAATAGAAGCAAACATTAGCTTAGTTGGATTTAGGTTATTATCCAACTATCAAAATTATAGAAAAACTAAAGTTGCAGTCAATAACTAGACTTGATACCATTAAGTTTTTATATTACACTTAGCTGTTAATCCCAAAGATGCCATTCCTGTAAACTGCACACTAAGTGTATCCACCTACATGTCTGTTTTCTATATTCACTTACAAATTCATATTGTTTTTAGGTGTTCATTATTGAAAACTGCTGTCCCATAAATGAAGATCATATATAAAATGTTTCTTTGCTTCCAACTCTCCTTGAATGAGTGTTTCTCAATTAATTCAAATATTTTTCTGAGTGCCTAAGAACTATGAAAAATATATAAATAAAATATGGTCCCTACCTTCAGACAACTCACTAAATGAGATATAGAAATGACCAAAAAAGAATAAAAGAAAAAAAGCAATACATGAAAAAAAGAAAAGTACTATAACAAGACTAAAAATGCTATAAACCGCTTTGTCGAATATGGTAGCCACTTGTGGACTTAAATTTAAATCAATTAACATCAAGTAAAATAAAAATTCCTCAGTCATATTAACCATATTTCAAGTGTTCCATGGCCACTTGTGGCACTTTGTGGCTTACTGTATTGGAGTGTATAACTATACAAATTTATAGGATTCCCACTTATATATAAAAATGGTCTCCTAAAGGTAGTGGCTTTTGAAGAGTATCCTAAAGAAGAAACAGGAAGTGAATACCTTCCAGTGTCTTTAAGGAACAGTTAGTAATATAAGTTCCCTGCAGGTATGTCAAATAAAAAAAAATCACTTTGGAGTCAAAGTACAAATCTGTAAATTTTAAGCTACGACTTTAAGATTTTGTCTTACTCAGTGAAAAAAGATCACAGAATATTCATGATTTAAGGAATTAATGAATATGTAAGTACGAAATAACAATAACTAACATATAGTAGATGTCCAGCAATTGAAGGAGGGATAAAGAAGGGGTAAGAGAGAGGCAAGGAGTAAGAGGACTTAAAAACGAGGAAGCTTCTGGATCTTAACTTCATTCTCTAGACTACACTAATATTAGACAGCTATAATACCCCAGTAAATGGCATGTGTAAGCTCAAAATGTTCTATTACAGCTAGAAAATGTTTAAAAAAAAAAAAAAATCATTGCTCCAGTAAATAGATTACTAAGGGGAAAAACAGCATCTAACAGTAACCAGCAAGTAAGTCATCAAGTAGCTTTCAGTCTCCTAAAGTTGTTCGAAATTAACTTGGGCTTTTATAGTGCAGAAGAGTATTTAAGAAGAATGAGTTAAGTCACCACCAACAGTAGCTAAATGTCAGGCATATCATCTGTCCCAGAACTTCTTTCTATATAGTATTTCAAATCTGTCAATGAGTCTCTGTTCTGTGTTCAACTGAAATACATTCCAAAATAAAGAATTATAGAGGTGCTAGTCATTCAAGCTACTCATTTGTATTCCTCTTCTAAACCTATGTATTTAAATTTGTCAAACTATATGAGGGATTTTAAAGACAATAAATATTATATAGGAATATTACTCGGAAACATTACTAAGAACGTTTCCACTGTGACAAATTTGCCCTTATCTTTGAAGTTTTATTACTTCACTAAAACACATAAACTTAAGAGACATATTTATATATTTATCAATATTACAATAAAGTCAGTCTTCCCAATTTTTTTTTTATTTTTATGAAATTAATAGAAACATTTGTTGGGACCTTGTCAAAAGGGTTTCAATTTTCTATCATTACTTTTTAACGTGCCTAATCAGTTTAACAAAAGTACTTTATGTAAAATGATTCTTTTAGTTGCCTTAGCTACGAATCCCTGCAGGATACTATAATTGAAATCTACTCACATAAGTTAGGAATAATTAGGACCCCAAATTAAGCAGTTAATTCAAATAGTCAGCTGCTGTCATTTAAATGGTTATAGGGTTTTATTATTGCTTAACATTTCTGAATGCTTTTAAATGCACTTTGTTCTCTAGTCCATATTTATTATTTTAGTACAAATAGAAATGCAATCAAGAAGCTAAGATTCACTAGCCCTTAGATTGGAGTCACACCTATCCCCAGTCTTTTGTCACTAAAAGTTTTCCACTCAATCTTTGCTATCAATTAACAACACTGTGGAAAGAATGGAGTGACAGCTCTCAAAGACAAGCCTTCTGGTAAATAAAGCAGGATCACAGACACTAAGGTGAGTGCCATTAATGCAATAAAAGTAAGAGCAAAGGGGATGGTCACTATGCCTAAACTCTAAAACAAAGCTAAGGATTAAAAGAGCTTCCTGTTTTAAGCAAACAAAAGGGAAAAGATAATGCCCAAGACTCATACTAAAGGAGGGGTTCAGAAGGCATGCTTTTATTTATTTTAACGGTGGCTGATAATCAGTGTGAAGCGATAACTAAATACAGCAAAAGTTAAAATTATTGTTATATTAATATTATAATTACAGTTCATTAGTGTTCTCTGCAATAGCTGGTACTTTCAATTATAAAATGAATGTGTTTTGAAAAATATATACATGTGGCTGTACAACTTCTGAAGATTTTTTGAAAGTTGCAGAGTTAGCAAGATTGGTCCTCCAGTATTACATACATTTCATGTATTGCAAAATAGTCTATCTTAATATAGTTATTAATCTGAAATTGTAATGAATATTTACAAAACTTTGAAATGACTAATCTTTTTCATTTTTTGGTCATCACCATTAAGTTAAACCATGTTGAGCAATAAATTTTAAAATATACATAATATTTAATTAATATTTGATTTTTGAGTAACAATTTCATGAGGAAAGAAAGTATACTAATGATCTAAGGCTAAATAGAAAGTTCAACAGAAAGAAAAGTGGACTGACAGGTAAGTAGAGCATGCAAAGGGACTTTGCAATCCTTAGTTTCTTCATCTGTAAAGTAAAAACTCTGTACTACAAATCTCCAAGTTGTGATTCCAAGTCTAAAATTCTTGAATTCTACAAAAAAATTTTTTTTTAATTTGTATTTTGACCACTAAGATGCACACACGGAAGTCTCTCTGTTGAAAATTTGCTATTTACTTACTTATTTGACTGAAAAGGCTGAAGAGTCTAATAAGTTTCATGAAGAAATAAATGTAATCTGTGATTTGTATTATCACAAAACTAAAATAAGTCACATCGTTAACCTATCTTTATCCCTGACAAAAAAAAAAAAGCAAAAGGAGATTATGTCTACTCCTAAGAAGAAATAAAATCTTTGATTATGTATAATACTACAGAATGGGAAAAAATCACTAGATAACTTTAAGCAGATAAAATATTTTCAGCCATTTTTGATGACTGCTTTAAATTCAAGTACTTTCATCTTACACTCTTTTTCAGTACTAATATGTCAGTATTTTAACACTGAAATAAAAATGACAACTCTTCTTAGTTTTTCCAATATATTTTGATTTTAATAAAATTAATATAAAATAATAAAAGTAAACTTTTTCTAAATGGTTTAAGACTAGCATAAAACATTTTGCATTACATTTTATAGTGTTTAAATAATAAAAACACATTGTTTAAAATGCTATTAAAAATAATGTTTCCGTGTAAGACAGAATGAAAGTAGAATAGATCAATGGGGGAAAGAGGTAGGAATATTAGGGATAAAGGCTTAGGCTGCACTGTAGCTCAGTGATTTTTCAAAACAAATGCAAAGCCTGAATTTCTAGACTAAGCATTTTAATAACCAAAATTCCTTGATGAAGGTGTTCTGTCATAGACCAGAAACCTCAGCATCACATCAAAGCTTATAAGAAATGCAGACTCTTAAGGCTCATCATTGAATCAGAATCTGTATTTCAACAAATTCCAAGTGATTTATATGTGCACTAAATTTTAAGGAGAGTAATTCTCAATACCTAAAAAGATTAAAACCATCCAGCATGACCTCCTTTAAATTTCTTCTTCTCCTGAACATATCTCTTCCTGAATCTCCCTCTCCCTTGGATCATTATATGCATTCCCTCCTAGATGAGCCTTTCTGCCCCTGCCCTGGATTCTATTTCCTTTCCTTCTGCCTATAAAAAAATTAAGGTATCCAACATATCTACAAAAAGCAAATATATATATATATATATATATAAACACTTCCTTAAGCAATGAAATACACTCAACCCACACTACCTATCCTTTGCTTCACTTACCACCTTTTTAAATTACCTGCCCCATCACCTCACCACAGCTTTCTAACATACAAAAGGGGTTTCTTACAATCCAACAGGCCCTCCCTACTACCACCAGCAATGCTCTGCCCATCCTTCTATTATGTTTGAGGAAAGCCCCTGATTCTTGTAAACATATTATATTGCCTCTAATGAAAACCTGAATTTAGTATCAGGCCTATATACCACCCAACTTAGATTTTAATACCACAAAGAGAGAGAAAATTCCAGAAGGGAAGAAAACTAAAGATTAATATGGAAACACACACCAATTAGACACAAAGAGATGGGTGCAAAGCAAGGGAAGAAGCACCCTATAAATAAGCAGCAAAATAAATGAGAATTTTACTTAAACATCTCTATTTCAGATAAAATCTCTGTGCAAAATAAAATTCTTTATCTGAATACCTTAACATTTCTAGAAAATTCCTTGTGTTTTTTGGTACTACAGATTCCTAAAATACAGACTTTTATCTTCAGTAAGGGGTATTTGAATCACAATGGGATATTTTAATCATTATGGGGTATATTAATTACTATGGGGTATAATGTTATTACTCATTCATATTTCTTTCTCTTTTCTATGTGTGCTCTAAAAGAAAAAAAATCCCTTAAAATTACTTATTAATACAGGATGCAAAATGAAATTAGTTAATCAAAAAGAGGATCATATTAATATACTATTGGAATCAAAACAGTGGCATTTTCATATATAACTCAATCTGTATAGATTTAAATGGTGTTCATTCTTTTTTTTTAATTTTTACTATTGTCTTTATCCATTCTTAATTTGGGTATCTCCCAACCTCACCTACTTTGTCAGTTAAGATTTGATTGACAACAAATGTTTTAATAATAGTTCGCTTCATTTTAAAATTAACTGACTGAAAACTTTACCTCTCATTTTATGATAGTTAATACCTATGGATTAAAAATTTAAACAAAAACATTTATGAACACAAGGACATACAAGTCAATAAATATTTATTAATCAAGATGGTGAATCTCTAGGCATAGAAATAATGGAAGATCTTACAAAAGAAAATAGCAATACATCAAAAAGGAAACAAGAAAAAGGGGTTAATAAAGCAAATATAATAAAATCATGAACTGTTAAATCTGTGTGATTACTGTTATATTACACAAAATTTTTATTATAGAATTTAAGCAGTATAAGCTAAATTAAAAGTCAAACCAGAATATATTTTGTATAATAAAATGACAAATAGGATTATCATCAATGTGTTTTAAAAACTAAGAAAAGCAATTATGATGCAAACAGAAAAAAGGGCAAACCTCTAGTGGAAAAAAATATTCACATCAAAATCATAACTGGCCAATAAATAAATATATGGAAAATGTTTTTGTTCCCACAAGTAGCCCTAGTTTACAAATTCAAATTACAATCAGATACTCTTTACACTATAAAAGTTATCAATGATTTTTAAAATTTAAAATCAGTGTTGGGAAAAATAAAATAAAATCAGTGCTGGTAAAGATTGATACTCTTAAACATCACTAATAATCAAAGTGAATATTGGTATATAAGCTTTCTGAAAAGCCAGTTTGGAAGATGTCAACATCTCTGATAAAATAATCCTAATTCTAGAATTCTAGTCTCAAGAAAATAGCCAGAAATAAAGAAAAAGACTTACATAGGCAGATATTTATTATACCTATACTTGCAAGAAATTAAACAAGTGCAAATGGTCAGCCGTGTGGGGGAAGGGAAACAAATCACTTTTGTTCTATGCATAATAAATTAAAATGCAGGCTTTAAAGTACATTATCCTAATTATATAATGACACAGTATACTGTGTATGATAACTGTATTATCACAGTTATGATAATATAAAGTGAAAAATTAAAATATAAAGGTATATGCAGATGAACTTAATTTCATTATTATATATAATTATGCTTTATTCATAAAATCATATATGTTTATTGAAAAAAACAACAAAAAGGAAACGTGCAGCTATATTAAGGTCACATGTTTTTTATTTTCTCTTTTAAACCATGAGAATATATTACATTCAAAATGGATTTAAAAAAAAAAAAAATGTTCTTAAAATAAAAATAGCTCCTGAAAGCAAGAATTGTGGAAGACCTAAGAGTTAAACTCAAGAAGTCCCATGCTGATAAAGAGAGATTATAAAAGTTGCTTTTGCTTCCTACAGCTCTAGTGTGGAATCCCCTTCTCAGTCTTACATTTTAGCCAAGAAATCCCAGGGCTAGGGGCTAGGTATTCTCCTGCAATCGTTTCTGTCAAGTTGACAAAAGGAGTTCAAGAACAAGGTTGAAAGATGTCATGAGATATTCACTAATCCACATTGATGTCTAATACATGTATCCCGCATGGCTGTCATATGTCATTCTTTGTCATGCAGAGGAGGTGAAAAGAAAATAAAGAGTACCATAGGGTATCAAGCATATGTTTCAGTAAGACACTCCCTTACTAATATGGCAGATAAATCGGTTCTTTGAGACACACCAGTTCTGCATTAATAGTCAGATGTATTCAATCATTTGTTATCTTATTCTTATTCTGTAGCCATGCAACCTAAGTATACATTATATAAAAAGTATAATAGGTGTATTCATTCAAAAACTGAGCCAAAAGCTTCATTAATTAATGAAGTAATTAACAGAATTACAAATTCTGCAAAATTAAGGAACTTTAAATGCCTCCTGTGCTAAAATTAAGCTACCTTTAATATACTGATTCTTTCAAAATACAACAGTAAATGTGATAAACGCCCAATACACATATAAAATCAGGATTTCAAAAAACTGCTCCACTATGGACAAGTTTATACTTCCTTACTTTTATCAAATTATTATTTCATAAGATAGCTATTTATTAATGCAGTCTTTTCTACCATAAAAATGAGGTTTACAAAAATTAAACAGCCAAGCAATATAATGTTACTGAATTCTGTTGGGTGGCTATTGTGAACGACAAACTTATTTGCAACAAATTTTTTCCCAACAGCAACACGACCTGCTGATGAAACAAAAGAGTCCATAGACAAATGAACTTTTTCTATTACTGGAAAATAATAAAAGATGGGATAGGGTAAAAAAGTTTCAGAGACGGAACAGTATATAGCATAGTAAAACCGCATGTGAAATATGAATATGGGTAAAATTGCATATATAAAACTGTTTTTCTTTGAAATTGAACAAATGTATGTTAACACTACAAAATATTAATATCAGACAAAAAAAAAAACATTATGCTAAGTGAAGGAAACCACAGAGTACTACATATGATTCCATTTATATAAAATGTAAATATAGATCAATTTATAAAGATGAAATAAGATTAGTGGTTATATAGGGCTGGGGAGGGACTGCTAAGGGGTATGGAGATTTTCCTTTTAGAGTAATGAAATTGTTCTAAAAATTTTTGTGGTGATGAATGCACAGCATTGTGATTATACTAAAAGCCACTGATTATGTACTTTGGATAGAACAAATGGTATATGAATATATCTCAATAAAACTGCTTAATAAATAAATCTATGTACTACAGGGGAAGCATAGAGAGGTCGAGAGGTTAAGATTTTCATGTTTGTTTTTTGTTTATTATTATTATTATTGAAATAATGAAAATGCTCTAATGGTAATTGAGGTGATGAATTCACAACTATGTGACTACACCAAATATTGTACACTTCGGATAAATTGTATGCTTTATTCATATATATCAATAAAACTGATTTGTTTTTTTAAAAAGTTTCAGAGCAAGAAGGAAGAAAAAAATCAAGTACTTGAACTTAAACCTCATTTATGAAATATGACATATATAAATATATGAAAGAACAAAGTATGTTCCAACTTTTTAAAGGATGCAAGAGTATCCTATTAAACTTAGGGTTATTTTTTTTTTTTCCTTTAACTTTGAGTCACATTCAGAACAGCTATAACTTATTCTTTTTTTTTTTTTTTTTTTTTGCTTTTTTGTTTGTTTTTGTTTTTAGGTGGTACTGGGGATCAAACCAGGGACCTCATGTATGAGAAGCAGGCGTCCAACGACTTGAGCTACATTTGTTCCCTGCTATCTTGTTATTGACTCTTGGTAGTGATACTCTGAGGCATTTGGACTTAGCAAAAAACATCATCAGCAAATTTATAAATGACATTAATATTTATAATTTTAAAACTGAATTACATCACTACCTATGGAGAAGAAAGCTGCTGCAAATCACATTACACTCACATAACACAAAAGAATATTTAAAGTGCCCTAAGAGCTATAATTAAGTACTTTAAGCAGTAAAATTATATTGGTTTATACTAAAAAATAAAATCATTAAAAAATAGTGATGCCTTGTTTAGAACAATGTTAATTTACCTGATTTGTGGATTTAAAAAATAAGGTTTCATTTGTTATGCAGCAAAGACAGCTATGCTGCACAATTCCAATTATTTTAATGGGAGTTATTACTCCCATTAAGTTTAATAGGAGTCATACGGCCAAATCCCCATGCATCTTGCTGAAAATTTACCTCTAGCCTTCATCTAATCAAAAATACTGTAATGAACAAAAGTAGTCGATTTTGCTAGACTGGGAATCTAAAGTCCCTACAGTAAGTCACTTCAATGTTATCATAGCAATGGTGATGTAGTTATTCCCAATGACAAAAAGAACAAGGTTATCACAATGAAAAGAGACAAAGTGAAGCAAGAGTTTAAAAGGCTCTGAAAATATAAAATTTACCCTTAGAAAATATGTTCTGTTTTTTCCAATCTCAAGCCAACTTTTCAAAACTTTTTTTTTCCTTTCTCAGTATACTGCCCAAAACAAGTTTTTAAAAAAATTCTGATTGGAAACAGAAAAGTATGCCCAAAGTAAGGGATATGGTTATTATTCCTTCATCAAAAAAATATATTTATATATATATCTTTATATAAAAATAAAGATTTATTACTAAAACAGGTGGAAATGATAAATGCTACACTTCTGTAATCTACATCAAATCTAACCAATGGTTTTCTTTTGTGTTTTTTTTTTCATTCTGTTCTACAAGGGAAAATAGAGGTTTAGAAGAAAGGAAGGTCTGAAGTCCAATTTTTCATATGCCTCCGGAGTCTAATCAGTAGAATAAAGAGCAACGTGGAAAGGTATATTTTTTAGTTTGCTAAAGGCTGCCGGGTTGGCTTTTACATTAAGGATTTATTCGGTTAAAAGCCTAAGTTCTGAGTAAATGTTTAAATCAAGGCATCATCAAGCGACACTGTCTCACCAAGCTGCACCTGTGGGGGATCAGGCACATGGCAGTGTCAGCATTTCTGCCCTCTCCTCCAGGCCTCCTCTTTTTCAGCTTCTGGCTAAAGTGGCTTCCTCTAAGCCCCCGTGTTCCATTGATTTCAGTTTCTAGTCCCCAGGGCCTTCTCTCTTGGTTTCTGGGTTCTGTCTCTGCAGCTTTTTTCTCTGTCTGTGGCTTTTCCTTCCTCTGTTTATAAAGGGCTCCAGTAAGAAGCTGAGGACCCACCCTGGACCATGCCCTACTGAAGTGATGTAAGCAAAAGAAGGTCCCTTACCCGAATCTAATAAAAAAGTTTCATCCACAATAGGTTTACAAGCACAGGAATGGACTTGCTTTAAAAACAGGATTTTCCGGGGTCCACGAAAGACTCAAACCAGCACAGTATAGACAACTCCCAGTACCATAACTGGCTAGATATCATACACTAATACATACTCAGCCACACATACACATACAATACTCCAGTGGTTCTCAAAATGTGAGGCCCAGCAAGAGCCTCAGTATCACTCAGAGTTTGTCAGATAGGCAAATGCTTGGGCTCCACCCAAGATGTACTGAATCAAAACTCCAGTCTTGGGAGCAGGTATAGCTCAGTGGTTGAGTGCCGGCTTCCCATGCACAAGGTTTTGGGTTCAAACTCTGTTACCTCCTTAAAAAAACAAACAAACAAACAAAAACTACCAGTCTCTCCAGATGATCCTGTTATACTTATAGTTTAAAAGCCATAGCAATACTTTATTTCACATTTGCTGTTGTCTCCCCATAGAATTTTGCTCCAGTATCATGCTCATCACTGCTTTTGCCTAGTTTCTTCAGCTTATAGTGAGACTTAAATCAAGCATCATCATCACTTCCAGCTGGAAGCATTTACTAACATACACCCCATCCACTCAAGTATCCCTCATCCAGACACCCCGGTGAATACTTCTCATGGTCTGTATCAACTTCTTGATACAAGAATGCTTCTTGTCCCCTACCTCACTTTAAGACTATTTATGTGATGCTATTTACATGATGGATATAGAATGTATACTATGTCAGGCATTGTTGTAGGAACTTGCATACATCAACAAAGCTGATATACTATGTATTTATGTATTTTACGAATTAATGGATACATTTTTTATGGGTGTATAAAGGAGAAAATGAAAAAAAAAAAAATGAACAAATACAGTGGTCTGAGGTATTCTATTTTTTTTTTTTTTTTTTTTTTTTAGGAGGTACCAGGGATTGAACAAGAGACCTCATATATGGGAATACAGATACTGATCTACACCCACTGCCCTCTCAAGAAAATATTTAAATAAAGACAATGTTTCTAAATTATATTTACCCCTGGACCTTCCCTTTTCTGCCTTCCTGCTAGTGAAAAGGCCCTGGAGTCACACATCATTTTCCAGTAATACATCATTAACCCAAAAAGTCAGTACAAAATGTGCTTGGAGAATTTAAAAGTACATTAAAAACTGGTAAGATACTATTTCTATAGCTATGTTCTTAAATTTTCTTCATTTATATAAAATAAATATTTAAGGCAGAATTTTTAATATTCATTCTTATTTTCTTTGAAATACAGATAAACAACAATATAATTTGAGTTAATTAACCAAGATTTTGACTAATGAAATCTAATTATATAGTCACTACATGAAGAATTCAACCTGAAATCCATATTACCGACTTTCTTGAAAAGTGCTGTTATTTGTAACTTGTCACTTGAGCAAGCCTTCATATGTCTGACTTATGCTTGCTATATAAATTATATAGCATAATTTAATTCTCTAGGACACAAAAATGCAATTTACTTTCCTACTTACTGATACATGATTCCACAGTGGGTTACTAGGCTTATAAAAATCAGCCAAAAGAATCAAAACATACCAGTTTCTCAACAAAGTTGGTTTTTGTAAGGTTTGCGGTTGGTTCTCTAAGAATAAAATGAATTCTAAGAAAAGTTCACAAAATAAACTGAAAGCTTAATCATTTAAAAAGAATAATTTCTTATTTGGAAATTCTAAGCATAATTCTCAAAAATACACATGGGAGGAGAGAATTTAAGATATATAAAACCTTGTTTCCCCTGTAATTTTTTTGTAACATTTATGCAATCTAAGCATCCTTTAAACTATAAAATAAATAAATAAATAATAATAAAAAAAAAAACTTGTTTCTATTTTGCAAAAGCAATTTATTTGCAAAAACAAGTACATTTGATTCTTAAAAACTGACTGATGTATTAGGTAAATAAGCTAATTCTAGCAAACCTATATATAGATTCTTTCACACTAAAACTTCAAAAACCCTTTATGATTTGCTCTTTGTTATGCACGGAAAAATACTGCATATTAACAATGTTCATATATAAATATAACAAATCAGTCCTTCTTGCAAATGTGGAAATTTTCTCCTCATATTTATAGATGTAATCCAAAATTACATGAAGCCTTTAAAATCATATAACAAAATAAAAAAAATAATAATAACTACACTTAGCATCTATTGATTCATACATTTTCTGATCTGGAAAGTGAAGATGCATAACAGAATGAACATTCCTGATAGAATATCGAAATGCCATTGCTGTAAACAGGAGAAAAGATAGCTCTGAAAAGAAAGGTATGACCCATGGCTGAATAAAACATAGAGGCATGTTTTGTTTTGTTTTTAAAGCACCTGAATTAGATGCCATTATTTAAAAATCTAACATCTGTTTTTATTCAGAAGACTGGCAAGACCAATCTAAATACTGGGACCCTATCATAGGTCCACTGACAAAAGCACCCTCTCCTCTCTGCTGCAGGTCCCAACGGGCCTGCTGCACTCAGCTACTTTACCTGCTTGGGTGTTCTGAACCCCACACAAGACCATGAGTGCCTCAGAACAGGAACCATGCCTTGTGCATTCTGAATCTTAAGCACCCTGACTCATTTTAGTCACTTAACAAATGAGGAAGAAGGGAGGAAACTACCTTAGAAACCTTATCTCAGTTTATCTTCAGGAATCTAGCAACTGTACAAAAAGAGCTAGATCTCCGTAAGGTTTAAACTGGCAACAATCATGTACGGGCCCAGAAGAAACTTAATGGCTGAATGGTTAAATTTATATCTTCTTTCCTGTCCCCTCATACCTATCTTTGATTGGTTTTCACTGTAGGTGTTCACAGAGCATTATCTGCTTTCCATCAATGGAGGAATATCACACCATGTAAAACTTTTCTAAGACAAATTCATGTGATGTTGGATCAATGTCCTAACAGTGTGCATTAACTGTGTATACTCTTACAGCTAGCAGTGTGGGTTTTTTCCAGGTACATTTTATCCATAGGAGGGAACTGCTTCAAAAGCACCACCCCCTGGCCTCATGCGCCAAAAATGAAATTTCTGTTAACAGCAGATATGAATTCTGACCTGATAGGTGACACTGGAAATAAAACTGCAGCATCTCATGAAAAAGTCTCTGTTTGCTAGACCCCTCACAGAGTTAAGCTACTGTGCCAGTAAAGTTGTCACTATCTTGATTGGAAAATTTTTCATTATGTGGACTAATGAGCCATTGGTCCACATCTGGAATCTTTTCTAAATGCATAAAAACATTCAAACGTTAACAGCAGGAATTTAGTTAGGTTCTCCACCCAAAACCATATGCAAAATTACAAACTATATGCAAGATTTTCATAACAACACATAGAGACTTCTATTAAACTCAGTTGCAGCTCATTTTTATAACTAGAGTAAATACGTTTTAAGGTCATATTTCACATATCTTTCAATTCTGATTCAAAGAGCAATGCAATATAAAATGAGAGATTTACTCATTTGTAATTTTTCAAGTATAACTTAAATCCAAGTGACCACTATTTACTTTCAAAATACAGTTCTTATTTTTTTAATTTCTAATTTTTTTCTTTAAGTTAATCCCAAGTGATCACTATTTATTTTCAAAAATAGTTTTTATTAATTTCTTAATTTTTTATTTAAATTATATTGCTATTTCAATAAATTGAATGTAGGGGACAGGTAGGGCAAAGAGAAAACAAAACATAACTTTGGAACAAGCAATTCAAATAAAACCCTTTCTGCAAAATTTAAATGTTCACATTTTGAAACCTTTTATTCCAAAAGGGCTGTTATTTATTAGTTAACAATATTTCTTTTTCTCCACCCTTCATTTTACTGATATGTATAAATGGAATCATTTAAAAGAATATATATTTTTATTATTGAAATAATGAAAATGCTCTAATAATGATTGAAGTCATGAATGCATAACTATGTGATTATACCAAATACCACTGATTGTACACTTTGGATGAACTGTATGCTTTATTAATATGTACCAATAAATTGATTGATTAAAAAAAAAGTTAATAAGCAAAAAATATATACATATATAAGACCAATATAAAAATTCTAAAACATTTTCTTTAACAATATTTAATTGGAACTGAAAAAATACATTATATTTTAAACGCTTCTCAAAGGTTTGTATTCTTCACAGGTTTTACAATAGTAATGTATTTCAGAACTATGACTACACTTAGGATTCAGAAAAATTAAATTTGAATTGAAAGAGTTGTCACAAAATACTTTAAATTTTAGTGAGTAAATGTAAAAATATACACCAATACAAAGCTTTCAATTCGTTCCATTAGAATTACTTGGAATAATTATATTTGATAAATGTATGTAAATTAGAAATTCAGATTTCTATTGCTTTCTATACTATACAGCTGTGTAATGAAAATAATGTCTGCCACCTAAAGATTTCCACATTCAGGAAATGTTTTAACTCATATTTTTAAAACAATAAAACAAACTCATTCTAGCCACATCCATTTAAAGAAACTGCATAGTTAAAGTTCTCCTGGCTTTAAAATTTTTTCAACTGAATCTTACCTTCTGTTTTCGGTAAGAAGATAATTATAATGATAAACCACAGACTTCGCATTCTGCAACCAGAAGACACCATTATTGATCCCTTTAAATATTTTCTTTGTATTCCTTAATGAATCTAGTTATAAATGCCCAGCTTCATAGAAACCAGCAGTCTGCATCATTGATCCACATATCTGAAAAACAAACAAATTCATCATTTACTCCATGGCCATGATACATCAAAAAAAAATGCAAAAATAATAACTACAACAACTCTTTCCCTTTCTTCCTCTTCCCCCTCCTTCTCCAGAGTGTAAAATATAATGATACACAATATACTTTGATTCTAATTCCAATATGGAAGATATACACAGTAGAGATCTGAACCCTATATTTCTTAAAATGGTCAAAGTCCAAAAAACTTTATAGATAACCATGACATATAGATTCATACAATAGTTATATATAAATCCCCAATAATGATTTTTTTTTCTTAGAAAGGCATCTAAAGCTTAGAAAATTATTTTAGAATAATACAGCATGTCTCTCCATGCCACAATAATGGAATGCCTTAAATAAAATTTTCTAGGTACATATACATTAGTTTCTAGTAATGGTAACAGCAATATCATCTATTATTTTATCCAGTAATGGTGTGAGTTAGATTAGAGATGTAATCAAACCTGTTTCTTTCTATACAAGGGTAATAATGGTATATGGATATACTTTATGTTATAAAGGCATTCCTAAAACACCACATTGCTAAACATCATATATCAAACTGTAATTTCTCTGATTGCTGGTATTCATAGAGAATGTAGTTTAATAAAGAGACTAACTCATTTTAAAGTTTTAGATTTTCATATATTGTTTTTTCTTTGAGTACGGCATAACTTAATAAGATCAAACCTACATGCCTTGATTCCATAATACCCAAATAAAAACCAAAGATTATGACTATATCTCAAAGGCTGCCATCACAATTAAGAGGGGGAGGTAATGAGAAGTGGCAAAGAATACAAAATCCAAGCCAAAACTAAGTTTGACTAAACCTGAAGGCCCAGTTCTCCAAACTTCAGGAGTCTGATTTAAACAAATCCTAGGATCATAAGACCAGGCCATTTGTTGGGTTCTATCCAAGCATTTTATTTTGTTCTAGGGCAGTAACGGGAAGGTGCAGAGTAAATACTAGCTTCATAATACATATAAAATGCAGTCAGCTCCTAAATATATTAGGCCTGTTGGTTAAGCCCCTGAGTGTAAATAAAGTAGAATTTTTTTCTTTAAAGCAACATCTTACAGTTTCCTCTTATTAATTTCCCATTATTTTCTTCTAAGTAATAATACTCCTACCAAGTTTCCTCAAGTCACTCTTACTTAACCTATCACAACTGAAGAATTTTATCAAGTAGAGGCAATGAGGGAAATACCCACCCTGTTCTGAAGTTGCCTACATGACTCAAACAAAATGAACTCTCACATAATTTAGATGCCACTAGGCATAAAGTAACATTTAGAAAACAAAAATTTTATGCATAACTTTGAATTCTCTATTCCACATTATCCAAACTACTTTATATTTACTACATGTTCCGTGTATCATGTGATTCTATTATCAGCTCACTATAATCTCTTTAGAATGTAGCTTCAATAGGAAAAATGATCAGATTCTAAATGGTTGAAACACTTATCACTATAAAGTTACTATCTTGCTTTACCAGCAAACACACCAGAAAGAATGTGAAAACTTAGTCTGAAGCTATTGTCTAGTGTTTAAATATGAAGATCTATAAAATCACATTTGAAAGTAGCAAAATATTTCTATAATAAGGAGTTTATTTTATCATGCCTATAGTCTCAGTCTCTGAGTGCTTCCCTACATTCCCCTCCTTGGCCTGTATTAGTCCATTTTTTTTAACTCTCTCTGAAAGCAAGACCTTTTAGGTCATAATGAGGGGAATAAATATATTTGGCCTGCTGGTTAAGCCCCTGAGTGTAAAGAAATTAGAAATTAGAATTTCATTTCTGAATCTACCTCAGGTGCTTCTCTGTCCAAAAAAAAAAGTACAAGAACAAAGGAAAGAGCAAGCTTCCTCCTCTGAATGCCAAAAATATCAAGAGAAGAATGATACATCAAAAATTAATCTGATGGAGGCACATGGCTCTCATCCCTTGAGAACTAGCTGCCTCTCTCCATTCATTTTTCACTCTGAGCTCCCACAGACTATTCAGAAGACAAAACCAAAAGTAAATCTGCAATTTACATCGGCTGTGGCAAAGTATCTGCCACAAAGTACCTGCTTTAAAACTGCAAGCTATTCTATACAAAGCATAAGAAGTCAAATCATTCTTTGGTCTGTCATATCAAAAAGGCTAATCAGTCAACAATTTCTTAGATTCTACCAATTGTTCAATGATCTGATCAAGCAATTAGAATTCCAATGTGTGGATGAGGTACGTTAATTGCTACAAGTAAAATGAAGTCAGCCTTTGGATTGCTCCTGATTCAAGCGAAGAATTTTGACTATCCAAGTTTTGGTTGTAATGAGCACTTTCATTTCAATGAGCTAATGCCTACTGGCTGCTTGCCCACATGCACAACTCTTGAACACATTTCCACTTTCTTAAAGTGATCCAAGATCAGCTGGTCTTCGGTCATCCGCTATTTCAAAGAGTTCTTGTTTGTGGGAAGAAAGGGAAGGAAGAAATCAGAGACTGATGACTGCCTTGTAGGAAACAGCTGCCAAGATAGGAAAACCTGCTAGTGAGGGGAAAAAGGACTTTTTTTGTGGTCTTTGGCCAGGACTGGATACTTTGTGAACAGATTTTAACTATACTAAAAATATAATGTATTCTTAACTTAAGGTTTGAGAATGTAAAACACAATTTTTAAAAATACACTGCAATCAACTATAAGATTTAGTATAAATGATTGCTTCTGACAAAGAGAAACAGGTTCTGGAATTTATAAATTTATGGTTTCTTTCTGCAAATAAAACAAAAGTCCATCTGCCTGTGCAGTGAGTAAGTAAAAAGAGTATCATATTTATTTTTCTCACTTCTACAATATATATGCAATCACTTTCACATCAAATACAATTATTTTTAAAAGTTCAAGCTCTGAATGCAACTTTGAAAATTAATTCAAAAGATTTTACTGCTGTGATCCTAATTAAAAAACAACCCCTCCATTAGACAAATGTTAATGAAAATTGCAATTCTTAGCAAACCACAGTCTGCTAAAAATAGATTGAATAAAAACATATATAAAATATAGTGAAACAAATGCCAAGAAACATTGCTCCTAAATCAAACCAGAGCCAAAGTACATTCACAGACATAGATGTAGACTGCTCCTTCAATCTCTAATTACCTGCAAAATGAGACCCAATAAAAGTATCTCACAACCAAAAAAAAAATTGGAAAAGGGCTATTAAGTTTCCTTTCAACACACTGAAAAGATTTTTAGTCATTCCCTACATTATTATCCTTTTTGTCTTTAGATTTAAGAAACCTTTTTCTAAGAAGTTCAGAGAGCTTAGCATGGAATGTAAGAGAGAGAATGCAGAAATGCAGAACACAGGCAAAACCTCCTTAATGCTAAGTGACAGCTCATTTCTTACTAAAAACAGAAACTGAACATTTCTACTCAAGTTATAAATGACTATGATTTTAAAAACACAAGCCACTTCTGTGCAAACTGCTCCTACCTTCTTCTTTCTTATCCTTCAAAAAAGATTCAAACAATTTCTTGCTATCTTGTTTCTATAAACCACAAGCCATTGTCTACCAAACCTCTGTCATGAGTTTTTTTAGATCTAAGTATCCTATTACTCTGTCATGTAAAAAGTCAATTAATGCATCATTACTACTAAACCTTCCAAAGCTGAACAGTGACTTCCAGGAATAAGCCTCAGCAATGTTTATATCCCAACAGCCCTCAATGTTTTATACACGACTTACAATGTACAGTCAGCTAGTCTTTCAGACAGTAACTTGCTCATATTTATCAGCTACATTAAATATCCCATACCTTAAAATGTCAGTAAAATTATTTACTGATCACTTTTTTAATAGTCACATTTTTATGTTACATCACCAGGGAATCATATTAAACCTTTTATGTAATGATGCCTACTTGCCAGAAACAAAGAAGAAGAAAAAGGGGGGGGGAAACCATTTGTTGATAAGCATCAATGAAAGAAGGAGAATGTAACAAGCTTCAAATGAATGAGATAAGAAGAAGAGGTAATGAAAAACCAAAGTTTTCTAAACCTGGTTAACTAAGGTTAATATCCTACTAAGAGCAAAGCCACATAAATATTCATATCTAAATTTTTATTTTTTTATTTCTACTATTGTGAACATTGTATATTCAACCCAAAATAATTATATGCATAAGGTGAAAAAGGAACGAAAAGAGCCATCTAAGTATAAGACCTACCCAGGTCAAGCACCTTTACTACACACTATTGCTTTATAAGGTGAAACATTATGCTTTGGGTAAGCCTAAAATTCTATGCAATATATCAACTCTAAATGAAAACTAAAGCTGGCTTTACAAAATCAGTCTTTCTGATCATATTTGGGGTATGAAATGATTATCATTATAGAACAGATTTACACACAAAAGAAAGCTGCTTTTCTATATTTTACCAAACACACACACATACATACACACATGAAAGGATGATACTAATCCCACTCCACCTCCATACAAAGCCTTAGAAAATGAAAAATAAATTACAGATTCATTTCAATTTAGCGAATCCTTATTCAGGGTGTTCACTTTTCAGAAATATTTTATATACAGTCCTCACAGGTTACAATTCCCCCTCTTATTAACATAGAAAACATCAACACCCTTGGGAGTTTTCCTTCAATAAGTTGGCTAAATAAATCTTTGCCATCACAAATCAGAAAGGCTTTTTTGGCTCCAGGCATTTAACCAACTTTTGCCAATTTTGAGTCGATTTTCTTTCTCTTCATCGGGATAGCAATGGGGCTGGAAATACTGATAGAGATTCTAAAACCACTACCCTTTTCCCCCACTTCATTTCAGTGCACACTGGTTATCAAGTCAGCAGTACTTTAAACTATTTTACTAAAGTCCCCTTAACATTATTGTTCTTACCCTTTTACAGAAACTTCTTCAATATGAAAGAATAAATTCTCCTATCAGAGTGCTTAGAGAAGCAGCAGGAAGGAGAAGAGTTCAGGAATGCTCCAAGTAAACTACATGGCTTATCTACGGTCAGATATTTATTTACACTCAGGCTGAGCAAGCAAAAAAAGGCACTAGAGGCACAATCTACTGTTGTCTGCCATTCTCTACAATTAAAATCCTACAAGTTAAAACAATAAAAATAAATAGCTGTCATTTTCAAACAAATTTTATGACTGACCATAAACTTGCAAATGAAATTTCAAAGAAATATAAGTGAAGCTACATACCTAATCAAAATGTTACCTTATATATCATGAAAGTTGATGGCATCCCCAATTTCAGAACAAAGTCATAAATCCATTTATTTAAAATATTTTGTATTATTATTAGGAAAAAAATAACACATCTATAACATAGAAGTTAGTAGTTTTCCCCTTTGCAGGAATGGCTATTTTTAAATGAGCAGTCCTCTCCAATTTTAGAAGACGTATTTCCTCCTAAATAATAGTCTAGACTTCTCATACAAATGCTTAGAGGGAAAAACAAATTATAAGTACTGTGACCAGAAATATTCTTTTTCTTCTAAGCAACCATTTCCAGAGTCAGTACTATGTGCCAAATAATATATAACAGACACATATTACTGATCTTTATAAAAATGCTAAGCAGATATTATAAAAGTAGAAATCTGAGGCTCAGAGTGGTAAAGTAAAGTAACTCAGCTACTCCGTAGCAGAGCTTCAATCAAGGTTAACTACAAAGCCGTTCTTTCCACTATTCACCAAATCAATCATTCAACAAACATTTACTGAGCACCTATTGCCTGTTGTGTCCTGAGGAACAAAGAGACAAAAATCTTCACCCTTAGGGAGATTACATTCTCCGTCAAATTCCACTCTACACCTTATAAAACAGTATGATTGCCAGCACATAGTTAGTTCCCAAAATGAGAGCTAAACTGGATAAACTAAACAATTTACTTACAGGATCCTCACAACAACCTGGAGAAAGAAATACAATTATCCCTATTTTACACTAAAATGAGACTACTTAAACTGCTCAAGAGCAGTAAGTGAAAAGCAGGGCTGGGATCCAAGCCCAGGTTCTAAAACAACTATTGCCACTAACTAGGTAGATCAGATAAATTCACTCACTTTATATGTTTTACTATCTTTTCCTTTTAGAATACAAAATGGAAACAGAACAAAGTCATTTCGGCATTATGAAAGTGATGAAATACCAAAATAATAATTAGTTGGTTTAGAAATGTTTACATGAGTAAAACTAACATCCCTCAGGTAATATAGCTGAAAATGTTAACTTAATTTTAGTATTTCCAATTAAGCTATCTTAATTTTATTCATTTACATTGCTATTTAAAGTTCTTACAATATATGCTACAAATTAACAAATAATAAATATTATTAGCCAAATTACCTGAGAAGTGTTTGTAGCAAGTCAGAAAGAGAAATATAATAAATATTTCCTCCTATATAATTAGAGTTGCATCTTAATAGTCAAGGAAGGAATGTTTTTAATGTTAACATCAATAAGATTATGAACTATTTGTTATTCAGACAAACATAAAAGGAAAATCCAATGTGACTCATAAGATGCAATCTAATGTTTGGCTCACTGCGTCGGATCCTTTGTTCATAAATCATTGTTACTAGCCATTCCCTGAATCAATATTCAAATTCCCTCTTGGTCTATATATACAACCACTAAATGAAATAATAATGACCCAAGATCTGCCGTATATTAGATCATCAATATTACCATCAGGGTTTTCTTAGAGGTAATCTGAGTAAAATATGTCAAATGATCTCAAAAATAAATATTAAAAATTAACTATAAAGAATACACAGTAAGAAGCTGAATAAAACTTTGTGAATATAGCATATTGCCTTTGGTAATCAATAAATGATACAACTCATTTGCAAACTATGCTAATATATAGTGTCATCTGAACTTGCAATTCTTATTTTTAAAATAAAGTAGATAATATTAGCACTATAACAGTGTGTATATCAGTTCAAGTCAGTGAATATCTGCAGTGTAAGTCTTAGATGTTTTGACATCAGGTGCTGAAATGAGTGTCACTTATTTATTTTTATCTTACATATTAATAGGTCCTGTATTCTAAAGGGTTCTAAAACAGATTAGGATATGATCGCCATTTTTAAGAAGCTAACAATCTTCTAAGGAGAATTAAATACACAAGTAAATGACATAGCCCAAAATATACATGAAATAATTATTAAACTCCCCAAAACTTAAAAGACATATGAACAGTTTCTGGACTGAGATGTGAACTTAAATCAACTAATGTCATCTTGATGAAAAGAATTCAAGATTGAAATGAGGAGCACAGACTCTAGAATCCTTGCTTAATCTGCCACTATGAGGATTGGGACAATTCAAAAAGCATCTAAGCCTCAAGCAACTATATACTAGGGTAGGAATAGACAATAAATCTATGATTCCATTATTTTTCCAATTATACCCATTATACATGTAGGATCCTGATGTCATCTTAACTAATATTAAGGAAGACTTTAGAGGCCTGCATCTTCTATCAAAATATGCCTGAGCATTATCCTAACAATTCACATTTTTCAAACTTTTATCTGAAGTAGCTATTTCAGATTTTAAAAATTAGGGGCTGAGAACCTACTCACAGATTTATTATATTGGCAGCCATAATAAATAGCCTGAGTTATTCAGCTCACACACTTTACACACTGCCTTTCTTAGAAAATTACACATTTGATCAAAAAGGTAGTATCAGGGACTTCTTCAAGAAAGAGCAAGTTCTGGGACTTAACCAGGTTTTGTCTCCATTAAGCTCTATGTTCCACACAATGGGTATCTATGTCTGCAAATAAAACTAAAATAATAGTATATACTTGGGTTGTAGAGAAAAGAAATACACTGATCATTTCTGAATAATTAACTTATTTAACAACATTAGGTATAAAGTTGTAGTAAGTGAATGAAGAGAATACTCTTTTGCTTCCAGTGCCAGGCTGAGATACTGTGCGGTTGGTATGGCTGATTTCTCTAAACAGCATTAAAGATCTTACATGGAAACCATGAGAAATAGTCATGAGCACAATTAGGAAAGAGCAATAGACTAAGGCATTTTGAGTAAATGGTAAATATAAAAAAAATCAAAAACTAAACTTTGGGTATTTAAAAAAGTAAAACAAACCAAGTTTTATGTATAAGTACATAACTACTCAATTGTGGATATGGGAAGGTATACATGGTTTTTAGAAAAAGGGAGTTTCAACTTTAAAACAATTTTATATCCTCTATTAAAATTTCAGTTGCAAACAGTGAAATTTAAGAAAAATATAGATTATAAAAGGCAGAGAAAACTGACTGGAAGTGTGAATTACTTGCATAGACTTCCTCATTTGGTAAAAGACTAATGTATTTTTGCAATATTTTAACCACTTGTAAAAATGTTCCAATTCAGAAAACATTGAGGAAAAAAAAATCATTTACTCCTGCTACTCCAAATGTCAAAGAAAGCAAAAACTGTTCTTAATAAGAATAACTACCAATGATACCAACTAGTGATTTTCAGATCTCTTAAGCATAAATGTATTGATAGTATTTCCTTATACTTGGTAAGATGAAAAGCAAGGAATTACAAAGACTGGTACTGTAGATGAGAGGTGAAGAACCTTTTCCTGTAAAGGACCAGACAGTAAATATTTTAAACTTTGTAAGCCACAGGGTTTCTGTCACAATTCTGCCATTGTAGCAAAAAAGCAGCCATAGACAATGCCTAAACAAATAACCATGACTGTGTGCCAATAAAACTTTATTTTTAAAGCCGTAGTTTGCCAATCCCTGGCAAAGATGAACAAGCACAATGTCAACATAGCTAGATACATTTCAGTCAAGTAAGGAATTAGTAACTATTAATGTCTGCCAAAATAATCAAACCAATTTTAGGCTATTATTCTTTAAAAAATTGAAATGTTGATGTAAATATAAATTAACCATACTGAAAGTAGCAAAATACAACAAAGCAGCATTATTTTTACCAGCCAAAACAAATTAGTGTTTGCGTATGAGTCATATGTACAACTTACAATGTTTGGGGGAAACTTCAGAAAAGAAAACAAAGGACATATACTACTACTTGGTTTGGCGGGAGAAATGGTAAAACCAATCAAAACCGTAAGTAACAGGAGACTGAAAAGTAATGAGGTCTGAACAAGATGCCTGAAGTCAGCTACCATTAGCACAATGGTTTCAAATCGTTCTTGGTAAAGGTGACTTCAAACTCCTGAAATTTCTGTGAGCATTGCTAGTCACTCATATGAAACATTATACTATCCCAGTTCCACCTTGTATTCAACAAGAAACTGCTAAAATTTAATTTAATCTAATGATTTTCTGCTATGAAACTAAAAGGTCTCTAAGGCCAAAATCACCAATCTTATTCCAAATAATTATAAAGTCACAATAAATACACCCCTTCCCTTCAGAGAAAACGTATTTCTAGAGCTTTCCAATTTCCTATATCCAGAATTCCTTCAAACATAACACTTTGTTATTATTATAATAGTTAATTTTTGCAAATCTAATATTTCTTAAATTTAATAGTCATGCTATAACATATCATTTATGCTGTAACAAATGTTATAGAATAATGTTTCTATGCTATAACTAATAGGTATCACATTAAAATTAATGAAGGCTAAATTTTTCCATTAATATTATTCATATTAGACAAAAAGTGGAGGTTACAAAATTTTAATAAAAACAGTATATTATGGTAGTAATAATCTAGGTGTTTTACTGGAAATAATGTGGATTACTATAAATGAAATTTTAAAAATGTCCTTTCCATTTTACAGATAACACAAAATGACTTTTTTTCATGTCTCTAGCGATATGGATAAATTTGCCACGCATTTAAACGGTAGCTTCACCTTTCCACCCAGGCTCATGAATTAATAATTCAGTGACATTAATACAAGAAGATAAATGATAAAAAGGTTAAGGCACATCGGCCAATGATATACACATACTTCTTTTAGTACAGTTAATACTTCTCTGCCAATTATACCTAAAACTTTCTAACAGTTTTCAAAAGCATTTTTACAATCTAAGTAGCAGCTTATGCACACACAATTTCACACAATTCAGGCTTAATAAATCTCCTGCTGGTACCAAACAATCATTCTAAGGGATTAAAGTGCAACATCTGTTAACATTAATAATGTTTTATACAGTCACATGTATTAAAGAAGCCTCTACTCCATTATTAGTCCCCTGAAAAAACTCCAAGACCAATATACTGACTTAACATGAATTATACATATATCCTTCAATTGGTGACTTTATTTATTATAACAAAGGAAAACATTAGTATGAAATTTGTAAAAGAAAAAAAAAACACATTCACTATGAAACAACAGATTTTCTTTGAACCAAGCTTACTAAATGTGCATATGTACACTGATATATATGTGTGTCATATATGTATTTTAAAACCAAAAATTCAAAAAACTTCTAGAGCTTCCTCATAAGTAAAAGCATTATCTTGAGTTCATGTCAAATACAGCTCATCAATACAAAGGTACTTCATTTTAAGGTGATACACATTAGCTATTGTAGTAATTTATTACTCAAATGGCTTAATCCCCTTCCCATTCCTTTCATTCTCTCTGCCCTGAGTTCCTTCTCCCTAAACTTCTGCAAAATCCTCATAGCTGATTTCTCACCCTTTATCCACCTTGACAATCTCTATCATACTAACCTTCCTAATACCACTGTAAAACCACAAATATGTGTAAAATTGGTACCAATCTTAGAGATCACTTTATATCTAAGAAAAAGAAAACACTTGGGATATTGATTTTGACAAAGACAGATCTTAGAACTGATTTTCCCCCCTTAGGTACATATATTATATCACTGTAATATTATCAAAACAGATCTACTATGTCTATTTTAACAATAGGTAAGTTGTTCTCCAGGTTGTCAGGAGACAAAAAGTTTAAAAAAAGAAAAAATCGACAAAAAGCAAAGCTGGAATACATACCAAACAGTTCTAACTTCAAAAATACTTAATCTAACCCTCAGCTTCTGTCAAATGTTTTTGCCTTTCAAGATTGTTTAACCCACACAGAAAGCATTTCCCTTCTTTCCACCTAAAGAAACTCCATACAGACTTGATAAAGTTCAAGTATCACCCATGCCATAGAGCAAACCTGACCACCTCAAACTAAAAAAATTTCTCTCTTAGTGAATTCCTACTGTAATTATTTATCTGTGTCATTTCTCTGGCAGTAGGTATTGAGCTCTTACATCCTCTTCAATTAAGCTTTTTAACTATTTTATCATTTCTTTTGTCAAAATTCTCAATGTTTCTCTTTCTTCTATGTTAATTCTCTTCAAACCAAACCAAACAATATTTCCTGTATTCATACTTTGTTCAAGGCACTGAAGCAATACAGTGAAGCAGACAGTAAGGAAATGAGGCAAATATTCAGACAACTTCAATGTATTTCAGAGAAAAGGGGCCTCTTATGGACCATTTTTATCTTGATTCTGATGAGTGGTATCATATTAATACAGTGAATATAAACTAAATTATTAGTCAACTTTCTGAAAAATTGTTATAATTTTTAATGGATTTCTTTTTTCCTATATTTGAGGATAGCCATCCTTATTTATGTCCTGGTTTTCCTTTTCAAATGTTAAGGTAACTGGATTTTATGTTCTTGGGTCACATGAAGTTAGCCTCACTTCTGTGCCTTTCTTGGCATACTTATGCTTTTCCTTCTGCCTAGAATTATCTCTGCCACTAACACCTTGGCCAACTGCTATTACTTTTCCAAGACTTGGTTTAGAACTGTTACTTGACTATTTAACTCTCTACCTCCCTAAATCTCAAACACACCAGCAGTACATGGCCATTTGGCGCCCATAGTACCATATGTGTAACTATCTAGCAAAAGTATCTGAAGTATCACTTTTAAAAAATTGTGAGTGTTATAAATGAAAACAGAACCCAAGGTTTTCACTTCTGTAACCTCATGCCAGGCACCCTTGCATAATGCCTAGCAAACAGCCAACACATAATAAATGTTTATGATGGGAAGGGAAGAAGAGAGGGAGGCAGAGGAAGGTGGGAAATGAATAAACTGAACTATGGGAATTATATGAGTAGTGGAAAGTATAAAGACAAATGAATGAAATTCAGAAACAAGTATAAAACAAACAATTTTGAACAATGGAAGTAAATTTAGATGTGTGAATAGAAATTTTCATGAACTTTTTCTACGCAGGACAATTTTTAAAATCAAATGTTTAAGTACTGAGAATGCCAATTTATAAGACAGAAAACACAATGAATCCATTTCTTAGGAAGTTTTATCATTGATTAGCACGAAATACCTCATCATTTTCATCATTTATAAAAGCCTATAAATCCTTCAAGGAAGAGTTTTAAAGATCACTGAGCTGCCTCCCTGTAAAAGTGAGGAAGCAGATAGGTTCATAACTTCAGGGGAAACTAAACCGGGAACTCAGACCCCAACTCCAGGAGAATGCTCCTTGATGTTTTTCATTAAAATATTTGATTTAGTTTATGTTCTGTGGAAAGTGCAAAGCATTCCAACAGAGGTTTTTAATGTTGTTGGGTTTTTTTTTTTTGCACCCATGCTGTTTATTGCTAAATGCCATCTGATCATGATGCTGAATAAATGACTTTAAAAGTAAAATACTTGAAAATTTAATGGTACCTACAAAAGCATTTTAAAATTTACAATATTCAAATAAATTTAAAACTTTAAAAAATATTATATTTGAAATTACATACTGAATATATCTGATAAGTATGCTTTTAAATTAAATTGGAAATACTAAGAATACAATTATTTTCTTGTAAAATTTTGACAAGGTCACTTCCACATCTACACATTTTCTGAGCAGTATTTTGAATTTGAGAAAATACTGTTTCCATCAGTAGAGTTCCTCCTAAGAGTGAAATTTTTTTGAATAGAGGGTAACATTTGGGTAGAATATACTTTTATTACCATTTAGGACAAAAGAATGAGAAAATCAAAGTCCCCACTTTTTACTCTCCTCCAAAATTACAGAACTGACATTAGCACTCAGTTCAACAACTGATCTTGGGCTTGTTTCTCATCTCTATATGAAAAACCAAAATATTATAACTGGAATTAAATTTCAGCCTTACTTTGCAATTGAGGTTTCTGATACTGTCTGTAACATAAAAGGCATTGTGGATTATTTCTTTTTTGTATTTACAGTTTAGTGAGGCTGTTGAAAAACTATGGCTACTCCTAAATTCTAACTTTCCACAGATCAGCATTTGCAATTTCATCAACTTTAATATAAGAATCAAAAAACCTGGACAATAATCTAAGTGGCTCATTTCTAAAAAGATATCTGAATATTAAATACGAAATTAAACAGATTTTAATATTTAATCTGAAAGTGGTGTCCATATACACATCTGCCCTAATTTTGTAAGACGGAGTTCTCACATAACACTCATCAAATTAAATACAAGAAATTGTTCTGGAATTTTATTAAAATAAATTCTTGAATCCCCCCAGTTAGAATGTACAAATTTAGATATTATTAATACTTTAAATCAAACCATAGTTATTGTTTCATATTAAGCGATTTATAGTGGTCTCTGCTGTGAACACAAGAACACAGTGAGATTTTAATCAGATTTTTATAGTAGTCACTGGAATACTGTTTGAAAGGCAGACAACCAGATCCTCCAAGAAAACTATCAAGTTACACTTTAAAGATAAAGATAACCCACCTCTGATATCCAAGCACCCACTGAAGAAATGAATTATGGAAGAATAGCTCCCTCCATACCAGAAACTGTCTACAAAGTTAAATTTGGGGGCACCTTTGCTAAAAGTTTATATGAAATATTAAGTGCCATTGTTTCCCATGTTGCTAAAATGACCAGTTTCACAAAATAACACCTTAATTATGGATTTGTTAAAATATTTGTCAAAACCACTTTTCTTTACATATTTTGTCTTATAATTAAATGTCTCTTTAAATATTTATATTCCTTAGCTGAAATAAAATAAATTCAGACTACACTATCAACACACCATATTTTAGTTCAACTCCCTTAATTTTACACTGATTACCTTATGAAACTAAGTCTTCAGCATGAATGATCCAACAGTAGAAAAAAGGAAAAGCAAGACTTCAAACCTGGATACAATTCTCACCAGTATCCTCTGCTGGCGCTGACTTCCTTTTAAAACTGTTAATACAAGGGAGGATCCCAATGTTCAGGATGATTTGCAGGCAGAATTTATGGGCTCTCATCATAGGCCAGGGAAAAGAACTACCAAAAAGAATCCTATTTGCATGTTTTCCATGGTTATCCAATCAAGTGGCAGAATATAAAAATAAAATAACAAAAACCATTTATCTCTTTTACGAAACTGCACAGTAAAAAGGAAAGCACAAAGCACTGACACTTTCAAGTGGACAGGTAGACATCAATACCTCCTGTGTTCGGTATCAGAGCATCAATTTTGATAAATGTCTGTCAGGTAAGTCACTGAATTATCACCTACAGAAGGTAGAAACAACAGTGGAAAGTCCAGTAATAGAAAACCCTAAGCAGAATTAAGAATAGGAGAAAGAGAGAATATACCCAAATATCACCATCACTCCAACATGGCCCAGCATACATATGTGTGTGTGTATGTGTGCGTGTGTGTATAATTTTATTTCTAATGGAAAAAAAATAAAATAAAACAAATCTGAAGAATGAAAATGGGTGTCAAAATGTATGTCACTTAAATATGTGAATCAAATTTCACGAGAATTAATCTATATAAAAAATGATAATAAACATTTACTGAGAGGCTTTCCATGTATTAAGCTGTATTAAGCACTATATAAGAGAAACAAGAAAACTTTTGGATTAATGCAGAAAAAAATTAATACTATAGGTCTTTTCCTTATCATCTTTACTGTTTTTACATTCAGGAGAGAAACATAAAACTGATTAAGTTCATGGTCACCTTAATTATCGTCTATGATAACCATTTATTCAAAAATATATTGAGAGCCTACTCTGATGTAATCAACTGATAGATGGGTACTGAAAAGTGCTTTTGGTTATTGTTCAGGTATGTCATGCATAATTAACATCATACAAAGGATCAGCTATGAAGCCTAAAATTTATTGTTGGGTATGAAGAACGGAAAAGCTCTTGAAAAGCTATCTTATAACAAAAGCTGTAAAACTTTGTTATTCATATAATGAGATATACCTGGGAATTTTCCTATATGTCAATAAAATAAAATATAATATTAGAAGTTCATAAACACAAAAGAGAAAGACACAGTAAAGAGAAACTATAATTAATAATAAAGAAAGAAACCTGAGGGCATAGATACTCCTAACTTTTAGAAAAGGGGCATGCTAGTAGCAGCTAAGGAAATCTAAGAATATAAAGAGCTAAAATTGCCCTAACAATGAAGAATATCTCAACAGGTCTAATCTTGACAAAGATATTATTTAATAAAAGAAAATTTTCCCTCTAACCAAATTATAATAGCTGACTTTTTTAGTCTTGAACACTTATAGACACCTCATGTAAAATAGAAATATGCCAAAAATCTAAGCCTCAAACCTGTAAAATAAAATGTGTTACTTCACATCAGCATTTGAAATAAATATGACTATCATTTATACATGTGCAAATATACTTAAGAATATTGAGAAATCTTTATAAAAGAAGCAAAACTATATTTCCACAAAGATCACATTAAAAAATATACATGTCAAAAAAAATACAAACATAAGCTGCGGACCAGAGTTAGTGGTGATAGTCTGATGATGTGCTTTCATAATCTGTAACAAATGTTCCACAACAATACAAAGTGTTGGTAGAGGGGTGATAGATGGGAATTCAGCACATTATACATGATTGTTTTGTAAGCTCACAACTTCTTTAATACATGTATTAAAAATATACACACATATCAACTATAACCAAAAAAATTTTTGGTACTTGCTATTCTTTAGCCTTGATGCATGCACTTCAAAGTATTATCAGAAAAATGGGCTCATTCCTCCTCCCTTGCTCCTAAATCAAGCTAATGGAATGAATGAGTGACTTAGCTAAAATTCTGAGTCTAGGCTTTGAGTTTTAACTCTTCCTCTTGCCCCAATTCAATCAATTGCCAAATTCTATGCTATTATTACAAAAGTTCTCCCATGTGTCACATCCATTGCCATTTCCCTGGACTATCATCCACACCTTATAATTAGTCTTTTATCGCTTTCCCTTATTCTCCCATTCTAATTTATTGGTTACAATGCCTATTTAAAAATATTTCCTCAAAAATATTAGTCTGTTATGGCCTACGAGGTAAAAACTAAATCTAACAGAGCGGACCCTTCATAAAATTTGTCCCAAACTACCATCGTAGTTTCATCTCTTCCTACTTTCTGTGCAGTTCATACTCTTACGCACATATACACACACCAAAAGACCATATTTCTCTTTTTCCACACTACACATTTTGAATTCACTTGACTTACTGTATCTCATACCTTTCCTTTATATAGTTCATTTTGGCTTGCTGTTATAGTTACCTTATAATTATTTATGCAAATGTTGGTTTCTCTCAAGAGATTATAAGTACTTAGCACAATCCTTACACAGTACATCTCACCAGGATGGGCTTCAATAAATGATTTTTAAACTAAAATGAATAAAATTAAATCCCAGAAGTTAATAGCTAACTAAGTGAAATGTATTTATAGATAAAATTGTTCTTGGAAATAAAAAAAAAAAAAACAATATTTATAAATACAGATTGCAAACAAATACATACTTTTGGTCCGGTAATTCTGGCAAACTAGGTAACATAGTGTCACATTTTAAAACCACATGGGCTGCCCCAATAACCTCTACAGCATTGTAGGAAGCCAAAAATATCATCTTAAAATCCAAAACATTACAAATATTGTGAATTATTAAAGCAAATCCAATCCCTTATCTGTCACTTACATGTATACAACATTTTTGGAAATGGCTGCTCTGAACAAAAGAAGTATGTTTTTCTTTAAAAGAATGTACCCACATATTAAATATCAGATTTTTCAAAAGATAATTTGGGTATGACTTTTTTTTTTCAATAGGACACTTAAAAGTCTATATTTATATAGTAAAAATTGCTTAGTACTTGCATCTTAAAACAATTTAATTTATTGAACCTGGGAGTGAGACCTGTGACAATGGCAAAAACAATCATTCTGGCTTGTTTTCTTGTGACCTTGAGAAAACTCTAATTTGCACAACATAGACGGCTGACAAGGCTGCCAAAAATTAAGATTTATTCATTCAAAATTAGCTTTATGATCTCAATTTTACCTATAAATGTTGCAGCTAATAGCCTATAAGGTCAAAGTCTCGTCTAAAGAGTTTTAGTTAAATTAATAGTCTTGAATCTAAGTTAATTCCAAAGAAGGAAACATCTACTTTCAGCTAAACAACCAAATACATCATTAGCTATCTGTACTTATATTTTGAAATATAAAATTCTCATTACATTTAGAATTAAGAATTTGTAAATTTAAAAAAATAATTTATATATATTAAGCCAAAAACTGAGCTTTTCTCCATTTATTATTCAATTCATTATCTGCTGTGCACATATAGAATATATAAGACTTAAATTTCACATATAGGTAGCTCACTACCAAACAGGGGACCTTCCACTCTCCACTGAATTTTTTTGTTAAAATATTTTGCAATATATTCATAAATATTGCTATATATATATATATATATATATATATATATAACTGAAGTCCTACCTTTAAAAGCTATTTCCACAACACCATGATGGTAGATTTCAAAAAAATTTAACTTAAATGATAACACTTAAATTCCACCAATTTTTTATTATTAAAATGATGTAAAATATTGAATCTATAATAAGTACTTAGCATTTTAAAAATTGATAAGGAAATAATGTTTAAAAAGATAAGCAGAGCTTTAAAAATTCACAGTGGAAGAGTTAAAATACTGTCCAAAAGTTAATCATTATAAAAGGAGTGTTAATGAAATTTTTAGCTATTTAGCTAAAATTATATGCCGTTTCATGGGATCCTTCCTTTTTTAGTTTGACTTTCCAATTATTTTAATTGTTGAGTAATTTCAACAAATTAAAATAGTAAAATTACAACAAAAGTTTATCCAACTCTTAGATTCTAATAGAAAAGGGAGTAAGGAGAGAAAAATCAAGATTCTTAAGTCTTACAAGAATACAATAATTTATAAGTTTATATAATATTCAGCCAAGAATTATTATATATATTCTTTCATAAATGTGGTTGTAACACATCAATAAAAAGTAAAGTAGGATGGCAGGTCAATTGTGCTATGTAGTTGAGCCATGCAAATCCTTTTTTATACACAAACTACAGCTCTTTTTTTCCTTTAAAATCATTCTATTCTTAACACAAATTCAATTTCAGTATGGCTATAAAAAATCCTCAAACTGCTTCAATGAAATATTTTTATATTTTCTTTGAGAAAAACATGCACAGATAGGTGCTTTTTCATAGGTTGAATAAAAGTGGGCAAGTACAGAAAGATTACCTTTATATATTTTAATGGATAATCAATTACCAGACCAAACATTAAAAGAATCTTGTACAAGAACTGAAAAATAACGAACATGAAGGTAAGGCAAAATCATTTAAAAAAATATGGAGCACTTAATGTATATTAAGTCATATGAAAACACTATAGAAAATTCCACCATATAGTTAATGAGTCCACACTAAATGAAACTCCTATACATTGCTACTAATCATACTTATAATTATACTTGACTCTTTTTGGAAGCAAAACAGCAGCTTACTTATGTGTGATTTTACCTTTTTTAAAAAAGGAGATAAATATCTAAAGAAAACATCCTATCAGAGGAAATATTTAAAATATCTAATATTAAATACTGAAAAGGTGTTCTTAAAAACAATGAAAAAATGTCTGATATCCATTTTATAAAAATGTTAGCACTTGTGATGATGTCTTAAAAACAGGCAAAATCAATTTTAATAAAGTAAACTAGCAAATTAAAGCTATATTTTAGGGTTTTTTTTTTTGTTTTTTTTTTCAATTAAAAATTAACATTCCAGGGGACACGATTTGGTTTGCTACCTCAATCTGTGCTCCCTGAATGCAAATCTAAGATAGCAAGTAAACACCTTTGCGGCCTTGCCAAAAAAAAAGTTAGGATTCTGGTAATTTAACTACAACATTCTTTGTATACTTTGTAATTCTTGATTTTCACAGAATTAACAGGCAATATAGGATGAGGCTATTAGTGTATGCAATCTATAAAACCCAATATTCTTAAAATACTTAAAGGATGATAATACCATAAGATACTCAACTTAGCATTGTTCAAAAGAACTAGTTCTTACTCTCTAATTTTTTTGGGGGGAAATACTTCTATGCTATTAAAAATCAATCCTAAATGTTTCTGAAAAATGAAACTGTAAAAATATGAGTTTCATGATATTTAAGATTTGTTTTTTAATTTTTTAATCACATATTATGAACTGAATAACCATTATTTTCAAAGAAATCCATTCTAATTTAAATCAGTTACAGGTCTCCAGCCTGAAATGCCAGGAGAATTTATGTACTTCTTTACCTATCAGTAACACAATACAAAGAAAACTATTAAAAAATAAAAACACTTTGGGGGTTGTGAGAAACAAAGTATTAAAGTTATATTTGACCATCAAGTGATAACACTATTTTATTTATAATTCCATGTCACCATAAATTTACAAAATTCTTTATAAGCACTAATCAACCCTAAATTACTATAAAGATACACTGATGAGCAGTGCTTTTAGAAAGTATTCTTAAATACCTTAATATGTTACAACTGCTATCTGCATCCCAACTAGCAAAGATCTAAAACAAAGTATTAATGGAATAATTTAAAAGGTACAGGTATTTATTTATGCATTGGCCAAAAGCTATTGTGGGCCAGTAACTATTATTTAGAGATAACAATGCATTTGTTATGATGCTCTGGCAAGGAGTAAAATGCTATGCTAAGCCAATTCCTTCAACCAAAGCTAACTTTTTAACTTGTTAGGGCCTCTGACATGAGTTAATAAGGACTATTTTTCTGCCTTGACTTGTATCTGACCAAAGCAACAATGACTTTTGAATCAATAATTCTGATTTACAGAGTATTACATATAAACTAAATTTAAAAACCATATGACATAAAAACTTAGTGATTAAATAATTTTACTGAATAGGTTTTTACTTTTCTTTCTTAAGCATGAATCTCAAAAGGCAGTTTTATCAATCATATTTATAGTAAAATATAGAAACTACACAAATATTAGAGACAAAAATATCCACGAATGGAAAGCCATCAGTATTTATATTTTAAATCCTAGTGGTTTCCTTAGATGTCAATTTTTATGTAACGGTAATACAATCATTTTAAAATTATTAGGGAAAATTTGTGAATTTTTTTAATTTACTTTTTAAAAATTAATAAATGTTTGATGTTCTAAGATTTGAACATTTTCACTCTTCAATAAAGCTTTAAATAAACAATATATGAATGGCACAAAATCTACTATATAAAAAAGCACATAAAAAAGGGGTTTTTATATCTTTGATTTCTATTTTAGAAAATCTACTAGACAAAAGGAATAACTACTTTGGAACACAGAAAAAGCAAAAAGAAATGAAAACATTAGTTTTAAAATCCTTGTTTGTAACCATGCAATTTTAAAATATTGGGGTATATATTTTTTTCCACTACAGCTAGTAATACATGCAGATTCATGGTTTTGCATTCCAGACTCTTCATAGAGGTGCATGTATAATTCTGTATGTTTTTAAGGGTTTATACATGCATATTGTTAATTTCCATTTAAAGTGTTTAACGTTGAAATATTCAACTTTGGGTTAATGAACAATATAACATATAAATTATTGTTTTTACATGAAACTTCCATTTTAATGAATTTAATATTAAAAAGATTACTTCAAATCTATACTCGTAACACAGATTAACCTTACCTGGAAGATAATTCTTCATAATATACTCCATTCATAATATAATTAAAAGAAAAAAATCTGCTCATATAGAAGCAAGAATAATACAGTCATATTTGCTTTTAAATGACATATAAAATGAGCATAGGATGTTATCAGAATTCATATTAATTTTAAGAATATTTAATAATTTTTTTGCAATTTAAAAAGAATGACAAGGTTATTTTAAACTGAAAAGCAGATACCAATTAACTTTTTTGTCATCAACATCTCCAAAATAAAATGCCAATAATACTTTTGCAAGAGCAATAATTAATTTTAAATTATATTTTTCCTTTGCAATGAATTCAAAAATCACTATTTTAAAACCACTCAGTAGTCTGGACAAAACAAATAGAACTTACCCTAGCTGTGTCTTTCCAATAACATCACAGAAGTTATGCACTCCGTGACTGTTACTGGGCTTCAAATAACAATTTTCCTGGAATGAATTCTCTAGTAACCCTTACCTCACTGTGAAGGGAAGTGTGGAATTAGTGGGGAAAGTGTAATGAACTGCAATATTTTATTTCATTTTCCAGTGTCTATCATATTCAGTACCAACCATAAGAATCTCGTTATATTATTTAATACAAAGAAACAAACTTGGCAGTAAAAGCTACCTATCAATGATCCAATGGAAAAGGAGCATTTGTATATTTTGTACAACATATCATCGAAATCCTTTGAAGTGTAATTGTTGTTGTTAATATTCTTACCCTGTTGTGAAAATGCTCTGCATTAATGTAGCACAGACTTGTTAAGATAACATAGGACCATGCTGAGAGGGTAATATTTATAGAATAGCCAGTGCCAGTACCATAGATCTCTTTATTAGACAATGGTTTCTTTACTTAGAGTGTTATTCTGTATAGTACTCATAAGCTGATTTTTCACATTAGTAAAGATGAGATAATAAAATAAACCAGAAACAATGAATTTCATTAAGAACCAAACCCTTTTAAAATGCAAAGTGAAATTTTGTCATATTCTTTGGTAAACTAAGGGGAAAAAGGAACAATTACCAAAAAAAAAAAAAAAAAAAGGAACTATTACATCTCTTTTTAAGGTTACGTAAGTGGGCAATCTTTTATTTATTTCTAATATGTATTAAATAACATTACTATACCAAAATGTAAAATTAAAATACTGAATCATTTTTAGCAGAATTTAATATAATATTTCATCTTTAGATTTCCTGGCACAATTAAGTATATGAAAGGTAATGTGATGTATATTCTGTTCTTTAAAAAGCTCTAAATGCCCCAAAAGGCTTATCACCCTGATTACCAAAACACCTGAACTCAAAAATCTCAAGGTATTTGAATATCCTATTTATAATCTTACAAATTCAGTTGGCACAGAATCCATAAAATCAGTTTTTAATCAAGAACTGTGTATTTTGCCTGCATTCATTTTCCCAGTTAGTCAGCAGTTTTCTAAATCATTTAATATAGCTCCTCACTGGCAGTTTCCCTGTTGAAGTGTCACTATGCTAATTTGTCCATTATTGCAAGTAAAAGTCATTAATTCAAAATGATAATTTTTGTTTGTAGAAAAAGCATCTGCAACTCATCTAATTTGATCTATTAAGTAAATGTAGAAGAATGTAATTTACTAACTTATGTTTAGTGATCACGTTGCCTATATTTTACACAATCTAGAAAATCATCTAGAAAGCTGGGTTCTCTCTTTGAACAACCACTAGATATTTAAACAAGACAGTTCCGCAGTCATTCTCCCAGGGCAATAGTCAATCATCAAAATAAAGAAATAAATACTATCTCAAAATGAAACTATCTTCATTATCTTTCAAGTTATTTACACTAATTAAGAAAAGACAAAAGGTACGTTTGTAATCTGTGAATACAGGAAATGACAAATACTTGGCATTCAGTATATTAAATTTCACTATAGTTGAGCTAATCCCAAATGCTTTACTTTCCTTAGAACAATATTTCTCTAACAAAAGTAAAATATATTTTAACAATATAATTTTCAAATATAAATTATCCATTTATGGTGCCTTGATTATTTTATCTCATATACAAGCTCCCTCTGCAGGTAATAACAAGGGTTAGCAAAAGTATGTGAAAGATGCAGACAGTTGCTTGCATAAAAACGCAGGCAATTTAAACACCATTTTATAGAATTAGAATTATCTAGCATTGTTACTTCCTCTTTAACAATTATCTGATTAATATAACTGCTCCTAAAAATTTGTTGCTCAATACGATTATTCTTGTCCTCCAACCTGGTTAAGAAGGCAGCTTTAGCAGGCAGGATACACAAATTTCCACAAAGTCACCTAATAGCTACTCATACAAAGCATATTTAAAGGAAAAGGAAACATTACCTTGCTTACACAGCACCAACGTGAAATGACAGACCACCCAACCCATTTATCTGATTCATCTTTTGAATACAAGTAAACAAAGGTGGCATCTTAGGATCTATACAGTGATGGATAAGCAATCTACTTATATGAGTGCAGTAAGTACCAAACTACGTTTTCTTAGCATTTTGAGTAAATCTAAAACTTAAACCTGAAGAGTATTTACTTTTGAAAAATAAATTTGTATATTTTCATGAACTCAATTCAAAAAAAAAGGAAAATAAAAGCTGATTTGGATTACAACATGCTCTTTATCCTTCTATAGCATTGTTTCAGAATTTGTTTAGATTTCAGAATTTTAGATTTCTGTTACTCAATATCCTTTCACCATATTCCTTCCTCGAGATAACAGTAATAGAGTGCTTCTCTGACAAGGGAAGGAAAAAAAAAATTAAGAACAGTTTCAAGGTCTTGGAGGGGGACTATGTTCCCAAAAAAATGTTGCTGGAGAATGTTTGATGCCTCCTCATTTAAGAATTCTCCCTTCCAATATATACACACTATTTTTAAAACAGGTAAGCTGTGACGAGAAATTTAAGGCAATCCAATTGTCCTACGTATAAATGAATTGAGAGGCTTATATAAAGTGATTTTTTTTAAATTAATATTCTTATTAAACAAATGAAAACTGTAAAAGATATGCTAACTTTATGTTAAAACGTACAGAAATAGGTATCAGAGAAATAGGTTATATTCTCTTTTCCAATGAAACAACAAAAATAAGGTAAGGAGAACAGCAGCAAATAGTGTTTTTAGATATTCTTACTTAAGAGAAATAAATCAAACTCTGTTTCACTTATATTTTAAAAATCTAGACTATAAACGTAGTTTAAAACCAGTAAAGATTTGAAGCACAACTTCAAATGGGTATAATAGCACCTGCAGCAGAAAGAGCACAGGGATGACCGGCGTGTTGTGCATCTATAAGCGATCAAGTGGCAGCACATGCTATCCAAATATTATCTTATTCATAACAGACAGACCTCTGAGAACGGACAAAAATAGTTAAAGGTTTAGGAAGTGAAAATGCTTAGGAAATAATAATTTTAACATCATTTTTATTTCTTGATGCATATGAAGCAAAAAGTGTTAATTATGCTCATCTTTTTAAAAATGGAAAATTATCTTAAAGTATATCATTTAATGCATTACATTCTCATTATTGTGTAAATATGTAACATTACCAAAATTATTGTTTCCCAAACAGTCCTGGATATTAACCATTGGAAAACCAGGAATTTTAAGAATTAAAATACACCACAGGCATCCTGAGATTAAGAACACAAAGATGAGTGATAAAAATGCTATATAAGAAATGCCTTCTGTAATTTCTAATCAATAGCCATAGTACCAAACACTGAAAATGGGTAGGCTTCTAAGGTTAAAAAAAAAAAAGAAAAGAAAAGAAATTTCTGCATGGAAGGTACCAATGAAACTTTTCTGGGTATTAAAGAAATAATAATTCCAGATAGAAATACTTTGCTTGGAAGTGAAAACACAGGGAAATAATTTTCAATATGATTCTTTCTCTTATAAATTGTAGTTGAGAATTGATTAAATAAAAGTAATCTACATAAAACAAATATTATATCAAATAAGACCTTGAAATGATTCAAGTTGTATGGAGAACTGCTGTCACAGTACTCATAATTTTAAAAATAATGATTAAAATTAGACCTTACTTTATGAACAAAACAGAAAATGCTCTTTTGATCCATCTTTAGACAGACACTATTTACTATCCTCTACAAGAAAAAGCATTAGTGAAAAGCAAGGTCACCAAGCCAACCCGGGGAAGCCAAGATCCACCTTTGACTGCAATTAGGGTTAGATTGTTCTGTCATGTAAACCCAGAGCAATAATCAGTTTGAGATGTGGACTGATGTAAAAATACCTACACAAAGGATGCAAAGTATAGACAGTACAAGGAATTCCAGACAGGAATACCTTAGGGAGCAAAATAAAGACCAAATAAGTCATACCATTTTCAAAATCAGTTTAAAAAGATACCTTTAATCATACATATTTTATATGATTTTTTAGCCAGTAACTCTCAACAAATATCAATATACAAATTAACAGAATATAAATTGTGTTTTTATATATATGGGCATGTATTTAATCAAGAAAGATGTTGGAGTACTATCTAATAACTGAAAGAACAAAGCTAAGTCCTTTTTTTTCTTTTATTCTTTTATTTTATGGTGCATTCTTATTCACTACTATGATGGCTAAAGATTTTGTTATTCATCCAGAAAAAGATATAGGGTGGTATCACTTTTTGTTTTAACAAAATAGTAAGTTTTGAATTTATGCAAAGTCTAAATCTAACAACCTTTTCACCTTCTCCCATGTCTCATGTCCAAGAACTAAAAGTTCATTTTTATGTTTCTTTTTTTCTACTAACTCACTTAAAAAAAAAATCTTTTCGAAGTGACAGTACATTTTAAAATGGAATTAAGACTTGGTCACATACTTCAGAAAGTTAAATTTTGCTTAACCTACTTGCTTTGCAACCTTTTATTTCTATTTTTATTAAACTATTGAATCTATCCTAAAAAGTGTTCTGCAAATATTTTTGTTTTAAATAGGATTATTTTGGGACACCTAATTTAGACACTGAAATTCAGAGATTAAGGTGTAATCCCTATGTGTGAATTTTAATGTTTAAAACGTACTCCTCACAGATTGGAGAAATCAATGACAAGACCAACAGGGCTCTTTTTGCTCAGCATACTTTTTCTTGTCAGGTAGTGATTAATGCTGTGCTCTGTAGAGGGAGACATTACATCCGGGTTAAAACAGACTGAAATTTTACCCTCAGGCAGAAATCTGATTTAAACATCTCTATTTAAAGTGACATTTGTCCTCCCTTTTCAACTGGTTTCCCCAAAAATTCCAGGAAGTTGACTTCATGACCTAAAAACAGCTGGGTAGTTTCGAGCAGTTGTGCCTATTCTTGCACTTTGGTAAATCTGGGTGCCAGAACGAATCAAGGTGGTAATAAAACAGGTGCCTATCTATCTGCTATGAGAGATTCCATGCCATTCTATTGCTACAAGAATTTAAGATTTCAAATTCGGTATAACTCTAGAATCAGTAATAAAATTATTAAAATGCATTTGTTGCTGATAATAGCCTTGTTATCCCTCCTGATAGACTGCTTTTTTTTTTTTTTTTTTTTTTTTTTACTGGAAAGAGTCCTTTATTCTCAATCTGAGCATAGACTGAATTCTTTTGATTCATAAAATTTCATCTGATATTTCACTGCACTGATGTGAAATATAAACTGATTGCAAATTCTAGAAATGTAGAAAACAACTACTTAAACCTCTAAAGATTACAAGAATATGTAAGCGAAAATAATTTCTTGTATGTCAAAGTCACATGCAATAGCTTCCATTTAAAAAATGGAAAGAAAAAAAATTGTTCACACAAGTCACTTAGTAAAAAAGATGCACACATATTAAAACAAATGCCAATATTCTTACACTGTTGAAAGATGGTCATTTTTGATAAGCAGTTTAGACACTGCTGGCAAGCTTCTACTAAGCAAGGTAATCTAATTTCTTTTGCTTTTCCACGTAAATTGATTTTTTTTCTTTTAGCCATTCTGGTAATTGGACAAATTTATACCACTGTGATGGGATTTTACTTACCATCACACAATGCATAAAATCCTCTTCAAAGACAAACTATATTACTTCATAAAACTGCATTTTTGTTGTAATTAAACAAAATGTATTTAAACTTGCTCTGTGCTTTGGAAGCAATCAATAGCATATTGCTGTAAGCTGTACTTCACCTGCAGGTGTTAAGCACTTGGTTCCTTCATTCAGACATTTTTTTTTTTTTTTTTGCCAAATATGGGCATTTTTAAAAATTGTTGAATAAGAATACATTAGAAAGTATTTGCAAATTATTCTCTACTTTTACTATACCAGATAAATGACCTATAAAAAGATTTTTAAGTATTTTAGGTTGATTAAGACTTCTTATGACACAATGACTCACCTACAAATATCTACTTACAGCAAAATAGCATTAATGGGTTTTCAAAGTTTAAAACATAAACTTCAAACATATACTAAATTCAAAATGCCATACTGAAGCACTAAATAAAATCTAAATAAAATTTAGGAATGACAGCTCCTTTAGAAGTTATCACTTAGGGTTTCTAATTCCCTAAGTCCAATAATTAACTCTTCATCTCTGTTAAACAATTTCCTTAAGCTTTTTCTTAAAGTATTAAAAATAATAATAATCACTACTTGATCGATATTTCAGAGCATCTTGAGTGGCAAAAAAATATTTGAGAATAGTCTATTTTTGTGATAACATCAAGCATAATTACAGTAATCTAGATAATTAAATACTTTTCAACCTTTCAACCTTCAATCTTAAAGAATAGTTTGAAGAGATGAATATTTGGGTGGGGTTATAAAATAGTGTTAGGTAAGAGACGTTAGTTAACCTATATCTTTTAATATGGCTAAACTGTTCTGGAAAATAGGGACAAAACAGTTACCTACCTATTTAGGTAATTTCCCTTTTTTAACACTGCATCAAAATCATTAATCTGCAAAGTTCTTAGCTATGCATTTTTGCAAATAATTTAATGAACTTTTAAAAATAATTATGCATTTTATTTCTAAAACTTAACTTGAAATTAATTCCACTTTAGTTTTACAAGCACCTTTTCTGCAGAAAAACAGATAGATGTCAAATGTTATACTCCTTCCTTCAAGACTCCAAATCAGATACAATGAAACATCAATAGGCAAAAGTGCTACAGTCTTTGAAGAAACTTTTTAAAAATAAAAACAGCAAATCTTATATAAACCTGTTTCCAAAACATTCCTGATCTAAGTACATTTAATGGGTATAGTTATGAATCAGCAATTGGGCGAGTGGTACAGATAGTGCTAAAATGAAAACAGAGATTTCTCTCAGAAACAAAGGTGTTTAGCCATATCTAGAAATAAAGTATAAGCTCTCTTCCTTCCATGCTACCTATCAAGAAGCTATGTGTTATTTGAATATTTATTCCAAACTTTGTTCATATAAATATTTTGATAGAAAAGAGAGCAATAACATTTTATGACTACGGTTTGCAGATTTTATTTACCTCTTGACCTTCCCCACAAGACTAAATCTTATATCACATATTTCTGTATTACTTAAGACATTAGTATTTTAAATTTTAAATAAAAAACAGAATGCTTCCATAATGAACAAAGACCTAGCCCTAAGTAAACTTTGGTTTTAAAGGTCTCCTCTTGCTCATTTTAGCCCCCAAAAGCCTGGTGTTAACATTTCTGTTGGTTGTGAAAACTGCAGCAATAAAAACTCCAACTACTTGTCTTAATTTAAGACTTGTAGTACTGCATGTGGAATCCGTATATTTATATTAGTTTTTATAACATTTGGAAGTTTTGTTTCCTTTGATGTTAGTCCATTAATAGAGCAGAGTAAAATGTCTGGAAAAATTATATTTATTGGAAATTCTCAAGTCAAAACCTGAAGTAATTGGTTTGTTCTACCCCTTATGATTCAATATTCTGATTTCCCTAACTACCTGCTCCCAAAGCTACCTGAATTTCTAAATTCATTTTCTGTTGCCAACACATATTATAGCCCACAGTGATTGAAAATGGCAGCTGAAGTGCTTCTACAACACATTAATTTTTCTCTACTCCAATTTTAGCATCTAAATTTTGAAAAATCTGTTCACTGCATTTTACACCTTTGGTGATTTGCTGAATTCAAGATCACCATCATGTAAAATGAAGAGCAATATTTCAAGACAATTTTTATATTATCACTAATTGCTCAAAGGATAATGTGTTTTCTTTATAAAACTCTGCATTCAAAGCAGACTAGTTAACAGCAACTTAAGTGCAATAACAGTAATTACATTAATGTGGGCTTTTTTACCACTAAGTACTTAGAAACTGAAGGGATCAGATAAATAAACATCATAAAATGATTTGAGGGTAATGGTATCTAATTTGAATGGCACTAAAAAGTCATATCTCAATCTGAAAAAGAAATGATCATCCTATTAACAAAAGACTAAAAATGTCAGTCAATTAATGCTTTTTCCTACAAAATTGATATACTACAGAGTTCATTTTCACTATTAAAATAAAAACAAGGAGTTTTTTTGAACATTAGAAAAAAATACCTCCACAAAAGAAGGGATATCAATTCATGTTCCAAAGCAACCAACCATGGGAGGCAAAACTAAAAAATAAGGGCCTAAAATCAAAACCTTCCTTGAAATTAATTTTCATCTTAAAACTAGGTTTTATAAAATCTTAAACAAAACCAATTCTTTCCTAAAAGTTGAAGATAAAAGTTCTGCTCCCATGACCCATATGCTCTCTATAAAATGACCCAAGTACTTGTTCTTCTTACTAGTTTCTTCATTCAGGAACAGAGTTGTTAAAAGAAATGCAAAGAACTTATCTCTCTGCAAATGTAAAAAAGCAAGAGCAAGCAAGCTATAAATACAAAAGTAAACCAACTTTAAACTGAATACTAGAGCTTACAGTTTTTGCTAAAATACAAAGATTTTTAAGTAAGACCATTTGATATGTAAATAGAATTATCCCTATTTATTATTCTTAAAAATTTGGGTCTTTATCACTTAGAAATCTTTTTTCAAATTTATGTTTGCAATAAAAGTTGTGTTAAAGTTGATGTTGAAAGTTTTTAATTTTCACAATCTTCCACTGACTTTTTTCCTATTCATTTAGCATTATATTAAAAATAAAGTTTCCTAGGTATAGAAATGAGTATCCTCACAAGATATCAATTGTTTTATGGGTTTATTAAAAGTCTTTTTCATTTCACTAATTTAACAAAGTGTAGACCCTAGAAAAGTATAAAGTTAGAAGGAAAGACTTTCTAACACTTCCACTGAAGGGTCCCCAAAAGACAGGCAACAGTGACTATCATAAAAGGTCACTCTTTTTCTAGGAACAAACCATTTATCAATAGAAAATAATTGTCTTGCGATTTGCAAGGGCTCCACAGCAATAGACAATGTTTTTCACTCACATAATTACAAAACAGTAAAAGTTCAGAAACACAGCCTGAATCCACCTCCCCATTTTTACCCTTTACAATTCTCATTGCCCTTTGGGCCTCTGCTTGGAAGCAAATGGAAGACAGGCTGAAGTTTTCTCAATTGCGCTGAAGCTAAGAAACCTTTGATATGCTAATAGTCCCCTTCAAACGGTAAGAATTCACACTTGCATTAATTCAAACAATTTGTGCGCAGAATGATGTGAAATGGCACCTCTTTTGGAAGCAAGCAACAAAAGGAGGGAATCGGAATGTCTGATGAAATTAAACAACAGAGCGTTTGTTCTGCAGTACTCTTTTCTATCGTGCATAAATTTCTTGGGTGGAGGTTGAGACGACAAAAAGTCCCTTATCACACCTGAACAGAAGTAGACCTTCTTATCAAGGGTTTCGAGTATTTTAAGGATCCTAAGTTTAAAGTTACCTTTACCTGGGTCAAAAGGGTCCCATCACAACTTGAAATGTAGCCTGCCAAAGACACGGCAAAAACTATTCCACTTTTCTGCTATGGACGTACATTATTAGTTCCTATCTTCTAAGGTTTGCTTAGGATCAAAACCGATTTAGTAAGATATATCCCAACAGGTAATTATTTACCAAATGGATGTGACTTTCTTCATTGTGCAACTCGAGTTGAGCAAAGAGCAAACTCGGTGGGGCCCTTTCCAGAAATAAGCGCAGGGAAATAAATGAACTAACTACGTCGCTAAATTTACGCCTCTGGAAAGAGGAAAGAGAAGTACACATACTGCAAAAATGCAGAAGAAAATCTAAGAATTGACGGCGCGGTGGGGAGGAAAGTGCCTTGGAACCTGGTCTTTGTAACGGGAACCATATGGTTGGTGGCTGCGGCTCAGACGCTTCCAGGCTGCTTGGAGGAGCTGCTAAGCAGCCTGACACCTTTCAAGAAACAGGAGGAAAACATTTTCTCGGTCTGAATCTGAGACAACAGTTTGTATCAGGAAGAACGGTATGAGGGGGGCCAGAAAAGGGGTAAAGAAAAAGGGAGGAGTCCCTAGAACGCCAGGAAGGGAGAAAATAGACACCACAGGATTTATCCCTCCAACCATGCTTTTAGAGGACAGAGTGAACAGAGAATTTTAAAAAGAAAGATATGTTACTCAGCATCCGCTCAGAGACACTCTGGTATTAAATAAAGCTTCCAGCCACTTCCCAAACCCAAACCCCGTAGAGTTCCGAGAAAGTAACAAACTTTACTGGTCCCAAGCGAAAGAGTCCTGCATGCATGCCTCTCTCTCTCCATAGGGCAGAGCGCTTTCGTCTTTTGCCTCGCTCTTGCCCCTCCGCCAGAGGATCACCCCAGCCAATAAAGTAGGAGATGCTCCCTTAGCCCGGAGGTCTCCCCTGTCCTCGCGCCCCTCCCCACCCTGCCTCCCTATCCTAAAAGCCAGCCACCCCGGGAGCTCCCATCCCTGCAGTCAATCCAGAAGCCCACACCCGTAACTTCTCCCGTAGGCCCAGCGCGGCCCGCTGCTGCCCTCTCACTGCGGGTCGGGGAGGCTCTCTGCCCTCCTAGCTGTCCGCCGGATTCCGGGCCCCGCCACCCTCCCGCCCCGTGCGGCAGCCAGGGCAATGGCAGCCCGCCGCCCCTAATCGTTGCCAGTCTCAGAACCCGCCCGGCCACATCTGGCTGCGCTTTCCTGTCATCCTCGCCTGGCCACACCACCTACACACCAAAAAGAAAAAACAACAACACGCAACAGCTCATCCGAGCCCTCCCCCACCGTCCACGTCCCTTTAACTAGCTTGCAGCACTTGCCCTCCCCGCTCCACTTACTGGCCGGGACTGGCCTGCCCGCAGGGGTTGGGAGGCAGCAGGGGCGCGCTCCCGCCCGGCCTCTGGCTGGAGCACCCGGAGCAACCCCGCCAAGAATGCGCCTCCCACTCCCAGCCGGGCTGTGAAAGGGCCAGCAGAACCTACCGACCCCAAGCATTTAGGAAATTTTAAAAAATATATATATATATTTTAAAGCACAACCCAATGTTACTGCGCACCCCCCCGCCCCCCCTCCCAGCCGCCGCCCCCGGTAAACAGATTGATGCCTTGAGTGTTAAAATAGGCTCCACGAGAAAAGAAGATGCAGGCTGGACCGGTCTGAGAGTTCTTCGTATCGATTTCTAAGAGGAGGTGGGAGGAGAAGAGGGAGGGGGCGAGCAGCCCGAGCTAGCGAGCGTGGGGTCTCCCCCTTGGCCCGGACGAATATAAACAAATAGTCGAGCTCGAACTAACCGGCGGCTCTCCACCTCCAGCATCCACCCCCGGGCAGGAGGCGCAAAGCAAACAGGTCTCCGAAGCCCGGCACAGAGGCACATTGTTCGCTCCCCCGGCTCTTACCTCGGTCTGCGAGCGCGCCCCGGGGGAGGGCCGTCTGGCTTGGGGGCCGCGCGGGGAGAGGAGCAGAGGGCAGCGACAACCCCAGCCGGCGAGGGCCGAGGCCGGCCAGGAGCCGGCCGCGACGAGCTGAGCGCGTCCCGGGCGCCGGCCGCCGAGTCCGCGCGGGAGGCAGCGCCGCGGCTCGCCGGCCGGACACGGCGCCGCTGCTCGGCGCGTCCTCTTGCTTGGCCGCTGCCGCCGCCTCCTCCAGCCAAGCAGCCAGCGCCGGGCGGCTCCTGGGGTTAAGTCAACATTTTCCCGCAGTTTCCCACACGCCGCTCCGCGAGAGGAGTCTTTCACAAACACGCTCACACCCCAGACCACACGCTCCCTTTAAAAAAAAAAATTTTTTTTTTTTCAAAAACCAGAGCAAAAGGGGTGCTGGAGGTTAAAAAAAAGCCCGGCAGAGGTGCGCGGACTTGGAAGTCCCCTCAGAGCGGCGGTCGCGGGGGGGGGGGGGGGGCGGGGGTAGACGACCAGACGCTGGCGGCGCGAGGCCAACTCAGTTTGTCAGGCGAAGCCCCTCGGCCCGCGGTCCGCGCCGACCATCCCTCGAGCCGACCCTGCGGCCTGGGGCAGGAGACAGCCCCTCCTCACATTTCAGGTCTCTGGGCCGAGGCTGAGCGGCGGCCGCTGCCCCACGAAAGGCTGAAGGCGAGGAGTCGGGCTCAGGTAAGCAGAGAAGAGAAGGGACGGGCTACACCACGCACAGCAGCAGAGGGGAGATATCCCCCTAACAATCCCAAGGAATTCTCCGGTAAGCTCCCGATTTCGCTCCGGCACCTCTGCGTGCGTGTGTGAGCAGAGAGAGAGGGAGAGGGAGAGAGAGCCTGAGTGAGAGGGAGAGAGAGGGAGAGAGACGGGGGAGTACGAAGTCCTGACACAGACTCTCGGTGAGGTCTGAACTGGAGTCACCTCCAGCCTCCTCCTCCTCAAATCCTCACCTACCCCCATCCCCCCGCGCGCGCCCTCGGAGTTGGACTAATCATATAAACATATTAACGTGTGCACAAGCAAAGGACAAATCTCTCCCTCCTGATTTTTCCAGCAAGGGGCTCAGGCAAACTCAAAAGAAGATTACAGGCAGCTAAGTACAAAACGTGGAGCAGATAATCTATAACTCATTGCCGCCCAATGGCCATTTTCCACTCCATTTGAGCAGCTGCGGCGCCGGTGCGCCTGAGCTGGGGGAGGGGGAGCGAAAGGGGACACTTACGGACTCAAGCCGTTCGAGCGCTGGTGGAGGTGGCCGAGCAGCCACCCAAGGACAGGCCGGCCCTGGCTCCAGCCCGAGTCCGCCGGCCGGGCGGCCGCAGGGCTGTCCGGGTGGCGGCGGCGGTGAGGGGCGCGCGCGCACGGCCGCGGAACGCGCCCGAGAGGCGGCCTGCGCCGGCCCGCGCCCCCTTCTCTCCCCTCCCCTCCCCTTCCCTCCCCTCCCCGGCGGCTTGCGACCTCCCCACCACCTGGCCCCGGGACTCCGCATCCATTCTTCCTTCCCCACCCCCACCAATACACCCGTCCTGCCCCCACCCTCCAAACTCCACTTACTGCGCGCTTCGTCCTCTGCGCGCTCTACTGGCGCACGCTCTCCATCCTGTCCACACACACGCACTTTAAAAAATATTTATTTTATTTCTGGAATGGGGTGAAGGGTATTTGGGAGAACGCGGCAAAGAGCAGCGCTCCAGCTTCCGAGTCGGGTCGCAAAGGGCTGCCGAAAGGCTCGAGTTCCCCCCGCAACCCCTTCCTCCAAGCCAAGGAGCTTTTCTCCTTGCCTGGACTTGGAAGAGGCGCCCAGGATGCGTCGTTTACCCACCCAGTCTCCAGGTTTTCTCTCTTCTCCACGCACCGAGCCGGAGGCCCCGAAACTTTTAGTTTCCGCAGCCCTCCTTTTGTGTGACTGCTCGGAGGAGAAAGAACGTCTGTTAGCCTTGGTCGCCTCCGTCCGGCTGCGGCGCGCTGGGGGGACGCTCCAGGGTTAATGCGTCTTTGATACCTGAGATTTCCGGCGCGCACGTTAATGAAAGTTACTTTTTTTTTTTTTTAATTGCGATGACTTTTTCTTTGTAGTTACGTAGAGCTGGCTAAACTTTGACTTTGACTATATTTCACAAGACTGTTTTGTTTTTGATTAAGCCCACTAGGATAAGCAAAGGAAGGAAAGGAGACTACAGGGTTCTTTACTCGCGAGTGCATTCATCGTGCTATTCGGTCTGTTTCCCTCATTTCCTTACATTGAAACTGCTTTTGCTCTTGTCCTCTGAACACACTTCCTTGCCCCCTCTCTGTAGGCACTGTCAGCAGACAGCCAGAATTAAGAGTACAGACCACGACAGGGCAATCACGCTTGAAAAACATTTAAAAGCGAGTTACGTGTCCTCGTGCGTGCGAGGAAAATCAAACCTGGATCCTTTTTTAATTACCACATTCTGGCCTGAAAGTGACGAAGTTCTCAGATGTATTCCTAACTCACTGATTTTACTAATGAATGCAGCCATCATTTAAAGAAGCATGTTTGCACTGGTTTCCAAGAAAAACTGATACACCAATATTTGAAACCTCTAGATGATAGGATGAAATTTAAACTTCTTGGCTTTTTGTAGCTGCGGGTGTATTGCAGTCATCATCCTTCAAAAATTTCAAACAATAGTGTTAGTAAAATGTCAACAGCAGATTGTTCAAAAGACATGAAGACTCTAAATACGTATTAGTATTTTGGCAGAAAGCCAGATATTGTAGTGCTAGACTAAATCCACTATTGGTTAAGTTTGTTGCCTGTCTTGTAAAAATCATAAGTTAAAAGTACATACATGTAAGTAAGTGAAGCATGTTTTTGGGGTCGATCCATTATAATTCACAGATCAAAACAAGAATCTGATTACCAAATTTCTTTCTACTTGATGAACTGATGTTTTAATGTTCTCACCATTACAGAAGAAAAGAGAAGCAACTTAAGAGCATTTGGGCTTTAAAACACCACACACTTCTATTTGGAATTTCTTAGAGCATATAATACAAATATCATCAATGCAGCATATAGTTTTGCCTAGAAAAAAATGCACTTATGCAGAGCTGGTGTGAAGCCTTACAATGTACCTAAGTTTTTACATCTGTCAAAATGTATACATACAACAGATCTACATAGGCAAATTAAATCAGGCTACTTAAAGTAGTTGGGGAAAAGGCAGAAATATAGAATTCTCAGACCTCAGAAGTCATTTTTATCATGGTATTCTTTGGAATTTAAAATTATTTTGTTTGGGAATGTAAATCAAAATTAATATGTGAAATTGATAACAATTTGCCTTTACCAAAAATGTTAGCCCCTTCTTTTGTTCATCCTTGAAGGATTTTCAGCCACCTGGGCATGATTCACAAGAAATCCCAGTGAATGCACAGATCAGTCTAATCCTATTTTCTTTTGGGAGGCAGAAATTGGGCTGAAGTTTTTATTTAATAAGCTTAGTAAGTAATCAATAGAAACTTTTGCCTGAATTAGGGTAGCCATATGTTGGCTCATTTACTTATTTATTTAACTCTCACGGAGATAATCTTTGGAATCACCTACTGTCTAACTTTCATAGGTCTGATACCCTTTGAGGCTCAGGACACAGTGAGTCATTCTCTACTCTTGACTATACTACAAACAAGAGGAAGATGCCTGGGAAGGGGAAGGAGTTGTCGGAAGAGAGTTAAAACTATTGGGAGTAAATAATTCCCTCATGTAAATTTTTAATCTTAATTCAATAGGATGTGTATTTGTTAGTGTTCAAAGGGTTCAGCATTTTCATATAAGAATATAAGCATAATATGTACTAAAAGTTATAGCTAAAACTATTGCTTCTTTTTGATAATGTTTCAAATACTAAAGAATTTTAAAATCTTTCCTCACACTTTAGACATAATAGTGCATATTCATAGAGAAGAATTGAAGCCAGGCTTTCGACTGCATTGATATATTCAGGATTAAGCTGTTAGTCACAAACCTGCCATTACAAAGGAACACTTAAATGACACACACTACAGAGTATATCCACATCCAGAAAACATAATTTGCTTGACACTTCATGACAATTCAGAACATAATTTATAGCAATACAGGTGTTGTGGGAGAAAAAATAAAATGAGAAGCTTAATAATGTTTGCAGATGTTAACAAGTTAAGGGGAGTTGGAGTGTGTTATGCATTCCTTACAATCCAATCAATTTAACTGCTTGATCTATATTATTATTTAAGTAATGGCAAAATCGTTGACTTATTCATAATGCTTGCTAATTGTTTTTTAAAATAAATTCTACGAAGGGCTAAGGAAACACCCATTTCCATTTGTTTTATGTTAAATCAACATCTAACCACTCATGGTGATTTCATTCAAAGAAAACAGAAGGAACTCATTAGCTTATGTGGTTAGAGAGATTGATGGGCTTCAAACATTTTTAGCCATGCATGTTTTTTCCAACTGTAGAAACTCATGTTTTTAATTTAAGCAACTTTAAGAAACCAAACATTATTTTATTTAATGGGTTCACATATTTCTGATACAAAAATTAAACTAATTTTTAAAGCTATTTTACTATCCAAGCATCTTTGTTTAGAGGGAAGTGATGGGGTACTCTCAAAATATTCATATGCATAACAATAGTTTAGGTAATAAATAAAGAAAATGAAGAAATATGAAAAGAGATATGGTTACAAAATATTATGATCACTGAAAGCCAACAGAACACAGTAAAAAGCTTCTTCGTTGTCCCACACGGGCAAACACTATTCTAAAGCTAAGCCAGTAACAAAAGGGGCTATGATGGGGAGTAGATGCCAGGGCTTGGCAGTGGGTGGAAGATTGCCCTGGTCTCTGAGCCACCTAGCCATAGGGGGTTATATCCATGATGAGGAGTATATTTTGCCTCTGACTACAGCTCTTTGAGTTCTAAAATGAAACAAAATACAGACATAAAAATAAAATTTCATCCTAAATTTAATCATTTCCCTTTTCTTCATCATCACTGTTTGATGATGCTTGGTGCTGAAACTAGTTTTCTGTCTTCTAGAAAATAAACTGTTTTAAAGCTCTAGAGCAGATAAAAGCAGTATGTGAATACCAAACTTAACTAGAACTGGTTGAAAGTTGCTAGTTTTTCATTTTAGCTTTGCCATGCATGTGGGCAAAAAAGAAATCAAAACTCATTTTCCATGAGAGCAGAAACATCTGAAAGCATTCGGCAGAGCCAATAAGTTTTTAACTTCTCCCGGCTGTCTCTAGGCTGAATAAATCTTGTCCAAGCTGGCAAGCCCCATCCAAAATGTAGTGATGCAGTCTCCAAAACTAATGACAGTTTAAAGCATAGTATAAATATGATTATGATGTGCTTAATGATATTATTGAGCGGTATATAATCACGTATGTTATGAAATACCTATCATTTTGTAATTAATACTTGAAAAAATATCCACCAATATAGCTGAACATGACTGTTACTGTGCACTTGAGTGTTTATGTATGTTTAAGTGTATATAAAGGATTATATAATTTTCATACCATTACCATTATGATACTCAAAGGTAAGCAAATTTTAAAAAGATATTTCTCATCATCATTGTTACATTGAGTCTTTCACAACTAAAGTTAGTCTTTCCCATAGATTATTCCCGTTACTCTCATCAAGCCCGGCACCTTGAGGATTTTCTATAATTGGGAATTATAGATCTTATTTTATCATTCTTTCTGCCAAACCTCAAGGTATAACTAAGAATAGTCATTTTATACAAAGCTGTCTTTAACTTCTTATAATAATTATTAGCTTATCATGAATACTCATTACTAAATGTTTTCTTATTAAAATATGTGACTTAAAAATAGGCCTCTCATCCACTTTTTTTTTGTTTGTTTGTTTGTTTGGGTTTTTTTGTCTTTATTTTTCCCATCCACTTTTAATATATGCAAATGTCCACTTCTGTCATTTTAATTTCATCTTCATTTTAAAGATGAAATTTCTTTAAAATTTATTTAAAAATTGATGACGCTAAACTATGAGTAACCTAAATTTATATAGCTTTGTTTTTAATATAAAACATTTGAATGGACAGTCCTTGGTAAAGCATTATGTATTGTTTGGGTGTTAACAAAAGCAAAGCAATGATGTTGTTTGGGTGTGAACAAAAGCAGCTCCCCATTCATGAAATCTTAGCTCTTACAGGTAACCAAATAACAATGTCACAGAATAGTCTAAAGTGAATTTTTAGTGACCCTGGGTGTATGACTTGGATTAGTCATTATAGTATGGCAAAACTTGCAAAAGGCTTTTAAGAGGCAAGAAACTAATTCACAAATATCCTCTTTGCATTTTATAAGTTGAGTCAAAGATATAATTATATAAGTAATATATTTTCACAGTAGAATACATTAAAGTTTTCTTAATTGTATAGTATAAATAATATTTGTAATAAATGCTGTTAGTATTTTTTAAAGTGAATCTTTTTTTTAAGATTTCTTTTATTTATTTATTTCTCCTCACTCCCACGTTGTTTGCATTTGCTGTATCTGTTCATTGCATGCTCGTCTTCATTTTAGGAGGCACCAGGAACCAAACCCAGGACCTCCCATGTGGGAGGAAGGCACGGAATTGCTTGAACCACCTCCTCTCCCTGCTTTGTTAGGTCTCTCATTGTGTTTCCCTCCTTGTGTCTCTTGTTGCATCATCTTGTTGCATCACCTCACTGTGCTAGCCCATCGCATCAGCGCACCGTCTTGCTCATCTTCTTTAAGAGGCACCAGGAACCAAACCTGGGACCTCCCATGTTGTAGGCGGTGGCTCAATTGCTTGAACCACATCTGCTTCCCTGTTAGTATTTTTTATGCAAAACTTTTCCTTCCTGAAAATATTTTATACTTTTTTTTTTTTTTTTTCAGATTTTATTTACTTATTCATTTATCCCCCCTTGCTGCTTGTGCTCGCTGGGTCAGCTAACCACGCCATGCGGGCGGGCTTGCCTTCACCAGGAGGCCCCGGGAACCGAACCCGGGGCCTCCCATATGGTAAACGGGAGCCCTACTGATTGAGCCACAGCCACTTCCCTATACTTTAAAATATTGTGTAACATAGGATGTTTGACCATTTTATTGATCCTTCTGATTTTATAAGTTGTTACTAACATTCTTTACTCCCCTTCTCTGCTACCTTTTTTTTTTCTTAAAAAAAAAAAAGATTTCATTTGTTGTACATATTTTAGTGAAAATAAATTTGAGCATGTGGAAACTAGAAAGGCAATTTGCAAAGTGAAACACTGTTTTCTAAACCTAGCTCTCATCATACAGTTTCTTCATAAGTAACAGAATGTTTTCATCTCTATTTTCAAGAAAAATTTAAATCTTTATAAAGGTCACTATGAAATCAATCACTTAGGTCCTAGACCAAACAATGATGTAATAGGCATATGTTTTTGTGATCAGTAAAAGTGCATTAGAAAAGAATCACAGTTTTCTTTAAAATTAGCATACAAATTTAGAATCATATTAAAATGTCATTTATATCTCAGAGGAGGTACTGAAATGATTTGATAATGATAAGGTTTTGTTGAGCAATAGTCAACGAAAAAAATCAGAAGAAATGATTTTCTGATTTACATTAAAAATAAAAACATATAAAAAACCTCTGCAGCTATTCTACATTAAAAAGATATTCCCAAATCATCAGTTGGTAATATACTCTTGGAATTGCTTTGTTTTGGTAATGGAGGTGTGTTGAATTGAACTATCCATATTCTTATCCGTCTGTCCTGGTTACCAAAATCACATATTTACAAAATAACTGAGGAGGATTATTAGTGCTTTAAAAGAGTTCTCCCCTTCATTATGGAGATGTAATTTATGACACCAACTTAATTAGTACTATGTCCTTACTACCTGAATTAATGGCCCAAATTCAAACCACATATTTTTAATTGTTCAGACAACATAGGATATATTGCAGGAAAAACTAATTTCCTGTTTATTATCTAATGATAATTGAAACACAATAATGCCTTATAATATTGAAGATACAGCTATATGTGAAGTGGCATGTTTCAAAGAAAGAGGTCATGGATATGACATTAAAAATATTATGATTTGTCAAAATAAAATTAGAGAAAATTTGTGTAAGAATGTTTGCTATAAAATGTACATGTTCTGGAAACCCAAGAACGTGAACTATTTTAAATAATGCGGAGCCAAGGAAGACTCTCATTTATCATTTAAAATCCAATGTATGGGTAATCAAATAAGGAATCTGAAAAATATTTAAAAGAATAAATTTTGACATTTTCATATAATTACTTAATATTTACCTTCTCTCCATTGCCCTATTGCAAAATGATTTTATACATGATACGTATAAACTAAGATATTTTATGCAGGTGTAGACCTGATATGATTTGTTTAAATGGAATATTTCTATACAAGAGAAAATCGTGTAACATCAAAAAGAGATACTAGACAGAATATTGAGCTATCTTAGCTACTTATATAAATTTATAGCTTATCAAAATATGGAGGTAAAATATTACAAAACTTTATGACTGAGGGAAGTCTATCTGTACCTCAATTTTCCAGTTAATGAAAGAAGTGTTTAAATACTCTGTAGTTAGATTATTAACTTCTGCAAAACTGAAACAGATGTGTGTCTTAGTATGCCATTAAATTTATGATTTACATAGAACCCTTACATACAGCTGAGCAGAGGCCAATGATTCTAATTTGCTCTAGATTTACAATAACCTGATCTGGTTTTTGTAAGTACTGAAACACTTTAAACAAAATTAGAAAGCAGTTGTGCTTTGTGTGATTAAAGATGCAATTCCCTTTGGGGTAATGAGAAAAGTTAGAATATGTTTCTTTCTTTATGGATGTTTCTATTACAAACATGAGTGCTATACATTATATATTTTTGTTACTTTGATTTCCTTGTTTTTAATTATAAAATAAACCAATTGAATTTCACTGGAGTCTCAAATTGAAACTATGCCAAAATTTAGCAGAAGAATGTATGCAGAGCTTCATAAAAATCTTTAAAATTTTTCCCAGAGTCTTAAGGTCTTGTTATACAAATACTAGTTCACCATAATTTTCTAGAGCAAAACTTCTTTCTGCTTAATACCTATACAACAAAAAGACTTGAGTGCTAAATATATTTCAAACCTTGGAAAACTACATATATAAAATTGTCCAGAACTAATGGTTACTGGATTCATATAAATTAAAAATAGAAAAAAATTCATCTATTTTATCTCATTACACAAATAGTAAATATTTAGTGTACTATTATTTAAATCTTTCTCTACTTTCCTTGCTGAGTTATATACATGAGCTCCTAAAAATTAAGTTTATGAAAATACTTTATTTTAAATACTGTGAATACTGTTTCCTTAAAAATCTGCAAGAAAATGTTGATATAATATCACTGTAAGTATATGTGTACATACTTATATATCTATATAAAATAAGTACATGTAAAAGTATTAGTTCATTAAAAGTTGATTTCTCATAAAACCTTTATTAGCCCTTGAAGTCTTTGCCACTTCATATAAAATGATTTATCTTTTGAATAACAAGGTTCCATTAATCTGTTTGACAAAGGAATTTTTAAATCTTTTAAATAATTTAGTTAAATAAATTATTTAAATTCTGTAAAAATATATATGCATATATATATATATATGTTCTGGCATAATACCACAGAAGAAATATAAAACAAATTTCAAAATACATTGTCCTTGACTCCACCAGTGTGACTCGGTGTTGCTGCTGATGTGTACTTTGATCACCCACTGTTTGCTTTGGGCGCATGTTAGAAGGCCTTTTGTACTACATTTAGCACAACAGGGTGATTTAATGTCAGAGAGGCTTGCACAATATTTTTTATATTCATTTTTAATTTTGTATTTTTACTGAAATTGTGGGCTGACATTTTTCAAAATGTAAGGATAATAAAGGCAATTATTCAATACTCAGAAAATCGCCCTTTCTCAGCTCAGTGCCTTAGGTGCTACGAGAAAGTGGGGTAAACATACTCTCTCCCCAGAGAAATAAATCATCTGTGGAAACACAGGATAAATACACATGGAAAATAAATAAGAATATACACAAAAATATATAAACAAATACACAGATCTAATTAGGATATAACGATCTGTAATATGCTTAATATGCATAAAATTCAGGAATTTTATCTATATACTATTTTCTCACAGACTATTACTTCCCAAAATTTTCTTTCAAATATAACATTGTTTTTTACCCCCTGAAGATGCATTTTACCTATAGAAATAATGAAAATGAATGAATAATTCCCTAACTTTTGTGAGGTTATCGAATAAATCTAGGGCAGGTTCCCATCAATTTTATTTTTAAACATGCAGGAAAATAAAACATTTTTCACTTAAGTATCTCAATTTCTGGTACAGTGTGCAAAACATAATAGCCAGATAATACGTCTATCGTTTTTACTTTCCAGTCTTCTTTTTTCAGAAACTCCATTCAGTTTTCCTTCCGGGTATGATTCCCTTCCCCTTCCAATTATATTAGGTTTGGGTGGGCTTATTCTAGTTTTACTTCAATTTTTGTGTCCCATAGCTTTGACAAGTTCCTTTCAGCTTAATTTACCAGAGGATTCCTAATTTTACACATAGTAAATCTCAATCTGTGTTTGTGGCATTTAGTAAATTTTGGAGCCTCTATATTCTCTACCTCTTCTCCCATTTACCCAACCATCCATGAACCCAACTATACCACAACCATTTTATACTTATTACCCACTCTACTCTCAAACATTAGTGAGTTGGTATGAGAAGTCCTCAGGAACACAACTTTTAAAAGTTCTTAATATACCAAAGTGACCTCATGACCTTTTGAGGAGACAATAGTCTTGAAGAAGTTTTGGAAGCCTAGAACAATTTTCTGGAAGCTTCCACCTGGAAGCACTTCTCTCTGTCCACATTCTTTCATCTAGAAGTGGAAATGGTTCCTAAGATACCTCCAATACTGAATGACACAGCAAGTCATATCATACTGTTCAGAATGGCATACACAAACCAAGCTGCAGTAATTTTTGAAACATTCACCTACTTTCAGAAACCTTTTGAAGAACAATGCCCTCTTCAATGTCTGGCCAAGAGCCTGAGCTCTTTGAGTAGGCTGGTGATAAATATTTGTTGAACAATGAGTTCAAATCCATTACATGAATCCCATTATAATATTTAGTTCAATAATAAGGCTACTTGTTATATTGTCCAAATCAATATATCATTTTAGTACTGCTTTGCTGATATAACTAGAAGAACTCAAACTATTAATCCAATACAAATACTTATTACAAATATATATATTAAAATATGCACATAAATGTACTTATTAAGAGATTTACTTAGTCAATTTATCTTTAAAAACTTTAGTAGGCCATATGTAAATATTGTAATAAAACAAATTAGTAATTGCAATGAAACTTTGAGTGTTTCCAAAAAAAGTAATAGCAATGTATGTATGCATGTATGTATGCTTTTAAGTAGAAAAAAACACAAATGTAGACAAATAGTTCAAGGAATTTCTGAGTACTATTGATCTTCCTATGTGTGCATGTATGTGCACACACACACACACATTGGGGAGGTATGAAATAGCTCATGGAAAGCAGGAAAAAATGGCATTTGTGAATTCAGAAAAGTTCAAACTTGGCCATACATCCCATTTCACCCGGGACAGCCTTTCTCCCTCTTACCCTTCCTGTCCTAACAGCCTATATAAGATTAAGATATATCCAGGAAACTTCATAAATTAGAATCAGCAGGACTTACATGTGGCTTTCAAGGGTATGTTTTGCAACTTAGCACTTCAGCTTCATTCAAAGGCAAACATCTTTGAAGAATTATATATTATAGTAAAAAGTCCCCTACTTATTTATGATCCACTAACCAGTCAAAGCTTGGAACCCTAAATCCAAGTGCCAAAAACCATTTTTAAACCAATATTTTTTTCTGCCAGATTATCAGCAAAATTTTATTAATAATATCTGAAAGAGTAAATTAATGAAACAAAATTACTAAGAAAGGCAGTATTCTGGTTTCCTGCTGACACTTTAAATAGTGTTCCTTTTTGTTTACATTCTTGATTTTTACAAATATATTAGTATACTACTTTGCTATCTAAGAAAAGCATAATGAATATCATTTTATCTTTCCTTGATAACAGAATTTTTCAGTGTTGAGGGATCATCAGTATGAACATAGATTCTCTATCATAGCACTTATCACAGGCCACTGTATTTATTCATTTGCCTGTCTTGCTCCAACTAGACTGTAAGTTCCTTAAATTCTCACTAAGTTTTATATGCTCAGCTCCTTGCACAGCATACAGTAGAGGTCTCAAACTGTGGGCCTGCATATAAATGTAGCCAACAAATGATTTGTTTGCCTCATAGATAGTCACACAGTGTTGTTGTTTTTAATCTCTTTATTTGTCATCTTTTTAAAATCAGGAGGTTTAAATTAATACATGGATTTTCACCTTCTGAAAAGAAAATGGAAAGATCTGACAACATTTGGTATATATTACCTCGTGGCAACTTTCAGCAGGAGAGGTTTTCCCTTTTAGACAAAACATGCACTCTCTGACTCACGACATTCTCCACCATTCCCTTAAAACTAAGGCAAGTGTCTTGTGTCATGAATCATCCAAATTGTGATAATATTTTGTGTTCTATTTTAGTGACAGTATTAAAGAGAAATGAAATATATCTTTACCCATAGCTCTATCAAAAGTGGGAAATGGAAAGATAGATTAATAGGACTCAATGTTTCACACAACTGCCCTTCACTCAATAAATGTTTCTTCCTGATCCCTGTAAGCATTTTAATTCTTGAGCCTTGATGATCAATAATTTATATTTTAAATAAATGTTTGAATTATGCTGTCAATATACACTAAGACATGAAGAAATGTATTGAATAATAATAACAGTGTTTTACTATATTTAAAGGATTTGCATATACACCATTTCATATGTTTACTGAACACATAGCTCAATATTGAAGTTGTATTGCCTCCTTACTGCTTACTAATTGGCTTAATCTACTCTACTTTTATTCACATTCATGAGATTTTTTTTTTTCTCTCTCTGTCTCTCTGCTTGCTACCAGTTCCCACCATTCTTCCATTGATGCAAGCTCTTGTGGTTTCTTTTCTTTCTGTGACCTGTTCAGTTTCCCTGCATAGAAAGTTACCTTGATAGAAACAAATAATAATTTTGATCATTTTTGTATTACCTAACATTCTCATACTATAGGTCACCAAGGGAGGAAAAAATGAAAGGAGTTTGTCTTTTTTTCAACCAGCCTAATAAACAGAAGCAGGCATCCTTTTATGGATAAATACAGATAATTTAAAGGACTTAGTTAAATAATTAAAATATTTTAATATAGCAGAAACAGCTAAGCACAAAACCTTTTAAGGCAATTTAAACCTTCACTTAAAATTACTAGAACTTATTGATGGTTCCAGATATGTTAAAAAATATATTTTTTCTTAAGATATGCTTTCAAAGAGGAATATTTACTAGAATTTAGATTATCTACTGAACATTAGGAATATTTTTTTTAATATACCAAATTTATCATATGTTATGAGGGGTTTTATGTGTGCTATCAGTATTATTATCATGATTCCTTATTTTATCTTATGTTTTATATACCAGGTTAAAACATTTTCTATGGAATATAACTCTATTTTATAAGTATGCCAATTGGAATATATGACCAAGTGAATTACTCTACAGCATGAGAATCACCCATAATTAACATGTCAGTTTCTAAAAGTCCTATAAATTATATTCTTTGTATAATATCCTTTGTATTTCTTAAAATTCTGAGTAATAATTTCTGAAAAGATCCTTTCTGCTCATTTAAGTAGTCTTATTGAAATATTGTTCTCTTCTCTACATAACACTTTTTTCAAACTTGCATCTGTTATTTTCTTGATTTTGTTTCAGAGCACACACATCTGCCCACCATTTTAAAAATAATTATATAATGCATCTTCACCACTAAAACTTTATTAGAACAATTATTTCTGTTAATTGATGAGACAGACTCCATTTTAAAGAAAATCTTCACAAATAATTTCCTGTGTAACCTAAAAACTGATGTTGGCATGTATGAGGGGATCCTATTCATAAAAGAAGTTTCATTTTTGCTCTAAGCAAGGCCCTTTCTGAGCAAAAATAAAACTAAATTTCTAGTAATCATAGTTTGTTTTCTTTTTTTTCAAAAAGTGTGTCTTCTTATGTAAAAAAAAGTTTGGGAGGTATCAGGGACAGGGATTGAACCCCTGGGACCTCATGTGTATTATGCCAGTGCTCAACCATGTGAGCTACACCAGCTCCCTTGTGTCATCTTCTTAAAACTTTAAGTTATTCATATGCTGGTTGAGCCCTGAAATACAACAGTTCTTCTGGCTTGCTCTGAATGACTAACAAAAGGATGATGATGGACACATCCCATTCCAAAAGCAAGGAATATCTTCAACAGCAAGCAAAGTAATTCCTTTCTTCTTCCCCACAATATCTAAGTCCCCTCTCAGCCTGAAGCAGTCAGAGGGAACATCATCTCAAATCCCTCCAGATTGAGGAATGAACAAAAATAAGGGAGGAATGTAACCACAGACCAAAGCAAATTTATTGTTACTGTAGTTATCTTGTGTTAACAGAATAACTTGTAACATTGATATAAACAGTAAAAATAAAAATAAATATATATTTTTTAAATGTTGTCATCTTTTCCTTTTCACTTTTCCTGCCAAATTGGAAGATAATAAATCTTATGTGTGTATGGAAGGAATGTATATGTATATATTCAATTCATCAAATTGGATAATTAATTTGGCTAGTTAACTTAGTCTGTATCCACACTAAAAAGTATGAAACATTTTTACTATTACTTTTTATTCTTAGGTCACATACAGTGAGAATTGGAATTTATTTTCTTGATACTAAATAAACATCCCATGAGGGTATACCTAACTGAAACCATTTATATTCACTTCTTACTTAAAATTCTGCAATTTGCTACAGTCTAGAATTTGGTAAATACCATTTGAAATCACTTTGCCGTGCAAAAGATTTTGAAACACCACCACTGATGTGCTCAAATGCATCCTTTCAAAGAAGCCACAGACATTACTTTTGAAAAATGAACATGTATTGAAGGTTAACCTTTTCTTCTCCATACCTTGAAAAAAAAATCTGTTAGCAAAAGATCCATAAAAGCTCTCATATGTACGTGGTACATAAGTCCTCAGCATTTGCTATATTACTTTGGTACTTTTAGCAGTACAAAACAGTTAACAACTTTGCAAAGTCCTGCCACATAAATACTTAAAAATGTGCTAGCTAATAATGGAACAAATTTGAACATTCTATCTTACATATTGGGTTGTATTATAAAAAATAATTTTAAAAGTATATTTTGAAAAGTTTAGCTTTATAATGACTACATAAAAAATTCTATCATCACTTTTTTGCTAGTGTTAGTGGTGGTGCTTTTTGTTGTTTTATTTCAAGTTTTTGAGGGGTGTACACACTCTTAGTTAAATTAATAGTTTATGATATGTATTCTTTTTTAATCAAAAGTGCTTAATTTTTCCTTAAATCCATGACTCCCAGGTCTTGAAGGGACAGTAGAAGATTGTCAGAATATAATGGTTAAACTGATTATACTCTGAAAGAGGTAAACACAATTGAAGACAGGAATCCTAATTTTTGTTTATTTCTTTATAACACTTCATATTCTGAAAAGGATTTAGGGAGCTTTACAAACAAGAAGAAATGAAAGTAAGTAAGAGGAGGTATGAATGCTGAGGCAAAGAGAAATAAAGATAGAAAAGTAAAATAAAGACAGGAGAAGATAACTCTGGCAATAAATGCCTATATACATGCTGTAAATTTGCCTTTAAGCTCAAAATATGCCTCCAAGCTTTCTAAGAGCTAAACAAAGACCAGGACTGTTACAAGATTCCCAAAGCACAGCAAAAGTTATTGCTTTATGATGAGACCAGTAAGAACTCTGACTAAATGGTGAAGGTGGTCAATAACTTGTCTGGCCCCTCCCCTTATCCTGTGTTCTCCACTACTTCAGTAGCTATGATCCAGTTTTGCCTCAGCCTTCTTTTCCCTGTTATCACTACCCAATAAAACATCCCAAAGGGCAGTTCAACTTTTTTCTAAGCAAACTTACCTACGGAATCCTACACACACGACTCGCTCTGGAAAAGGATGAAAAGGGTTCTTTAATAAGAGGTAGGACATCAAAATCTCTGGAAAGACTTGGGTGATTGTAGAGAAAAACTGGTGGTTGTGTTAAAGTGTTCCCAATTTCCACTGCCAACCACTAGGAAACATTGTCTTAAAGCGACTGATAGAATCTAACTTATGAATTAACCCTTCCTGGTGTGGAAAATTTAAAACTTGTTAAAGCAAGATAATGGGCCTACTGGGCATAATTAAGATATACTTCTAGTTAACACCTGGGTTATAATTCAAGGTATAGTTTACAATTAATTTTATTTTAAGTTGACCCATTTTATTGTAGACCACAGAAAGAACTTTCATGTTAGAAAATTTTCCCTCATTAATATATTATACTAATAAAACAAAAATCTGACTTCTTGGGTTATTTAGAGATTTATCTTCTTGGATTTACCTTTTTGTTTGTTTTTAACTGGATTTTATTCAAGAGAAAGGTGGGTGCAGGGGAGGAGATGAACATTAATCAAGCACAATCTATGTGTCAGATAATGAGGACATTTTAATGCTATTTTATTTCAGGGCTGGCATTTGGCTGGAATGCTCTGACATGACTTTCTGGTTGTTTACGACCAGCATCTGTTCTGATCTGTTGGTGCCCAAACCCAACCATTTACACATTATTAAATATTTTAATGTCACCTCTATTATATTCAATCTTCAAAACATACCTCCAGGGACACAGGAGCACTGGGAGTTGGAGGCGGAGAAACTAATCAAGGACCTCTGACTCTGACATTGCCTGCTCCTCCCCCACTCTTCTAGGGGAAGTGTCCTCATTTGGGCCAGTTTGGTTCTAGAACTGGAGATCAAAATGTTTGTAAACATTCCTTTACGTGGAAGTGCCTGTGCCTTGAGTATAAATTCTGCTAGAGAGGCAAGCTTCGACTTTAAAAAATTGTGTTTTTCTTCTCTGGCAGTAGTGTCCCTGGCAGCTGTATGGCCCATAGGGAACCAGAAGAAGAGGAAAGCAGAGTGGAGGAATGCTGTGTCTGTGTGCATCTGCTCCTGATACAGAGGGCCACCTCAATTCTGCGTTAGTTCTGTATCCTTGACTAAATACATTGGGAAATGGCATGTGTGCACATCTCTTCCTTCCCATCTGTAACCAACCTGAAATGCTAAAAACCCCACGACAAATGAGGAAATTATGGCACGGAAAAGTTAACTTGCCTAAGGTGCCTATTGGTAAAATAAGTATAAGAAGCTGTGTCTTTGAGACTCAAAAAAGCCCACGTTCTGCCCAGCTATGTACTTCGCTTCAACTTTCTTTTAGCTGTAAAACCTTCTCCTCAAAAATGTCTTACAAGACAGCCTAATATATTAATGAGAAAAAAACTCAGTCTGCCCTGATTAGAGCAAGATCGGGGGCCGTTTCTGAATCACCTCCACAAAACTGTGTTGTTCTCTTAAGAGTAGAGTTGGAAAAACGCTGACCTATGAAATGCTGCCATATTCAGAACCATCCCTTGTTATTCACTTTGGTAAATAATTCATTCCACAAACAAACTGTGTTGTTATTGTGTCAGACACTAGGAATAAAAAGGTAGTGTCTGTCCTCAAGGAGCTGGTAATCTGAGGAAGGAATAAAACACACACACACAAATAAAACAACCACTCATTTTAAGCCTTTTCAATATCAATTCTCACAACAACCATAAGAGATAGGAATGGTTTGTAACAGAAGAGAAGACTTCCCATCAGAGTTTAAGAGGTTGTATTGTCATCTATCTCCTGATTTACAGAATAGAGATTATCATCCTGGTGTTCTGGACTCCAAAACCCAGGCTTTTTCTTCTGATGCAGCCTGCAAATTGTTGTAAATCTACAACAAAGTAAGCACATTTAAACTCAGATTTAAATTTAAAATACAAATCACTGAGAAGGGAAAAAGCCTACAGAAACCTACAGATTAAATCATTAAAATGATCATCATATTAATACCACCTTACACAACCCCTATTATTACACACCTATTATCTCCTTCCCTTCTCACAACAACCTAGTGAGGTCAGCAGAACAGATAATATTACATCCATTTCACAGAAGTGGAAGTAAATCTCAGGGATAGTAACTGAAGGTACACCAGAGGGGTGAAATTTAGTGGCCTGGGGCGGGGGGGGGCGGTGGTGGAATCCTGTCTTGCAGGCTTAACACTATGTGTCACTAGCTGTGAGACTTTGGGCAAGTCAACTAACCTTTCTAGGACTCAATTCATTCATCAGTAAAAGTAGAGGGTACAGATTTTTCATCCCTAAGGGCCCTTCACTTCTTTTTTTAAAGTATGTTCGGTGAGACTCCATTCAGGAAACACATAGTCATTTATTTTCATTTTTTTGAAGTGAAATAGTCCTACACACACATACCTTATTATATAAATGACATACTATGGTAAAAAAATATATATATATATATTACACAAATTTATAAAGTTGAAAGAAAAAAATCCCTATAATGCTACTCCTCAGAGATAACTGCTTTAAAATATACTTTCAGAGTTTCTTTTCTGCTATATACAAAACATTTCAGTGGGGCTTTTTGGAGACCAATGAAGATCTCTCAAATTGAGCTCTCACAAACAGTGGGAGATTCCAGTTTGGGGGATGGAGCAAATGGCCTATAAAGTATTACAATATTGCAAGTATTAGATTGAAGGGCTCCTCACTTCTGATATTCAAAGAATCTCCAACTTGCTGAAAGTCTCCCAACTAGTCTCTTGGTCAGGAAAATAAACCACCTTTTATTCCAAAACTTTCTTCTATTTCATGCTGCTTGTTGGCATTAAGTGTAGGGAAACTGCTCTTTGTTTGGGTTTCCTGGCATACATTTTGATTATATAATCAGATTTTTAATTCAATCTATTTTAGTTATAATTAGACCAAACTGATTGGAAGGGAGGTGAATATTCCTTAGTGGTTAGAAGCTAGAACCAACATGTAAATTCAAAACCTGAGGGTAAAGGTACACTGGAGAAAAAGCTGGATGAATTTTAAATGAAGGACAAAGAGAAGTGATAGCATTATGTGACTGCACTACAGACTTTCTGCCCAGAAGGAGAGATTGAAAGATACTCTTCTAGTACAGACAACAAAATTGGCAGAGCAGCAACATATCTTAGTGTTAGGGATTTTCATCTCCAAATATCTGCAACTTTTCCCCCTCAGATAGCAAAACACTGACAAGTTCTTGACTAGACTTGCTAATAATTTCATTTCCCAGAAGGCAGAGTATGCAGGAAGGGGAACTCCTGCTCTGGACCCCATTCTGACAGAAACCAGTAGGTAAAATGGAAATGATTGGAACCTTGGGGAAAAGCAACCATGCGATCTTAGAGTTTGATTTAAGCAGTGTTATGCCTATGCAAACACAAATGATTCTAATGAGCAAGAAAATGGGGAGGAAACTAAAGAAACCAGTCAGTGTGCTGCACAGGGACCTACTGTCAGGCTCTGAATTTAAAACAGCATGTGAAAAAGATGGTAAAAGGAGACATATAATCAAGCATAAGCATATGAAGGTAGCATAGATCTATTAAAATAACATCAGCCAGACTAAAGCATGAAATGAGCTGGGGCTTGTGAAAAGTGCTAAAAAGAACCAAAAATACTTTTCATTAACATGAAATAAGGAGGAAGATCAATAAAGGAATAGGCCCACTATTTGAAGTTGAAGACATAAAATTCATTCATGAAAAAGCAAAAGCAAAGCATTTTTAGTCTTTTATGTTTCTTCCCTCTTGTTTCATTCTTATCTCTGCTCACTTATTCACTTCCTCAGGGAAGACTTAGAACACCCTTTCTAAAATGGTTATTTCTGACATTCTCTAACTCTAACACTTTCATTCTTCTAATCACTGCCATTATTTTACTTATTTAAGTGTCTTCTTTCTCCTTCTTTGGAATATAAGCTCCATGAGTACAGGGACTTTGATTTGTTCACTATTGTTCACTACAATATATCAGGTATTACTCAACAAATATTTGTTGAATGAATGAAGGTCAAAATCTCTGGACTCAACAAGTCAGAATAAATCCTAAAACATTAAAGACAAAATAGAGGGATTAAAACATAGGTAACATTTATTGACCATCTAGAAGGTATTGTAAACTAAATATTTATATGCATTAATCTATTTAATCATCACAACAACCTACAAAATAGGCATTATTATAAGGTTGAATAATTTGCCCAAGATCATACAACTAGGGAAGTATAGAGGTAAGATTTGAGCCAATTTACTTAGGTCCAGGGTCTGAGCACTTTGGAAAAGACAGTCTAACTGGTCTAGCTGCCAACATGTCTCTTGACCTTTATGAACTATTACCAGAGACTTTCTAAATAAGATTATTGTGCGTTTAGCTGATTATCTTTGAGAAACAGGAAGGAAGGAATGGATAAAGAGGAATGCCTTATGTTCAAAAGATGGCAGAGACTGCAAACTTTGGATCCATAAAATTGATGTTGCTTGGTGGGAATAGGTTATATTATAATCTAGATTATATTATTAAAAGGCTACTTTGTGATCATTTTTTAAAAAGTGTTTTCTAGGAAAAAGTATAAATTCAACATGAATAAGCTAGTCAGCCCAACCTTATATATTCTTTCCTGCAAGTATTAATAAACCAGTATATACTGGGACAATAGAAATAGGCTATCTAGATTCTAGCAAGGCATTTAATAAATTCTTTCTTTATTTCCTTGTGGACTAGATGGAGAAATATATGTATGGGTTTAGGGATAGTGCTGGTAGGTGTTTTCATAACTGGATGAATGATTGCACCCAATGGCAGTTTTAATGAAAATGTGTCAGCCTGAGGAAGGTTTTACAGGTGGTACAAAACAGGCCTTTGTCCTTGGTCTTATCTGATGTAACATATTTATCAATGACTAGAATAAAACTATAAGAAGGTATGTCTATCAAGAATATGGATTGCATGAGATAGAAGGTGAATAAATATATTTGATTACAAGATCACAATCTAAAAGTTTTAACAACTGAAAAATGGACAATAACAATATGCAATTTGTTTGGAGGAATTGTGAGATCCTGCTTTGGGACAAAAAAATACCAACTGCCTAAATTTGTGTTGACACATATGTTACTTAGCAATAGTCCTCTACTTGGCAGTGAGTCAGTGGTAAAATATGGCTATCAAAAAAAAAAAAAAAGGTTTCGACTACATTAAAAAATTTAGAATCCACATAGAATAATGGAGGACATAACATTTTGAATTGTTCACAGATTACTATGCTCAGTTCGGTGAGCAACATTTTGAGAAAGATGTAGATGGACAGATTACAAAACTTTCACTATTCAGCATCTTGTATATAGTAAGGGAACTTTAAATCATTCCATATGAGAAAGGGTTGAAAGAATTTAAGAATTTACCCTAACTGTTGTTATATTTGATAACTGTATCAGAATAGTATAAACATAATAATAATAATTTAAATAATTATTCAGCATTTACTGTTTGCTAGACACCATACTAAGCACTTTATATTAATTAATGCTAACAACAATCTCAAAAGGTGGGTTATAAATTATCCTCATTTTATAGATTAGGAAATTGTAGCTGAGAATGATTAAATAATGTGCCCGAAGCTCTAAGAGCTAGCTGGTGATAATGCTTGAATTTGAACCCAAGTCTGTCTTTCTCCAGTGCCTGCTCACTTATCCTCTACATAAGATAATAATAAGGAAACTAAATTATATTCAGTATGTGTATACTATGTATGTATTATGCAAGTATGTGCACATGTATGTTTGTGTACATCTATATTTACATATGTGATGATGAGATTATATAAAATGACAGATAATCAAATGTACAGTAAAAGACTGGAAATAGATATATCAAAATATAGAGTGACTCTACTTGGGTATGGGGAGTAGAGCTATTTTCTTCTTTTATCTACTTCATTTAATTTTCCAAATCTTCTTACTGTTTCCTAATTGCATAAAAATCCCACCCACACTTTTTAAATTTAAAAAATCAACTTCTTATATGGTAGAAGGATTACTTTTTTTCTAAATGGCCCAAGGAGGCTGAATTAAGATGCTGCAAGGTATAATGAGGCATATTTCAGTTTAAAAACAGAACCATTTATGATCAGAAATTTCTAAAGAGGTAATAACTTCATAAAAGAAATAGTGAATTTCCTGTTCCTGCAGATGCTAACTTTAGTCTGGAGCCATTAAAAGTTTATCGTTCCCTGTGGTCAAGATTATAATTTCAGGGGGGCAGATGTGGTTCAAATGGTTGGGCGTCCCCGTCTGCCATACGGAGGGACCTGGGTTCGATCCCTGGGGCCTCTCGGTAAAATTAAAATATATATATATATATAGATAGATAGATTAGATAGATAGATAGATAGATAGATAGATAGATAGATGATAGATAGATAGATAGATAGATAGATAGATAGATAGATAGATAGATAGATAGATGATAGATAGATAGATAGAAAGAAGGCGCATGGACTGCCAGGCTCTGTGTGCCGGTGAGCCGCCAGGCCTCGGGAGCCATGCAGCAAGATGATGACGTAACAGGAGAGAGAACAGGAGAGAGACGCAGGGGAGAGACAAGACGAGATGCTCCGAATGCCCAGAAAACCAGGAACCGAGGTGGTGCAGGTGGCAGAACACTTCTCTCCTACATCGGAGGTCTCCAGAATTGAATCATTTTGAAGACTGGAGGAGGAGGATGAGAAGAAATGGCAGGAAACAGACACAGAGAATTGCCCAACGAATGGACACAAGGCAGCAAATGGGGAAGGGGGCGTTTAAAATGGATAAAGTAAATAAATAAATCTTAAAAAAAAAAAAAAAAAGATGATAATTTCAAGGATCCGGAATATTAGAGATATGAGCCAGAAAAAATTAATCCAAGCACTAAGTAGTTGTTTAATATATCACTTCATACTCTGATCTTTCAGTCTGCTTAAGGAACCTTGTTATATAAGTACTTTTAGTAAAATATTTGTGGAATGGATAAGTTTAGAACAAGGGAAATAGCTCATGGATAATATTAGTTCCTGTACCAGACGTTTTACAAAATATTCACAGGCAGCGAGGACTAAAATAGAGGAGTTCATGCTCATTTGTTTACACTAGTCCCAGGGTACTCCTGGCGGTTGACATCTGAGCACAGAATAAGTGGTCCCTCCAGGAAGTGTCATTTGGATGTGACCTCCTCTTGTACAATCAACCTCCCTGCTCCCATTCCTTCCCTGTAAGCATCACTTTTTTCCTTTTTTTAACCAGGACTCCTACTAACTAAACTGAAAGCTACAGGAAAGCAGGAGCCATGTCTGTTTTGATCTCCCCTGCCTGTATACTGCTTGATATAATAGACACAAAACAATTATGTATTAAATTAGTCAGTTTGGCAGATATAGTCAGGAAATTTTTCTTCTGTTATCTATGTTGGGCCAGAAAGACAGCTTTTGATTTTGAATATCAGCTACAATTTTATCTTTCATTTGTTATTCTTTTCTAGATTCATGCTCTCCTATCCAATGCTTCGGCACTGGAGCTGTTTTTTATTTAGAGTAACAAAAGCATTATGATTTTTCCTTTCAGGGTATAAAGTTGTCAACTTTTGCCAAGTGATAAGTGCATAATTTGAGTTTAAAATGTGGGAACCAGATAGAATTTGAGATATAACCTCCTCCTTTTCCAAGGTGAACTCTACATGCACTATCACTTGTCCCACGACACAAATTGTATCATTATGAATAGGGCCTGATCACAAAACAACTATAAGAGAAGTAAATCTTTCTGTCAGCTCTTTCCAAATTTCATTCATATGACTGGAGGCAGTAGTAAAAAGAACATTCTAGTACTAAAAGCTACATTTCAGTTTTACAGTGAACAAATTGGATAGGCTTCATTTATTTTTACTATTGTATGTATTAAAGTTTCCTCATGACATTTTTGTAGTATCTTGGGAGAGGACCTACAATAGACATAGAACTTCCATGAGAAAATTTTCACTTTTTTTTTTTTTTAAGATTTATTTATTTCTGCGTGCCCCCCCCCCCATTGTTTGTTCTCGCTGTCTGCTCTCTGTGTCTCTTCATTGTGTGCTCTCTGTGTCTCCTCATTTTCTTTTTAGGAGGCACTGAGAACCAAACCCTGGGCCTCCCATGTGGTATGCGGACACCCAATTGCTTGAGCCACATCTGCTTCCCACCATTTTACTTTTAAAAGTATAATAAGATTTGTTATTGAACAAATATAGTGATAATGAAAGCACAGTGAGAAATATAGAACAAAAGGCTAAGGTAAGAAGCTTGGGGAAGTTGCTACACAACATTAATAAAAAGACAGGAAAACAATCAAAGAACTTTATCATGCAAGTGAAAAGACAGCCTACTCAATGGGAAAAAAATATTTGGAAACCACATATCTGACAAGGGTTTAATTTCCAGGCTAGGTGAAGAAATCTTACAACTCAACAATAAAAAGACAAAACAATTTAAAAATGAGCAAAAGACTTGAATAGACCTTTCTTCAAAGAGGACATACAAATAGCTAAAAAAAAAAAAAAAAAAAACATGAAAAGATGCTTAACATCATTATTAGGAAAATGCAACTCAAAACCACAATGAGATACCATTTCACACACACTAGAATGGCTACTATTTAAAAAACAGAAAATTACAAGTGTCGCAGAGGATATGGATAAATAGGAATACTCATTCATTGCCGGTGGGAATGTAATATGGTGTCGTTCCTTTGAAAGCTAAGTACAGAATAACCATATAACCAAGCAATCCTACTACTAGGTATATACCCAAAAGAATTGAAAGAAAGGACTCAAACAGATATTTGCACACCTGTGTTCATAGCAGCATTATTCACAATTGCCAAAAGATGGAAGCAATCCAAGTGTCAATCAACCAATGTCAATGTATAAACAAAATATGGTATATACCTACAATAGAATATTATTCAGCATTATAAATGAATGAAATTCTGATTCATGCAACAGCGTGGATGAACCTTGAAGACATTATGTTGAGCCAAATAAGCAAGACATAAAAGGGAAAATATTATATGATCTTACTGATATGAAATAATTAGAATAAGCAAACTCATAGAGTTACAATATAGAATATAGGATACCAGGGACTAGGTTGGGATTAGGGAAAGGGAAATTAATGCTTAAGTTGTACAGAATTTCTATTTGAGTTGATTGTAAAGGTTTGGAAATGGGTGGTGGTGATGGTAGCAGAACAATGTGAATGTAATTAACAGCACTGAATTATATATGTGAATGTGGTTAAAAGGGGGAAATTTTAAGTCATACATATGTTACTAAAATAAAAGAAAAACACAGGACTGTACAGCACAGTGAACCCTATTATAAACAATGGATGATAGTTAACAGTACAATTATAAAAATGGTCTTTCATGAATTATTGCAAATACACCACACTAATGGAAGGTGTTAATAATAGGATGATAAATGGGGAAAAACACACCCTAATGTAAACTATGGACTATAATTAATAGTACAATTATAATATTCTTTGATCAATTCTAACAAAGGTACCACACTAATGCAAAGTGCTAATAATGGGGGGAGGTATATGGGAACTCTGGGTTTTCTGCATGATTTTTCTGTAAACCTATAAATTCTCTAAAAAAAAAAAATATTAAAAAAAAAAAAAGACATGGGAAGCGGCTGTGGCTCAATCAGTAGGGCTCCCGTTTACCATATCGGAAGCCCCGGGTTCGGTTCCCGGGGCCTCCTGGTAAAGGCAAGCCCGCCCGCACGGCGTGGTTAGCTGACCCAGCGAGCACAAGCAGCAAGGGGGGGATAAATGCATAAATAAATAAAATCTTAAAAAAAAAAAAAAAAAAAAAGACAGGCAAACAAAAGCAACAGATTTCCTTTATTTGTAGGATGAACTTGAGAACATATTTAAAATATCAATTTATGGACCACATGCCTGGAGATTCTGATTCAATAGATATGGTCTGGAAATTGAAAATCTTTTATTTTAAATCCCTCTCTCCTCTAAGATTCTGATGCATAGTCATTTGGCAACTATGAACAACATATTATGAATAAGAAGATAAGCGGAGAGCACCCTGGCACTAACAGAAGCTCAGAATCTAGTGGGTTTGCTAGCATGAGTATGAATGCTGAATTTATAGTGAGGAGAAGCTGAAAGTCCTTGAAATATTTCAGTAAGAAAAATAAAGCCTAAGACTAAAGTAGTAATAATGGGAACAGAAAAGAGAGCAGACATTTGAAAGATATTTTATGGGTAGATTTGGCAGACCGTGATGTTCAACTAGTTGTTAGTGAGGAGACTATATATATATAACCTAACCAGAAAATAAATTAAAATTGAACAGCCTGTTCCTTGATATAGATAAAATGCTTATTAATTGTTAGGATCTTGCCCTAAATTTCAGGCCTTTCCTCTTCCATTCAAACCATATAAAAACTCAAGTAGAAAGTAACTGGAAAATAACATCACATCTAGGAAGGACTTCTTGATGGAATTCCACTAGTTACCAGAAGTTTAATTATCAATATATTAATGGTCCATACATTGTCATAAGGAATAATCTTGGACAATCCTTTTTACTTTGGCCTGCCTGTGGAATAAATCAGTGGGAAGAAGTTCATTCAGATCAAGGCTGGGCTTCCAAAAGATTCCTACTGTGCAACTCTTCCTAGTTCCATACCCTATATTAGAAAAGGGATTATCCATGCATTGCCTTCTATGACTATCAGAATGCAGGGAAACCATCTCATAATTCAATTTCGTTATATATAAGTGTAGTTGTCAGGACCATTTTGGTTGCAAATTACAGAAACTCAACTCAAATATGCTTCAGCAAAGGCAATTTACTGGTTCATAGATCTCTAGGAAGTTTAAATAACTGGAATTAAGGCTAAAAATCAGCCTTCCTTCAGATTCATCAACCAATAAATTCTTCCTTTGCCAGGAGTCTGTTCCTTAAACTGTGCCCTCCCCCCCCTTTTAAATTAATTCCAGGGACAGACTATAATTAGCTCAGCTTTGACCAAGTGACCATTATAAGACCAATGATCTATGGTCATGGGTTCAGGGTCAAGTACGAACACTATACAGCTCCTTTCTTAAAAATTTCAAAACACAAATATAAAGATATTTTTAATATGTTTGAAATCTTTTGAGACTGGGTTGAAAATATCATCCTACACAAAGAGAGCATATTCTATAATTTATAATATTACTTATTGTTGAGAGCATTTAGTTAAATGGTATCTGTCTACAAAAATATTAAAGTTTGAAAAATCACTCACATAATAGTTGTGGCAGTTTGAAATTATTTTATGAATCCCAAAAAGAGAAAGTTTATGTTTTTAAACTAATCTATTCCTGTGGGTGAGATACCCTTTGATTGCATTAAACTTGGTTGAGGGTCTTTTGATTAGATTACTTGATAAGACCTATTTACGGTGTTTGATTGGACTATGTCAGTGAGGCATGAGCCAGCTTGGTCTCTGCCTTCTTGCTGGATCTGATACAAATGAAACACACAGAGAGACAGACTACAGACACAGGAAAAGGAAGCCATCATTTTAGATCCTGCCATGTGAGAGAGGACTAGAGGACACTTAAGAATGAAGCCTTCAAGTGGCTGGGCCCACAGAGAAGCTCAAGAGAAGACCAGCCCTGCTATATGCCTGCTACTTTACAGCTGAACAAGGGAATAAAGTGGAGTGGCCAAGACTGATAGAGGAGGTCCAGAAAGAGACAAGCCCTATGCCTGGTTGCTCACAGCTGAGCTCTGGGAGCTGGGCTCTGAGAGATCAATGGCCATCTTGCTTTGCCATGTGCCCAGACAACAGGATCAACAGTAGCTGAGTTTGGTGAGAAAGCACCTCTTATGGTGCCTCGATTTAGACTTTTCACAGCCTTGGAACTATAAGCTTTTACCCTGAATAAATCCACTTTATAAAAGCCAACCCATTTCTGGTATTTTGTATCAGAGGCCCTTTGGCAACTTAAAACAATAGTTTTCAATATATGTTTTGGTATTTTATTTTATTTTATTATTATTATTTTTTAAAGATTTTATTTATTTATTCATTTATCTCCCCCTTGCTGCTTGTGCTCGCTGGGTCAGCTAACCACGCCGTGCGGGCGGGCTTGCCTTCACCAGGAGGCCCCGGGAACCGAACCCGGGGCCTCCCATATGGTAAACGGGAGTCCTACCAATTGAGCCACAGCCGCCTCCCATGGTATTTTAAATTTTACAGTATTCCTTGTTTATTTAAGGTAAACAAAAAAGTACCTATTCATATTTCTACTCTTCTTTGTACACTGAAATTCTTGTAGCATGGTGAATCAGCATCATCCTAGGATTCCATATCAGTGTAATCATGTTTAGCTTACAAATTAAAGCTAACTATATTACTAATTTCTTACTTTATAGAAACAAAAGGGTTTATGCATTTTTAAAATGAAATTAAATGCCAAAAGATAGTTTTTGAGTATAGTTTTAAGTGCAACAAGGAATGAAAAAAAAAAAAAAAATAGGCCAAAAACGAGTGAAAACGGTAATCCAATATTTGAAGTCTTTGGGAGTCCGAGTCTACTTTTTATTTTTCAGCTAGTTCTTGCTCATATATTTTTTCCCTTAGTGTGTTTTTTGATATTTGACTGTGGAGTTATGCTCATGAAATTTTATCTGAGAATTCTTGGAGGGATGGAATAAAGTTGGACTCTTTAGAGTAGGTTTTCTTTTCACTCTGCTGGACACAAAAGACACAATTAGGGATCAGTTTAAATAAAATTATTATCTTGGAGTCTTTTAGACCATTGAAATAGTGTAAATTCTTGTTGGAAACACAGTGATGTTGGTTTATGATTATGAATTTTCAAGAGAATTTTTCTTTCTCTTCAGTCATATATTTAAGACCTGCAATTTTCCTTGCAGTGCTCTATAGGGTGGCTTTATTTCTAGATTGCCTTAATGATAAGAGTATATCTATTTTGGATCCCATCATTAAGCCCTAGGCTTTGTCCCTTTTGCCCTTTGCCCAGCCAGGCCATTAAAACTGAAGTTCATGTTCACCCACTTAGTAAATGCCCTTAAGTTTAAAGATGCTTCGATGCTCAGCTGATCCTTTGTGAGAAAAATCACATTACTATCTAAAACAATGTAGAAAAATGCTTGATAAAATTCAACATCCATTAAAAGTAAAAATCCAAAGCAAATTAAGAATAAAAAGAAAATTCCTTAATTTGATAAAGGGTATCTACAGAAACCTACATTGTAATGGTGACATATTGAAAACATTTCCTTTTCAAGAGCAGGAGAAGACAAAGTTGCACACCATTTCTATACAATAGATGGACTACAGAAAGAAAAAATGAAAGTATCAGAATAGGAAATGAAGATATAAAACTTACATTATTCACAAAAGATATATATTTTTTATTTAGGAAGTCCAAGATAATAAACAGATTAATTAGTAGAATTAATAAGAAAGTATAGAAAGTATGATGGATAAAAATAAAAATGCAGACATTAATTGCATTTGTGTGCCAGAAATAAACATTAGAAACTATCATTTTAAAAAAGGAATTAATAAAATGATATAATTTTAAAATATTTTTAAAAAGTATTTGAGGATAAGTCTAAAATTTATGAAGGAAATAAAACTCTTTGAAACCATTATAGAAAATCTAAATAAGTTGAAAAATTAAGCATGTTTATGGATCAGAAGACTGAAAGTCATAATACAATATCAATGTTCTTTAGCTTAATAAGTAAATTCAAAATATTTCAGTCAAGTTTTAGAATGAGGCAGTAACAAGCTTCTTCCAAAATTTACATAGAAGAGTAAAGGGCCACATTAGCCAAGATATTCCAGAAGAAGAACATGATAGAGGAACTTTCCAGATATTTAAAGTCATTATAAAATTACAATAATTTAGGCAGTGTGGCATTAATGAGGGGATAGTCATAAGGAACAATAGAATAAACTAGGGAGCCAAAAATTAGATCCTAAATATAAGGATACTTACTTAGCAAAAAGCGTAACTTTCAAGATCAGTGAGGAAAGAATGAAATTTTCAATAAATGGTGTTAAGACTATGTTTTTCTTTTTAAAAAATTAATTTTTTCCTCATACGGTACCCCAAAACCTTTCTCAAATCTATTAAATACTTAAATATTAAAGGCAAATGATAAAACATTTAGAAAATAAAAGGAAAGTTTTCCTAAGTAGGAAATGTAAATTTTAAACATAAAAAGAAAATGTGCCAAACTTAACTACATTAAGATTAAGAGCTTCTTCATAGAAAAGCACCTGACAGAAGTGAAAAGATAGTCCACTAATGAGGAAAAGACATTTTTCATACAAATAAGGAACAATAGATTAATATAGTTATTTCCTACAAATCGATTAGTAAAAGACAATTAAATTTTTAAAATTTGGTTAAAAAGAGTAATTAAATGATATATCAGCATGACGACATAGAATATTCCTTGAAAAAACCTCCCCAGAGATTCAGTGAATAAAAGGACAAGTCCTGCTTGCTTAGGACTCTGGAGGACAGTAAAGACTGGAGAAGGGACTCCACAAACACTGAATCAAAGAAAAAGAAAAATATCAGGTAAGAAACTGCAGTCCTGGACACAACAGTTCAATTTCCATCCCCTCACTCAATCCTGCACAGCTTGGGAGTTCCTCAGAGGCAGTGGGCTGGATGCCTCCCACTTCCCACTGGGGACATAGACTATAGAGCCCTTACAGCAGCTTATTAGAACCCCACATACATCTAGGCACAGAGGCCCAAATCCACAGAGATCTAGGACATAATGCAAACTGTTGAGGAGTGCTGCATAGAAAAATGCCACCAGGGGAAAAATAAAAAGAGAGAGAGAATGTGCCGGGTAGAAATGCAGCTGGCAAGTGGTGCACTCCTGTAATCCAGTTTCTGTTGGATGGACCATCTAAATACAAAGCAGACTTTTCTGGAGTGGCCCACCATCTTGATTGACTTCATCTCGCTCATGGGGATGAAAGAAGCCAAAGGTAGAAAAGACTCACAGAGGAAAACAAGGAGGGTTTGGAGTGGTGGTTTAAACTGAACCACCATAAGACTAGAGGGTCTCAGAACTGAAAAGTGTAAGGAAAATGGGACTCTGAGTAAGGGAGAGAATTTAAAGAAATCATAGGAACTGGGGAGAAAATTCTGCACAAAAACAAAGAGAACATACCAAGATTCCTGGAAAAGAAACAGAGAAAAGGAAACACTCCTGGAGGTGAAACACTTACACCAAAAGTGCAATCTTAAAAATTGTACCACATATCCAGGGCAAGAATAAAATGAAGAAGAGCTGACAAAAACCTGATTAAACACAAGCTATTCTAAAGTTCTAAAATAAGTTGGACCAAGCATCAAAAAAGAGCTTTAACACAAAGCCAATCAAAAATAAAACCCTATACATGAAGGGGATATTGCCCTCAGACTGAACTCATCAAGATAATCAGATGCCTAAGCATCAGCAAAAAATTACAAGAAACAGCAAAATATAGCTTAGTAAAGGGAAAAAAAATAAAACTCCAGAGGAGACATAGAATTTGGAACAACTAACCAAAGAAGCTCAAACAAATCTTCTAAATCAATGCAAAGAGATGAAGGTAAATATGCATAACAAGATAAAGGGGGAAGTGGATGTGGCTTAAGCAGTTGGGTGCCTACTTACCACATGGAAGGTCCCAGTTTTCCTAAAGAAGACAAGGAAGGCAGTGAGCTGATACGACAGGCTGGCGAGGTGAGCTGACACAACAAGATGATGCAACGAAGAGACACAATGAGGAAACACAGTGAAAGACACACCAAGCAGGAAGTGGCTGTGGCTCAAGCCAATGGGCACCTCCCTCCCACATGGGAGGTTCCCAGTGCCTCCTAAAAAGAAGATGAGCACATAATGAATGGACAGAGAGAGCAGACAGCGAGCACAAACAATGATGGGAGGAGGAAGAAAGAAAGAAATTAACTTTTAAAAAAGAAAGAAATAAAGACAATATGTGAACATAAAGAATAATTTAAAAGTATAAAAAGAAAATTAACAGAAATTGTAGGATGAAAGATACAATGGTAGAAATTAAAAATACACTAGAGGCATACAACAGCAGATTTAAACAGGCAGAAGAAAGAATCAGTGAACTAGAAGACAGGAATATTGAAATCATAGAAGAACTGATAAAGAAAAGGATAGAAAAATAGAATAGTGTCTCAGGGATTTGAGTGACAGGATGAAGCATGCAAACATATGTGTCATGTGTATCCCAGACAGAGAGGAGAATGGAAAAGAAACAGAAAAAAATATTTGAGGATCTAATGGTCCAAAATGTCCAACAGAATAAATCCTAATAGACCTACTCTGAGATACATATTAATAACAATGTCAAATGCCAACGATAAAGAGAGAATTCTTAAAGCAGCAAAGGAAAAGTGATTCCTCACATACAAGGAATCCTCAATAAGACTAAGTGCTGATTTCTCATCAGAAACCATGGAGGCGAGAAGGTAGTCATATGATATATTTAAGGTACTGAAAATTGCCAACCAAAAATTCTTTATCTGGCAAAACTATCCTTCAAAAATGAGGAAGAGTTTAAAATACTCACAGACAAACAGGAACCAAGACAGTTTGTCAACAAAAGACATAACCTACAAGAATTACTAAAATGAATTAGAGATATACATACTTTTCAAAGTGCACCTGTATCATTCTCTAGGACAGACAATGTGTTGGATCACAAAAAAGTCTTAATAAATTTAATAAGAATGAAATTATACAAAGCATCTTCTCTGACCATAATGAAATGAAGCTGGAAATCAATAATAGGCAAAGACCTGGAAAATCCATGAATACATGGAAGTTAACACACTCTTAAACAATCAGTGGGTGAAAGAAAAAATTGCAGGGGATATCAGTAAATATCTCAAGATGAAAATGAGAATACAACTTACTAAAACTTATGGGTTGCAGTAAAGTTAGAGCTGAGAGGGAAATTTATAGCCCTAAAACACATACATTAAAAAAGAAAAAGAAGAGAGAGGTAACATCAAAGACCTAACAGTACCCTTGGAGGTACTAGAAAAAGAACAAAACTAATCCCAAAGTAATCAGAAGGAAAGTAAAAACAAAGATTACAGCACAAATTATTGAAATTGAGAATGAAATAATAATAATAATTAAAAAAAACAGTAAAGAATTAACAAAATCAAAAGTTGTTCTTTGATATCAATAAATTTGACAAACCTTTGCTGGACTGACCAAGAAAAAAATATTGAAGACCCAAATAAAATCAGAAATGAAAGGGAAATATCACTAAAGACCTCACAGAAATAAAAAAAGGATCATGAGAAGATACTATGAATAAATTAGAAAATCTAGATGAAAAGGACAATTCTTACAAAAACATGAACTACCTACACTGATTCTAGAAGAAATAGAAAACCTCAACAGACCAATTACAAAAAAAGATTGAATCAGTCATCAAAAAGTTCCCAACAAAGAAAAACCCAGGACCAGATGGCATCATAGGTGTATTCTTCATTCCAATAAGATTAATACCAATCTTGCTCAAATTCTGCCAGTAAATCGATGCGAGAACACAATCTAATTCATTCTATGATGCCATCACCCTAATACCAAAACCAGATAAAGTTACTACAAGAAAATTTACAGAACAATTTCTTTAATGCATATAGATGCAAAAATCCTCACCAAAAGTACTTGCAAATCAAATCCAAAGGCACATTAAAAAAATTATGCACCATGGTCAAATGGGTTTTATCCCAGGTATGCAAGGATCATTCAACATAAGAGAATGAAATAATGTAATACACCACATTAACAAAACAAAGGGGAAAAAGCACGTCATAATCTACATTGATGCAGAAAAGGCATTTGACAAAATTCAGCATCCTTTCTTCATGAAAACACTTACAAAAATTGGAATAGAAGGAAACTTCCTCAACTCAATGAAGGGCATATATGAAAAACCTTCACCTAACTTCATACTCAATGATGAAAGGCTGAAAGCTTTTGAAGTAAGATCTGGAACAAGATTAGAATGCCTACTGTCACTCCTGTTATTCAACATTGTACTGGAAGCTCTAGCCAGAGCAATTTGGTAAAGAAAAGAAAGCAAAAGTATCCAAAATGGAAAGGAAGAAATAAAACTCTCACTTTTTAAAAAATGACATGATCCAATATATAGAAAATCCTGAAAATTTTACCACAAAGTTACTAGAGCTAATAAATGAATTCAGCAAAATGGCAGGGTACAAGATTAACATGCAAAGATCAGTAGGGTTTCTATACACTACTAATGAGAATCTGAGGAGGAAATCAAGAAAAAATTACATTTAAATGGCAACTAAAAGATATCTAGGAATAAATTTAACCAAGGATATAAAGGACTTGCACACAGAAACCTACAAAACATTGCTAAAAGAAATCAAACGAGACCTAAATAAATGGAAGGACATTCCATGTTCATGGATTAGAAGACTAACTATCATAAAAATGCCAATTGTTCCCCAAATGATTTACAGATTCAATGCAATCGCAGTCAAAATTCCAACAGCCTATTTTGCAGAAATGGGAAAGTCAATTATCAAACTTATCTGGAAGGGTAAGAGGCCCTGAATAGCCAAAAACATCTTGAAAAAGTACAACAAATTTGGAGGATTCACATTTCCATTCTTTAAAGAATATTGCAAAGTGACAGTGATCAGAACAGCTCAGCTGACAGCCTGCATCATGGAGAGCTGATGGCCCGCACCACAAGATGATGCAACAAAGGGAGATGCAGAGGAGAGACAGTGAGACACACAGCAGACCAGGGAGATGAAGTGGCTCAAGCAATTGAGTGCCTCTTTCCCACACCAGAGGTCCCGGGTTTGGTTCCCTGTGCCTCCTAAAGAGAAGGATGACACAGTGAATGGACACAGAAAGCAGACAGTGAGCGCAAATAACAACAAGGGAGTGGGGGGAATAAGCAGTTGAATAATCAAAGCTTAAAGAGAAAATAAAGATTAAAAAAAAATACAGCTCAGGATTGGCACAAAGATAGATATATAGACCAATGGAATCGAACTGAAATTTCTGAAAAATCCTCACATCAATGGCCAATCAATTTTTAAAAAAATTTATTTATTTATCCCCCCTCCAATTGTTTTTGTATCTGCTCTCTGTGTGTTCTTCTGTGTCTGCTTGTCTTCTCTTTAGGCGGCACTGGGAACCGATCCTGGGACCTTCTGGAGTGGGAGAGAGGCACTCAATCTCTTGTGCCACCTCAGCTCCCTGCGTCTCTTATTGTCTCTCCTCTGTGTCTCTTTTTGTTACATGATCTTGCTGCGCCAGCTCTCCACGCGGGCCAGCACTCCACATAGGCCAGCACTCCTGCACAGTTCAGCACTCCTGCATAGGCCAGCTCTCTGCTCGGGTCAGCTCACCACGTGGGCCAGCTTGCCTTTCACCAAGAGGCCCCAGGAATCGAACCCTGGACCTCTTATATGGTAGATCGGAGCCTAATTGCTTGAGCCACATCCGTTTTCCTCAATTGATTTTTGACAAGGCTGCCAAGTCCACTCAATTGGGAAAGAATACTTTCTTCAACAAATGGTACTGGGTGAATTGGATATCCATATGCAAAATAATGAAAGAGGACCCCTATCTCACACCATATACAAAAATTAACTCAAAATGGATCAAAGACTTAAATATAAGAATGAGGATTGTAAAACTCCTATAAGAAAACATAGGGAAACATCTTCAGGATCTTTTGTTAGGCAATGGTTTCTTGGACTTTACACCTAGAGCACAAGCAACTGAAAATAAAATAGACAAATGGGACAACCTTAAAATTTAAAACTTTGGTGCATCGAAAGACTTTGTCACAAAAGTGAAAAGACAATCTATGCAATGGGAAAAAATATTTGGCAACCACATATCCAATAAGGGTTTACTATCCATAAAATATAAAGAAATCCTACAACTCAACAATAAAAAGATAAACAACCTAATTTAAAAATGGGCAAAAGACTTGAATAGACATTTCTCCAAAGAAGATATACAAATGGCTAAATATCACATGAAAAGATGTTCAACATCATCAGCTATTAGGGAAATGCAAATCAAAACCACAATGAGATATCATTTCACACCCACTAGAATGTCCACTATTAAAAATCAGAAAATTACAAGCATTGTTGAGGATGTGGATAAATACGAGCACTCATTCATTGGTGATGGGAATGTAAAATGTTGCAGCCACTGTGAAAGACAGTTTGGCAGCTCCTCAGGAAGCTCAGTATAGAATTACCATACAACCTGGCAATCCCACTACTCGGTATATATCCAAAATACTGAAAGCATGGATTCGAACAGATATTAGCACATCTATATTCATAGCAGTGTTACAATTGTCAAAAATGGAAACAACTCAAGGGTTCATCAACCAACAAATGGATGAAAAAATGTGGTATATATACACACAATAGATATTATCTAGCATTAAGAAGTGATAACTAATGAATTATTGTTATGTGTTACACCATGGTTGAATCTCAAACTTAATGATGAAAGAAAAAGTCACAGAAAAACAAACACATATAATATGTTTCTATTTATATATTGTTCACAAAAATGTAAACAAAACAATAATATGCTTAAAGATGCCCATATATGAGGTAAAATTATATATATATGTGTGTGTGTGTGTATATATATATATATATATATATATATATATAAAGCCCAGAATAAAGAAAATTTAAAACAATGTTTTTCTCCATTATGTGACTGTAGAATGGTATGCAGAAGACTTGAAACACTTGAAAGGTCATTATAATATTCCTTTTCTTCAACTGGGGGTTAGTGGGTATAAAGGTATTGATGATTCTTTTATATACATTATAAATTTCATTTTTTTATCTACTCAATATTATAAAACATTTTTAAAAGGAAGCAATTATATCAGCCTTATGAATTGTACAATACAATTCACTGTTCACGCCAGAAATATATTTTTATTTATTTAGTAATTGTGATTTATATATCTGAATTGATGTAACATTGTATAAAATTATTTCAGAAGCAAACTTAGCATCTTGCTTAGGGAAGTTTAGAGGTTAAAACAAAATGGGGGGGAATGGAAGTGGCTCAAATGATTGGGCAGCTCCCTCCCACATGGGAGGTCCCGGGTTTGGTTCCCAGTGCCTCCAAAAAAAAGAAGACGAGCAGACACAGAAAGCACACAACGAACAGAGAACAGATAGCGAGCACAAACAATGGGGGTGGGGGGAGAAATAAATAAGTAAAATAAAATATTTTTTAAAAAATGGGGGAAGTGGATGTGGCTCAAGGAGTTAGGTGCCTGGCTACAACATGGGAGATCCCGGGTTCGGTTCCCAGTGCCTCCTAAAGAAGACGAGCAAGGCAGTGATCTGATGCAACGGGCTGGCATGGCGAGCTGACACAACAAGGAAATACCATGAGAGACACAACAAGAAGGGAGTGGAGGTGGCTCAAGTGATTGGGCACCTCCCCACATGAGAGGTCCCAGGTTCCTGGTGCCTCCTAAAAAGAAGACAAGCACACAATGAACAGACACAGAGAGCAGACAGTGTGTTCAAACAACAAAAGGGGTAGGAATAACTAACTAACTAACTAACTAACTAACTAACTAACTAACTAACTAACTAATTAACTAACTAAATAAATAAATAAAATCTTTAAAAACAAAAACAAAATGAGTCATTCACCCATACAAGAGAGATAGCCTGTCTTCCAAGGCAATGGCTACTATGTTATCAGATAACATATTCAACCACCTGCTTTTAAAAAAGCAGGTCCTTTTTATTTTAACAGGATAATCTAGTGGCAGTAATCAGTGCACTAAGTGAACTCCCTCTTGTAAAAAGCCCATCAATTGTTTTTTTGCTAATTAAGATGAATATTATTCCTGTGAAATGAACCAAAAAGTTGTATGAAACCGTAAATCCCAGAAGAGATCTATAATCTACAGAAATAATTGCATGCAATTTTAATTGAAGGAAAAGGAGAGGTCTGTTTTTAGCTTTGCTTTTTTCAAAATCTTAAAAGTAATCAACCTGTTGGCTAATTAACAATTCTTTTGTAATATCATTACTTGACCTAAAATTGGACATTTGATAGATTGAAAATAGTTGTGGAATTTTTGAAGTTAAATGACAAAACGGCTATTGGCTATACTTAACTCCAGTATGGAATTTTTGCCATAAGGAAATAAAGCAACACATTTTTATTAGCATTCACAGAAATAAAGTTGTTGGTTGAAGGCTGGATGCTATAAATATTCACAGAAATGTGCATTCAATCTTTCACCAAGTCCAGTTAGAATTGGGAATGAAAAGCAAGGTCTATTTTGTTGTTATACAGATTACATTATAGAATTATTTTATTTAATTACCATTTATCACTTATCTGTTAGATTGACAATGCTGCAGATCTATTTTATATTTCAGTTTTAATAGTTACATGTCAACAAAATATACATTTACATTTTAATTCAGATCACAGAGTAATTTAGAACTCTGTTTGCTCAAATTTGCAAACCTATAAATCAGAAAGAAATATTTTGAATGAACAGATGCTTTATTAATCCAATAATTTAATTGTTATATTGACCCTCACTGGTTATAGACAGATTAATTTTGCTTATTTTCTTTTTACAATGTTATGATATGTTGGTTGTCTTAAATATGTTATACAGTAGATGAAGAAATAGAAATTATAAATTAAGGTATTTGGTTCCCTAATATATCAGATTAGCAGCTTGATGACACAAACACTATTCTAAATGTACATTTCTATATACACACAGGGATGGAATTTGACTCCCCATTCTTTAGGAAATGCTGATGCCCAGTTTTCTTGGACACTCCATTTATAATGTTATCTCAATAGAGCAAAAAAAAAAAAAACCAGTTTAAATCTTCAGATACATTTTTAAAATAGTAATATAAAATGAATATTACAAAAATGCACAATACAAGATCCCTCATTTACACAATACAATTTGGATGAGGCAAAATTCAAAATAAGTGAATTTTGTAAATGAATGAAATTTACCTAGTCAGCCGTTAAAGCTGTTTTCATTCTAATGATCTTAAATCTTTCATTATTATCTTATGCTCTGTATAGTAAGTAAGTTAAAGGAGTCATCATTATATTGTAAAGTTCTAAGGCAAGAAAGGATCTTGGTTTTATCAAAGATCTGCCAGTATAAATACCAGAATTAACAGATCAGGAATTTTAAACCTAAGAATATGATATAGCTTACTCAAAATCATATAGCTAATCTTTGGTCTCTCAGTTCTTACTGCTGGTGAATAGCTGCAAACAGCCTCTACCTTCTCAATGCATTCTTCATTTAACCCTCTCACCTTTTGTAGTATCTCTTCTAGTTTGTGAGCTGTATAATCATAGAACCAGGTCTGTTACAATTTTATGTAAACTGAAAGCAAGTAGGATGGATACAAGGATCTGGGAAACATTAATGTGAAGAGTATTAGATATATGCTAAAGCTCCCCCCTTTATTTTTTTCTTTCTTTTAAAATTATTGGCTTAGTCAGATAGTTAAAGTTGCTGGATATGTGAGGTCTAACTATAATTTACAATTTTATGGAACGTTTTCACCTTCTAACAAGTTATTCTTGAACAGAATTATTTAATCTCAAAAATATTCTAATAGTTGTACTATTTATTAGTATTACAATTAATAAATGACAAAACTATTATGGATTAAAAGCAATCTTTGTGCTGACATTTCTTTATACTTGTCTAATGATCTATTATACTTTATTTGCTTTTAATCCTAGACCTTAAAATAATTTTTGACATTAAAATTACAAAGATGACAATTGTAGAAGGCAAGTTACACAATACATTTAGATTGAACTTTTGTTATTATTGAGTAATTTAATCTACTCTTAAGGTTGGAGTTTATTTTAAAAATTTCACCTGCATGCTTTTAGCCTTTTCTTCTTGTGAAAAAAATCATAAAATACTAAATTTTATACATTAAAAGAGAATGAAATTGCAGATCATTTCTAGTTTTAAGATGTTTATTTTTTTTCATATATATGCTTCTAGGAGCACTTTTGTATTGGAGTAATATTAATAAAAGTAATAGCTTTGCCCTCACTTTAAATCCTCCATTGCTTCATTTTTTCTTTTACCCATTATATTTATAATTAATCTTCATTTTATATTTTTAGTTCCTTCTGGGATTAGATGAAAGGTATTTTTTTATTGTATAAGATCATTTTGGTTGTGCAGTTGGCACAGACGTATTTCCCCAATTTTATATATACATATTTCCTTTGTAATAAATATGCTAATTTGAATAGCTTATTAGCCAAATAATGCTTTTGTTCCAAAGGTAAGAATAACACATATTTATTATAGGAGATTCAGAAAATGATGAATGAAAATTATTCAAACCATCATGTTCCCACTATTTTGTGTACCTTTTGTGAGTCTTTTTACTACACCCTCAATATGATCCCAATTCCTTCTGACATCTACAAACAAGCATACATGCACATACCATATACTGTATATAGTTCTGTGCCAGCTTTTATACTTAACATTGTATCACAGCACTTTCTGATGATTGGTTTATTTCAAAGTGATTATTATTTCTACAGTGAGAAATTACTTCTTGTATAGGGAATACCCAAGTACTACCAAAAATATATATAACTTCGTAAGATACAGTAATAACTTGCTGAGAAATGTCATTTTACACTGACCTTCCCCATTCAAAAAGATTAATTTTTATTTGGATTGTAAAGAGGTTATGATAGAAATTAAAGCCAAATATTGCCTTTTTAAGTCATAAAAACATAAAGATAACCAAAACTCTGTGTTTAAATAAAATAGTAGCTAGCTTGCTTAGGAGAAGTTATGATATATGCTCTTAGAAAATAAACATTTTAAAATTCACAGATGCTGCAAAGCCCTGATCAAACATAAATTACAACCAATTTTTATGTAACAGTAAAAATTCCACAGGACACTCACTTACCCACTCTAAGATGTATCACAGATATGCTTTCTCCTTCTACTCATAAAATGTAAACTGCATTTATTTCCATATCTGTGTATATTTTTACGTAAATTACTCCAAAAAACAAAATGTTGAATACACTACTTTCAAGTGTAGCCCAACAGAGAAAGCAAGATTGTATATTCCCTCTGAAAGGCCTGTAGCATATTGGTGTGAATTTTGGAATGCTTATAGAATTTGAATGTAGCAGCCATTTATTGTAAGAGCATGAGCCACCTTATAATTATCAGATCATTCAATATATTTAGTAAATGAGACTTTAGTTTTATTATAAAAATTCACTTGCTCTCCTTTGTGTTCAGTACCATCAAACATAGAAAGGGCTCTTGACTTACCATTCTGGGAAAGATGAAATTTATCTTTGTGCCATAAATACCCTGGAAAGCAAAGAAAATATTATTATTTATTATACCTCCATCCTCAGGGATCCTAACTGCCAAACATAATGCATCAGCAGCAAAACAAAAATGAAGTAAATCTAGTGTAGAAAACACAAACCAATGTTCTAAAAGATTCTTCAACCTGTATTACATGCCTTTGGACAGAGTTACAATCTGATTAAGCAATTGTTGTGATAAGTATTTTCAAATTCAGGAATAAAACATTTTATTTTCCACAAAACAAATATTATAAGATTAAGAGAAGATTGTCAGTAGTTTTCTCCCTTTTTTTCCCTCGCTTCCCTTAAGCTCAGCTGTACTTTTCCTTTATATAGATGGAGCAGCTATACATAAAACTCTTTAAGGGAAAATTAGGGTGAATTCTACTTTCTTGAAGTCAACATTAATGACCATTGCATCTATAAAGGTAAATAAATTTCCTGTTTGGATTCTTGAACTGAAAGTCAGATGCAGGTAAAAAATCAGGAGTCCAATTTCTTACTTTTCCACAGTAAATAAATAAGAAGGAAGTATTCATTATCTCATCTTCTGTTTATTAAAAACAAGATTAAAATTTTATCACATGATAAAACTATATTTTGAAAAGGTATTTATTCTTGAATTTGTTGTGTACTTAAAATTTTTTAATCAACATATATTTCTATTTTTAGTAATTGATACAGAGTAATTTATCTTACTGTCAAAAGTTCTAATATAAGGGGACGTGTTTAGATGTAGGAAAATATGCTTTTCTCATAGTCTTATAATTAATGTTGTTAGATATTGGTCATTTTCTGTTCCTTTACTTTTTAAATATCACAAACCTAATTTTTAGAAAAAACACACTAATTTCACATAACTCTGTGAAAACCATATCATGGCTACAGGAATTTTAATTGCTAACATGCACAGAAAAGAGATATGCTTAAATTTTCTGGAAGTGGTATTTCAGACCCTTCGCTATTTTTTTTGAGTTAAATAATGTTTAATAAAAATTATAATGTGTTTATATATTTGGAATCATTATTCTCAAGGAATATAGTATTTCTATACATGAAAATTAGCAAAAATTTCAAACTACAAACCCTGATCTTCACAAAATTTACAAAGATTCTTTGCTGGAGAATAAAATTAGGATTTGAAAGGTCTTAGATTTTCACATAGAAAATATCTTATTTTTTAGAACCATTACTCTTAAAGAAACATTTGAATGGATAGTGAATACGGAAGTCTAAAATTCTTTAATGACTCAGGAATTCTTCTTCTGAGAGTAGTTTACTTTTTAAAAACTATTATTTTATATTTAATCATAAATATTAACAATTTATTTCAAAATTTCATATTTTAGTGGAAATTTTAATGAGAAAAATTTAACTTAGAAATACTTTATGTGATGGCTTTTTTATAAAAATATTATCATAACTGTTGACATCACAACTCATATTTATAGTTTCTGAAATACTAAAAAGAAATCAAAGTATTTTTAAGCATAAGCTCCTGAAGAGGGCAGCACGTTCTAGATATTATTGAATTCTAAGCTCAAATATGACAGCTTTGGCTTTAGTATCTTTTTTAAAGAACTAGAAAAAAAATTGGATATTTTTTATAGATGTCTGCTCACATGATACAATAAACCAGCAGACATTCTAGGCAGCTGCAGGACCAAGGTCAAAACTGTATTTGATTACTAAAAGAGAACATTCAAATTAGACACTTAAAGCAATGTATTTAGAAAGGGAACAACAAAATACTAGTAAGGAGACATTCCATGTGGAATGTGTTTTATCTTAATACTCTAGATAACTTTTTCTATTGGCAGTGCATTGACTGTCAAAACTACTAAAGGGGTTAGATTTAATTATCTCACTTCTTGCACATTTCATCTCAATTGCTATGGCAACATTCAGTTGCCTCAGCAGCAATGTACACTTTAATCAGATATTTCTTTCTCGTTTATCTATAAGCCAAAACTGTGTAGTCAAATTTACAACCAAGTCCTGATGAATCTAATAATGCCTCTTACAATTTAACGGGCAAGTTGCCTCTACCCACACATATAAATATTTTCAGAGAGGCTGGTAACTATTGTACAAGTGCAAGACTTGATAAGAATATGCATTTGGACTTTCTTACTTCATTGATTTTTTTTCCTCTTTCTGCCACTATTCTTCCTTTAGATGTTTTCAACGATTCAAAATTTACTCCAGCAAGTCACTACCATGGGTCACATGACCTCATTAGGAGAGCCTATGATAAAGGAAACACCCTCCAAATGTCAACCCCTCCTCAACAAGCCTATTGAATTATTTCCTTTTATCTGAACATACTTTTGATTGGCACATCAAATAGCTGTTTTCTATTTCTTGAATACAGGTAAGAGAAGAAAGGATAATAGTTAAGACAAAGGAAAATCCATCTATAGGAAGAAAACTATGGAGTATCTGACTTAAAATAAATGGAGGGCCAAAGCATGAAGAAAATTTGGTCAAGCTTCAGTAATACAGAAATTTTAATGAGAAGTAAAAGCATTGTGCCTTGAATTGTTGATGTCATTTGGGTGAATATTAACTGCCTACATTGTTGGACACATCATCACTTGAGCATTTTGGCTAGAGAAACTTTTTTGGGCATATAAGGAATATTCAAACTGTCTCCAGATCTGATTTATAGCTATATAATAGCTATATAATAGCTAATTATATTTTCATAAATGTTTGAAAATTTGCAAATAGTGACCTATTTTAATTTGATACTGTTATAAAGGTATATGATTTTTAAAAGCTGTCATTAAAAAGCCAAGTGATCTAAGATCTTCCTAAAAATTTTAGTGGCTGTTAAAATTTGTATTTAAATAACCCACATTTTATCTGGAAGTCATAATATTTCTCTGGTGAGAAGTTTTAAACAGTAACTAATAAAAATATCTTAGCATATTTTTTTAAAAAATCACCACTTAGTAGTGTCTAGTAATATTTTCATTAATGGAGGCAACTAAAAAGATGCTTTCCGTAGCTGGGTCTACTAGATCAATGTTTAAATAGCAATTTCTAAATTGTATCTTATAAATTAGTGACAGCTAATTACAGCCTTCAGTTAAAACTTAACCATACTTATAAAAGATTATTGAAAATATAGTTCTTTTTTTTTTTTTTACTTTAACTGAACTATTAGCAGACTATGTTCAAAATGTGGTTGTTAAAAAGTTAACTTCTTATTAATGATAAAGTTTGGAAGACTTATAACCTAAGGAGTAGCTGAAGGAACAGGAAAAGTTTAAGTAGAAAGAGAAGTCTAGAGAAAGAAAGAGAAACTGTGAACCTATCTTCAAATATTTGTAAGACAGGTTAAAGAAACAGTGGGTATCTTCAAAACTAAAACAAATGGAAGGAGTTTCAGGCAAGTGGATTCTGGTTCTATATAAAGAAAAACAGAAAAAAGAATTGCTTAAACAATAGTGCAAGCTACATAACAAGTTCCTTGTCTAGACAAATTCCATGAACTATTCTCATATGAACTCTTTATCATCTGTTACTTGAATTCTGGGACAACGTTGCAGAAAATGTGGTAGAAGCACCCCACAAATTTAAATCTGGGAGTTAAGATGAGTCACTTATTAATAAATTTTTCAAATACCAGTGCCTTATGTTGGTATGGGAATGTAGCAATGCACTACAAACAGCATATTCAGCATCAAGTTTGCAAATCCTACTCTGGAGAAACAGTCTAAATGAGAAAAACAAATAGTTCTTAGTGAAGAGTTATCTAAAACCTCCGAGGAGACATGTAAATCTGTCCTAATTGGCACTTGTTTAAGAACCTCAGTAGATGCCAGGGAGTAACTAGAGGTGAAGAATGAGTTCCCCTTTCAGTTTTGACTTGGCTCTTCTACCTAGAGCTGGGGTTTTGCCAGGCAATGCTTATACCACTGCCTATGTTAGACTTGTTCTTTAGATAAAAGGAAAATGTTGGCAGTGTCTTCAAACTCTATATTTACTTAAGAAATAATAATTGCTCAATTAAGGGTCCAGAGATTTTCTTCTGTACCCAGAGAAATTAAGAGTTGAAAAAATTGCACATCATGTGGGAATGCTCATCTTCAGCAACATTGCTGAATACGATAAGAAAAAGTTGTAACCAATTTGAAGATAATAAATATTAGGAAATTGCTGATTCTTGAGTCAATGTGCACTTTTCTGTAACATCAGATCCTATGTAAATTTCTAGTTTATGTTATTTGGAAATAGTTTGGTTTTGAAGTTTCCTGTCTATGATCCTGCTTTTGAATCACAGTGAATGAACAAAGGGGCTCCTAAATGATCTTGCATAATATCTCACCTTAATGTACTTGAATGCTGTTGCTTGGAGTTTGAGATCTTTTAAAGAATGGCTGTCTACCAAAAACATTTGTTTCTACATAAATTGCTGATGAATGGTTTTGCAACAAGAAAAGTTTGATTTTATGTTCTCTATCAGAGAATGTGGGATATTACATGCTTCATTAAGTATTTTATCTCTGCCACTCCTTTAGGCGTCTTCAAATCAAACGTTTACAAAACTTATGTTGCTTAAAATTCTACCTGCTGAGGTTTTGCTAGCAAATGGTCTTGAAATTTGTATCCAGAATATTTACCTACAAAGTTTTTACTAGCCAATTCCATTTGGTTGGCTGTTCTCCAAAACATTCTCTGGTGAGCACAAACATTAGCTACAGAGAAACAGAAACTTCCATGGCACCCTGGAGGAACTTTTTGATCCAAAAGACACTACTAGTAAACCAAAATGTCATTGCAAATTCATGAACGTTTCCTTGTGTCATGAATAGCAGTAGGAGGAAAGAGCTGCGTTGTGCAATGGTTGTTCCATATGTGTAAACTTAGTCCCCAAGTTGAGATCAAAGATTGTCTTCAATCAACAATTATTTATTTAGTGCCTACCATGTCTAAAACTTAAGAAGTTAGAAAAGGAACTGCTTAAAAATCTGGTAGTTGTCAATGAATAAAGAAAGACATATTGCTGGCCTATAAAAAAAATCAGCTATGGGAACCGTTATTGCTCTTATTGAGAGCTTACTGAGGACAGGGAAAGCCTGCATTCTTGTTTGCATTCCAGCCAATGCCACAGTCCCTTGTAACCGATAATAAGCATTCAGGAAATAGTTAATCAATGAATAATAAATGAATAAAAAAGAGGAATGAAATGGCGGTCACCTAAATGCAAGAGATGGTCGGCAAAGTTAGTGTGTGGTTTGTAAACGTCTTAATTTCATGGAAGATATGGGCCTTTTTAATGGACCTTCAAGGATGGATGGGATTTAAATAGTAAGTGGGAAGGATATGGAGTCTTTCCAGTGGAGTTAAGACCACGTCCAAGGGATTGCTGGAGAGGCAGAGATATTAGAGAAAAGATTTAATTCCTCTTGATCAGTGCAGAAGTTGTGTTACAGATTAGTGATTTTTGTTAGGTTTAGATTAATGGTTATTTTAGAGCAGTTTCTCAAACTTTAATTTGCATGCTGCAGGTTCTTGTTAAAATGCAGACTAATTTAGTCAGTCTGGACTGAGGCAAAAGATTATGCAATTCTAACAAATTCCCAGGTGATGTTGGTCCATGGACCATATTCCAGATTGCCAGACTACAGAGGATTTCAAAAGCAAACAAGAATTATTTTGGCTTGATACAACAGACACTTGAGAACCACTCTATTCTCCAACAGTTATGGCATGATGAAACTGCATTTCAGGGAGAGCAATGTATCAAGCAGAATGTGCTAAGGGAAAATGTGTATATAAGAAAACCATCTGGGAGACTGTCATAGTTTATTTGCATATTTCACGAGTTTGGTGCTCAACCACCTATTGATTGATTAGTTTGTGTGGACATGGTCAATTCAGAAGCAGATTCTCAGAGGAATAATTGTGAGTTTAGTGACTTTTTGAAAACAAGTCAAGTTTAGGTAAAACACATGGGGAAGCCATGAATGTCTTTCCCTTCCTCTCCATCTGGAAAAACTGTATTCATTCTTTAAGAAACTTGAAATGTTAGCTCTCCTGTTCTTATCATACTATAAAATTATTATTATGTCATCACAAGTCTCTCTTATAATCTCTGAACTTCTTATCATAATGAAAATAATAGTAATGATTAGCAATAGTAGTACAAGTAATTGTAGTTAAGTGCTTACTAGTGACAGACACATTACTAAAAAAATTTAAAATTAAATCCTTGTAACAGTGCTGTGAGGAGGGTACTGTTACTATCACACCCATTTTAGAGATGAAAAAAAGAGTACTTGTATGCCCCGATATTGTATATGTTACACTTAGGTAATTCATTCAAGTGATTGAAATGTGTTCTTTGAAATCACTGATTTCTTAGTGTAGCTTCTATATTTGCTTCATATCTTCATCTTTGTTCTTTAGCTCCAATAATTATATTAATGGCTATCAGTTAATGAGTGTTTCCCATATATCTGGTAATACTCTAATTAGCAAGTTACTTGTGTTGTATAATTTAATGCTATAGTGAATTGAATTGTGTACCTCAGTTTGGACATGTTCTTGATCCACATTCTGATGGAAGTGGACCCATTGTAAATAGGATGTTTTGAATATGTTATTTTAATTAAGTTGTGACTCAACTGAATGAGAATAGACTTAATACTGATTACTGTAGTACCTTATAAGCAGGAGAAATTCAAACAAAGAGAAGAAAAAAAAAAGCCACAGGGAAGAGCAGGAAACCAGAAGTCAGCTGAACTTGATGAGAAAGGAGATAAAGCCCCCAGGAGGACACTGGAGACAAAAGTCAATGGAAGGGAAACGGATGTGGCTCAAAAGGTTCCGCGTCCGTCTACCATATGGAGAGAACGGGGTTCGATCCCCGGTACCTCCCGGTAAAAAAAAAAAAAAAAAGTCAATGGAACCCTGAAGAAAAAAGAGATGTGATGGAAATGCCAAGGAACATAAGGATTACAGCTAACCAGAACACTACCAACCCCAGGAAGAAGCAAGCCTTCCAGTCTTTGGAAATGTGAGGAAATAGTCCCATTTTAAAAGCCAACCCATTGTGTGATATTTGTCATAGCAGCTTTGGAAAACTAAGACAAATACTCATAATGACCCTATGAATTGAGTGTTATTATTACCTCCATTTTATATATGTGGAAAATGAAGCAAAAAGAGATAGCAAAACTGGATTTTGAGCACATTAACTGTGTTAATGACCTTAGTCTAACTTTCCTTTAGTAACATGGGATTCTGAGTGCTTTCTTAAACACACAACATAAATTTCTTTTTAAGTTTACTTTGCCACAAATTAGGAGTCCAAGAAACCTTTCATTATTTCTTCATTTCTATTAGCATATCACCATAATAAAATGCTATCAAAGACAAGTAGAATGTGTATTTCAGCTTATTCTAACTACATGAGCTTAACATTCTAATCTAAAATTTTAAATATTTAAATACCAAATTGACAAATGTGATATTATAATGTCATAATTTCATAATTATGTACTTTTATATTTTGGTTTAAAAAATATCATCAATGCTCCCAAATATACTGATATACTTTTTTTTTTTTTTTTTTTTAAGGACATACTGGGGATTGAACCCAGGACCTTGTACATGGGAAGCAGGCACTCAACCATTGAGCTACATCCACTCCCCAATGAGAGTTGGGTATTTTTGTTGTTTGTTTTTTGTTTGTCTGTTTTAGGCAGTACTGGAAATGGAACCTGGGACCTCATACATGGGAAGCCGGTGCTCAACCACTTGAGCTACATCCACTCCCACCAATATGCTTTTGAACAAATCAATCCTGGATAGCATATTCAGCCTTCATTTCATTAGCTTACTTGCTGCTCTAATTTGATTATATCTGTTGCACACTCAGACATCAGAAACCTTAAATAGATTCATTGATATCTGCAGTGCCATCCTAGGAGTCTTCTCAGTCTGCTTAACCTGTTTCTGCTAGAATTCATTTCAAGTTTAGGCAGCCCGGGAACAACGTAAAATATTATTTGCCATTTTATTTGAAAATAGTTGTATTATAGCAATGTAAATAAATATAAGGTTACCTGTCCACATATTATTTCTGCTAAGTTTTTTGACCCAGGGAAGTATAATTTTCTGTTTAGATGAATAAATCAGTAATTATTTTAATACCAATTGTACATATTTGACTCTTTCTTACCTAACAAAGTATATGAAAAGGCCTTTAATAAAAGCAAAAGAAAACAGAAAACCATCACAACAGCTATAAGTACCAATGATTATTTTCACTAGACCCCACTAAGTGTAACTACCCTTTTAAATTATTAATCAACCTTATTTTTTAAACTTTTTATTTTGAAATAATTTCCAACTTACAGGAAAGTTGCAAAAAGAGTACAAACTCCATACAAATAACTCCAGCATACCCTCACCCCCCTAGATTCTGAGATCTACCAATTTTAACATCTTGCTACCTTGCTATATCTCTTTTCCCCCTCCTTCCTTCCTCCTTCCCCAATTCCCTCTCTTCCTCCCTCCCTCCCTTCCTCCCTCCCTCCCTCCCTTCCTACCTTCCTTCTTTCCTTCCAATATTTGAGAGCATTGTGTTGGTTTGAAGCTGTATGTACACACAGAAAAACATATTCTTAAATTTAATCCATTATGTGAGTGTGAACCCGTTGTAAATATGATCTTTGATGAAGTTACTTCAGTTAAGGTGTGGCCCAGTCAGGATGGATCTTAATCCTATTACTGGAGTCCTTTATTAATGGAATGAAATTCAACAGAGAGAGAGAGAGAGAGAGAGAGAGAGAGAGAGAAAGCCATGGAAAGCAAGAAGCTGATATTCAACAGAACCCAGAAGAGTAAGGAGGCCAGGAGAAGCTGCCACGTGTATTGCCGAGTGACAGAGGAGCCAAGGACCAAGGATCTATGGCAGACAGCCCTAGAACACCAGTCTTTGGATAGAAAGCATCTCCTTGATGACACTTTGATATGGACATTCTTTTTAGCTTCAAAACTGTAAGCTAATAAATGGGGTCTAACCTGACCCCATTTCATGGTATTTGCTTGAGCAGCCAAGAAACTAAAACAAGGAGTTTGCACAAATACTCCTTGAACACATAATACTTACATGTACATTTCCTTTGAACAGGATATTCACTTATGTAATCACCTTAAGTGCACTTATCAAATTCAAGAAATTTCATGTTGTTATTAAGCTTACATTCTATATTCCAATCTTTTCTTATGTCCCAATAAAGTCCTTTTGAGACTTTTCTCCATTCTTAAAATCCATCCACTATCATGTACTGCATTTAATTCTCATTTTCTCTTTAATTTCTCTTTTTTTCTTTTATTTACTTGTGAAAACCTATATACAACATTACTCTTCCAATCCTAACCCCTTTCAAACTGACAGTGCAGTAGGATTTATCACATTTACAATGTTTCAGTACCCTCGCCATCATCCATTTCTACAACTTTCCCTTCATGCCAAATGGAAACCCTACACTCATTTTACTTTAACTCACCATTGCCCCTGCCCCCTACCCCTGGTATCTGTACTCTACTCTCTGTTTGTTTGCATTTTCTCTGATTTTTTTCTTTGTGTTACCATGGGGCTTTAATTTAACATCCTAAATACATAACAATCTTGTTTGCTCTGATACCAACTTAACTTTAGTAAGTTGAAGTATATAAATATAAACTATGTTCCTATACCATTCTGCCCTTCCCACTTTATGTAGTTCTTGTTGCAAGTTATATATTTATACATTATGCTTTCAAAACCACTGGTTTATTGTTATATTTTATGCATTTGTCCTTTGGACATTGTAGGAAATAAACAGTACAGTTACAAATCAAAAATACAATAGTACTGGTATTTATATTTACCCATATCATTTCCTTTATCAGATATTTTTTCTTCATGTGGCTTCAGCCAATTGTCTCATGTGTCTTTTCCTATCAACTTGCAGAACTCCCTTTAGCATTGGGCAACAGTCATAATCACTCACTCATTTTTTTAAAGAGATTATTTATTTATTTACACACACACACACTCACACACACACACACACACACACACCGTTGTTTTGCTTGCTGGCTGCTATCTGTGTCTGTCTGTTATGTGCTTGTCTTCTTTTTTAGGAGGTACTGGTAACTGAATCCGTGATCTCCCATGTGAGAGCAGAAGAGGCCCACTCCGCTTAAGCCACATCCACTCACCCTTGTTTTGTCTCTCATTGTGTTTCCTCATTGTGTCTCTTCATTGCATCAGCTCACCATGCTAGTCTCTTGCGTCAGCTCACTGTCTTGCTCATCTTCTTTAGGAGGCACTGGGAACCAAAACTGGGACCTCCCATGTAGTAGGTGGATGCCTAGCTGTGTGATCCACATCCGCTTCTCCACCTACTCATTTTTGAGAGACAGTTTTTCCAGGTAAAGAATTTAGGAGACTTCCAGGAAGATGGCAGATTAGAAAGGACTCTCTCCAGAAAAATAGCCAGAGGGCAGGCAAAAATAGCCTAGGAAAAAAAGTTCTAGGGTGTAGGACACCAGGGGAAAGCTGGACACTGCCCAGAAGAGAGAAGGGCTATATTAGGTAGCCAAAGGGGTGCTGATGCAAAGTACCAGAAAATCTGTTGGCTTTTATAAAGGGTATCTATTTGGAGTAAAAACGTACAATTATAAGGCCTTAAATAGTCCAATTTAAGGCTGTTTTCCCATCAAAGTCTGTTACCACGTGTTAAAGCAAGATGGCAGATGATCTCTTCCTGTTCTCTCGGGTCTTATCAGCTGCTCTGGTCTCTTCACAAGGTTAGCTGTAAACTACTAGGTAAATGGCTCTTCTCTTTTCCCCGGTCTACAGGATCAAAGCTGACAAAGTTCTTTCTCTTCTTCTTCTGTGTCTTGAGTGAGTGCTCATTTTATATCAGCCCACCAAGGGGGCGGAGACTTAACCTGAGGCACACCCTACTGACGTGGTAAATCAAAGCCCTAAACTTAACATAATTTAATCAAAGACATCTCAGCTGAATCTAATACAATCAAAAGGTATGCCGTCCAGAGTAACAAACCAGTTTACAAACATAATCTTTATCTTTTGGGGGGGTTCATAAATAATCTCAAACAGGGGCACAGGAAAAGAACCTCGATGTTAAGACTGTGAGTAGAAACTACAGCTGCAGCAACAGGTGCCCATCCCCCACCCAAGAGCAGAGAACTTTGAATTCTACAGCCTCAAGCTGGTAGCTACAGATAAAGGGGGCCACAAAGATCCATCCCCCCAAGAAAGGGGAGAAAGAGGGATGCAGCCTAAGGCTGATTCAGCTTTTGACCCACAAATTTGGTCTGCTGTGTTCCATGAGCCCTTCCAGGCAGAGTGGGGCTGTATCATCCTTTGCCCTGGGATCCGTCATGGGACTAAAGAGATCTGACCCTCTCAAACACCCTCTCTACTGATCTGGACTGGTTATTGAGGACACAGAGAAGTGTGGAGTTTTTCTTTTTGGAATAATGAAATTGTTCTAAAAAGTTTTGTGTTGATAAAAAATGCTTCTGATTTAGGGGGAAAAAAAGAGTGGAAGTGACCCAAATGTCCATTAACTGATGAATGGATAAACAAAAGTTATATCCATGCAATGGAATATTACTGGTCAATAAAAAGGAATAAAGTATGAAAAAAAAGAATTTAGAATACTTTGTTGGCAATTATTTGCTTTGAGAACTTTAAATATGATTTTCCACTCCCTTCTTGTCTTCTTGGTTTCAAAGGAGAACTCAGCACTTAATCTGATTGAGGGTAACTTGTGTGTGACATGTTGCTTCTCTTTTGTGGCTTTCAGAATTTTCTCTTTATCTTTGCCATTTGACAGTTTGCCAAAGATATAACATAGCTTGATGTGGTGGTTTATTTGGGTTTATTCTGTGTGGAATTCATTGAACACCTTGGATGTGTATATTCTTATTATTCATTAAATTGGCAAAGTTTTCAGCCATTATTTCTTTTAATATTCTCTCTGCTCCTTTCTCTCTTTCTTCTCCTTCTGGGATTTCCACAATGCATATCTTGTTATGCTCAATGGTGTCTCACAGGTTCCTCAGGCTCAGTTCACTTTTCTTCATTTTTTATTCCTTTTGCTCCTCATGCAGGATGATTTTAATATCCTTATCTTTAAGTTCACTGATTCTTTCTTCTGCCAACTCCAATTTGCTGCTTTTAATTTATGTTACTGTGGTCTTTAGTTCCATTTGGTTCCTTTTCATAATTTCCATCTCTTTAGTAATATTTTCTTTCTGTGCATGTATTGTTTTCCTGAATTCTTCAGTTCTTTGTCCATGTTTTCCTTTAGTTCTTTCAACATACTTAGGGCTATTTTTAAAAAGTCTTTGTTGGTATGTCCCAGATCTGTTTTTCCTCATTGATGGTTTCTAATGCTTTATTCTTCACTTTTGCCTGGGACATCATTTCCTGTTTCTTTGTATGTTTTATAATCTTTTGTTGGAACCTGGACATTTTGATATTTAATGTGTTTAATGTGTTAGCACTGGAATTTAGACTCTGAGTCATCTGTTCCATAATACTGTGTCCAGCTACTGTTAAGAAACAGCTTTCTTTGAATCTGCTTAAATTTTAAAGGGTGTGGGAGAACCTCTGCATGGTAACTCAGACTGCATTGCAAAAATTTGTGAAATAAAAAAGACTTTTCTGTAAGCCAACCTGCAAACTGTTTCAGTATTATGATAAAATTTCATGGAAGATACTGAATTTGAAATTTTTTTTAAATATTTTTTTATTTTGAAACAATCTCAAATCACATGTTGCAACTACAGTGCAATATTTTTTCTGCAATATTTGAGACTATTTTGCCAACACAATGTCCCATTACTCCTGAACTTTAATATATATTCCTACCAAAAAAAGACATCCTCCTTTATAACTGAAATACAACCACAAAAATCAGAATATTAACACTAATACATCACTACCACCTAATCTGCAAACCAATTTAGGTTTACACATTTGTGACAATAATCACCTTTACAGCAAAAGGATGCAGTCCAGATAAAGCATTGCATTTATTATCATGTCTCTTCAGTAACTTTCAATCTGTAAGATTTCTTCAGTTTTTCCATGGCTTTCATGAGCTTGACACTTTGGAAGATTGATGATAGGTAGTTATTTATAGAATGTCCCTCATTTGGGGTTTGTTTGCTGCTTCCTCATGATTAGATTTCACATTAAATATCTTTAGAAGAAAAGTCACATCTCATTGCATTCTATCAGGTAGCACATTATTTATGATGATAATAATGATCTTATGATTAAGTTGATCACTGCAAAATTGCTCTTTTTCCCTTTATAGCAAGTATACTGTGGGTAAGTACTTTGAGAGTATGTAAATATTGCATTTCACAAAAACTTTTAAATTACTTTTTATTTATGCATGCATTTACTTATATCAGATTGAACTCATGGATTTCTATTGTATCCAATGAATTATAATCTGTTACTATTACATTTCACTTAATTTTTAAATTATCTCAGATATGGCAAGATCAACCACCTATAATCAGGTATTTTCTTTCTTTTGACATATCCCAAGCATTGTTTGATTATTTCCTTACTTTTGGCACAACAAGATATTCCAGGCTCATTTTTGTACTTTTCATGCCCCAGCCCTAGAATCAGCTATATCTCTAAGGAGTCCTAGTTTTTAAAGTTGAGAATGGTACTTAGAAACCAAGATCTGGGAGCTAGATGTGCCCATTTGTTTGGGGTGTCATTGTTCCCAAGATACAAAGCCAATGGAATATATGTATGTAAATCTATCTGTTTACCTATCTATATAGCTATCATCTATCATTCTGCCTGTCTATGACTATTTATCCATCTACATACAGATATACATTTATATACATTACATATACACATATAGACTAACATCTGTCTATCTATATCTATCTATCTATCTATCTATCTATCTATCTATCTATCTATCTATCTATCTATCTTTCTATCTTTCCTTTATCTATATTAAAAACCAATAGTTTCATTGCTGCCTCTAATTCCAAACCAATACCACAGGATTCAGTATAGTTTCTCCTTTTCATATTTTCTCCAACAATGAAAAATCTGGCTCCCATTATCCTTAATATACTTATTTGTGTAATCAATATCCTATTGTTGTTACACAGCCTCCCCAACGCCCCATCTTATGCAGATACCTTCCTCATACTACTTGAGGTCCAACACTGTCCTCAAGGCTATTGAGCCATCCCCTCCCACACAGCCCTATATGTATCCCTATCTTGCTAGTTCCATCCAGGAAGCTTTGGACTGAATTGTTTAAGAAAAGAGGGGTAAGGAAAAGGAAATTGAAAAAAAAAAAAGAAGACAATGACAAGGACTTGGAATATTTTTTAAATAAGTTGCTTATCTGTTGCATTAACTCTATTATTTTTGCATGTCGCATTTAATTGAACATTGTTTTTTTTTCTTTATTAGAGAAGTTGTAAGTTTACAGAACAATCATGCATAAAATACAGGATTCCCATATACCACCCTATTATTAACAACTTGCACTGGTATAGCACATTTGTCATAACTGATGATAGCACATTTTTATAATTGTATTATTAACTTAGTGTTCACTGTTTAGTGTAGTTCCATGGATTAAAAAAATTTTTTTATTCTGTTAGCATATGTACAATCTAACATTTCTATTTTAATCACATTCAGATATATATTTCAATGCTGTGAATTATGTTCACAATGTTGTGCTACTGGTAGCAACACCCATTACCAAAACATTTCTATCATTCCAAATAGGTACCCTGTACATTTGAAGCCTTATCCTCCCATTCCCTATCCCCCCACCTTGTGTCTTGGTAACTTGTATTCTAGATTCGGACTCAATGAGTTTGCTTATTCTCATTATTTCAAATCAATGAGATCATATAATATTTGTCCTTTTGTGTCTGACTTATTTCACTCAACATGACGTCTTCAAGTTTTCTACATGTTCTTTCATGTATCAGGACTTCATTCCTTTTCATGGCTGAATAATATTCCATTGTATGTATATACCACATTTTGTTTATCCATTTTTATTTGAGAAAGTGAAAGCAAAATAATAACTCCTCTTTAACCACCTAGATTTTACTCACTCAATAAATATTTACTGATGTCCTACTCTGTGCTAGCACAATAAATTTTGGTAAAAACTCACTTAACGGCAGTTATTAATTAGTCTATATATTTTACTCACTTGGTTTTCAGGGAAATTGACCAATTATAGGAGATCATATTAAGTTGAAGATTTATTCAAAACAAGGCCAGTCATGTATTTTATTCTAACTCCTATGACTTATAAGTTATACTATATAATGGTAAATTATATTTACAATTATGGATGTGAAAAAGAATATGAAACTCAATCTTGTTCAGATCATTTCCATATTCACTAGAGACAATTTAGAAGTCTTTTCAACAAATGTAGTTTTACTCAATTAACCAAAAATTATATTCCACAAACACCCTTTATCTAGATTATCTATTCATTCAACAAATAAAGCACCTATAAGTGCCCGGCCTATTCATAAAAATAAGAATCTATCAGACAATGTCCCTGTTCTCATGTAGCTTATCATCGAATGAAGAATCAAAAGGCAATAAATAGGCAATATGTGGTGTTCCAGGTTATTTTAAGTGTTAAGAAGAAAATAAAGAAAGCTGAGAAAGTGTGAATGATTGGTGGTGATGGTAAGTGAAATAACTTATATATGTGGTTAGTTTAGTAGTTTTTTCTTGTCATCAGTTTGTCATTTTTCAGTGAGGTTCTCTTTCTGAGTATGAGAAATATATTATTATTTTATTTGCTGTTTTTTATTTACTATATTTGGGTCAAATTTATAGCAAACTCCTAACTACATTTAAATCATTTTTTAAAGACTAGAATGATATTAATCAAGACAGTAAATCAGAGAAATTGAAGGGAAGTAAGTGGTTGATTGGAGAAGCAGTTTGAGTGCATTGAAATGGAAAAAAAAACACACCTTTTTTATACTGCTTGGCTTTTCTCAGTGAGTTACAGCATCTTCATAATTTTTAAAAGCTATTTGTATTTGAAAAAATATATTCATTGTAGCTGAATTCTGTTTCAAAAAGTATGTTGATTATACGCAGATGGCCTTTAAATACAATGTATGGGAAATGAAGTGATTGAGATAAACAAAATCTATAAATCAGTCTATTGCTTATTATTCACTTTCCAGAGAAATATGTTTCAACAAATTTCTATTTTAATAATTTAAATTGTGCATATGGTCCAAGAATCGTCTATTATTGTCAAATAATATTTGAGTATTTTAATCCTTAGTTCAATAAGTACCTGTCTCCTCCAATGATGCCATTAAATATTTAAATAATTGTTATCATTTAAAGGTGTGGGGGGGTAGAATCTGAACATTGTTAAATTCTAGGATAGAGTTAAATAGAAGCCAGTAGCATCCATATGTGAAAGAAAGAGCACTGGAAAAGGAATTTTGAGACCTGGCTTGAACTCTTCTTTGTTTTCATTATGTATAATAATGTTGGGCAAGTCACTCCTACTTTCTCAAACCCAATTTTCTCTTTGATAATTGAGTATAGTGTTAAACAGGGTCTCAAGTCAACTTTTAAAAACCACATTTTTAAATTAAAACAAACAAGCAAACAAAGAATACAATAAAATTTTAAAACTACCTATTAGTCTCTTGGTATCTGCACATACACACAATTTCTCTCTCTCTCTCTCTTTCTCTCTCCTCTCTCTCTCTCTCTCTCTCACACACACACACACACACACACAGTTTTAAAGGAGAAAGTTTTTTCAGTCAAGTAAAAAAATATGTTGGAAAATCAAATATTAAAATTCCTTTTACTGATTACTCATGTTCTTTTTAATCCTTTCAAAAATTACAGTGATTCTTTAAAATGATTAGATTTAAGAAAAAAGAAAGTTGGGAGAAATAGCTACAGTACATTTCTTTCTATCTTGATTTTTATTTCTTAGTTGTCCACAAAGGTGACCAGATCTTAATAATTTAGAGTTTGCGTATGTTCAAAAATAAAATTTTTATGAAAAATTGATATATTCTATCTTATTATTGCTCAAATAAATAATTTTTAAAATACAGTTTTGAATTATTATATGCATTCTAAGAGAGAAAAGTAGCCAAAATAGCTCTCTATTATACAATTTAAATTATTGGGAAAAACTCAATAATATTAAATTTAATTAATTGCAATAATACTGTGACATTTTCAATAACACATTTATTCACAAGGGAAATATACAATATGCATTTCATTTTTCTAGTTCATATTCAAAGGCTTTTTTAAAAGAAAAAAACTAATTAAACAGTTTTTTAAATAATTCTTTTACTCATATTTTCTCTATAAAATTTAGCATCAATTTTTAATATATCATTCCTTAAATATATGTGAATTTATCATACTCAGTATACAGACATATTTGCAAAGGCACAATGTTGAGAAATTTATAAATGTTATTTTAGAAATAAAAATCAAAATGGAAACTTGTGGGAGGCGGATGTGGCTCAAATGGTTGGGCATCTTTCTCCCATATGGAGGGTCCTGGAGAGTTTGATCCCCAGGGCCTCCTGGTAAAATAAAGAAAAATATAGAAGGCGTGTGGGCCCCCGGGCACCATGAGTGGGTAAGACCCCAGGTCCCGCATGCAGTTGTGCTGCCAGGCCCCACGCATGGGAGCGCCAGGCCCTGCTGAGCCATGCAGCAAGATGATGATGTAATAGGAGAGTGACACAAGGGGGAGCCAAGAGGAGAAGCTCAAAAAAAACAGGAACCAAGGTGGCACAGTTGGCAGAATGCGTCTCTCCCTCATCGGAGTTTCTCAGGGTTGAATCCCGGTGAAGACAGGAGGAGAAGGATGAGAAGAGAGAGCAGGAAACAGACACAGAGAATTGCTCAGTGAATGAACACAAAAACAGCAAAAATGGAGGGGAGAGAGGGGTTAAAATGGATAAAAGTAAATAATAAATAAATCTTTTAAAAAAATGAAAACTTGCTTCACAATAATCAGAACATGCAAACAAGTAACTCTGAACTTTCATTTTATTAATCCCTATGCAAAATAACATAATTTATGTTAAACTTTACATTCTTTTTAGCCAAAGATTACCTGAAACCATTAAAAAAATTTCCTGTGCTATATTGACATGTTTTTAAACCCTTCTCTGAATTGAAAAGCCTAGGATTGCTCAAGCCATTTTAGAAGGTAAAGAAAGTCACATGAGAATTTAATGAGACCTCTACTAAAAAATTAGCCAACTATAACATGGATAGCAAATTTGGACTGGTATAAGGCATAAAAATGTGTTCAAGTGTTCATGGGGCATTATCATGATGGGTGGAGATTCACACAGTAAGTGAAAAAATTTTGAATTCCCATCCTGGGGAGCTCTGCCACATTCTCTAATGGAATAGCAAGAATCCCCTCAGTACAAGGGCAATGACTAGTGAAGGAGGATGGGTAATTGATGGGCCCTTGATATTGATGACTGTACTTATGAACCTTTACTTTTGAAATAGAAAATTAGCCTAGTATTATAGGGTGCCTAAGAGTTACCTCCTGAGAGTTTCCTTGTTGCTCAAATGTGGCCTCTCCCTAAGCCAAACTCAGCATATAAATGCATTACCTTCCCCGTGGTGTGGGACATGACTCCCAGGGATTAGCCTCCCTGGCACCAAGATTACTACCAAGCACCAACTAGCAATGCAACTGGAGAAAGACCTTGGCCAAAAGCAGGAAAATGTAATGACAGATGAGTTTATATGGCTAAGAGACTTCAAAGTGAGTTGGGAGCTAATTCCAGAGGTTATAGTTATGCACATCTCAGCAAGATCTCATTGACTGCCAAAAAAAAAAAGACTACCTCAAATACCTGGGCTCCTGAGGGCTCTGGAGACATCCAGACACTATAGTCAGTGCAGATAGCTCAGGAGTTTGGTGCCTTGTCAGTGGGCCCTTCTTTGGAATTTATGCTCCCCAGTGTGACAGAGTTGAACTCAGTTGTGGTTTCCCAACACATAGCTCTTCTGACCCTGCTATTTGAACCCATAATTAGTACAAGAGTTGATAGTTGTATGTCCAAGAAACTTCAATCTTTGGGCTGTCCATGTACCAACTGTACCCTGAATCTCAACAGAGTTGCAACACCTACTCTCCAGTTCATTGGGCTCACCCAGGACAACAAACAAGGAGGTGATGATAGACAACAACTATCCCAAGAAAACGAGAGGGTCTACAACTGTAAGTGAGTCCCATCCATCTGCCCTATGGCATCAAAGCCCCCTCTCAATTGAGGTGAAGTGGGCATCACCATCCCAGAATTCTCAGGATTGGGGAATGAACTATGCACCAAAGTAGACTTATTGGTATTCCACTATAGACTTGTGATTCTAGCAATGGAAGAACTTATAACATTGATGTGGAGGCAATGGCCACTGGAAATTCTGAGGGCAAGGAGAGGGAAAAGCAGGTGTAATATGGGACATTTTCGGGACTTGGGAATTGTCCTGAATGTCATTGCAATGACAGATACAGGCCATTATATATCTCGCCATAACCTACAAAATTGTGCAGGAGAGAGTGTAAACTACAATGTAAACTATAATCCATGCTTAGTGGTAATGCTCCAAAATGTGTTCATCAATTGTAATGAATGTACCACACTAATGAAGGATGTTGTTAATGTAGGAAAATGTGGGAGGTGTAGGGAGTGGGGCATATGGGAATCCACTTTATTTTTTATGTAACATTTATGTAATCTAAGTATCTTTTTAAAAAAATACTAAAAAAATAATTAATAAAGTAATTATTGATAATGCAGGGGGAAAAATTTTGGACTGGGAGGAGAAACAGCCCAAAGACTTTACAAGCAAGCAGACTCAATGTACAATCACCAAGCAGCTTAGAAATCACAGGGTTATACTGCAGAGGTGTTTGTTATAAAGCTACATTTATTCTCCCTTATAAATCCATAATACTATTTACATTTGCCCACATAAATTTATATTCAAAGGTAGAACCCTATTAAACATCACAGGATTATCTTGAAGATGAAATGAGATCATATTTTTATGACACCTACTGAGTGTTTACCACGAGTGGGGTTCTGTCCTAAATACTTTACAAGTATTAATCTATTTAATCCTTGCCATGGCTCTTTAAGGTAGGTATGAGATTGATTGAACCAAATGAAATTGCTATTTTATAGGCAAAAAAAAAGTCGACTATAGGCAAAACTGTATTTCGACCTAATACAATTATTCCGTCCATCTTACAAATGAAGAAACGGAGGAACAGAGAGGTTAAGTAACTTGTCTAAGGAAAACGATTGATTTCCCATCTTACAATTGAGGATACTGAGGTTCCAAAAAGAATAGGTGACTTCTCTAAGGCTACAGTTATTCTTTTCTCAGAGAGACAGCAAGAGTTATGGTATCTGCAGATGCACTTTGTAAATTCCATAGTGCTATAAAAAGTTAAACTGTTTTTGTTGTTACCATTATGAAGTCTTTTCTTCCTTGTCCACTTTTGGGTCTTTCATTGCCAAATAACCATGGATTACCAGCAAATGAGGACTCTAGTATTCAAGACAAGACTCTCATTTGTCATCTTCTGAGATGAGTCTCCTCTGAACAAGGTGATTCACAATCACCCATCCCTGGCTTTTTCTGTTGCCAACTCAATCCTAAATACAAAGTTCCTAGAGTACTCTGGTTTGGTCCCAAATTATTTCCTATGATGTCCTTGGTACAAATGAGGTGCCAGGGTTATTGGAGATAACATTTAAAATTCATGAAATGTTGTTGTCTTGTGAGTAGAAAAGGCATTTTTCAACCATAATTTGATATGATTTTATTTGAGCTGGAACCAGAGACATTTTGGAAAATATATACAGCAGGAGAAAGAGGAACCTAAATAGGGACATCTGGTTGTTCTATTTTGCTCTTCTGCTCTATTTTCATCAGTGTCTCAGTCACTCCCTGGTAATAAGTTAGGCACTTTGAGGCACATTAACTCTGAGAAGCATTTGGTGCATTGCAATTGGACCAGGAGGGATAATGTTCAACTCTGGAGTAAAGAACAAACACTAAGAACTTCTTAGCTCCCCAGCATGTCCTGTCTTTCCAATGAAGTACTTAAAACAGTGTTGCTGGATTTTTAAAATAATAATTTCAACTACAACACTAACATTTTCTCTCTGTGGTTCTCCTGGACACCAAGGGTGTAGTGGCTACCCTACCAGCACCTGGCTCAGGGAGTTAAATAACTTGGGTTTGCAACTAGACTGCAACTTAATTACCTCTGTGATTCTAGGCAAGTTGCTTCACAACTCTGTTCATCAGTTTCTCATTTGAAAAGTGGGAATTACTACTTCATATAGTTTGGGGTGTGTTAATTGGATAACATATGCAGGGTTTAGAATATTGCCAAACATGCTCAATATTTTATTGATTTCTCATAAAATTGTGAGCATCTTAGTTTAACATGTAGAAAGACTTAAAGGTGCTTGCATGTGTTCATAAAATATTTAAACATCTACCGGGCATTTGGATTAATTTAAAAGAGTTTCTTTAAAACAGATTCATCACATTCTTTATAATCTATCTATTTCTACTTTAGTTTCTTGATATAACTTCAACTAATTGAAGTTATATCCCATATCAGTTTTCTCAGAATAAATGCACTTCATTACCAGTTACATACATATGCTCCCTTTCTGTTCCTTCCGTGTTATAATGCATTTCATTGTTTCTCCTTATCTCTTGATAACTTCCATATTACCAAAATAGACATCAAATGTTATCACATCATAACTATCCTGTTCAATTTTCAATGCAAAAAGGAATTCTGCCCTAAAATTAAAACCTGTGAACTATAAACAGATACAAAAACAAATAAAATCCACTCACTGGGGAGCGGATATAGTTCAGTGGTTGAGCGCCTGCTTCCCATGTAAAAGGTCCTGGGTTCAATCCCCAGTACCTCCTAAAATAATCCACTCACTACTACGAATTTGGGATAACAACAACAAAAAATTACATGTGGACATCCATAGGTATCAATAGAACTTTGTACTAGGAGAAGAAATTGAAATGTGAGTTGTAAGTCACAGGAGGTTAATAGAGGACTGTTGGCTCTGATTTGTTCCTTTTCTTATAGAAGCTTTTAATTACTGCATTTCTAATGCACTTAGATTTGCCAGTAGTTCTCTTTTTTATTCTTCCAATAATAGTTCCTCAGGTACATCCCATAAATTACCCTTTCCTTTCCCTCTCCTTCTTCTCTTTAAACAACTCTGAGAAAGAAAGGGGGGGGGTAATTCCTTTGGAGTAGTTCATGTGCTCCTTTAAAAAAAAGTCTGACTGTCATTAGCACTGTGCTTTCCTTTCCCTATTCTTATGCATGCCAATTTATTAGCTGCAGCCATTACTGCTGACCTGACTTTTTTCTGTTAAGGCACTAATTCTACACAAGCAAGCCTTCTTCATTCGTTCCCTACATTCTTTACTTCTTTAACTTATTCTAATTCCAGGTTTCCTCTAATGACCCTTAATTTCAAAACCCTTCATTAGGCTGGCCAAAACTACTTCAATCTTTCTGTTTCCTCTTACTCCATGAAAGGCTAGCTTTTCCCCCTAACTCATTTGCTCAGTTTTGTCTCTTAACTTCCTTACCTCCTATTTTACTCTCTTGCAAGGACAATGCTTTTTTTTCTTTTTTAAAGGTCACTAAGTTCTGTCCCTCTTGTCCTTAGGATACCTCTGGGAATCTCACCTCTAGATTAATTGAAAGAAAAAAAGGGTTACTATTGAACTTGCCAAGCAATTTAACAGATATGTTCTATATTTGATAAAATGGCAACAAATCACAATTAAGAAATCCTGGGGAAAGAGAAAAAAATCAGAATCAGAGAAAAATTTGTGGTAAGAGTGACTATATTACAAACAACCAGGTATAGAAAAAAAAGAAATAATTTCTTTCTTGCCAAAATAGAGACATTTATTCATTTGTTCATTTATTCAGTCATTGATACCATAAACATTCCTGATCCCCCACTATGCTAGGAGTTAGCATATTAATAACAATCCAGTAAAATGTCTCTTTTTCAGGTGAGTTCATTTATGGGATAAATTATTGTTTGTTACTAGTTCTTGCCTCCATTCTTAATTCTTCACATGATACTATTTGAAGTCAAAACATGCAAAATAAATTATGACATCAAACACTTGATTTTAATTGTTAAAAAAAAATTTTTTTAAGAGGTACTGGGGATTGAACCCAGGATTTTGTACTTCGTAAGCAGGTGCTCAACCACTGAGACACATCTGCTCCCCTGTTTTTCAATGTTGAACTCAATGCCATCTCTCTAAAAATCTTCAACTCTGGTAGTTTAAAAGCATAAAAGATTCAAAAAGTGAACTGTTTTCTTCACTCTTATCCTTTTCCTGTTTTCTTGTAGAAGAAGAAAAGTCCAACAGTTTGGCAAATAAAAGTGAGGGGAATGGGAATGGAGGTGGAGAATAAAAAGAGAGATAGCCACAAAATGAGTAACCAGCTTTTAATGAGTGAAGTTGCTTATGATTCCTAAAAGGAATTGCATTTAAATAACTGAATTATTTCATATTTTTAAAAAAATTTAGTTTAAATCAAACTTTTTATGTCCATCAAACTAGGGAGGAAACACTATTCCCAGTTTAAAGAGAAAACATTTTAGACAAGTTACACAGCTTGTAGACAAAGGCAGAATTGAGGCTAAGACATAAGTTTTCCAAATCCTGGTCCAATTTTTTTTCCCATTATAATGCATGCTATTGCCTTTTAAAAATGCACATGCTAATGTAAACTCATAGCAGCAAATCTTCAGTCTTTTGTCATATAAATGGTAAAATATATCCCATATTCATGGTTAATTTATGCTTAATCTATTTTATACATAATATTTGAAAACAAATTATATTTTTATCAAAATCCTTGGCAAAATTCCTTTTGTGTGTTCAATTTTTTTGATAAAATTTTATTATCTATATTTCATATTACAGTAGGAAAAAGCATCTATACTTGGATTTCAAAGTCAAGTGATTTTGAGGCATGACAGCCATCAAAGATATTCAAATAATCACCACTCTGATAACATTAAGTTGATTGAATATTGCATTCCTCTTGGTTAGAAATGTTTAAAAGTCATGCTCAGTTGATCTCCCTTACTAAGAAAAATATAGCTTCCAAAGGAAATTCAGTCACAGGCTATATTACTGTGTTCTCAGAGAAAAAGTGGATGGGTTTGTGTAAAATTCACATGTACCCTTAAATTTTAATTGCAAAAGGTCTCAAGTCCTGAAAGAAGTAAAGGTAATACTGGAAGAAATTTAATTGAATATAGTTAATTACTATGTTCTGAATATAATCATCACTGCGTCAAAGTTGATCTCAGGATATGGATATTCAAATGTAAAGACAACCTTCCCTGAACTAAGTTTCAGAATCTCAGTGGTTAGCACCCTAAATGTCAAAATATACTGTCCAATAGGTCTGTTTCTTATTCCTCTTTTTTCCTTATAATATACCTTTGTCTACCACCAGTTCCTTTTCCCCATTTCCTATATCTATGTTTGCCTCACTCTTCAAATTCATTTCACTCTAATTTTCTTTATCCTTATTCTATAACCTTGTCTTATCTTCACCTGAGATTAGCCTCTAGCCCATAATACATGAAATGGTGTAAGACTATTCGGTGTACTGAAAACATAACTCTCCTGATTATAGTATATATATATTTTTCTATATGGAGCCTTTCTTTCTGTAGTAATAGAATCTTTTAACCATGTCTTTCTCCATGCTGTTCTATAATCCATCACTCTGCTTTTCTACACTCAACTTGCAGGTTCTGATCTTCCTTCTCTGTTACTGTCTTTAAGGTCTGAACCTCTTTTATCCCTTTTGCTATATTGCATGCCCCTCCCCTCTCAAAAGTTCCTTACTTCTGTTCATAGTAGCTGGTCCTCTAGAGATACTTTCTAGGGAGAGGATGTAGAGGAGAAAGTCCACCAAATCATTTAACTTTCATATACTAATTGAGAATGTTGGCTGGAGCAAGTAGCAAGCCTGGATAGTTCAAGAAGTAAACACTACTGGAGTTCAAAACCTTTGAGTAATGTTCCTATTTATGTCTGAGTTCCATATTTCTTTCTGATAAACCGTTTGCTTGTCTCAACTTTGTTGCAACTGTTCAGGCCAATAGGCATTGAAGCGCTATCAGAAATATTGCCAAGCAAAAGTGTCCGGCTTAGCTTCACAAAAGTAAAGGAGGTGTTTTTTAAACTATATTGTGTTTATGACAACTACTTGGAGCCCTAAAATAAGTTGCCACTTCAGCCATGTGTACTACATAGACTAGAAATTAGACTCAAAGGAACCAGTTACTCATTGTGCTGTGTGCTGGCTCAAATAAAATTTTTAAAGTTTAAAGAATAGAGGGTTAAAAGATATGCATCTAGTAGTGCTATGTACCCTATAGGCATTTAATAAACCTTTTCTAATGAATGGGAGCACAGAATAGTAAATATTTTGTCAAAGAATTCTTTGGAAGAAAACTACATGAACTCAAACTCTGTTCTTTAAAGTGGTTTTGCCTTAATATTAATGACCTATAAGAGTAGATATTACTTTCCCAGATATGGTCTAACAGCTGAATTCAGCTAACCCTAAAATTCCCTTTAGCATCACAGTACAGGTTGTCTTCTACCAGGCCTATGTCCTGAAAGTTCCATGTGCTTGGATAGCCAGAGTGGTTCCCATCTTGGATGCTATCATCCCCCAAGGAGCTTTAACAAGCATGCACACAGACATGCTCCCATTGTGGAGGATATCTGGCATTGTCAAAAAGACTGGGGAATGTTACAGGCCTTAAGTGAGAACCATAATGCCCAGGACAGTCCTGATCAATAAAAGACTGTCTCACCAACAAAGCCAAGAGTTCCCCTATTGAGAAATATTGTAGCATTGTGAAGATTTGCTTGGCATGCTGGGTAGAGTGAGATTAACATTGATATTTGTATGACCTTTGATGAGGTGAGTCTCTCTTGCTCCATTTTCCTGCTTTATTTATCAATTAATATTTATCAAGCACTGTTAACAGGTTAGGCTCAATTTCTACTTTTTTTCAGGGCTGGGCTGAGGTGGGAAAGAGAGTAGTCCACATAAGTCTTAATATAAACAGTTAATAAGACCTGTTCCTTCTCCCTGCTTTAAGCCAGGGCATTTCTTGTGTGAGCTGATGTTTTCTTGTTAAAGGGGAGGAAATGAGTTGCTAGTCTCTGTTAAATCATTAATAATTTATTGAGCACTTACTGAGTATCAGTGCTGTTCTATATGCTTGCATGTATTATTTCATTTTTATCCTCCCATTAAATATATACTCTTTTCATAGATGAGGAAACTGAGGCCTTGACTTAAATAATTTGTCTAAGGTCATTCAGGAAGTGGTAAAGCCAACATTGGAACCCTGCAAATTGACTCCAGAGACTATACTCTAAACAACTAAGTTTGTCCTAGAATAAATGATTTAATTAATTCAACTGTTGTTGTGTGAGGTTGTTTTGTTTTGTTTTGATTTCTGTCTGCCAGACTGGCTTCTCTGGATTGGTTCGTGCTGAATAGATTGCCTTGTCTACAGTTGCCAGCACAAAAGCTCTTTTTCATAAAGCTCTTTCTCTTGGCCTGGTTATTCGAAAGCAAAACACCAGAATTATCAGGAAGGCATGAGGTCACTGGTCCCTGAGGCAGCAGGCACAGAGAAGCTACCAGTGGAATAAGTGTCAATAGAAGTAGCCCAAGTCCTGCCAGCTATTGCGTTCTAACCCGATTCATTGCTATGAAGATAGAATCCAGATAAATGATCACTTGGTCACTAGGCCAAGGGTCCCAGGTAAAGAGCATCAGGGCCTAAGGTGAAGCCAAGACAGCAATAAGAAAAATGACATCAGAAGCACAGGTGTTTGTCAGAATGCCAGGCTGCATCAGAAAAACAAGGATAGAAAAGTTGCATAGCAGTTAAGTCTCACTAGATAGAATGGGGAAAAGCCAGACTGTCAGATGAACAACAGAGAGAATACCCCACTGCATTTGGTGACATCTCTACTGCAGCTTACCATGACTACCATGTTAAGCCCCCTGTGCCCAGACTGAATATGTTCTCTGTAAGGTCTTGACAGTGAAAACAATGAATATGATCTCTTAGTTTCCGCTTTCAGTTCCTAAATTGGTGAGGCTACCTCTAGAAATTTATGGAAAGGTTTCATTTTCCACTCTGTTGTTTCATTGACCTTCCTTTGTGCTAGGCTGGCCCTATGAATGGAGAACCAGAATGAGACTGGAAAGCTTCTTCAATAGTTGCTGAGAGTAATACTAGAAATTACTGGAAAAGGATAAGCGGTAACTCAGGGACTCTGCCATTCTTACAGTCATAAGCGTTAGCATACCCAGGTAAAGGGAGCTATTTGTTGGCATGCAACTTATCAGCTCAGCATTCAATCTTAACCTAAATCCAGATCCTGCCAAATTGTGTGGCACCATAAAAACATAATTAGGCAATGTTGGTACATTTGCTGCATTGCAGGATACTCAGTTTGTTTGTTTTATGTAATTGTTATTTATTTAAATTTAGTTTTGAGGTTAGTGTGGTCTGTCTTACCAGACTCTTTCTAACTTGAGTTTTCAAGTCTTTAGTTAAATTCAGTGTATTAAAGAGTAGTTTGATAATTTTGGCAAATGTATTTCATGAGGTAAATATATTTTTAATTACCTTATGGAATTTGGACACCTAGTTTTTCTAACTATGAATAAAAACAGATATTCATTGTTCCCACTTGCCAGGATTATCCTGGAAGCCCTATGTAAGTTATTTAGTTAGCTACTATTTGTGCACTCAGATCATGCTGGTAGTATTGTGGCTTCTGGAGAGATGAAAAATAAGTATATTCCCTGAATGTGAAAATAAGCAACTATATGAAAATAGATGGAGCCACACAGAAATATTTTCTCTTGCAAGGTTCAGACTTATAAGTTTGGAAGACTGATCTCCTTCAGTATAGGAAAAGCTACCAGGTGGAATCCTGATGAGGTATTGAGATAGAAGGAGTCTTTCTAGTGCTACAAAAGGAAAAGGGGGAAACCTATTAAATGGATGGTGCAAGAATGCCCACCTCAATCTCCAGATGCCATAGATATTCTTATTCCTGATCTACTCATCCTCACTGACAACTTAGTCTCTGTTCACTACCAATGACAGTAAAGAAGCCAGCAGGAATCAGATTTAGATTACTAGGACAGAATTAGAAGCACAGAGATCTGAATCTAAGAGAAAATCAAACTAAATATGACCTCTTAGACCCAAGTCAAGGAAAATCACATTCTTTGCAACCCTGAAATGCAGGTGAAAGTGGGTTCAACCGGGGAACAGAAGTGGCTCAAGTGGTTGAGTGCCTGCTTGCCACAGGGGAGGTCCCGGGTTCGGTTCCTGGTGCCTCCTAAAAACAAAACAAAACAACAAGCAAGCAAAAGAAAAAACCAACTTAGGGTAGCCAATGTGGCTCAGTGGTTGAGTGCTGGCTTCCCATGTAAGAGGTTCTGGGTTCAATCCCCAGTCCTGGTACCTCAATAATAATAATAATAATAATAAAGTATATTATTGCTCTGGAAGAAAGTGAGCCTGGACAAGAAGGCAGAGACCCAAACAAGCAGATGCTTCCATGCGCCTTGCCATGTGGAAGGAGTCTAGGATTGCCAGCAGCCGACCTTTTCAGAGACAGCATCTCTGATTATGCCTTGATTTGGACACTTTCATGGCCTCAGAATTATAAGCTTTTAACCTAATAAATTTCCATTGTAAAAGCCAAAAAAAAAAAAAAAAAAAATGGGTTCAGCAGATACTTGAGGGAAGAATTAAATCTAAGAACCCTTATAGACATAGGAATATAAAGGAAGGTTAGGAGAGAAGCAAGAGGTCATTCTTTTGCCTTAGTGATGGGATGATCCTGGGTCAGGGCATGTCCTATAACATTAAGTAGAGATAATTCTTCTATTTGCCTTTTGCTCTTTTCTAACTGCCTCCATGTATCACTCCTAAACGCAGCAAACTGAGTTCTTTAAGAACAATATCTTTAATTCATTATACTCCCAAGATACTCATCTCCAAACTCTGTGAAACATAGTGGAATGACCACAACATGGAGTCAACTAATAGTTTTGAATTTTGACTTTGTCATTTACTCTCTGGGGCAATTTACTTATTTATTGTCTCAATTTCCTTATTTAAAATGGATATAATGGTACTTATCTTACATGGTTGAATAAGGATTAAAGGAATAATATATAGCTGGTATGGTGTCTGGCACATGGAATCATCAGTACATGGTAACTGCATTTACTATCTCAGTCGTTGGATGTCGTTTGTCATTTCATGAAAAAAAAATTGATCACTAAACAGTGTTTTACTTATTTATAAGAGATATATCTCCTGGTAACATTTTTTGGTGATTTGTTTCATCTTGAAAACCACACAGAATGTATTTTTTAAAGTAAAAATGACCTTTTTGAAATTGAACATTTATCTGTTTAGTGAGATATTTAGTTATTTTATTAGTTAGTTATGTTTTGGCCTGGATTGAGAGCATAGACACAGGTATTAGTTTCCTGTGGCTGCCATAACAAATGACCACAAAATGGGTGATTTACAGCAACAGAAATGCACTCTCTCACAGTTCTGGAGGTGAGAAGTCTGAAATCAAGATGTCAGGGCTGGTTCCCCTGGAGGTTCCGAGGAAGAATCCATTCCATGCCTTTCTCCTAGCTTCTGGTAGCTGCCGGCCATGCTTGGCATTCCTTAATTCTTGATGCATACTCCAACTCTGCCTCCATCTTCACATCATCTTCCTCTCTTCATGTCTTCCCCTTTTTTCTTTCTTATAAGGGCACCCATCTTTGGATTAAAAACCCACCGTAATCCAGGATGATCTCATCTCCAGATCCTTACCTTCATTACATATGCAAAGACCTTTATTCCAAATAAGGTCACATTATAAGGTTGCAGGTGGGCTGTCTTTTGGGGAGGCACTATTCAACTCACTACAACACATATAATTAATGACAGGCCTAACTTCTTTAGTTTCTTTAAGTTTCTCTGGACAGCAATGTAAGCATTGAATCTGAGTCCATACTATGTGGTAATTGACCCCTTGCTTGCAGCAGTTTTACAATATTAGGGGAGCTCATGTTATCTCCTGTTCAGATACTAATTAATGCAATAGGCAGTGTCATCTTGCTGAATTTTTGTTTGATTTCCTTGCTGTAGTGAAATCCAGTGTATATATTCAAGAAGCATGATAACTGGAATTCTATAGTATCTTAAACTATCAGTGAATATTACTTACAATTATTGTGAAATATAGAAGATAGAGAGGATTTAGGTGAAAAAGTATTAAAGGTTTCTTGAAAATAAAAATCTTTATTATCAATTTGTTTTCTTATGATCGTCCTTTTCTTTTTTCTAGTTAAATATATTTTTTTAAAAATCTGATTAGTTGACAATTTTGGTTAAGAAAATAAAATAAAAGTCCTATGGCATATATATGGTATTTCACCCATTTCAACTTCAGAGCCATTTGACTTGTATATTGAGTCCTCTATTCTGGCATTCTCCATTTGCATATTCTAAAAGTTAGTCTTCATTAGCCTGAAGCACTGTATCTTTTGATTGATAAGCTTAAAAAAAAACCTAAACTCCTAAAGTGTTATCTTTTTAAACTAGCTTATGATTAGCACAGCTGTTTTTTCAGTTCATTGTTCTATTGCTTTTGTAAAGAGCTCTGGGATTTTTATGAAGATGCTAAGCTTATAAGTGTATTTTTAATCACTATTACAGTTATTGTTGTATTTGTCATTAAAAAAAGCACATCTGTAAGACTATGCTGGCATTCAAATAGTATATATAAGCAATTAAGAGTAAATATTATTAATGATATTGGCAAAATCTGTCATAAAACATACCATAGAATTAAGGAAACATATATAGTTCTCCCAAGCTTTTCTCTGACAAGTATAATTTCAAATATATTTATTGTTCAGATACCCATCTGATGTATTGCTTACAGCTGGCATACCTAGAGATTTAGGGCAATACATCAACTAGTGCTCTGGGGGTGGATCTTACATTGTACTCTCTTAACAATTGTTGGTAGCATTCCTTTCCTCTGTGTCCACTCTGACCTACTACAAGGTCAAGAAAATGAATATGTGATCCACTTTTCACTACTCTTTGAAAATATATGGATTTCTCATACTGCCTGTTGTCTTTGTAAACAGTAGTAAGTAGGTTGCCTAGAAAAGCAATGGAGACAGGGACTAGTGATATGCTAGTCTGTATGTCAAACATGTGAGTATTAGAATAATACTGGATAGCTTTGTGATTAAAATGCCTTGAGCAGATTTTTGTAATCTAGACTGTAAGCTCTACAGGGTCTGGGTCTGTCTCATTTAGCACTGTCTCACTAGTGCTCAACACTCTGCCAGGTACCCAGAAGATGATAAAAAACAATTTTTAATGGTAAGTTAGTGAACGAACAAACAACAATGTTTCACCACTCTTTACTGCAAAAAATATTAGCTACTTATTCAACAATGACAAATAGTACTGAACAATGGCTGGTGAAAAACAAAACAGAATACACAGGCCATGTTGCTTTAGGCTCAAGCAAAGAATTATCAAGATGCAGAGAGAGGAGTAAGCACATAAACACATCTGTGAAATAAGGAAATAACTGCAATTACAAAAAAAAAAAAAAAAAAATCACCAAACACAGAGCAGAGTTTGAACTGATTATATAAAGCATTGTATATATTCTGTACAAGAAAATGATTATATAAAGGAACATTTGAAATCAGATTTAAAAAGTATTTAGAGGAGGTGAAAAATCAGATGGAGTTTATTGTGAAAATTTCTTGGAAGAAATAAGTTTTGAACCAGATTTTGGAGGAGGTAAGAGCTCTCATTTGGTATAGAGAGGTACAGAATCAATAGATTAGGAAACCACTGTAGGAATTTGAAGAGCCTAATGGTATAAAGGGAAAAAATTATATTAGAATAATTTTTAAATAAACTCATGCAACATAGAAGCATTTAAACAAGAAAACCTAATATAGTATATGTACAAATATTCTAAGAATGTATTAAACATAATATACTGGTTCATTTCTATAAATAATATCCTTAAACCCTAGCAAGGGGGAGGCTGGCTCAGATAATGGCATCCTGACGTCAAATTATTGTACTTGCCTACACAAGTCTAGTTAATAATCTTTCAAAATCTAACTACCTGTGAGCGAGATGTTGAGGAAGTAGTAATAAATAAACTATTTTACTGCACCTCAGGGAAATGGACTCATAATTTTACCCTACTCAGATCTTGGGAGGGTAATTGTGATAACTTAGGCATGGTTTTCTATAAAATTACAGGGTTTGTCTATATATGTTAAGTGAAGTAGAGAATTGAGTCAATCAACAATGTTAAGTGAAGAATAAAACAAAACAAAACAATACTTTTCTCTAGTTACCTGAATCTTCAAGGTAAGAGGTTTTATACAGGCATATTCTCTAGAGCCGAGGTTCTTATCTTGCTTAAAGTATTAAGCACTATAGACTGAATAAATAGCCAGTTTCACACTTATTTCTTTGAATAAGTGTAGGTGTTTTTATAATTAGTCAATTAAAAATTCATTTACAAATATTTCTAACCTCAAACATAGCCTAAAGTGCCACCTCTCTAGGTATAGGAGCAGTTTTCAGAGAAGAGGGGTTGGTTTAGGCAGTGCAAGCAGCTCAAGAGATGTTATACAATGTGCTTGCTTTTTCTCAATGAATGCTTATTCCAACAAAACAAAAAGTAGAATTCTTCAACAGTGTTTTCTGAGGTAATATGGTTTTTCTGACTGGAAAAGTTTAGGGACCACCGATCTAGACAATTGCTTGGATCTGTATTGACAGTTGTGACTTCCTAGGATCACAGGATTAAAGAGCATCTCAGCAAATTTGACATCTTTGGCTGTCATTGTGATTGATGCTCATCACTGCGGCCAAAACCATGATGAGACAACCCCCATCAGTCATGAAGGAAGACTGTCATTGCATGCATGTTGCCACAATTTGAGGAAATCTCTGAACAGTGGAAGCAATGAAACTACAACTTGGCCAATCCTGTAAATTTAGCCATTTATCATATTGCAAGACCTATGGTATGTGGTCAGGGTGATGGATATTAATGATGGGTATGGATTGATATAAATAGGTTATCATTCATAGGTGTAACTACAATGTAATTTATATTCTTTTTCCTCAAACTAACTCAAGATAGAATTGGGAAGCTTAACTGTCAGAAATTAGTTAAATAAGATAGAGAAAATGATTTAGCTTGTGCTATACTAGAATTAGATTACTACAGAATTGAAGGGGGAAAAATATAAAAATTGTTAAATGCAAAGAAAACCAAAAGGTGGAATATATACATACATAATCAAATCGCAAATTCAGATGAATCATTTTGCTTGGTATAGAGAGCACAATTAATAATGGATTATCTCCAAAAAATGCTTGAAATATGGCATTGTAAGAGGTAGTTGTGTTCATTTATTTAATTTTTGCAAAGTAAGAAAATTTTAAGAAAAACAGTATGGCAAGAAAGTACTAAAATTGCTAGAAGCAGCAGCTCTGTTAAAATAACTACAAAAAAGGAACATATACTTCTGTAGAATGAAAAACAAACTTAAAAAAAAAAATGTGCTGCTGTGGAATGAAAGCTCTGACAGGGCAAATGGCAAAACGTTGAAGTTGAAAATATAGAGAATTTTAGCAATAGAAATAAAACCAGATTTTTGAAAAACATCTGAATACCATAAATGATTTTTAAATATTAATGGTGAGAAGGTTTTTTTTTTTTTAATTGTATACTCATGTTAGATTGGTGAATTTCTACAGAACAGTGGTCACTTTCTACTACATTTGCATCCTTGCATATAACATATGCAGGCCCACTGTGATGTAAGTCTTTGGGATGTTTACCAGTCCTAACCCCTCTTCTTTGAAAACTGGTCCAGTATCTACAGTGGGTACTTGATGTCATATTTGAACTAGGTGATACTATCCTCATGGCCACAGCTGATTGAATGGGGGCAGAGGGAAGAGACTGTCCTAAGATGGGTGGGTCTGATTCTCTCTCTAGAGAATTTGGATATGAAACACAGTTAAATAAGTGCTCAAATAAGAAAGGGTTGTAAACCTGGCAGGGCCATGTTTGGACTCCTGCATGTGCTGAAGCAGAGAAAGACACTTAAGAGAGAGGGAGGAAAAGACAAAGGGACACAGAGAGAGACTGATCCGGGGCAAGAGCAAGATGCTTAACGAGAGACAGCCCCCATGAAATGCTTTTGTTCTGTACATCCTTTTTATGGTTCCATATGAGGTTTGTCTGGAGTTCCCAACCTTGGTTTCTTTGAGTTTTCCCTACAGTTTTATTAATAAACTTCTCCTATAGTGCTTAAATAAGTGACTATGATTTAAATTTAGTGCACAGAGAAAAGAATTAAGTTTTGCAGAAGTAGAGGGAGGCACCACATTCTCTTCTTTTAGCTTTCTTTATTGGTAAAGTTTATTAAAATATAAAACCTGCATTTACAGAACCTTTATGTTACCATAACAATGAAGGAAAGTATGCTTGGTGATTTCTTCCTAGTCATATGGTTTCTTAGTAGATTGGCATATGATTTCTAAGCACATAATCCTCCCACAGATTTTGCTTAGTCAAAACTTGAAGATTTTGTAGGGGGTGGGATAAGGGGTCGGGTGTGGGGTAGTGGTTGTATCTGCTCAGCCCTCTCCACGATGCCCAGGGCCAAAGAGGCCAAGAAGCTAGCGGGCCTCAGGGCTGTGGAGAAACACCTGAGGAATAACCAAGTGCTGGGAATTTGAAGTCGTTCTACAATTGTCCATGCTGTGCAATGAATGGTTGAAAGAGTCAAACAAGAGAATCTGAACCTTGTCTGTATTCTCACTTCCTTCCATGCCTGTCAGCTTATCCTGCAACATGGCTTAACCCTCAGTGACCTGGACTGATACCCCGAGATTGACTTCGCCATCGATGGTGCTGATAAAGTGGATGCTGCCCTCAGTCTCATCAAAGGTGGCTGAGGTTTCCTGACCCAGAAAATTGTGCTGGCTGTGCCAGTGGCTTCATCGTGATTGCCGATTTCAGGAAGGATTCAAAGAACCTCAGGAATCAGTGGCATAAAGGGATCCTCATCGAGGTCCTTCTAATAGCCCATGTCCCAGTGAGCCAAGCTGTGACTCAGAAGCTTGGGGGTGTGGTTGAACTTGTGAATGGTCTTCAACAAGGCAGGTCCCTTGGTGACAGATAATGGGAATTTTATACTGAATTGGAAGTTTGACCAGGTGCACAAAAGGAGTGAAGTGAACACAGCTTTCAGTGATCCCAGGTGTGGCCGACACAGGCCTGTTCATCAACATGGCCCATAGAGTCTACTTCGGGATGCAGGACAGTTCAGTGAGCACGAGGGAGAGGCCCTTCCACTGACCGGCGGGTATGGAGTGTGTGTGCATTTTCAGTGCCCAGCCCACAGCTGGGGTGGACAAGCCTCTCTGAGAACCTTTGCTTTAATATGTCTGGTGGGCTTGGGGACCTAAGCCCAGTCTTCTGAAGTATTGTTATTAAATGTCTTTTTAAAAGACAAATATAAAAATATATATTTGTACTATCAAAAATACTTTTTTTTTTTTTAGTTACATAAAACTTGATTTCATGTTTTATATGAAACATTTACCCCCAAAAAAGCAGGGAGAAGGGCTGTCTTTAAAACTTTTGACTTACCCTTGCTGGTGAAGTTTCTGAATATTGGGTTTGCTGAGAAATAAAAATAAAAACTTTCTTCTAAGCTGGTAAAAGGAAGGACTCAACCAACATTGATTTCCTGATGCCTTACTGGAAACTTTGGGCGTTTGTTTACTTTTCTGTCACTCTCCGTTTTTAGTTTCTGTTGTGATCTTGCACACCACCTAGTTACATTTTAAGACCAGGTTTACAAAAGTCAACCAGGTGGAGCACTCAGAGTGTAAACTCTCAGACAGAAAATGTGGCTGTACTTTATGCTAAGATCAGGGTGTTAATATTTAGACAACAGTTGTTAGAAACAGCCAGAAACTATTGCCAATGCTGCCAAAACACTGCAATGAAATGTGAAGTATTTTTTATAAAAATTATTTTCTTTTTGTTGCTAATGTCTTTTCTCCTTCTTATTACTTGTGTGGTTTGGCATCAGAAGTCATCACCTCCTTATATTATTTGAAGGTTGAAATAAAACAGTTTGGTGCCCCCTCCCCCTAACTGAAGATTTTGAGATAGTCAGTCAAAATTAGGCTACAAGATTCTTGCTCTATAGAATTTGTTTTTGCCTAAGTATGCATGACTTGACAGAATTTGTACTTCAGTAGAAGTAAAGAGTTTAGAATAAAAACTCTAATGAGTTACCATCTTCCATCTACAAAACTTATAATAAAATCCTAGAATTGATGGTTTATGGAAATAGGCTATTTGAATTATAATGGGAAATATACCAATACTTATTCGTATCATTCTAGGCACTGAAATTCAGCAGCGGAAAAAAAAAAAAAAAAAAAAACAGATAAAAATCTCTGCCCACATGGAGCTTATATTGTATTTTTCAAAATGTGTAAAATTGTATATATCATTTTAACCTAAGGGCTGTATTTTTTAGATTTATGTTTATTACAATCACATAATGGAATATTATGTAGCCATTAAACACAATTTGTTTAAGAATATATTGTTTGACAGGTTCTTCCTCTTTATTTTGCAACATTAAATCCTATTAGAACCAACCTCTTTTAAAAGATAAATATATTGTTGGGTTGAAAAATAGGTAGTTTCTCATCCTTATGAAAAATGCATAAGTATTTGTGCATATATATTTTTTTCAGTTGGACTAAATATGTATTAAAATGTTTATGGTAGCTGTCTCTGCATTGTGGGATCATAGATAATTTTTATTTTTCACTTATTACATCTCCATATTTCTAAATTATCTGCAGTTAAGCCTGTATTAACTTGGTACCTTTTGCCTCAAGTCTAAGATATATGGTGTTTCACATTTTCGTATATTTAAAATAGAGAATTATAAGCTCAATGAGGGCAGGAACCTTGTGTGCCTTGAGAATTTATTTGAATCAATGAACAAGTCATTGTTAAAAAGAAAATTTCCACACTTCAGGCACAGGAGTATGTTGTAATGTGATTGTCACTGTGTGTGTGTGACAAGACAATGCCTACATTCCAATTAAAACTTTTGTCACTTCAGTTGACTTATTTGTATTGAGAATGCCATATGAATTTTACCTTAAATTTGGATCCATCTTTGTTGTTTAAAATGTCTTTTGAAAAGTTTAGGAAATGAAGCAGCACAGTGTACATAAAAGAATTCAATTAGAGACAGTGATCTTTAACAAAAGATCAAGATGGATTCCCACTTAGGTCTGAACATTTATCTGTCCAAAGTTCCTACTGAATGCATTTTAATTAAGGAAAAAACAACAAATGAACAAAGAAAAAGAAAACAGAAAACCTGCAGATAATATAATGTGAGTCATATAATGTGAAATTTAACAATCAGTCCAAAAATTGTCAAGAAAAAGGTCAAGTTTTGGAGTATAGTGTAGTAAACATCTGTTGTTTTTACCCCTTCATATCTATATTGCCACTTCTGATAAAATAGGACCTATTGCCTCCAAAAAATTCCCTTTAGGGAACCGCTTCTCAGCCTATGTACTCTAAACAGGTTTGACCCATACATCAAAGTCCAGAAAAGTGCTATCCAATAAGCAGCTACCAGCCATATATGGCTATTTAATTTAAATTTAAATTACCTAAAATAAAATAAAATTTAAAATTCAGGTCCTTAACTGCATTAGGCACACCACAAGTGATCAGTAGCCACATGTGACTAGTGGTTACCTTATTAGACAATGCAGATTTTAGAACAATTCCATCATTGCAGAAAGTTCCCTTGGACAGTGCTGTGAGGTTTTGGCCACTCAGTGAATCCCATGTGACTGTCCACAATGACGAGTCCAGGAAAGAGCACATGATCCAATCTCAGATTAGTGAGTGCCAGGCCCAGGACCTTTGTCAGGTAGAGGAAGAGAAGTTCTCATGACCCTTTTGGAATAAACGAGAGGATATGAGATCTGGAGTTACTACTGTTTCCACAAAGGACCGCGCTGCTGAGATTGGAGACTGCATAGAAGAGAAAGCATCTACAGACAGAGAAATCAGGTCATGGTGATGTTTTTTTTGAGTCCATGAGCCAACAGTATCTGAAGATTACCCACAGATTTTTAAGTTACAAAAGCCAATAACATCTTCTTTCTGCTCAAGATAATGTGGGTCTGTTCTGTTGTTTAGATTGCAACTGAAGGAATATTAGCTGAGATATATAACTGAGGGAAACGAACTGAAATGCAGTATGTTAATGTCACCATAAAGGCTCAAAAGAGTTTCAAGGATATAAAAAAAATTGTGAGTCAAACTTTGTGATTTAAGATGAGTGATATGTAATTATATAGATAAATGTATGCTATTGTCATTTAGCAAAAAGAAATTGTATTTTTATATTCAATGTAGTTTATTTTCTGAAGAACTATTAAGAAATCAGTGGAAGACAATCTTATAAATGATAGCTTCTAAGAATCCATGAATATGATATATATTTGCATTAATATATAAAACTTAGGGAGGACAGTAAAGACTTTTTTTCCATTCATGGGGCTTACATGTGCTCCATGTTTATTTTATTGATGTGTAAGTGTTGTGTAATATTTTCTTATACAGTTTAAAATGGTTATGGTTGAATTTGGTGTAGCCTACTTTCATCTAATAGCTGTATAAATACTCTTTTTATACTCCTAATATTAGATAGTACTTATTATGATGATAAAAAAAGAAATTTGTGTAATTGGACATTATTAAAACATTTGCTGAACTGTCTTATTTAATTTTATGTTTCTTTTCTCTTGTTTCTCACTCCCAGTTTTGTCCCTCCTAAGAACTGCTTTGATTTCCAGAAAAAGCAGTTTAAGAATAGGTGAAGAAAATGAAAAAGTTCAGTTTTTAACATTAAGTAATCTTTAATGTTTGTTAAGGTCTGTTCAAAATTTTTTTTTTTATTTCTGTAATACAGGTAGGAGAATCATTCGGCTCTAAATTGAGTTGTGTTGAGTCCTCCACTTTCACTCTGATAGCTTTAGTAGCAATTTGTTTGCATATATTTCAATTCTATTTGCATAATACCATATAATTAGAAAAAAAATACCAAGAGAATAGATTTATTTCTAAAACAGCAGAGGGTGTGGTGGGGTAACCAGATGTGTTTTCTCACACAGTTCACAAAATCATGTTTTCTTTCATATTGCATTCCTTAAAGTAGACTAACCGTGTAGAAGATAGTCCATTTGCAGAAAGGATTCCACAGGAATCAGTGGGAAATGTTCAAAAAAATACTCTGAGTCAACCTGCTGACAATGATCAGGAAAAAATGATAAACTCCATAGCATTTGGGCTGTATACAAAGAGCCATCACATCCCAGACTTAGGGAATGATATATGATGCACCTGGAAAAGTGCATTCGGTTTGGATAAACTCAGTTCCAGAAATATGTGGAAGATTGGAGAGAGTTAAGAGAAAAATTTTTAAAAAGAAATGATGAAGTGACTGGGGAGATGAGGTTGGGAGGAGGCCTGAGATTAAAGCAACTGCCTAAGTGACTTCTAAGAATTGACATGATAAAAGCCAACAAATATTTTAAAATAGTGAATACTATAGAGACAGAGGAATTATTTGGCATGGTTAAAGACCACAGCAAAAGAAGCAAAACTGAGAAGGCCAACATTTCTTGCTATGTTTGGGAAAAATGAAAAACTGAAAAAAAAAAAATAGTAACTTTTGGAATTTTTCCTTAAGGAGTACATAGGAAGTTTTAACTCATGGCAAATTTTTTCCACCAATGGATTTCTTTTTTAATTAAAAACAGTTGTAGGTTTACAGAAAAACCATGCATAAAATAGAATTCCCATATTCATGGAAAATTTAAGATGAAAAGCAAACAAGGCCATGGGGCAGGGGGATAGGATGAAGATGATTGGAAAGAATGGGTGGTGGACTATAGGGCTGTGATATTCTTTCCTACTTAGTATTTCTATAAATCTATTATAATGTGAAAAATCCAAATTTATGTTGCCATGCAGCAAGGTTTAAACCAAACTTTTAAAGAACTCATTATTACACAGTTTGCCCTGGGATCTCTCACTGTTATAAGGAAGAAAAGTGTTTTCAAACTGCAGTTTTCCAAAAACAATTCAATTAAAAATAATTTTTGAAAATTGAAATCCCACTCACAAGGGTTAACAACTACAGAGGTGTCCAACAGATATTCAATCATGAAAATTCAAATGCTCTTTTCATTAAGTCTTTCATGCCTTGTTCCATAGCTAAACCAAGATAATTGTTTTGGGGCTAATTTCTGGCACTATTTAATAACACCTCCTGCTAGACTTCTCATGTAAACTCAGCAAGAGGAAATATTCCAGTAATAGAAAAATACTTTTGCTCATTTTACAGCTCAAATTCATACTTTTCTTTACAAAAGAGTTCCCACTGTTTGAGTTTGGCAACTGCCATGTCAACTGCATTGGGGAAGATTGAATTAGGAGGCAAAGCTGACTGTGCAGTAAAGTCCCCACTCTCTAGCAGGATTTTTATGTAAATTCCATTACAGTTCATACTTTTGCAGAAAATGAAATAGATACAAAACACTTCAGGGTTTCTAAGTCAGCAAAATAATGAACAGGATAGTCCCCTAAACTGTTTCAAAACATTTTTGACATTTGGTCACCCATAAATGGGTTTTGTATTTCTTCTTTTACAAAGGGTTTCTTTCTTTTATGCTACATCTTAACAGCTCATGGCTGGTAGGTAATTGCAAATGTGTGTATATGAAATACAAAGAATTCATCATACTGTAACATTTAGTATGTGGCAAATTTTCCACTATGTTTCCTAAAGAAAATATAGACAATCTTTTCTCTAAAATGCCACTCCTTCAGATTGGAAAAGGAAGTACACATACCTTTATAGACTAATGGCAGTGCCAGAGGGATATGCTTTTGTCATTAACTAACCACAAAATTAAAATTATGTAGATTTATCTATAATTATTCTTTTATATAATTTGTGATGACATGAATGGGTAAAAGTATGTTTTCAAAAGACTAGCCCCTAGGGACAATATGTTTTCGGTTTCCAAATGAATCTTTCTTAGCAATAGATGACTATAACAGAAGCATTCAAGTAAAATATTCTGTAGCACAATATATAAAATGTATTCTTTCCCTTCTGCTATTGTCATTTTTAGTTTCATAAACTATCTTGTGCCTGAAAGTGAAATTCCCATTAGTGTCAATTGAGAATCCAGGCATGGGGTAAAGGAAACCCAAGATTTTGGCAACAGTGACACAATTCTCCAAGCGAAGTAAGAATGTGAAAAAAGAATGCATTTCGCATATAAAGTAATCTGGCGATCCATTATTCTAGTAGTATAGTTGAACTTTTCAAGGAAATATGCTCATCTTTATTCTAGGATGACTAACACACATGTAATATTCCCTTTGGTATATTTAATAATTTCAGTCAAAATAGGAAAGCTATTGACATTTCACGTCATTGCCAAATCAAACAAGATTAGTCATACAAACTGTGTCTCACTGATAGATGAATTCTGATGGTGAAATGTCAAAACATGATGCATGACCTTTGGCTTGTGCTTGGCCTTTTGGGAGCCATGTGTTGTCTTTCTCCAAAAAATGAAGCCCCACAGCCCAGGGTTCCTGTGGAACTATGCAGAGAGTCATACCTGATGAGTTCATGACTTTTACATTCTAGAATGTATCACTCTTCTGGAGCTCTCAAACACACTCAAGGGTTATAGAAGCAGTCTCACTCCAAGCCTTTGTTTTGGGAAGTCCAGATGACTTGGAGAAATAGCCAGGAGAGAAACTGGAGACAATGCCATCAATCAATGCTGGAGTTTGCCAGCTAAGGTATAATGATAACAATACTGAGTACTAGCTCAGGCTTTTACTGATTTCTTTATTTACAGTATCTAGTATAACCTTTACAATACTATGTAGTAGGTTTTATTATTGTTCCCATTTTACAGATGAGAAGGCTGAGGGTCAGAAAATTTTAGTACCCAGTGTTTCTTGAGAGCAAATGCTATCTGGTGGAGTTAGATTTGAATCCATGGCCAGTGTTCTTAACCACTTTAAATACCACCTTTCCCTTCAATATGTCCTACCACCACCATAAAATAAAAATAAAATAAAGCAAATCATGCAATTTACCTGCTATACATACTTTACAGATTATATATTGATTTCTGTGACTTCATTTCCCCTTTTATGCTGTCTTTGATGGTTTTTAACCTGCTTTCATCCGGCTTTTAAATTCTGATTTTCTTGGTGGTGGTGCTACACAGTTTCTCTGTACAACCCTGACCAAATCACAGTTGGTAATATTACTTTAATTTTCCCCTAAGAGATTTTTCTTTGCAAGTGCTGACCACACAGGGAAAGAGAAGATAAAGACTCCTCACCCTATTTTTGGCCTATATGATTTTGACAGTAACAAATATAGTTTCTGGGAATATAAGTAATATTTTAATGACAGTAACAATAGCCAATGAATGAGCATGAGCATGGACTCGTTTCAGGCCCTGTGCTAGATACTGTGGCTATAGATCTCATTCAGCACTCATTTATGACAATCCTGGGAGTAAGTATTGCAATCACTTTATAGATAAAGAAGTGAAGGCCTAAATAATCTAAGGAACTTGCTTAAGGTCATGCAAAGTGTAAAGCAGCTCTGATCCAACAGAGGTCTTTCTGCTTCCAGGAACCTTGCTCTTCTCCTTACCACACTGCCTACTACATCCAGGAATATGAACTGTTCCAAGCTACCTTCTTTAAGCCTAGAAATAAACTTTTAAGATCTGATGGACTATGTTAGAGATGAAGAGTGCAGGGCATTAGTATAAGATACAATAGCATAAATGCCTTTCTCTCTTCCCTTTTTGTCACATCTTTCTTCTCTCTGCAGTCTCATTTTCAAATGAAAGGATAGTATATACTTCAGTCTTTCAGCAAGTGTGATGCTGTGCAGCTTTGAATATCCTGGTGGTGGTGCCATAAGTGAAGAGAAGAGATAAAATGTCCCTAACTTTAGTACTGCCAAGTTTAAAGGTGCCTGTGAGAACAGGATCTTCCTTAATCTGGTTGGCCTAAAAACCTCAGCTATTAATTGTAACACCAGGCTCTGTAATGCCTACACTGGATCTGAAAACTTGGCTTCCTTTGACTTCTGTTCTTTATTATGTCCTATTTCCTTGGTTGCATGAAGAAACAATGAATGAAAAAGCAAAAAAGGGGGAGGGGGACGACTCCCTCCACCCCCAGCATTTGGCAATTTGGCATGCATGCAGATATGTATTTGTCTGTGTCTCATCCTTTTGAAGGTAAGCTTGTGGGGAGTTCCATGGATGTCATGTCGCATTAAGTGCTCACCAAGCTCTTACTCAATGCTAAACATAATAACTTTCATATTCATTCAAAAGAAAAACTTTATTTTCTTATGTCCAGCCAACTGAAAAGATTCATAAGGATGATGTTAAGAGGTTGAAAGGTGATTCTAAGCACAAAAATTTACGAGATGTATACACACACACAGAGAAAAATCTCTTTTTAGGAAAATATTGTTTGAGTTGTTGCTCTTTCTCTTGTTTAGACCTAATATCTAGATAAAACATTTGTTCAGAGCTGGTACATATTTTATCACTCAAGATTATATGTATGCCTCCTTAGAATAAAAAAAAAAGAAGGAAAAAAGAAAACCCATCTGTTTGTGAACAAATGTAATGCTTTCTTTCCCATGTACTTTTAAGTGTCCTGTTTGATTGGAAGTTCACAGTACTTATTTTACAAAAAAAAAAAAAAAGATTTTACTAAATTAGCTTCCTCTAGAAAATAAATCTGGATATGATCAAGAGCAGCCAAAGCAAGAAAGAGTAAAATCCAAAAATAATTTCACAAACAGCTTAAGTGACTTAAGAGTTATGTAAATCTACCAAGGTGGAAAAAAAGAAGGCAAAAAAAGGAGAAAAAAAAGGACTGAACAAAGCAGTTTAAAAATGGGGAGGAGAGAACTCTTGCATCAAAGAAAAAGAAGCAAAAGAAATTATAAGCTATTCTTCTTTTACTGGAAAGAAATTAAGACTTACACATATGATACACTGGAGTAGAAGCAACTATAAAAGAAAAAAAACAAGCCTGAACCTGTACTTGGATCAAGGTGGAGTAGCTACCTGCCGCAGTGATATAAAACTGTCTCAAGTTATTGTTACAGGATTATTTCTTGAAATAGGAAAATACTCAAGTATGCAACATAATTCTCAGACTTTTCTCCCCTCAATCAGTAAGTTATAACATTTCAGAACACAGCAAGTGCCACATTCATTAACTTTGAATACTGAATTCAAGTTTTCTAAATCTTCTTTATCCCCTTTGCAGAGTTTTGGGTCTGACTTCTGTTTCATTAGGTATAAAAATGTATAAAAAAATGATGCAGATTTTACTCTGCAGTCATTTAAAAAATTACTAAGTAAAAATTTTTTCTTGGGTATTAAACATACAAAAAATCATTCCCCTTAAATTATAAAAATTTATTTAAACTGAAATGTTTAGCCAACATTTTAAAACAAGGAACTATCTAAATAGATTTGTTTTTAAGAGATTTGATACCACAGAGCCATTATCTTTGTCTAAAATTAAGATAACTATTTATCCCGGTTTGTTTGGGACAATCCCAATCTATGTCTCTTGCTCTGGCACAATTATTAATAGCATCCCTTTTTACTCTCAAAATATCTAAATTTAGACAACAAGTAGGTAACTCTACTTTTTATCAAGGCAGCATGGGAAGATCTCAGGCTTTTGAGACAAGCTCACCAGGGTGTGTGCATATTTCAACCATTTACTTACGGTATAAACTTGGGCAATTACTTTCCACTCTGAGAGCAATTTTGTCGTCAGCAGCATATGGATAATAATAGCTCATAGATTTGTTGGGCTAACATGAAAGCACAAGTGTTACGTCTGGATACATACACGAATGGGAATAATATGATTACCTTATAAGATTGTTGTGTAGTTTACTTGGGCTGATGAATTCATGCTTAGTGCTTAGCACACGGTAGATCCTACAAAAATGTAGCTTTTGTCATAGTCATTCTTACCATCATCCTCATTATTATCATCAGCCATCAGTGACTGTTTGTAAATATTAGGGTTAACTGCTTCTCCACTTCTAACCTTATCTCTTCTGATATTCACTAACATAATATCTGTGGAAGATGCTAAGCTATTTGCCTTGCTTCCATAAAAATCAGGAATTAGGAGCACTTTATTAGCACTTTTAGACAGCTTTGAGCTCTAATTAGACAACATTTGCTGTATTTAGGGGACAAAACATGTTGTTTCATTTGGTATGAGAATGAATGTCTCAATCAGGCAGGAGGAAATTTTTCAGATAAAACTAAAAAGATCCACTCATCCAATTCCCATCACCCTAAAATGGAGAAGTGATGACAAACTTCAGCATATAGGTTTCTCATAAAATTGTGCATTCTGTTTGCCCACAATTCTCTCACTAATGGGTTTCCATAACATCATATCTATAAATGGGTGCATTTACTGTTCAAATTTGTAACTCTGATAAATACTGGATATATATATATATATATTAAATTAAATTCTCAATAATGCATTCCCAAAGTACCCTCAGGGCCAAAGAGTATGAACACAGAATCTTGAACAATCCCAGCAGATCTCAGATCCTCTCCTCTTGAAATGAAATTTCTTTGAAGTCCCACCTTTATCCTAAAAATTCAAATTTTTCCATTCTACTCCATTATACACCTGTATTTGTTTTGAATTTTAAAAATGTTTTAAGAATCTGAACCACTGCAATTTAAATCCAGCCCACCTTGGTTTCTGCGAACACCAAGGTCGTGATTGAGGCAGTCCGGTCCTCCAATAACCTAAACGTTAAAATAGGTTTAGTTGCTCAGTTGATAAACAAAAGTGCCCGGTTTGTTTTGAAGCAAAAATGAAGCCTGAAACTGTAACTGAGAGTTAAAAACAGACAAATAATTGATTGCTGAAACACTATATAAATGCTTTTTCTTACTATTCTAGTATGTTAATAGCCAAAAGTTAATACCTGAAATTACTAAACTGACCTTACCTTTATGGTTATTTCAAGATTAGGCTCACCCTTGTGTATACTTACTATTGTGATGGTAATTCTAGACTAAACTTACTCTTGTTTATGGTTATTTCAAAATGAGGCTCACCCTTGTGTATACTTGCCATTGCTACTCTATACTCCGCTGTTTGAATCTATTAAAACTCCTGCTCCGCTGGTTCCAGGAGGGTAGATTTGAGACACCCCTGTCTCCTGTCCTCCGGCTGGCGTTAATAAACCGGCTTTTTGTCCTGACCATCCCAGTGTGGACGCCAATTCATTTGCTCTGGGCAAGAACCCAGGAGGGACCCCTGCAGATTTTCCTTTAAATTTACCACCTCCAGTGAAGGGCCCTTCCCCAATCAAGACAGTGGAGTGAGCTACTTCAAGGCCCGTCCTCCCACAGAAACTTTGAACAACCAGCAAGAACTGGCAGAAACATCTCTCTCAGGGCTCCAGAAAACAATTAAAGAACTGCAAGTACCAAATCAAGAAAAATGCTTCCTAGCAGTGAAAGGATCTTCTGGCCCTCTGGCTGGCTTCTACGCACCCCTCACCAGCTCGTCACAGAGCCAGTCAGCACTCCCAGCGCTGCTGCCTGGGTCCAGTTCTGGAGGGAACAGAATAGTCCTTCTGCACCTGATGGGAGCATGAATGTCTGGCCAAGCTTGTCTGGTGGTAATCCCAGGGACTCGCTGTCCCAGGACTTGCCCTGCATGTTGTAGAAGGCAGCTCAGAAAGCTCTCCCACAGAATGCTGTAAGAGAGCAGTCAAATTAAGCAAATGATTGCTGTGGCAAGTGATTGCTGGCGACAGAACATACAGTGCAGTGCCTGGGACTGTGAGAATACCGTTTCCCAGGAAAAGAGGGGCATTTGTAGTGCTCTAAACGGGAATTCCTAAGTTCACACCTGCACGCCCCAGACAAGACTCCTGTGTGGAAAGGATCAGAGAGGTCCCTGCACTTTGGCCTGGAGCTCTTCATATACAACCAATTATATGGATAAATTTTGCACAGGTAAGTCAGCAAAGACTGAGAAAGGTGTTTTCTTTTCTTCTTTGTTTTTTTGTTTGTCTGTTTTTTGTTCTGTTTTGTTTGTTTGAATAGTTTCTGGCATTCAAGGAAAATTCATCCATAAAACTAGTTGGATATAATGTTAAGGAATAGAATCACAGAGTCTAAATTTCACACATTAAAATATCAAAATGTCCAGATTTCAACAATAGAATACAAAACTTACAAAGAAACAGGAAGTGATGACCCAGGCTAAGTAGAAGATTCAAACATTAGAAACCATCAGCGAAGAGGACCAGACCTAGCCCACACAAGTCAGAGATTTAAAAAATGACTGCTCAAGCAAATACTGTGCAATGGGTTGATTTAAACAATGGAAATTTATTGGCTCATGATTTTGAGGCTAGGAGGAGTCCAAAATCAAGGTGTCATCAAGGCAATGCTTTCTCCCAGAAAATTAGCATTCTGAGGCTGGCTGCCAGCAATTCCTTGGGCTTTGGCTTTTCTGTCCCATAGCAATGCACATGGTGGCCTCTCCTGGCTTCTCAGTTCTGTTGACTTACTGCTTTTGGCTGCACCCTCTGCCTTTCTCTCTCCTCTGACCTTCCCTATAAGGCCTTCAGTAGATTGAGCAGAATTCAGCTGGACCATACCTTATTTGAAGTAACTTCATCAAAAAGTCCTTTTACAAGGTTTCACACCCACAAGAATGGATTAAGTTTAAGAACATGTTTTTCTGGGGTACATTGCTCCAACCACAACCACCAAGATAAATTGGTGCTCCAGTAGGATGGGCAATGTGTGCTCTGGCTTGTACTTGACTATGATATACCTCTGCCTGATCTCAGGATTACAGAACAAAGAAGGAGTAAATACCCTAGTTCAGCACCTTATACACTTTGTGACCTTGGGCATATTACCTAATGCATCTGAGCCTCAATCTCATGACCTTAAAAATGGGGATATTATCAATACTTATTAAATTGTTTTGACAATTAATTGTGATCATCTCTGTAGGGTCACTAAGTCACATATTAGGTATACAATACATACCAGTTCTTTCCACCTTCTTGTAGCGTCAGTTAAAATGGTTAATGATATCTAGATCACATTGATGAGGACTTGTTTGAATTTATTCCTTTTGGGACCCTGAGCTCAGAAGCATATAAAATAGATGACATATGGCTTACCACATTAAAATGTCTGTATACATGGACATGTATACATGGATATGTATTCCATGTATACATGGAATCTCATGCAACTATCCAGGTTCCCCCTTCCAAATTCCCATTGCAACTCATCTTGAGTGGTAATAGCTTGCTAATAACCTTACTTGACTGGGCATAAATGTTTTTTGGAATTCAATTGACATATAGGAACCATATGGTTGTAAGTCTTTAGACTATACAAAGAGCATTAGTAGAGAAGACAGAACTAATATTCACAGGCACAGGAGTCAATCAGCCAAAGACTTCCTTCTTCACTTGGCTGACACTTAGGTGTCCTTCATGATCCATCTCAGGTATATCCTCTTTTGGGAAGTGCTCCTAAAAGAACCTGTGTTTTCCTCTATTGCTGAATTTATTATAAGCCTCAGAAAATTCTTATTTATCTATTTCTTACCTTAACCTTTGAGTCTCTAGAGTAGCAGTTGTCAAAGTAAGGTCAGCAGACCCCTGCTGTATCCTGAGACTCTTTAAGGGGGAGTTACAAAGTCAAAACTATTTTTAAAACAATTCTAAGACATCATTTGTCTTTTTCACTGTATTGACGTTTGCACTGATGATGGAAAAGCATTGGTGGATAAAACTGCCAAAACCTTTGAGCAAATAATTAAAGCAATGGTAGCAAACTGTATTGTAGTAAATATATTTTTAACCACCTGTCTTAGTTTGCCACAGAGCTGCCAATGCAAAGTACCAGAAATGGGTTGGCTTTTAAAATGGGAAATTTTTTAGGGTAAAAGTTTACAGTCCTGAGATTGTAAAAATGTCCAAATCAAGGCATCATCAGAGATGCTTTCTCACTAAAGTCAACTACTGCTGATCATGGTGTCCTGCACGTGGTGAGGCAAGATGGCAGCTAATCTCTGCCAAGGTTTCTGCTTTCCTCCAAGGCTCACGGTTTCTAGGAGCTCAGCTGTGGGTGATCAAGCATATGGCTCTTCTCTTCAGCCTTGAACTGCTCCGTGGACTCAGCCTCTTGGGGGCTTCAGCTGCTAGTGATCCTCGAGTTCTCTCTCACATGGCAGGGTCAAAATGGTGGCTTACTTTTTCTGTATGTTTTTCTCTAGGTGTGTTCTCAGTTTATAGAAGACACAGCAAGAGGGCAGAGACCCAACCTGTGTCATGCCTCACTGATGTAGTCAAAACTATTTTTAATCAAAAGTGATTAAAAGTGATTAGATTAAAAGTGATCTAATCAAGTGATCTAAGCAAGGTCCCTTAACGAAATCTAATCAAAAGGCCTCATTTACACTGCAATTACAGCCACAGGAGTGAGACCTACAAAAAATACACCAATTTCAATTAAGAATGCCCTTTAAAAGCTATAAAAATTATTATTAATTTTTAACATTATATCTCTAAATAGATATCTTAAATATTCTGTGTGACAAAATGGGATGTATCCAAAAAGCACTTCTTCTATATACTAAAGTATATATGATATTTGTCTTGAGGAAAAGCACTTGTGAGATAAATATTTGAGTTGCATGCTGAAATAGCTACTCTTTTCATGGAACACCATTTTTACTTAAAAAAGTAGCTAGCAGACAGGTCATTGTCATTCAGACTTGTATATTTTGCAGATATTTTCCTAAAATTGAATGAAGGGCAACCAGTCACTTCAAGAAAAACAACCAACAGTATTCATTGTGAATGATAAAATTCAAACTTTCAAGTGAAAATTATAATCTAAAGAACAATTTGTATATGCAATCCTGAACTTAGCTTCTCAATACTTAAAGACTTTTTAAATTTTAACCATGGTGATATTTTTTTTAAAAAATCATTTTTTTGAAATATGTCAACATTTGGGAAATCTGCATAATTCAGTGAAATAATATTTTCCAAGTAATCAATGCATGTTAAAAAACCATGCATGCAACATGTGGGTAAAAAAACCTTTCAAAATGTAAGATAAACCAATGAATTTTAATGCAACAGATTTTTAAAAGTTCATTGATATAGCTTCAAATTCTACCTTGCAACTAATCATTAATAAATTATTATTTGTCAAAGATTGGTTTGGTACCAAAGAAATATAGCACATTTATCTAAAAAGGCTATTAAAACATTCTTCCTTTTTCCAACAATATATCTATGTGAGGCTGATTTTTTCATATACTTCATTCAAAGCAATGTATTGCAACAGATTGATACAGAAGTAAATATGAGAATTCAGCTGCTCTTTTAACCCAGCCATTAAAGATGTCTACAAAAAATTATAAACAATGCCACATTTCAGACTAACTTATTGTTTTTTGAAAACAGCTATTTTTCATAAAAATTTATTTATGCTATATATTGGGTTTATTGTTTTTAAAAATTGAATTAATAAATGAATATTTTTTAAATACTCAGTTTTAGTATCTAATGAGAGATATAACCCACAAAGACAAAAGCTTTTGGGAATCCTCAATAATTTTGACAGTGGAAAAGGGTCCTGAGGCCAAAAAGTTTAAGAACTGCTACTGTATTAAGCAGTGTTAGTCATCTGCCTATCCAGAGTGCCTGTTCCTATGTACGTCATGCATGTTTATTTAATAGATGGGTGGCTGATGAGTAAGTGATCATTGTGCATAATGCCAAAAGAATATGACACTATGATAGAAAATATCTTGAGATGCAATAATTAATGAATCAATTAAAATGCTGTTTAATTTTTTTTTCCCTAGAATTTTTTCTTGCCATATAATCCTATCTCTGAATTTGAGATAAGGAAAAGGGAATCTTTGGCCACAATCAATCGAATCCTTCAAGAAACATCATTGGGAGAATTCCACTGCTTGCCAGGCACTGAACTAGGAAAACTGGCTATTTCTCTTAAAGTCAGTTCTCTGACAGCCAAATCATTTAATTTTCTTGCTTAATTATCAATTTGTATATTTACAGCAATTTGTTTGGAACAGGAAGATTTATGCAAATTAGATAACCATTTTTTATTTCATTTTTTAATTGCCTTTTAAGGAATTGTTAGTACCCACCTCTGTTCTAGGTGTCTGTAATAAAGTATTGAATGCTTATTTGTCCCAAAAGGGTATGAAGGGGAAGACTGATGGGCAGAAAAATAGGGAACTGAGGAGACAGATTGAGTGTGGAAACAACCTCAGTTAGATTATCCCATAGCTAAAAGTCTCACAGAAACAAGAAGCAAGTCAAAACTTTTTTACAATTCTAAATCCTATGATTGTTTGTTTTTGTATTAGTGTTCTGCCCCTTTCAAACCAAAGTTAACTCTTTTAAAGGAAGAAGATATCTTTTTGACAATTCAATGGATGGGAATAAGGAGCAACTTTTTGGAATACACAGTACATTCTTTAGTCCCTATAGAAGCAAACTATATCCAAGAACTAAAGCTCCCTAGTTATTCCATATACCTGGTTTTATTCATTGTAAAATGCCTCTTTTCTCCCATTTTACCATCTCTGAAATTGGGGTATGTTGCTCCAATCAATGACATATAGTTTATTGACAAAGGTTTAACTTTTCTTTGTAAAATATAAAATAAGAGTACATCTTACTATTGATAACATCTTAGAGTCAATGAATTATAGTAGTCCCCCTCCCCAAATGAAACTTTATTCTATAGTTATGTGGGGAGACTATATTTAGGAGAGTGTTCTCTCTCTAATATCATATCTTGATTAGGTTCTGTTCCCCATTCTTGTGCCCTGGGAAAATAATATGCCCATCTAAAAAGCAAATAAGCTGATTTGCTTCAAGGAAAGTCATCTAAGTTTGAAAGACACTATTTGATCCCTGAGAACCCTTGAGTTTGGTATAAAATGTATAAAAGCCCAGAGGGGCGAAATATGTTTAGCTGAAGTGTATAAATAGAATGAAAGAGATTTCTATATAGGGGGCTGTCTTAGTTTCCTAGATGCTAGAACAAATACCATTCAATGAGTTGACTTAACAACAGGAATTTATTGACTCATGTTTCCAGAGGCTAGAAGTCTCGCTTCTTCTGCGGGTTGGTATTTTCAGGTTCCCTGGGCTTTTCCATCACATAGCAATGCACATGGCAGCATTTTCTCCTTTCTCTTCTGGGTTCTGTTAACTTCTAGCTTCTGGTTTCTCCCCTTGGCTTCTCTCCGTGTGTCTGAAGTTCATCCTGCTTATAAAGGACTCCAATAATCCATATTAAAGCCCAACCTGATTCAGCTGGGTTATACCTTAACTGAAATAACATCTTTAAGAGATCCTATTTATAATGGGTCCACATCCACCAGAATTTGGATGAAGACCTAGAACATGTCCAAACTGGAGTACACAATTCAATCTACCACAGGAGTGAATCCTAAGATTTATGCTTCAAAATATCAAACATTTCCTCAGCATAAAATTGAGCATATATATATATATATATATATATATATATTTAAACCAAACTACAGAATGTGTACTTTTCCTTTGCATTAACCCTCTTTTGAAATGCCAAGGGAAATTAATGTGTGCAAAAAACATGTCTACCCACGTCATTATCTGTACATTGGTTAAACAATCAAAAGTACTTCAGCAGATGCACATATGAAAATTAAGAGCATTCCCACTTCCTCAGTCAAGACAGTCATGCTGTTCTGGCTGTGCATATGCATAATGGAAACAAAATTGCTTTAAATAATCAAAATATACAAAGGCATGTTTTTCTGAGTGATCGGAAATAACCCTGACAAATGCTCACATTTGGTAAATTATGAGCTAGCCAAGTTACGTTTGCATAAATATAATGAAAAACATTTTTTTTTAATTTAGTAAGCGTATAAAGCAAGACATTCTCTTGGTAATGAGTTTCTTTGACAGATAAACCAACAACCATTCAAGGTAAGTTTATGAAGGTGCCTCCCTGAGTGACTGAATTTGTATACACACACACACACACACACGTACAAAAAATTCTGCAGAATTATATAAGTGGTGCGTATATTCTTACAAATAAAAAAATAGAGAAAAATCCTAGACATACCAGAAAGCTAGTTTTATTTGTAAAAGAAGACAAACTATGGGCTATGTTATTTAATTGAATGCTATGTTAATATGTCACACAGACAATTCATATTCCCCATACATTACTCTGATAACACTGGACTACTTACTAGGAAAACACATAATTATATTCTCCTCCAACAATCTAGATACCAAACATTGGCTGATATAAATGCCTGTGTAGTTGGAGGGGATTTGTGAGTGGCAAATAAAGTGTTTGAATAAGGCAAAAAAATAATTTACTACTCATAGGTAATATGGCACGGTTTGTTATCAGGTTGATTTGGGTAGGTGTGAGCACTGAGTGCTACAATATGTGAACACATTGATGTAGTAACCAAGGGAAGACATTCATTTAGGATTTTCTAGATTAGACTGCTTCTTAAATTAAGCATAAGGTAGAAGACTGTCTTCACTGAATTTACCACATGAATAGCAAAGCTATTCTGAGAATTCTGTAGCATTTAAAAGTCATCAATTGGGCAGTGGGTGTAGCTCAGTGGTTTGAGCACCTACTTCCCAGGTGCAAGGTCTTGGGTCCAATCCCTGGTACCTCAAAAAAAAAAAAAAAAAAAGTCAGCAGTAGCTGAGGAACATACCTTGAAAGGGACATCATCAAGGGCTTTTCAAATTGGCTTGCCACATAAGAAGTTTGTACACACACCTGTAAGGTTAAACTAAATGTTCATGTGCTCAAAAATAAAAAGTAGGCCAGGAGCAATGGGTGGGGTGGAGATGACTTTCTTGGGGAGGAATTCTTTTTATTCCTAAGCACAGATTGTAGGAAGAGCCTGATTGTCTTTTACAGCCTTAGTCATCCTTGAGCATCACCATCTCTTCCCTGTTAACCTTAATCTCCACCCACCTTCACTAGACAACAGGAAGAGTTTGGGAGAAACCAGAATTACAAAAAGCCTCAGGTTGGATAAATGGGTACAGCAGACCAAGTTGAACTGGTGCTACTTGAATCACCCTTTGAGTTAGTCCCTATCCCTTATCTTCTCTTCCTCTAATTTAAGGGTAAACTCCTAGAAAAGTTAATGTGTGCACTACAGACATTTGGTAATTCTTTATCATCCAGCAATATGGCTTCTCTTCCCATCATTTTAATGAAATCTCTCTCCTGCAGGTTATCAATGACTAATTAATTGTGACATCCAATGTTCTCATAGTTCATTCTCCTTGTCTCTGCCTCCTCTTTGTCTCCTGACCAAGCTCTCCTTCCAGAAGCTCTCTACTCTTCCTTTCTATGGACATTCCCCATTTTCTTTTTTATTGAGTGACAGCAATTTCTCTCTTCCTCTTCACACTCTCCATATAAGTGATCTCAAGGTTTGTTCCTCAGCCCTCTTCTCTCCTTGTTCTCTCTATTCCTTGACAGTGCCCTCTACTCTTTGGGCTTATCTGCAAAAGAACTTCCACCATGTTGTCTTTGGCGTGTGTCTCCTTAAAAGTGCCAGATCCACATTTCCACATGCACACTGCTTTTCTCTACAAGGATAGGCTACTGGCATCTCAAAAAAACGTAGTATTTCCAAACTGAATTTAGTATCTTCCCTCTCACATTTCATCTCCTCCAATGTTTCCAAGATTTGAAACCTCAAAGTCAAGTATGGCATTATTTCTGCAATAACTGAACCCTACCAATTCTTCCTCATGTTTATCTCTGTCTTTTATAACTTCTTCTCCATCCCCTTTGTTCAGTAGACTATCCCAATAGCTCCTTAATGCACATTAGGCTCTTCTGCATCTGAACCACTTTATATATTGCTGCCAGAAAAACCTCTAAAAAAATGTTTTGCTCATATTTATGTGCATTCTCTTTATTTGCTTTGCCAAGATTTTCTATTCTTACAGAAGAAATCTCCTTCTCTTTGGTGCCTCCATATCAAGTATTCAAGTCTAACAAGTTTGTCTTCCCAATAGATGGTGAGTTCCATCATCAGTAAAGGGCCTGATATAATTATTCTCAAGTTCCACCATAAGCAATGCAGTGCCTGACATAAAGTAGATCCTTAAGAGATTTTTTATTTGGGGTTTGGTTAAATACTCTTTTAGAAAAAAAAAAAAAACCTTGAACATTCCTTTTTTACTACAAATTACAAACTCTTTTACTTGGCCAACAAGACCCTTAGAATTGGGATCTAGGAACGGTCGGGAAGAGAACATCAGCAAGCAAAGAGGGCCAAAGAAAAAGGAATCTGAAAGAAGTGACAAGTGGCATGCTGGAAGCATTCTGCAACAATCTTAGTCTTGTCCCTTTGCCTATGGAGTGCAATGTGGTTCTTGGGAAACCAGACATAGCCATTCCACAACTACCAAGCTCTCCCAGAATCTCATAATGCCCAGCACCCCTGTTATACTACACCCAGGTCTATTACCCATTAGCAACCACTCTATTCCTGCCTTCTAGCAGAAAAACCAAGTATAGCCAGCTAAGCCTAAGAATGAACCTGACCTAAAGATCTAATAGTAATCCAGATATAGCAAATAGATAGTCAGAGCTCTAGAGCTTTCTCTCTTTCCCAAGTAATAGCATTGGTACTGTATTTAACAGTGACTTTCAAGAGATTGTGCCCTGCTTTTGGTATCTAACCCAGGGAGTAGGAGCTAACAGGAATCTGGGGTTGAATAAAGGGGAGAAGTTCTATGATAAAAGGAAAACTAGACAGTCCTGAACAGGCTGTTCTGATGTTAAGTAAATACACTTACTGTCACCCGCAAGGCCATGGTTGAGCAGAGGGAAGGGGTAGCCTGGGAGATGATAGGATTTCCCCCTAAGACTAAGCTCTTCTGTTCACCACCTGTCTCCTTTACTTCATGTGTAGATATCTGCACCAAAGTTCCCTCCTCATTGTAAGAAACAATGATGCTAAGCTACAAAAAATGACTTTATGTATGCTGCTATTGGAGAATATAAATTTATAGGTTGCTAGCTAATTATAAGAACAGTCCCATAACTCACTTCATCTTGGCACAAATTAATGTCTGAGTGAAGCTCTTATAATGTACAATGTACATTTCTTAATTCTCCCTCATTTCTTCACTTAATTCCATGATGAAATATTTCACTCTATCTCTTTTCCAGTAAGAAAGTAAAGTGATTTTTACCTCCATGTCATGTTTGTTTTTTCCTTTTCCCTCCTAGAAGATGATCTCACCTATGTGTTCACAAAGATCAGAGGCATCGGCACATACACTCACAACTTTCCTCAACTCCACCTCAAACTCTCTCTAACACCACTGTATTTTTCTCTACTTTTCTCTTGGAGTAAGATTCTTAAAAAACAAACAAACAAAAAATACCTTTCAAACTGGCTTAGCTACTGGATTTTACCCCATTCCTGCCCCAATAATATTCACATTTCCTCTGGCGCAGCAATTGCTCATGTCCTACTGGCTCTTTTTCCTCTTTCTTCATAAATATTCAAATCTCCTCTCTCTGAATTTCCACATATTTGTTCTCTCTAATTTTTCTCATCTTCTTTTTCTCATTCCCTTAATTATGTACGTTGCATCCATGAATCTTTGGAAATATTTCTTGTTGGCCTAATCATTGCTGAATGATTAGCTGCTTTTCAGCCCTTCTATGGTTCTGATTTTGTAATAGAATAATAATTTACCATCCTGAACCCCCTGGGTTTCAAGCTTTCTTCATCTCTTTGGCTAGAGCTTCCTCAGACTTCCTGAACACTTTATGTCTCCATAGTAAATTCTCTTCTTCTCTACCTGTTTTCTTCTTTTATATCACTTCTTTTATATCACTCAATTGCTTCATGAAATTTCTTGCATTATCCATGAATATAGGTCCTTTCACATGTCACAACATCCTTGCACTAGAAATCGCTCCTGCAGGCAAAATCCTCTAAGATCATTTTTGCTTTCTTTGGTAATGATACCAATCTAGCTACATACCAAATATTTTTTAATATTTGTGTCCCAGTCAGGTGAAATTTCCTTAATTTGTATATATTTTGGAAATTTTTGTGGCTTTTTGTTTTTGTTTTCTGAACATGGGTCTTTGATTGTAGGGATATGAGGAAAAGATATTTGAGATCAGGTTACTGAAATTCAGTTAGCCCCTGAAAACCACGGTTTCCAAATTACCTTGTTGTGCATCATGGAGATACCCTTGAGCTCTTTCATTATTCTGGCTTTTCTCCTTCCTGCTTGCACATTTTTGTTATATAGGGTAAAAGAGTTATAACCACTCTCAAAGTAAAGTGGGTGCCTAGGTGGTGTTGTCTGAGTGTTTTTACTGCCATTTTCTCTTTTTGTACTTAAACAGACCCCATATCTCCAGGAAGTCCTTGGAAGTGGAACAATTGAACAGACATTTTAGGAAGGGAAGGCCATGCTTTCTAGTTGAACATGATGTGCTCCTCAGCATGTCACAGAATCACTTGATTGAGAATATTTTGGTAGATGACTGCCTACTTTTGGTTGGACCAAACAGTTTGAAATTCTATATCCATCTAGGTGATGTGCCCACCTTTTTTTTTTCTTGTGAAATGTCTATTCTTATAGGCTTTCAGGAAAGAGATCTGACAATCTTCCTCTCCAACTATTCTTATAACACTCTGGGGGTTGCCTGATATCCTTTTTCACATATCCTCTGCAGTTTCCATTCAACCCTAGGGGTAAAGGTACTTCTTGTATCTTACACAAGAATGGGGTTGAAGAATTGTCAGAGAGCACTTAGTATCCCCAAGGGCTGTGAGAACTCTGTTTTCATGTTTTTGAAATGTGGAATTTCCCCAAGGTAATAACTGCTAATAGCATGTATTTCCAAGGGGCTGAGTTAGGTCCCTTCCTAAGACAAATTCCTAAAAGAAAAGAGTTATTGATGGCAAATGCAAGGACCATATCTATCTTGCTTCTTTTTGTATAACCTCTCCTTTGCAATGCCTGTCAAAAACACATGCTCCATAAGTATTTATAGAATTGAAATGTATAGAAATATTGGAAATAAAATAAACAGCATTGATAGTAGTACCAAATCTTTGGACTTGGGCAAATTCCATATTTTCTTACACCATTTTTCTGATGGAAGTGCCAGGTGTTTCTTGGCTTGTGACTTGGAAAGATTTTTCCCTGGGACATAGTCAGGGAAGTTGGAGATTTGGTTGAAGCTGCTCTCTGCTAAGAGATCCAGAGATCAGGATGAAAAATCACTCCTTAGTACATTTTAGGATTAGATATTTCTCAAAGAAATCAATGTAGTTTAATCCTTCTTCTGAAACCTCTGGCCCTAGCTGATGTTGGGCACAAGATTCTAGATTTGACAGACAAGTAGGCAATTCAGCTGTGGCCACTGCTTTGTTCCTCCTCAGATCTAACTATAATTTTACCAAGTTTGAGTATAGTTCCGCCAATTTTGAAAAATAACCATTCTGGATAGTTACATGAAATGTCAAATAGAAATATCTTAGAACTGGTGTAAATGTTACTGACATCAAATTGTTACAAATCAGTGTTATAGCAATGTTTATTGTTCCTGCAAGTTTTTTTTTTTTTTAACCCCAAACATTTTATTTTAATTAAGAAGAAAACAAGATATGTCACAGATGAAAATGACACACATATTTCTGTGCTTATTATTTAAAGAAAGGAGAAACATCTGAAATCTGTTTGCTAACTACTGTATAATACAAATTAGCCTGCAGGCACTGTGTGTGCTGTACCTTGTCTCCTTGCCAGCCCTGCTTATTCCCAACGTATTAATGAGCAAGTGCAGAGTATTTGAACAATCAGCATTTCCGCATTTGCATGCAAACTCTCACGCTGTGTAATTATACACAGAGCTGGCACTCAAATTAATTAAAACTGATTTCTCTGTGACTGCAAACTGGTCAAATCCTCAGCTTTGCCCTCCTATGAAGTCATCACTCTACATTCAATGTGACACTTCTGTCCCTGGCATTCTTCGTAATGGTAATTTTTGACAAGTGTGAACCGGGCAATATTTTAGAGAGTAGCTGACAATGGCTGGATGTTCTTGTCCTTTTCCTCTCCTCCTTATCCCCTCCCCCCGCTTCTGGTATAAAGATAAAGAACAGCTTTACGATGTCTGCTTTGTAATTATCTCAAATAATAATGCAAACAAATTACATATATTGTTTCAGTGGGTTCCCTCCTCTCTTTTATGACTCCACCCCTTTGATTAATGCTTACAAACAATTTATCAACTTTTAAAAAAGCATTTGTTTGGTGCTAACAAACAATTAGTTCTGATGGTTTCAGTCTTAATTTTGAAAAGGCTTTAACAAATGGTGTTTTATTTTAAGAGATAAGAATCTCATAATTCAAGATCAGGGAGATTAAGGGAGAAAGAAGCAGCAAAGACTGCTGGACTTGATTAAGACTTTTTGAATCCTCCTCAAACAGAACGGAATTGAAATGGAGACTACCATTTACCAGAAAGATCCATAAATGTTAACTTCTAGAGCTGTAGGACTTCCTCAGCTCTTCTGCAATAAAGCCACCCCCTTTGGTTTCTCTGTTCCTCTGAAAGAACTGTTTCTGTGACAGTTCCTTTGAAAAGATATCCTCAGAGCAATTAAGATATCATTATGGTTCTCGTTTCATATATGTAAGTCTCTGGATATAGGTGACTACTAAAACATCATTGTGTAGGGCCTCAAGAGTTGAGCCGCTTCCATACATTCCCCTCAAATCCCTCCTCACCACTCAACCACAGCTCACCACCTTCAAATCTCTGCATTCTATTAGCCAGAAACTCAACAGCCAGCCTTTGCAGGGGCTAGATGTCTCTTTTTAGAACAGGCACCCAAAAGTTCTATCCCTCAAGTTCAAGATCCTGCAAGCCACTGAATACTGCCAAGAAAATTGCCCTAGTAATCTACATTTGAAAGGGAAAGTCGATAGAAAATTCCTTTATAATCTGTTTCTAATTATCAAATCAAGGGATAGAATGCCCTTACCTTAAAAGTAGTAATTCTGGGTCCACATAGAACATCAATCCCTGAGCTCCCTTCGAAGTCCAATTGGCATACAATTAAGAAAAAAAGAGTATTGAGCCTTTCCGGGACAGGCTCCCAGGGACAGCACAGTCACAACACAGCCTGCCCTTCTGTCTTGTCGTGAATTTCCTACGCAGACAGGTGTCATATTAGGATGAAAATCATTGCCAAATGCATTTTAAGAGATGGGCGTGGCTGTGATCATGTAGCCAGTTCCACCTGTCTCTAAACCCTCATAACCTTCATTGCTTTCAATATTTCACTCAGGTATCCAGTGACTTAATGAGTTACCCACGCACTGGGCCCAACCAGCTGAGGTGTGGGAACAGTATCGAGTTAGGCAGCACCGTCATTGTACTATACAATGCTCATTGCTACCGGCAAATACCTATTTGCTGAATCAGGAGTGGGCTGCACTGAGCAGGACCGGGCAGTTCTACTGCTTTCTGTTTGTTTCCTTTTGAAAAACCATTCTCTTTTAATTAACCATTTAACAAAATAAATTCTCTTTGAGGTTCATTCCTTAAAAACAAAGGGTTGTTTTTTGTTAAAGACAGAGAATTGTTATATTTTAACCTTTTTAAATCTAAATGTTTGCAAAGTAAAAAAACAAAGAAAATAAATTCGGAATTCTCCAAACAATTAAAATGAGCATCACTGTGTATGTTCTACATTTTGCCTTAAATTTTCTGATAGCAAATCAGATACATCTGTTAGTTGTGAGTCTTTTGCTTTTCTTAAAATAAAAGGATAACAGAAGTCTTCTATAAACTTAAGGAAAGAGAATCTTTTTTTACTCACAAAGGAAGTAATAAAAAGCTGGCACTTACTAAATGCTTTCAATTGTTGATAGTGTTCAAAATGGTTGGATATATTATTCTTTATATATAAGCATGAGTGGAATTTGGGTAGTGAGGAGGCAAGACATGATTTTAGAAATATGCCAAAATTATGTGTATTATTAATCATTGCAAATATTATCAGAACAAAGTCTAGAAAATATGGGGCTTGTCTTGATTTACAATTAAACCTACTTTGTATGTAGTCACTATATTTTAAGGGTGGGATATTAATTTTCTCAGACCTCTTGGATCCTCTGTGACATTTAAATCAAGCAAACTGTGGCTTTTGGATTGATTTAAACTCAGATATCCAAGTGTGGTCCAATATTCCATCTAAAGCAGGAATTTCCTACATAACATTTCCTTTGCTTCAACTTGTCCAGCATTTCACAAAAAAACTGGCATGCAATAATGTTCAATAAATATTTGTTAAGTAAGTGTTTAGTAGTACCTTTATAATCACATATGTGGAAATTGTAAATGATATAAATAAACTGACCAACAAACTCTTGAAGGCCTTCTTCCAATATAGGGTTTATACATGGTTTAATCATGTATAGGTTTATACATAGGGTTTATACATGCACATAAATGCAAACCATAACCATTTGCTACATAAATTAAAATTAAATAACTTTAAAGAGAATAAAATTACTACCTCTAAGACAACCCATTCTCATTTTAAATTGAGATCTTCCTTAATTTTTTTTTACCAAATCCTTCCAAATTGTTTATTCTTTGGCATGAGTTCTTTCTGAAGTTTCTGAGAAGAAATTTAATCCTTATGCCACATGAAAGTTATTCAACTATTTGAAAAATGGATATCATCTCCCCCAACTCTACTCTTTTTACAGACTGAACATTCCTTTAATCATTCTAATACAATAAGATTTTAAGACCTATCACCACATTGGATAGATTCCAGTTTATCCATGTCTTTCCTAAATGTGGTACTCAAAACCGAGTCCATTTTTGAGATGCGATCTAATTAAGCAAAGGACAAAAGCACTGATGCCATCCTTGTTTGGCCTCTATTTCTAATACTTTAGAATTTTCTGGAGGCAGGAAATGCACTCTGAAGAAGGGTTCTTAAACTTTTAAAACACTAAAACAACTATTGAAGTCTTTTTTCACACCAAATACTGCTTAATTAAATCCCTTACAACTTGTTCTTGTCGCAACTGATGTTCTAAATGGAAGTAGTGGACTTTTACCAGCCCATTGTTCTAATTATTTGTGGCATTTTGAACCCTAATTTTGCTATTGGTTATCATATTTAGTCTTGGATCATTTTTTAAAAGACATCTGACAGGCTCCTATGGGTCAGACATAATGTCAGTCATTGGTGATAACAAAATAAAAAAGATACAACCCCTTTCCTCAAGGAGCTCACAGCATGGCAAGGAGCCTGCCAATATGATTATTATGCCCTCCATGTTTTCTTTCATGTCACTGGCAGAAAAAAAAAGTACTAGGCACAATTTAGAGACCTCACTTCAGATTGAGAAAAATCAAACAGACTTGGGTAATGTATCATTTTTATTGAGCACTTATTAAATGATTGGAAAAAGCATTTTATGTACATTGTGTCATTTAAGAAGCACAGCATTCTTATCACATAGTTTTCATTCCTCATTACAGTTGATGGAATTAAGATTCAGGACCTTATCAACTTGCTTAAATTTACTAAACTGGTAAGTTGCTGAGCTTCAGTTAGACTCTCTAAGGCTCTCTGACCCCAAAACCCATTCTTAACCACTCTTAAATAGGTATTTTTGTCATATTGGTAACTGCCTCACTTTTGTATAATCTATCTCTATCTTATCTTCTAGGAACATACAAGTATTTTGATTAAAAGACTTGCCAAAATCCAGTTATACTCTCTTTTGAAGAATAAAAATAAATGAGTTTAGTTTAGTTGGGCCTGTTTTGTTCTTATTGAACCATACTGATTCTTGATGATTACTGCCATGTTCTCAAAATACTTTTACTTTAATAATTCTAAATTTTGTTGATGATTGATATCAAACTCATTGGTTTGCACTTCTCAGAAGTTTTCTTTGGTTCTTAATGAAATCGGGTCAGCACTGCCTTATCTCCTGTCTTCTTGCCCCTGTCCCATTCTCCATGATCCCTCAAAATTAACTGACAGTTTCCACAAATGCATAAGAATTTGTCTGTTGCAAAGGCACTAGAAATTATGTATGTAGCTATGTGTTTCACCTTCTTGAGGTTTATAGTCTATATTGGGGGGTCATTGGAAGTAAAGTGAATTTTTCAGTACAAAGTCTTACATATACAAATCACTCCAAAAATATTTGTTGAAAGAAATCATAGTTGGGGGGGGGGGGGGGAACACATTGTTTCATTTAAAAAAAAAAAAAAGAAGCTATTTTTGTATTCTAGGGAGGAGCAGCACTTATATCACATATGAGTAGTTCTTGTATTGAGGAAAACAAATAAATAAATCTGTATGGGAAACTCAAGTTGAGAAAGTCAAGGTCCCTATAGGCATAGCCTGATAGGAAGTGCTGTATAAAGAGAGGGTTAAATTTCTCTATAATAAATCATGAATAATTTGTCAGTCTGGGAGAGGAGACCTGGAAATGGGAAGAAAGGAGGAGATGTGAAAAGGACAGTGTTGTGAGGTGTTGCTCAGGTATATGGCAGAAAGCCCAGAACACAACAGAGGAATACAGCCAGAGAGAAATGCTCAAGTCATTCACCCTCAAATCTCAACACATCGCTGCCTCAGCACTATCTAGCCCAAGTGGTGACATGGAAACAATATATAAGAAAGGGTCCTTTCCTTCAAGAAGGAATAAAATGAGTGATGGCAATTTTGTAAAATGGTAAATATCTTTAGAAGAAGAAACAACTTCTATTTGGCATCATTTATTATTCCAGTTTTAGTGGGTATTAGAAAATAATAAAACCATTATTTTAATATTCTATTGATATGACTCGTTACTAATTGTACTTTTATTATACATTGTTAATATAATTGTATATTATACATGTATTGTTACGAACTTATTAATTCTTTTATAGAATAGTACCTCTTTTTATTACATAGAAAGGCCTAAGAGTATTCTGGAAGGTAAGCATAGAATGAAAGGATAGTATGTTATCAGAGACTTTAGAGCCCACAAAACATGCAAGATTTTTAAAATTTAACTTTACACTATCTGTAAAAGATTAAAGCTATCAGGTTCATATTAATTTCATAGGAATAATCAAATAATTAGTAAGAAGTAAAGGATTTTTGAAGTGATTTTTCCAGAAGAATATGGTATGAGTATGTATGTGTGTGTATATTAATATCGATATTATTTTCAATATTTCTAAAAAATACCTAATAAAAAACATGTTTATCAATAAAAATAATCCATTCTGATGGAGAGAATAGAGTAATCTATATATTACATTATTTTTAAAGACGTGTATATATTTTTATGTAACAATATGTAAAATTCACAATTTTAATCAAAGCTTGAAAGAAAAATATTTTGCTGAAATGTTTTTCTTTGGCAGCATCAGCACAATAGAATTATGCTAATACATTATGGCTAGAAGATGAACCTCACTGAAAAAATTCAAGAAACAACAAATTCAAATACTGAATAGTTAGTTACAGAAGGGCAATTATGGGATCTGGTCTGGTTCCTTTTCTAAGATAAGTGAAAATAAAATGCAAAACTGAAACATAAATAATACAAGTCGTGTTAGGTTTGAGATTTCTTTTTAGTTTTAACTATCTTTCATTAATATGTGCTTTGAAATATATAATTCTCTTCTTATATTGACTATTTCAAAGAGAAAATATTATATGGGCTTATACTATGGTATATTACAATAATGCTAATAGCTAATTTCTTTATAACTATGTGCCAGGTATTATGCTAAGCATTTTATGTACATTATCTCATAACTAAAACTCTATGAGGTAGGTAATATTATCATCTCCTTTTTCAGATGAAGAAACTAATACAGAGAAGTAAAGCAATTTGACCAAGGTCAAACTGCTAGCAAATAATTTGGGCCAGGATTGAAACTCAGGTAGAATCAGAAAACTGCATATCTCTATTCATTTGTGTTGCATGTAACTGGGTGCTTTCTTTATGTACCTGCTATGCTCTTAGGTTTTTTTCATATGATCTTTGCACTCAGGAAAGACAGATACCATTTAAAAAATTTATTTTGTGATGCTAAGCAGTCTTTAATTCCCTATCCAAATTGAGTACGGAACATGTCTGAATCCATTAGAACTTAGCTCAAGGGTCACCATCTCTAGGAAACTTTGGCTGATTCCACTGGGCAGGGCTGACCACTGTCTCCTTTGTGTGCCCGGTACCCTGTATGGATGCCTATTGTCACACCTGTAATAATTCATTGCACCTCTTTATCTACATATCTCCTTGTCCCTAGGGCCCAGCTCGTTGTCGGGAACATAGTAGGTGTTAAAGAACATTGGTGGATGGGGGACGGATGTGGCTCAAATGGTTGGGCGTCTGTCTCCCATATGGAGGGACCCGGGTTCGATACCCGGGACCTCCCGGTTAAAAAAAAAAAAAAGAACATTGGTGGAATGAATCAATAACTGGGGCTAGTCCTTATCTTTTCTGCATCATTTCACGACATATAATTTTCCCTGCCAGGCACCAATTTGTCTCCTGCTGGGAAAAAGCAGAGTAGTGCCTTCTCTAGAATTTGAATTAATGTTTTCCCTGTTTACCCAACTGAAGTGGAAAAAAAAACAACCAAAAAAGCCATAAAGAAACATGAGCTTCTCTTCTCAAACAGGAGGCATTTTGTTAAATTAATTAGTTAAAAATGCTGAATCCACAAGGCCTATATTGGAATGTCTCAAAGAAAAGTTGCCCAAAGTATGACCACATTGCCTGAGATACATGTGGCTCAATGCCATTCTCCCACCCCACCCTCCATCAATTTTTATTACTAAGTAATCTGACCCCAAATTTAAACAGAGAAGGAATTAATGTAATCACGCTAAACAGAATTGAGGAGCAGAGTCGTTCAAGTGCAGATGAATTCATTAGCTCAATTCTACGCGTTCCTTCTTCATTCATTCTGATGACAATTTATTAAATGAATTTATGATTGAATAAATGATGACATGAAGGAGAGGTGGGAAGCTGCTGATGGATTCTCAGCTGGCTGTAGAGAGCAGAGGACCTTTGAGCTGCGCACTGGGAGTACGGTTTGGTCAGGGGAGGGGAGAATGGCATGCAGGTAGTATGAAAAGCATGAGGAGCCATGCCAGCCTTACAGGGTTTTGGGGGCACATGACCTCTTGGCAATTGTGGGAAGCTCAGTGGAGCAGAAGGATCTTAGAGGAGAGGAAAGATGGAATTACTACCACACATCAGGCCTGTGTGAACATTTTATGATAAAAGAATGCAGCCAGTAGGCCTGCACTTTAGACCTAGCTCTGCCATGACCTCAGGGCCTTAGGAAAATCGTTTCACACCAAGGGTTCAAAATTCAATTTCTGGGAAAGTGTAGGCAAGTAAAAGTAAATGAGTGAGGAGAATGAATATAAGGCAATACGAAGTGGTGATACTGTTGCCATGGAGCATACAGGTCCATTGTTGTCCAGTGGTATCAGAGCTATCAACTTTCATAGAGAAGTCAGATAGCCAGATTTTTATGCAAAATCTCTAATTTATTAAGTATTAATAACAAATTTAATGTTTTATTTAATATTATGCTGGCAAAAACTGCCTCCTGCCACTCTACAACCCTTGATTTAACTTTCTATTCTCTAAAATGAGGTGATAATTCTTGTTCTTGCTACCTCAAAAGATTAGAAAGATCAAATCATGTAGGAAAACACTCAGAAAATTACAATGTGCTACAGCAGTTTAAACATCATTTACATTATTATTAATGTCACCAGATCTCATTTTTCCAAGAAGCCTATTTGAGTCTTGCTTATTCTTCCCTGGCCTTTATTTTTGTCTAACAATAATCTAGGGTCAAAATAGAGCATGATGTATGATGGCCTGACATCAGAGGAATTGGTCCAATACTGCTGGGCGAACATTGGTTGGCATCCGTGTTATCCTCCATAATTCAATCCACTTGAGTAATTGGATCTTCTCTTGGCAGTAGGATGGGTATAAACACTTTTAAAATACCTTATCTAAGTTGATAATATATTGATATATATGTAGGTATATATGTATGAAGCCATTTTGCCTCATCCTACACATAACTCTTCATAATCAAAAGTCTTAAAAAGAAAACTAAGGGTAGACATTACCCAAGCATATTGGTATAAGCTATCAAAATACTCTTTATTTTTCAATTATCAATTATTTTGCACAAAGTAGTTATTCTCAGGTACTTACAGAGTTTTTAGCCAAAGTTTTGTTTATCCTTACCCACTTTGCAGGCTAAAAAAAAAAAGTAAGCAGAGCTGTTGCCAGTGAATAGGAAAGATGGATCCTCGTACTAAAAATAACAATCTGATATTGGCGTGGCTCCCTCATTGGAAATGCAGAACCTCATTCACTTTCAGCATTGAAACAGGATTTATCTCATTTGTCTGAGATGATTTTAGTATGATACGGCCAAACAGTGACCTCTTAAGATGTCTGCATATATGCTTGTGTTGGTTAACTGGACTACACAATTTTTGTGGAATGTATTAAGATTTTCTGTGGCATGTACACTCTTATAAAAATCTCCTAAGAATCTCCTCAAAAATCTCTTCAGAAGCAGCACCAGAACAACCACGTCTTCCTTAAGTGCTTCTATAAAGATGGTTTCAGCAGCTGTGGCTGAGGCATCCACTACAGGCAGCCCAATAAGGTTTAGATTAAAAACGGGAAATAAAGCTCTTGAAGCAGAATTCTGAATGTACCTACAGCATGAATGAAATGAATCACATGTTTCCTGTAGGTGACTTAAGAAATCTTAGCAGGAAAAATGTAGGTTTGCCTAGAGAGAAGAATAGGAAAAAGTTGCAATGAAATGAAAAACCTAGGGAAGAGAAAGGCAGATTGCCAATTCTGTGATTTTTAACAAGGATATTCAAAAACTGAGCCCTCTGTTTAGATAGCCAAAAAAAACTTTCATAAATTCTGGAAATAGTACTGCAATATGACTTCATGCTCCCCTGAATTTTGTGATGTATAAAGGTTAGATACTGAATTTTACATTCTGAATGAGGCTAAAAGCAAACTGAATACGGGGAAGATCAAATGGATGGCATCTGCTATTGAATGTGTGGGTCACAGTGGGAAAAAATTGGAGGAACTCCACTCCTTCCCTGTATCATCTTATTTCCCTTTCTCTTGGTCTTCCTATTCCCTATGAATCAGTTGGTATCAAAGAAAAATTTGGACAGAGTAAGAAGAACCTCAGATGATGGGGAACTGAAGAAATAGAACTGTCTGTGTTTCAGGTATCTACAAAAGAGATGGCATCCAAAGATTGGGCCTTATCGGGAAACCTAAAGGCCATTCACTACATTGTGAAATCCCCTGTAGTATTATCCTCAAGAAAGTTGCAAAATCACAACCTGGTAAAGCTTTGAGGAGTCTGTAAGATCAAATCAGTCAAAAATACTTAGCCTAAGTCTCAACCTGGTTCATTCCTGTCCTTTGGTGGCCTTTTCCCCCATTACACTCATGGGACCCTCTTCTAAAGTTCCATCGCTCCATTCTTTCACCCACATAGCCCCCTATACAACCAGATTGCCAAGTGGGTGGAATGGGATGGCAGAACAAACAGGTTTAGGTGTGGTGTGGTTCTTATATTCATTTTCTCCTCTGTATTTACAACTCAAAATGAGGGTCTGCAAAATGTTTTGAAAATCGTGGACTTCACATGGTGTCTTCCCCCTTGACAGACAAACCGATTGGTCTAAGTTTCTTTCCCTGGGTGACTTTCTCTGCTACAGGTCTGAGAACTTCTTAAGAAGCGAGACTCTATTATAGATTTCTGAATTCCCAGAAGTAGCAGAATTTATAATGAGTGCTGAATAAATCTATGTTGAATAAAGGAACAAACTTTTAGTAAATCTTATATTCTCTTAGATGTTCATTTAGCAACAATACAGGTTAGAGAGAGGGAAAGAATTACGATATTCTAGGAAAAGTAACTGGGCCGACTTAAATTGCAAATCTTCCTAAATCAGACTAAGACCAATCACTCACTATATGAGGAAGGCTGACAAATAATATATTTTAGTTAAAATTGTTAAACAAAGTAAACTATTGCATATCCTTTACATTAAAGGTAGTATAAAGCAATAGTTCTCAACTTTTTGTGGCATTACAGATCCTTTTGGGAATTCCAGGAAAGCTATGAACTCTCTCTTGAGAAAAAATGCACATTCTTCACATTGAGTCCAAGAAAAACTTTGTTCACGAACACCCTCAAGCACTTTCATGAACAAACCTGTGTCCCAGGTTAAGAAATTTCATAGAGGCAAAGCCCTTGAATGGTGACCTTCAAGGTCCAGAAGACGGTTTCAAGAAAAGGTTTATTTTAAAGTTCACAACAACAGGCCTCTATGAAGCATAATCACAAATTCCATCCATTCCAAGAGGCTGAATTGAAAGAAACAAAGATGCACATGGAGCTGCCCCCTCTCTGTGGAGATAATGGAATTTTCATGCATACTCCACAAGGTATAAGAACTCAGAGGAAATTAAGCCAGCTGACCTGCAGCATTATTATGGAGACACCACACTGTTCTCGCATCCAAAGCGACTTACACATAGTAGGTTCACTGCAGTTTAAACACAGCGAAGGTATGGGTTTTGTGGCTTCGAAATTTAACGTAGATCTTAAGATATTTCCTAAACAAATTAAAAGAGAAATTACCGTCATTAATCACTCTGATTCTTTTAAATGTTTTTCCTCAGACCTAAAATTTAAGCTGATTACCAGCCATTTACTGAGATTCAAAGGCCAGGAAAAACTCGCAAGAGAAAATAATCTGTATCTCAGTTGTCCTTTTTGACCCCTCATCTCCCCTCTTCCCAGCAACAGCTTTCTTCCCCTAATAGTTTCCTTCTTGCAATGGCAAGGGGAAAAAAATGAACTTTTTAACTGAGCCAGCTTCAAATTGCCAAACTAGAATCTGGAAGGTTGCTTTTTAAAAAGCTTTTGTAGCCAGATGTATTTCTAAATTTTACTTCACTTCATTCATTAGCTTCTCCTCCACTATATTTAGGATTCACTGCTCATTTTCCTATCATTTTCCATTTCATTGCTTTTGTTTTACATGTGAGTAACTGTAGGTCAAATGTACTCCAGACTATTCTGTTAAAGACATGTTAAAATCAAATGGAAGCTGTATGATTAATGGCATGAATCATCTGTTTTTTTAAAAACAGGAAAGTAAACAAGTGCTTGGCAGAGCCCCACCTGCCTTGCTGCTGTCCTGGTGCTGAGCATATCATGAGGAAAACAATTCCCCCTTCTCAAGGCTGAACTAAAATTAGGCTCCACCTGCAAGATGTTAATGAAACTTACACAGCTGCATTCCAGAAACAAGTTACCCAGATTGCTTTTGGAAAGCTCTGTGTAAAAGCAAACTTGTTAGCTCTTTGCCTAATTCCCAAAATGAAATATTAATTTTAATGGCAATTATTAGCACAATAACCAACTGATAAGTAATCTCAAAATAGATTTAATATTATCAAGTAGGAAATATACTGTAATTTCCCCACACATCCTACTGGGTTTAACCCTTTACTCACAAATGCATGTTTCCGGTCTCATTTTTTGGGTCTTGGGTTTCAAACAGAAGATGTGGGAACATGTGAAGTTACTGGACTGGGCCTCAAAGTTCACATGGGACTCTCTTATCCACATTACTTGGGAAGAAGAATGGGAAGCACCTTCCTTTGCTCTGCTCCTATTGTGGATTTTCCAGCTTCTTCTTCTTCTTCTTTTTTTTTTTTTTGTGTGTGTTAAAAACATTTTATTTGTTTCATTTTTTTCCTACAATTACAAACAGTGCAATAATTGGCATTCTTTTCCACATATCTTTATTTTTTACATTTTTATGGAAGATATATAGATTACATAAATATTACATAAAAATATAGGGGATTCCCATATGTCCCGCTCCCTCACCTCCCACATTTTCCCACATTAACAACATCTTTCATTAGTGTGGTACATCTGTTAAAATTGATGAAAACATTTTGGAGCATTGCCACTAAGCATGGATTATAGTTTATGTTGTAGTTTTCTTCAAATTGAAATCAAATCACATCAAACTAACATCTACCTTTTTCATTCAGATTTAAGATACGGTGACAGCTCATGAATTCTCCCACCAGAGAAAGGGGATTTCCCGCCTTCCATTTCCAGGTCAAGTCTTTGCAAATCCTTTATGTAGGCCAAAGTGCTCATTCTTGAACCCTCATTACTTTTCCAGATTATATTTTGGGCTTTTCCTCGGAGGAAATATGCATTAGTTTATTTACTAAACTATGTGTATCACAAAATCTAAGAAGCTGCTATTTGGAGGTGCCTTTAAAATATCTCAGTCTTGTGAAAAACTTCATTTTTCTTCTTCATTTCCTTAACTTGTGATTTCTTTAGTCTTATCTGAGAAGTAGGAAATGCCTGCAGTTGTTCCTATTTGATCTGTGTTCACAATGTGCATGTGTCATTGTGGAGATGCTTAATATTTTAACAAGTACACCTTCTTAAAGGTTCTTTGGTACATTTAAAAAAATTGTTTAGCAGTCAAATAGGCATAATTAGATTTTGAACAGTAAATTCACTTTCTCTTAGGGATTAAATTAGAAAGTAAATAAAAATGCTAACAAGTAGGATGCAGCCATTCATTATCCTATCTGATTTCATTAGCCTAATGCATACTTATTAATTATTGGTTTGATGAGATCATCAACGTAAGTATGCCAGCCTCAGGATGGTTGCATTTGGGGAATATTCAGTTTTTTTTTATTTTTTTAAAGACTTCTACATAGCCCTGGGATTATATTCCCATTTCATTTCCATTTCAGGCTACTGCACTAGTCAATAAATGTATCTGAACCGCCTATGAAGCCAACGTTGCCAGAATAAACATTTTATTTACTACACAGCACGGTCTGCAACTGTCAACAAAGAAATATAAAAGGAGATTTAGGTTTTCGTTCCTAGATAGTGAACTCCTCTGTGTTTCTACCATGCAGGTCATTACAGCTGCGGCTGCCCCCTGAGATTGAGCAATTCTCCCGTGCACGTTGTAACAAAGGGCTGCAGATCTGGCGGTGTGGGAGTGCACTGGGCCACTTAGATAAGTTTCATTCACTGTAGGAGCCCAAGGGAACAGTGCATCAGGGCAGGTGCACTGCTTCCATTCGTCGTATAACTTTACACTATTTTCCCTTTAAGTCGCTACTAATCCCTTGGGTTTACATGTTTTTGGGGGGCTGCATCAGAGAAAAGCACTGTGAAAGTGCCTGAAAGCCTCTTCTTATAAATAAGACTTAATATATAGACCAGCTCCGTTGATGAAAAGACAGAGTGAAATGCCCTTGAGGGTCCCAAGAACCATTTTACAAGACTCCTGCTGTAACTTTTTTTGGTCTCTTATCTAATGACTGCTAAAAAAATTCTAACTAGGTTAAAATGTCATTGGCCCAAATTCAGTTGGAAAGAGAGCCTTAGCAGGACTATAAATCCTGTCTACATATTTGCTAATAAATATTGCTTGTTTAAACTCAATCCTCTCTTTCTAGAAAATACCTTACTCCTGCCAGACAGAAGGAAATGGCAAGAAAAAACAAAGAAACCTGGAACATCAGAGATTGGAATGCTAGATAAAAATTCCAGGGCCTCTGATTTGCTTCCTAAACTATGTGCAAGGCACTGGAGTGGACCATTTACATGCTTCATCTCATTTAATTCTCAGGGCAACTATTTAAGGCATTATTTTTCCAACTTATATATGAGAAAATTGGGGCTAAAAGAGAGCAAGTGACTCACCCAAAGAGATCTAGCAGTAAATGCCAGTACCAGCATTTAGTGTGGGGAGTATCTTACTTTAAAAGAATCATTATTTTCTCTTATTCCCTTCCAGGGACTCTGGAGGAAGTGCTCCCACTAACAAAGAAGACTTGGAGAGATGGTAGAAAAACACTCTTTTTATTCCCTTGGGGTCTTCATTATCACTGGTAGATCTCTCATGTTATCTGTTACGCTTCTGGAAATTGGCCTGACCTCCTACCCTACTCCTTTTATAAAAACACTAACTCCTCTTACACCTCTCATTTCCTTATACTCCATCCTGTCCACCCTCCACTCCCCCCATTAAGTTTTCCTGCTCTCTAAATCCTCCTACATACAGCCATTTGGAAACAATTTTGAGGTCCACCTATTTTCCTGTGCATCTGTCTTTTGTAGTTTAGAGGGTAGGAGCTGTGTGTTTTCTACTTGTCATGTTTATGCCTCATACTCTGTGGATACCTAATAAATGCTGAATAATAGCAGCTTTATGACAGCACAGAACCAGAAACACAGGTTCTTATATTTAGTATTTCATCACCAGTAAGGAACATTTATTCACTGTCAGCACCATGCTAGGCACTAAATGAAGTTAATTAGTGAAGTCTGGCTCCTACCTTTGCACACCAAAATATTTTCTTTTTCTCTTTTATATTCGTGACCAAAAAAAAAAAAAAAAAAAGGTACTGCCATTTATTCTTCTCATTAAATTAACAGCATCCTACAGAGAGAGGCAGCACTGTTTTCCAGAAGGGGAAACCAAGATACAGAATGTATTGAATGAGAACTCTTTGAGAGTCAGTTATGAAGCCATGTGCAGAAGTCAGTGTGCTATTGCACAAATCCCTGGCATTCCATTCTGCTGGTATGTAAAGGAAAGAGTGGACCATCCAAAATTTACAGTTTCTAGGAGTAACAAAAATACTTCTAGCTTCATGCTGTGTTAACCTGTTGACAATTTAGGACAAAGAATCATTTGCCTGAAATATCCACATAATGGATTCAGAAGGGTTGTTGGTGTCGTTGTTCATTTATTTCTTTATTTGTAGATTTTCCTAGATCATTGTCTCAATTCAATTTCTTTACCTCTCCTTTATAAACAGAGGCTACAAAATGTACTGTAAAAATAAAAGGCCACTTGCAAATTTGGGACATCTTAATTCATGAGCAGATCCATTGTAACATTATCATTTATGCTGTTCTTAATCATTAATTCAGTAAATATTTATCAGACACTATTACATGCTTGGCTCTATGCTATACACTGGAGCTCACAGTTCAGTTGAGAGACATATATGCACAAGTAATTAAAGAAATATGGTGTGGTATAATGGAAATTACTATAAGTCCTACTGGAATGATAAATTCTTCCTATGTGCTTGGAGAAGGCAACATATGGGAGGTGACATTTAGCTGTGTCTTAAAGATGAATAGTTGTTCACTGTCAGAGGGTGGGAAATATATCATAAGCAAAGGCAACAGTGAGATGGACGTCCAGAGAAGGGGGTAGGATAGTGCGTCTGTTGCACTGGGTACACGATGAGAAATGGTAGAAGATGACGTTCAGCTACCCAATGATGAAGGCACTTGTATCACTCTCAGGAGATTAAAATCTGTTGTGGTGTTTTGTTTTGGCATCAAGAAGTCATTAAAAGTTTTAAGCAGGATAATATGTTTTTATTTATTCTCTAGAAAGAGAATTTAGCATAAAGAAAGGGTTGGCAGTGGTTGAGTCTATAGGTATGGGTGAATTACAAGGCCATTATTTTAGTCAAGGCCTGAAGCAATAAGGGTCTTATAGGCAGTGCCAGGGAAGATTAAAAAAAAAAAAGATGTAGCTGAGAGGAATTTAGGAGGTAGAAATGACAGAACTCTATAACTAGTAGGACATGTGTGAGAGGGAGGTCAACCTGAACAATTATCTATAAGGTAGCATTCTTAGAGGAGATGGTACTAACATCTTATTGCATCCAAAATATTTCAAGAACTGTGCTGAGTTATTTCCTTAGGTTAATTTTGTCAAATCTTGGAATAATGATGTGACATAAACTCCCACTTTATATGAAACTCAGAAAGGTGAAAATAGTTGCCTAGTTTCCCCACCAGAACACAGCCAGGATTTGACCCTGAATCTTCTGTTTGGAAATCCAATGTGTTCTCCACAAATTCACAGTCTTTAGAAAGCATGAATGAACCTGGACATGGGTTTTGAGACAAAGCAAATCATAAATTAGATAAACAACTGCTATAACAAATTTAAAACTTCCATTTTTATTTTAATCTTTTCTTTTTTTCTCTTAAGTTGTTTATTCTGGTTAAATGCCTGGACCAATATCTTTGCTGTAAAAAACAAACAAACAAAAACCAGAAAATAGCTTAATTTCTGTTAACTGATTTGTCATAAAAAAGATTGGCATCTCTTTGCTAAGGAAAAATCTTTGCCATGAAGCAGTCTGCTAGAAATGAGGCCTAATTCATGGGTAGAATAATAAAGGTTTTCAAATAGCTAACCACTTGGATTTCACATCATTGGAGACTTGATTCTATTTCAATATTACTGATTCAAGTACTTAGGGCACCATATTATCAAATAAACATATTTCTGAAGTTAGCTGGGCAAATTTCCTTTTATTTATTTATTTATTTATTTGTTCCTTAATAAGGAGAAGGAACTTTTATTACATAAAGGGTTATTAGACAGAAAAAAAAATGTGCTTTTTCATGTTGAGGCCACTTAAATTTTCCAAGATTATCTCTATATCTTATTTAGGTCATCTCATTTCAGTGGGATGGATGCTGTTTTCCACAGTATCTTCTTTTGCCTCTGTAGTGATTTGGGAAGACATTCCTTTGCATGAGCTACTCGCACCTGGCCTGAAATCTGTGAAAGAATATAGGATTTTAAAAATGACATGGCCTCCAGCTCTTTCTTCTTTCTTTCTTTTTAAATTTTTTCATACAGAACATTTTCCTGCAAGGATCTGATATATACTGTGGAGTATGCTTTTGATATGTAGATCAAGCAAAATGGTAAATACATAGCCCTATTTTTTAAACATTCCCTTATTCTACAATGTGCCTGCAGTGCCAGTTTCTTTGATTTCCATGAGGCCTGCCCTTGGGTTTCTATTGTAACTTGGTATCTTTCCATTGTCCCTTACCTTAAAAATTCCTTTTAAGATACTACATTCAGAATTGATTCCATCAAGCTTTTTAGCCTCTCTTCCTCCTTCTACCTTCTAGAAGAGTTAGTGATTAAGTTTTTGTTTTGATCTTCTTTCTCTGGCATTCAGGGTTCTCACTTTCTCTCCTAATTACTACAGTCTGTTGTTCCCCTTTGCCAGGGAGTAAACACAAACAGAAACAACTGGAGAAGGCTGACTAGCTGATGGATGGCAATGTTTGGCTCTCAAGAACGAGACCTGTCCCTCACACCGTGCAATCTCAGATTCAGGATGGACTCTATGCCAGGTACAGTAGTAAGACGTTTACAGGCATTAGAGTCCTCAAACCAACTCGGTGAGGTAGTCGTATTATCATTCCCATTGTTTCAGATTAGAGAATTGAGTCTAAATGATATTACATATCTTTCTCTAGATCCTTCAAACACCATGTGATAGAACTGGTCCTTTTACTCAAGTTTTTCTGACTTCAATACCCAAGTCTAAATGACTAATTTATATTTTCTCATCTGAAAGCTCTTTAGGGTCACAGTAAAACAGTTCCCTGGATTGGAGAGGATAGATTATCATTATTTCATTTCTTGAATTCTACTACTCCAGACAGTATATTTCCTCTGTTGCCCGTGGACTTGTTATCAATAGTCTAAAAATAGGGAAAATGGAAAAGTTGCCAAGGTCACCCATTAAAATGAAGAAGAAAGGCAGCAAAGAAAATATACGAGCCTATATTTTATTGCAAAAAATTAAAAATTGTAACTATAGTCAGAAGAAAAGCATTACTTAATGTTGTCTCTTATCCTCTACTGGCCTGTCTTATTTAGTTTCCAGTAATAGTGATCAGGCTATGGAGATAATGTTTAGGTGTGTTTTTTCTATTATGTGTTAATTTGGCTAATACACCATTTTGCAAAATGTAACTAGTGTTTTAAATGCAAGTGGGGGTATCTTGACATACTAGGAATACAAATCCTATGCATTGAATATTGAGTATATAATTTTTTAAATGTTTCTGTAAGAAAAGTAATACAATGTGAAATTTTACAGATAAGAAAATAATCATTAACACTTAAAATTTTATGTTTTAAAGAGAGATTCATGAGACAGAAAACATTTTAAACTGTGATTTTATTTTCTCCAAACTGTATTCATGTGTTAAATTTAGAAATACAACCAGGTTTCTAATAATTTATAAAAATCATTTACATAGGTCATTTCTTAAAAGATCAATTTGATAATTCGGTTATTTTTTAAAATTATTTCTTTTAATTTTTGGTAATCTTAATAAATAAAGTGGATCGCCCCAAAATTCATTCATCCATAGTTAATGGCATTATAAAGACTCAATTCAAACATTATAAAAATTATACCTCTATTATTAGAATGCACTGGGTTAGGCTCTTTCGGGAAAATAAAAATGAAAAAACAAACTTGATTTCTGTTCTCAAGGAGTTCATGTACTACTCCACAAAGATTATATATAAGACATTGTATTTTATGTGCATAAGTTCTATTGTCAGAGTACAGAAAAGTGAGAGAGTAATTCTGACTAAAAAAAAAAAATACAGGTTTCCTGGAAAAGAAGGGGTTTTACTGGAGTTTGAAAAATGGATAGGATGACTGAAGATCTGAAGACAAATATTGGTTACTTTAAGATCCAATAGAACTACCCTGTTTAAGTATGCCTTTTGTCTCATTGAAAAATAAAACAGATACATTTATATGTGAACTATCCCTTTAAAAATGTAGGTATTTGTGGATTGAGATGAAATTTTACAGTGGTGGATATTCTTTTGTGAAATGTCAGAAATAAGATATTTTTCTTTCTTATTTTGTGCAATATGTAAGGCTAAAAGCTGCAAAATTATAAAAGTCATTTGATTAAATGAGGCAAGCAAACGTTTTCTAAAGGTCTCAACCCAGTGTAGTCTTTCCCTGAGGCTAGTTGGAACTAGTACACAGTCACAATTGCTCCATCATATGGGTGGCCGGTCACTGTGGTGCCAGCAATAAAATGTGTAATCAACTTTCACATGTTTTTAGACGTTCTCAATTCACTTTGATCATGACTAACAAGAAAACCGCCATTTCAGTTAATAATCTATAAATTCTCAGGGGGACGTTTAGTCCAATACCCAGAAGAATATTTCACATTTTATTTTTAAAATGTAGAATAACAGTCTAGAAATACATTTACTCTTAAAACATTAAAGTAGTCAATTTTCCATAAGGTAATCCTGGTTCAATGGTAAGGATTTTTAATTGCCATTTCCCACAAATCCAGAGACCTCAATAATTGAGATTAAGTTGCTTTTGAAAACACATATACTTTAGTTTGCATTTCATGTAGGTCAAATGAAAAGTGATAAATTTTATGGCAGCTTTCAAAGCTGCTTTTAGCAGTGTAACCTGCAGCTTCATTGTCCTTCTTCATGTAGTTGAATATTGCTCAACACAAGGAAAAATAGTTATTATGGCAGTGAAGATAACAGAGTAAAATTTCTCCAAGCCGAGTGCTTTTTTAGCTAGTGAAGATGTGCTTAAATATGTATCAGTTCCATACCACAGGACACAGTTAACACGAGCAGTTAAAAGGGCAGCTGTGGCAGCATCCATCCAAGAAAGCAACATATAAGAGCTTGTTGAAAGCAGAAAATGATTTAGAGAGGGACATTTCAGAGATGACAGCTGTTTAAATCTAATCAAAAACTCTTTTCTACACCAGGAGACATTTAGTCTTCCATTGGCTCTAACATGTATCTTAGAAATCTGTAGAGTTTAGAAGGCTGCCAAAGCAACCCTTGAGAGCCCAATTCAAAGATAAGACATGGAGACAACACTGATAACGGATTAATATGGGGGAATAAGAATGAAAGGCCGTTGTCTGGGACATCATCTGAGACAAGAATCTTAAATAATGATAAATCTAAAAGCTATGTCTTTTTAACTTATGCTGCTGTGTGATTTTTTTCCACACACAACTATTAAAAGTAAGAGCATGTGTACACACAGATGCACCCATACACAACTGAAACCAGCAATATTCACATAGGCCTTGCTAATCAAAGTGTAGCCATCACCTATGAGCTTCTTAGAAACTCAGAATCTCAAGCCTCACCCCAAACCTATTGACTCAGAGTCTGCATTTTAACAAGATCCCAGATGACTCTTGTGCACATTAAGTTTGAGAAGCACTCATTTAAAATCGGGTTTAAAGGGATGCATAGTTCCTTCATCTTTAAACCCCATACATCTTCAATTTAAAACCATTACGAATTTCCTCATTACCTAAGGCAGTACAGTTTAGTGAGTAGTTAAGAGCAAATGATTCCAGAAATTTCCTATCCAAATGGTATGGAGCCCACTTTCAAGGCCAGCTTTGGCCACTTCCCTGGATCAGTCCTCTGGAGAATGCAGCAGTCTGGGGCAAGGAGCAGGGGAGAGATGGAGGCTGGACACATGCCTGGAGAGACCCTTGCTCTCTAGAAGGGAGCAGAGGTGGGGCATAAGGTAAATCCAGGCCCCAACTGGGCCCCCATTTTATTCTTGCCTTGCATATGTAGGGGTATGGTTATTATTAAAAATCAATCTGTGGTTACAAAGTTACAACGTTGATGATTTTATGAAATACAGAGTCTAGTCTTGGAAAAAAAAATGCTTGTAATTCCTTTCACCTCTCCTTCAACTGCCGTGGTTAGTGGGATAAAGGATACTCAGCAGATGTCATGTCCTTCCTTTTCATCTCTTTTCCCTGCCCCTATTCACACCATGCTAGTGTGCCACAGTCAGAGCTCCATTTCCTTAGAGACTCACATCTGTACTTGGGCTTCCAGGTTCCGTGCCAGAGGAGTCTGACAGTGACGCAGAGGGCAGTGTACTTTCCTAGATATACAAGCACAGCTCTGACTGCCATCACTGGGAGTTCTACAATCAGACTGAGAGCAGAGTACTGTCTGGAATTGGAAATTTGTCCTCAAGGTAAGTCAGCACAAGTGGCCTTACTATAGAAGAGTCACACTGCACAATTAAATAGCAAATGCACTGGGAAATTTGAGTCCCCCCAAGTTCTGGATGCAGAAGCAGGTGAAAATAAATTGAACACTACAATCAATGATCAAAGGAATTTTAAGAGCTCTTTTAAATCTGCCATCTCACCTACCTAGAAGATTCTGAAAACAAAGAGCCTTGATCACCACACACCTTCCTTACATCCTGTTTTCTTTATCTGACCCACTTAATTCTATCCCTCTTCAAGGTCTTAGTTTGAATGGGAAGGCTTCTTAAATTAGTTTATATGCCCTCTGTTAAATATTCTTATAGCATCCAGTATTTCTCCTTCATAGCACCTATTCAAACTAATTAAATATTTGGGTCATCATGTGTTTTATGTTTGTCTCTCCAGATAGATTGTAAGCTTCATGAGGACAAAGGGCATATACGTCTAATTTTGTGCCTGGATTATAGTAGATGCCCCCAAAATACTTGTGGATAAATGAAGATTTAGTGGCCTAAAGTCATATAAGAGGGCTCATCCAGCTAGACTTACAGTTACTTACTGGATCCTCCCCCAGATCTATTTGCTCTTTAGACACAATTCAAGTGGATTTGTTTATTTATTTCCCCAAACCACAATGGACACATATTATAAACTAGAAACAGAAGACAGAGAGGAGAATAAAGAAGGGATGAAAAGGTCTAATTTGACTGACAATTTTACAGAGAGAGAAGACAAAACACCGCAGATAAAAGAATTAAAAGAGCATGACAATGAGGAACCATTATCAGGGTACTTTAGTAAAACCTCAGAATCTTACAGTTAATGTTGATAATTATAAATCTCAGTTTAAACAATACATCTAAAATTTTATTTAAATATATGCTGCTTAAGAAGGCAATTGAGTAATAATATATTTTCGAAAGTTTTTAGAAATAAATTATTGAATAGGGCGTTTGCAGTATAATAATAATAGTGTCCAATAGAAGGTGTTTTGAAGATTATATAGTTTTCTAAACTTTATCTCATTTGATTTACATAACACACAGGAAGGGACAAGTTTTAGCTGTCAGGAAAACTTGCTTATGTGGAACACCTCATTGTAAAGTTAAGCTGATAAATTAAGTGCTACTACAGTTTTCTCACTGAAAATTATCAGAATTATTTAGATGTTAATTTTTTAGGTAATTGTTGGAAAAAGAGAATTATGACTTCAAAAACGTTTAAACTGCAACATTTTTTCAATAATGATTTACTAAGAGTTAGACATTATCTTTAAATCAAGTTACCTAAATCTTACAACAGAGATGCATAATAATATAGAATAGATCTTATGAATATGCAGTAGATGCAAATGTTATTATTTATAATATTTTAAAAGTAGATGTATCTTGGACATTATCTTATAATTTCACATTAGTTATGTATCTGTATTTTGACAATGCTCTATATAGAATGCTGAATTTTACAAAAACCATACATACCCAAATCATGCTTAGTCTAAGGAAAACTAGGAATGCAAAAATAGATTTCAAAATTTCAAACACTGCTAGTATCCAGAATTGCATGTAGGTGTTTCACTGAAAGAAAAAATAATGAAAACCAGGAAAAAAAGTACAAAGTATGTCAAAGGTGATAAGGGGAACTTGTTGACAGATGAAAGACAGTCCCAGGAAAGTTGTTTAGTCAATAGCAGCTGTTATGAAGCAATATAAAACTGTCTTTATATAAAATGTTCATTTTATGGTTCCTTGTTCAGGAGATCAAAAATTAAATATATGCAGGAACATAATTAGAGGATTAATGGCCAAAGCCAATACACAAAGGGAGAGATTTCCAGAAAAAAAAAAGTGTTATAAGCAGTTTTTTAATGACTGTGCTTTAAAAACAAACCTGAATTATAACAATTGTTCTCTTGTGTTGGAAAGGTCAATTAAATAATTCCTCTCTGGCTTTATCCATCCAACAACATCCACCCAAATAGAGACAGGTTTTGCCTCTTGGATTTGCCAATGCTGTGATTATAGCACAATCCTTTCTTTTGTTATAGTTATAAACTTATCTTGGTCTCAACAGGTAATCAAAGGCAAAACTATCCAGTTACTTCTTTGCAATATTGTAAAGAACCAAGTGGTTAATTTTGCACTTTGATATCAGTGTGTGAACCATTAAAAATAATAGATATGGCTGCAGACACTTGCTTTTTGTCACAATTAGAGAAGCATTCAAATCCAATCCCTAGCATTAGGTCCTGTTTAACAGTCTATTATAATTGGTTGACCATAAGGTCAATGGTAAGCCACAGTCCTTGTGGGTTAGTTTGAGCCAAGAATAAAATTCCAGGCCTCTGGGATTAACCATGGTGAAGCTTTCCAGGAGCTTCCAAACATTCTCTTTGGTAACAGAGTGAACTGCTTCAACTCCAACTGAGTTGTCATATGTTTTATTCATGGGTCATCATAGGAGCCGCCAAACAGATTAACATGTTTACATCAGGCCTCCTTTGAGAGAGAAATTCTTTAATAGTTAAATTAGCAGGGTCAGTCAGTACAGAGATGCCTGCGGGCAACCAAATAATAAATAAAATTAAATAAATAAAATGGAAGAAAAATGAAATCAAACATTGAGAGTTTAATGATGTCCTTCAGCTGTCACCAATCAATACGTTTTTATCTCTTGCTGAAAAGGTTATATTAAGGTTTCATCATTTTAGCCAGCATCATTCCTTCATTTTTATTTTTTTAGGAATGAGGAAATATTGAGGACTATGGAAAAATCCAGAGCCCACAGAAACCACTTCACTGGAGTTGACAAACCTTTACAAATGTCTATTAATGGTATTGCATCTTTTTAGCAATTTGGTCTCTTATAGTAATCTAAGTGCCACATGGAGTTGCCCTATTGTTTCTGCTGGAAATAAATGCACTTTAGCAGATGCTGTGACATGCAGCTGTAGTTTCTTTCCTTGAGAGTCGAATTTCAAAATTGATTTAAAAGGACACCTTACATTTTGACAGGGGCAGGAGCTTTAGTAGGTTGTGCTTGCTTGCTTGTTTATTTATTTAGTTAGTTAGTAAGGATTTTTCTGCAACCTTGCCTTACTCAGCCCAGCCATTCAGCTTTAAGGAGGAAACTTATTTTCTGACTGACTGGAAAGAAACACATGAGTGTTTACAGGTGAGATCATTCATGGGAACTCTCTTTCAGTTTTGATGACTTTGTTATTATGCATCATAATGCAGGTTACACTGAGCCACCCAGGTATTGCAAGGAGTCCTGGGGGTTATTGATGTAAACTAGACTTTCTGCAAGTTCAAAAAGGAATTAGTCAGTCACAGCATCCTAGAAATGGAAGATACCTTGGCCATCTCTGTATAGAGGACTACCTGCATTGTCGTTAATATTTGGAGTTTCTAAAAACGGTTTCTCTTTCAGAAATTTATGACTTGTAATAAATAAGGATTCTTTATACAGAGACAATATGACATTTCCTTAACATACTTCTCAACAGGAATATCAACCTCCACTTCCTATAGTAAGAACCAGAGAGATGGGAGACCCAATGTCAACTCTGGCTACTCGTTCTAATTACAAACATACAAAGAAGTCTATGATAAATGACATTTTAAATTGAAAGTTGAGATCAGTAATACCTTCATGAGAATTTATTGCCTACATTGTTGAATGAGCAATGCACTGCATCTCACCTTAAAGAATGGCCAGAAAGGGTCAAACTTTTTATCATATACATAGAAACCATATAAGATATCAGTTTTTAAGGAAAGATACTACTCATATTTGGACATTTCCTCTGTGGTTCTAGGAACTTATGCTCTTCATATATTGTGCCTTTGCCTATTCTTTACCTGGAATGGTTTTAAAAACTATGTTTACTTGGCCAATTCTACCAGTTCTTAAAGATTCAATTTATACATCTATCTTTGAAGACTTTTTTGACAATCCCAAAACAAGTTCATTATGAATCACTTTCTCCTCTGTGCCACCACTGTGTTTCAGCAGTTTCCTACTGTCTGGCCCACACAGTATTTTTATTTTAATTATTTCTTGACATCCCTCCCTTCTCTGACTATGAGATCTTGTGGGGAGGGACAATGCAGATTCTTTTTTTTTTTTTTTTTTTTACTTATTCACAGCATCAAGTTCAGTACGTGATACATCACAGTGACTCAATAAGCATATATATAAAAAAAGGAATGTGCCCTAAGCACCAAACTTACTGAATCAGTTTCAGTCTACTGTTCTACCTATATAAATATACTCAACAAATTAGACGAATTTAAGCAGAAACATAATATCTACTGATATGCTAGGATTAGAGAAGGACAGACAGAAAGAAAAAACTAATGCAAGTACTATCATCCACAGACTAAAATAAAAGTAGTTTTTAGAATTGTCTCAATTGTTTGTACCCTCAGACAGCTTTTCAGATTTTGGAGATGTAGTGTATGTTTTTTTAATTTTTTTCCCCCTATCATTCTTGGTAAGCAAGGCAATCACAACTGAGAAATTTCTTGAATCTATGCCTGGTTAGGGAAACTCTTGAGAATGGGAAGAATTTGATTCAAAAAAAGGTTTAGTACCATTCACAGAATGTGTATTCTAATCACTGCATGTTTAAAAAAAAATACCACTGATTATTCCAGAAAGAAATACATCAACAATCTTATAGTAGCAGGAGAGTAGGATTATGGGTTGCTTTTCTTGGACTTTTTTTTTTTTTTTTCTTTTTAAAAAGATTTGTACATATGAATGGAGGTCTTACATCCTCAAAGTACTAGAATAAGATTTTAAAAACACATTTTTATTATAAATCTGGGGAGGTTTACCTTACAGTGTCATGAAGTTTTAGAAATCTAAGATATATGTGAAGATGTGCAGGGGAGAGTGTAAACTACAATGTGAACTGTGGTCCATTCTTGGTGCTCTAAAATGTTTTCATCAATTGTAAGGAATGTGACATAGTAATGAAGGATGTTGTTGGTGTGGGAAGGTGTGGGAGGTGTGGAAAGTGGGGCATATGGGAATCCCTTATATTTTTGTGTAACTATTATATAATCTAAATACCTTTTTAAAAAAAAATAAAAATTAAAAATATATTTTTAAAAAAAGATATAATGAATAGTCATCCTGTCATTTGTCCATTTGATAAATATTTCTTTGAGAATTAATTATAAGGCATTGTGTTAGGCAGCGAGGAAAATGCAAAGCTGTTCCAGACATGGACAATTTGGAAATATAAGTGAAGGGAAAAATGATATGTAAAAAGGAAAAAAAGACCCTAAAAGGGAGTGGATGTAGCTCAAGTGGTAAAGCGATTACTTCCCATGTACAAGGTCCCAGGTTTGATCCCCAGTACCTCCTAAAAACAAAAACAAACAAACAAAAAAACAACTCTCATTGGGGAGCAGATGTAGCTCAGTAGTTGAGCACCTGCTTCCCATGTATGAGGTCCTGGGTTCAATCTCTGGTACCTACAAAAAAAAAAAAAAAAAAAAACAAAAACACAAAATACACTAAATACATAGTATTTTCTTTTGATAGTTGAGATATTTTATTATCTGTAGTTTTGCTTAGGGGCAGTTGTAGGTACAGTTCACCAATGATCCTTCTAGCTCTCTGAACACATAACCTTAAATTAAAAATGGATATCTGCCCCTTCTCAAAAATCAAAACCATGCTAAAAACTTTATGCAGGAAGTGGATGTGGCTCAAGCGATTGGGCTTCCGCCTACCACATGGGAGATCTTGGGTTTAGTTCCCAGTGCCTCCTGGAGAAGTCTAGCTGGAGGCTGGGGCGACGGGCAGGCACGGCGAGCCGATACAACAAGATGACGCAACAAAAAGATACAAAGAGGAAAGACAATGAGAAATAACAACAAACTAGGTCACTGAGGTGACTCAAGCAATTGAGCGCCTCTCTCCCACATGGGAGGTTCCGGGTTCAGTTCCAATGCCTCCTAAAAAAAGATGACCAGACACAGAGAGCACATAGCAAATGGACACAGAGAGCAGACAGCGAACTCAAACAACAAGGCGGGGAGTGGGGTGGGGAGTAATAAATAAATAATAAAATATATCTAAAAAAAACCTTGTTGTCATATTTATTTACTATACTTGAAAAAATTCTACAAATCACATATATGAAATACTGAAAAGGAGAATAAGGAGGCAATTGTTAAAGAGCATAATACTTTCCATCACCACACTTGTATACTTGACTTTAGCAATCAGTATGACCAGCAAATGCCTGGATCCTACAAATGGAACATTTACCAGCATGACCAAATGGCTACAGTGTTCACCTCCTGCTCATGCCCTCATGCCATCAATCAGACCTAACTTAGCAAAATGACCAAATTGCAGTGATTGGTTAAAAAGAATTAGACCAATGACATGGAAGTAATTTTGCCACCAATACTTTAAAAGCATTTAGGTGGACTGCATTCTTGGGTACTTTTTTCTCCTGTATTCTATCACAATTAAATTTTACTTACCTCCTATTGGTATTCAAAATTATATATTGACTATGAGAAGATCTGAAGCAGGTCTATTTTAAGGGGATCAAATCCTGTTGTTTTGACCAGAATATGGGTTGCACCTTAATGGAGAGGGTATTATACTGAAATTGAGGAACTAGCACATTGTTCTGGATGTAACACTACCTATTTTCATTCTGACTTAATTTTTTATTGTTACAAAGTGATAGTACCATTGTTAACTACCTAGGGATAGCATAAGGATAAATAAAAGACTACTTACAGAAATACTTTAAACACATAAGACATTTCCATTTAAATATTTATTTTCTAAACTTTTAGCAATAAACAAGGTAAAAGAGTAGGGAATAAGAATCTTAAAAGCATAGAATTAAACATGGTGGTCAAAATAGTACACAGAGATTGGAAGGAAAATTGTTCTCTCTGACCGAAAAACTTTCAGCTTTTGATGATGTGCTAACACTTTCAGAAACTCTTCCCAGAACCCCTAAATTTACCCTGAACTCCCCTAGAACACTAAATTGCTATTCCTTTTTTATTTGTGTCCACTAGCCTGGAGGCATTACAAGAACCAATTATATTTTAGCTACCATTAAATTGTACAGTGTTTGAAGCAAAGTAGATACTCAATAAATATTTTGAGCAGATTAATGTTATGTTGATGACGAACCTAGAGAAACAGAATAAGCACATCTCTATTTGAGTATTAACACTCTTTTTCAGGGGTTCTTAACCTTTTTTGTTCCACAGACCCCTTTGCCAATCAGGTGAAAACCACAGACCACTTACTAAGTCCAAACTGTACTGTGTATTATTTAATAAATATATCACACCCACACCAACATGTCTCCACTAGAATAATGTTTTTTTGAATTTCAATTCAAGCTCACAGACCCCTTGTTAAGAACCCCTGATCTATTTGGTCTTTGTCAGGATCTATTTTCTTTGAAATTTGTTTTAGCTTTTTTAAAAAACATTTTATTTTATTTATTTATTTATATTATTTTATTTTTTTACTGGGCGATCCCTGGGATCGAACCCAGGTCCCTCCATATGGGAGACAGACACCCAACCATTTGAGCCACATCCATCCCCCAGTTTTAGCTTTTTTAAAGACACTTTTTCACTGTAACCTGAAGAAGGAAGCTTAAGCAAACTACTAAAAGTTCTATAAATGTTCACCACAGGATGCCTCTCCACTACAACACAGGAAGAACAGGTTTGGAAATTGAATGTGGATGTGGCTCTGTGCAAATCATCTATTTACTTGCGGAGGTGTTATTTCGATTGGTGAGAGGACAGCACTAATAAGGTAAGGTTGGAGGTTTTATTAGCTTTACAAAGAGAAAAATTGCCCCAGAGTAACAGATTGTACCTCCAACCTCAGTGAGTTGTCACAAAGGGAGTGCAATACTCAATACAACCTATTAGCAGTTTAGAAAACAAGCAGCTGATGGTAGATCTAATATACAAAAGCCAGCACATTATTACTTTTCAGACTGCTAAAACAAATTGAAGCCATCAAACAAGCATAAACCTAAGAAGCATATTTTTTTCATCTGTCCTCTTAGACCTTTGGGTCTATTTTCCACAGCTCTGAAATGGGCATGCCTAGAGAAGACACTTTAAATCCAAATTCTTAGAGTACACCCAGTTCATTACATGCTCAGGAGGAAGAGAATAAGGCCCCATGGTATTAGTAAAAGACTGACAATAAGGCAAAAACTAATCTGAAAATCATTGGTTAGTGGTCACAATAGGCACACACAGGCTGATAGGTTCAAAAATATTTGCATATTGAATAATGGTGTTCTTTGGGAAAATGTACTTTCCCACACACAAACAGCACTTAGTATACGTGAAGCTTTTTGTTTTTCCAATAAACATTGATTCATGACCACTTCATAAGTTAGTACCAGAAAAAGAAAGTAATTTCAAAATATTTTTGATACATTCCATTATGTTAAAGTCAGTTATGCGGCATCTGATTAGAATGTGGTAAACCAGTGGGATGCACTAAAAGAAAATGTGATGAGGAAGGTAATGGAGACATGTGAACAGTCATCTACAAGTCATAAATAATCACAAAATGGTACTTATTTTGACTGAGTTCTCAGATAAGAACAGAATCCAGATATTAGAAGAGGAAGATACAGACAGTAAAGCAATCTTATACAAAACTCTCTTACAGAATAGTTCCCTTCTGAGTCCAAGATTTACTTCTTTCATTTCCATTGGTATGCTCATTTTTGAGACAGGTATAACAAATATCCATCACTGTTTTCTCGGAAATGTAACTAGTAGGCATTCTATAAAGCAAGCTGCATATCAGAAGTAAGCATTTTAAAACAGATAATGTTTATGTATACAAATAAATAATAAGACATCATTAATCATCAATGAATTTACTACATAGTATACAATGGTATAACTAAAGGGCAGTGTGAGACTATCAGGAAAGTTCTTCCAGGAGCATTTATGACAAACGTTTACAACTTGCTATTCTTTCTATTTTTAAGCTTTACAAGCAACTTACTTTTCCAAATAACAGTGAACAGAACAAATATTTTAGATATTGAAGTTCCAGGGTTGAGAATAATATGTGGTAATAAAATTACAAATATGTAATTGTTATAATAGGTAATAATTAATATTTTTATTAACATTTTTAGAAGACTCTTACATTGTTTTTTGAGATAGCCTGCAGTTTCTGGAAATTCTCAAAAAACAGCTTTGCCTACTTACTCAAGAAAGGAACAGAAATAGAAAAATTACATTAGGGTTTCTTAAGAATGCATGCAGAATATAAGAAGGATGTTTTCCATAGGGAACACTTCCAAAAAGCCACACACACACACACACACACACACAACATGCACATAAGCACTCACACCTACACAAGCACACTTACACACACTCACACAAGCACTCAAACAGACACACAGCTTTTCCAATGCTGCTGCTCTTCCTGGCAGGAGGAGTGAGAGTTGGGTGCTATGCCTAGGGGCTCATTGGGAAGGGAGCAGACATGCTACTTCTTTTAGGTTATTTTAACCATGATGGAGTTCCTTTAGCACAACAGGTTCACCAAACCTCATTATAACATGCTGTGCTATAAAGCAGAACTTGCTTTATCACAGGTTCATATCAGAGCCCTGAACTGTGGTCTCTCCCTGACAGAAAATGCATGGGTTTCTAAGCATTTTAAAACCACTTAGGGTACATGGCAAAATGTCTCAGAATGCTGCTCTTTATTACCTTTTGCCAAATAGGATAGTGGAGTGAAAATAACATTAGACAACTTTTGTTGACTGCCAGATATCTGGAGTATAGTATCTAATCCTAAGAATAGTGTCTAAAGGTAAGGCTGTACCCATTATAAAGATGATATTCAGGAAGATTAAGTAACTTGCCAAGATCACAGAACTAATTAGAGGTAGACGGGGATTCAAAACTTGGTCCATCAAATTTCAAAGTCTGAGCCAAACAGATATAAGTTTGAATTATACTTCTGTTACTCACTAGCTAAGACATATTTCTTAACTTTGGTGAGATAGGACTCTATTTTTGTATATTTAAAATGGAGACAATAGCTACCTCATAGGATTGTTGAAAGGTTAAATCTTTGAGATAGGGTGTGTTAAAACGCTGAGCTCAGGGAGGGATGCACTGGAGGGGTTTTCTTCCCAGTGTGGAGCTGCCTCGAATAAGCAGCTACTCTGTCAAGGTCCTGAGTTAGTTACTACGGGAGACACAGTATCCAGAGGACACTCTTCTCCTACAAAATGTTGGAGACCTAGGGAGAGAAGACACCTTATTATGGAAATGGGTGTAGACATTTACCCAATATGTGAAACAGATAAAAAGGAGATACTTTGTTCGAAGGGGTGTGGGTGTGTGAGGAGGACTTAAAGGTCCACCCCTGGGGCTTTTCCCAGCCACCTCCAGCAGTCCTGAAAGCTTCCATCGAAACTTGGGGCTCAAAAACAAACATTAGGCAAGATGGTGTTTAGGGAATTTAGGAGCATAATGTCCTGGCATCTACTGTAGGTACACAAATACCTGCAATAAAAGACAGAACCAAGAAAAAACCCATAAAATATTAGTTCCTTTAGAGTAGGAGAGAAATCATGGTTGCTTGTTTCAATGGAAGAAGATTTCAAGAAGCTGAGATTACAACTAAGGAGGAAGTAGGATGAAAAGCATTTTAAGCAGAAACATATCAGGAGGAAAGACAAAATAGAAAAATGATGAAGCAACTTGGAGAAATGCAAGGGACCTGACTTAATTGGAATTTTGATTGCACTAAGGCAGGAAGTAGAAGGATCTGGGTCTAGGAGCTGGAGACAGCCAAGCCCTAGGTTAAGGATGGATGTGGGCTTTGGAGTCAGATATGAGTTTGTCCTCATATTTTGACACTCACTAGTTGTATGAATAGGGGTGACTGAGTTAACATCTATGAACCTCAGTTTTCTCTTCTGGAAAATGGGAATATTAACAGTAATAATAAAAGTGAGGAACGCACATAATTTTTATGGAGCACTTATTCTGTGCCAGGAACGGTTCTAAGCACTTTAAAGGCATTATTAACACATTTATTCTTCACAGCAACCCCGTGAGGTGGGTACTAACATTATACAATTTTGCAAAGGAGACTGAGGAAAGGAGAGGTTAACAGACTTGTCCAACAAGTCCATTATTGCCAAGTTGATACAAGAGGGATGGGGATCCAGACACTCTGGTTCCAGAACCATTTTGGCGAAGGTGAGCCTTCTTCCTTATAGGGTATGGTGAGGACTAAACAAGATAATGCCTGTAATACGCCTGGCCCAGTGCCAGCCACAGAGTAAGGGCTCAGCTGAATAAATATTAGCATGGCAAAGGAGGACATGGAGGGAGATGGGGAAAGGAGGAGTTTGAAGACAAAGAATGAAGGCTGTCAATGAGAAGCTTATTATGATGTCATTAAATGGGCCTCCAAAAGGGTGGTGGCAGTGAAGACAGAAAAGAGGAAACATAGATGGAAAAGATATTGCAAAGACTGACAAGGAAGATATAACACACAGATGACTCAAGGTTTCGAGGCTGAGTGGCTGGGAGAAAGCTGCTGAGCCATTAATAGAAACACAGAAGTCAGGGGGAAAGCTGGACCTTGAGGGTAAACATGATGATTATCTTTTTTTACAGGTTGAATTTCAGGTGGTGACAAGTCATTTAGATGCAGAAACTCAGTAGGCAATCAGCTTTGTATGAACTCAGATTCATATAACAAATATTCAGCTGCCATCTCCAAACTTTTTTCTTTGAACACCCTTATCAATTAAAAGCTTTGAGCACATGCCCTTATTATATGTTGATTTACTTACAAATTATTTGCACATACTCCTTCACATTATGGAAATATACATGGAAAATAACAAAGAGAAATAGGAACTTGAAAATTATTTCCCAGTGGATGCTTTTGAGAACCCACTGGTCGGCATGCATCCTCTTTGGAGACCACTGATATTCCAGTGCTGGAAAGGAGCCTGTATACATTGCCCTGAATAAAATGACCTTCTAGGCTTCATTTGTGATTGAAATTCTCTTCTCTTCTGGGTTTCTTGACAGTGCACGTAGGTGAAAAAGAACTAAAAACATCACTGTCATACAAAACTCTTGCTTGTCTGTGCAGAGGTCTAAATACAGGGATGTTCTATGTAGCATTGTCAGTAAAGGTGAAAATAACCTAGAGGTCCATCAGGAGGAGATAGTTACTTCAATTTATGGAATAATGAATCAAGGGGAGAAGAAGATCCAAGATATATTGTAATGTCAAAAATACATTGTAAGAAAGACGATGTCTTGATGAAGAATACCCAATACCTAGGAAGTATTTTGAAACACACACTCACACATACTTGATCTGAATAAACCTCTAGATTAACTACCAATGTATAGGAATTATGGAATTATAGAGAGCAGAGTGATATGTTGGATAACACCAAGGGAATGCAATCTACAGAACCCAGATTGTGGGGATCTGTGAAGAACAAATGATCAAATGACCCAGTATAAGTCAACAAATTGCAATAATTTAGGAGGGAGGGAGGGAGGGAGGGAGGGAGGGAGAGAGAGAGAGAGAGAGAGAGAGAGAGAGAGAGAGAGAGAAGAGAGAGAGAGAAGGGGAGCTATGATTTAAAGAAACAAAAAAACTCAAAACTGACAAAACTAACCTAGAATATTTAAGGATGTCTACTTGAGCAATAGAGCCATCATCCCCTGTTTCTGGCGAGAGGGGAGGGCTGTGATTTGAAAGAAGGCACCTAGAGCACTTGTAAGGTGGCTGGTGGCTTCAAGGGTATAACATCTCAAAATTCAATAAGTTGCATATTTGTGTCATATAGTTTTCAGGATTTATATTATATTAACAAAAAGTTGAAATTAAAAAGAAAAGATGGTTTCTATTATAAGTTTATATGGTTTGTAATTGATATTTGTGTGTATATAATTTGATATATAGTATATATAATGTCTAAAAAATAAAAAGTCTAGAAGCAGCAACTAATTGTTGACTTTGGTTATATGTGAAATGGAGATACAAATGGGCTCTAATTTTTATTCAGTATTCTGTACTCTTTACTCTTTTTACAGTAATGTGTTCATGCACTATTTGTATAATTAAATATAACATTAAAAAGAGAAAATAGGAACATAGAATATGTAAAGAGCACTTTGGTAGAATGGAAGATCTAGGCCTATGGTCTTTTTTGTTTGTTTTTTTCTTAGCACTGGCGATTGAACCCAGGACCCTATATATGCAAAGCAGTCACTCAACTACTGAGCTATAATGGCTCCCCTCTAGGTCTATGTTAAAGTGAAAATCCCACTTATTAGCAAAACTGAAGGTGAACTTACAATTTTAAGAACATAGTATTCAGAAATACAGAATTACGTATTTTCAGTTAGCAGGACATAGAAAGGTAGTTTATTTGCAGAATGAGTGGAAATATAAGTGTTATCTTTTGGTTTGTTTTCTGAAATTACTAAACTTTCTTGCCTATTTCCTGTTGGATTCCCAAACAGAAAGATTATTTTTGTTATTTGGTATCTCAAACTCTTGTGTCTAGATCCAAAGGTAGTATAATAATATCTTGTTAGCCATGAAAGTTAAGAATTCCTGAGACGAAAAATCTCCTGATTGATCACAGGAGTGTTCCATTATTCCAATTGATGTCAAAAAATAATGAACCTCCATCTGAAAGATGATTAAGCTCAAGAATAGTGGAGTTCTGCAATTATTGAGAAAACTAGTCTTGTTTTGGTATTCCTTATTTTCTTTATTTAATTCATGTCTTTTTTTTTTTTTTTTTTCCCAGAATCACATCTTTATTTGGTTGCTTTGCTTATGTTGGCAGAAATTCTTTTGCTTACTGGGACACCATTATGAACAAGTACCATTGTTTTGTTAAGCTTATCAGCCAGTGGAATATTTGATCCATGGGTCTGAATTTGTTAATCTGTTAGCAAGACTCTGTTCCAATGCACTTTTAGAAGCTCTATTCAACATATTCTTCATTTCGGATTTAGATGCTAATAGAGATGATAGGAATTGTGCACTTTTTGATTTTTTTCTAATTCGTATAACTAGTAGAGAACTCTAAACTGAAATTAAGAAAGAAAAAACCCAGTGTGCATCTTTCCTTTTTCACGACCAACAATTTCCAAGCTATTTTGCAAATATAGGACAGCTGCTTTATTGAGCTAAAAAAACACTACAAAATGTAATGATAGCACTTTGGACTCTATTCTGATCTCCCTTAAACTCCACACAGCTTGGATTTTTCTGTAATTTTAATGAAAATGTGGCATGGCACATCTCTCTCATTTAAATTATGCACTGTCAGTATTTTCCTTCTTTGCAACTGAAGCACTTCTTGGGAAACATGCCAGGTACAAGAGGGGAGGGTGAAAGCCGAAAATAGAAATGGAAGTGGGGGTGGGGAAAGGAACTGGACTAAACAAACACACTCTCCACAGGCCAGTTTTTAAAAACTTGCAAATCACTGGGAAATGGGGTACAGAAGTTCAAGTAGGATTAAGGTAGCTTTAGCAAGACTAAATGGTGCTAAACACAGGTCAAAATAGGGCTACAAGTAAAACCTTAAATAACCTTGTTGGTTTGTTAAAAACTAACACAAAATTTCATTCATTTTAATATGATGACAGAATATACCTTATTACTATGTAACTACTATGTAACTACTTAGGCTTGGATAATCATGTGTAAAAATCAGTAATGTTTCTTTATACCAGTGAAAATTTCTCAATTAACTAACAAATCTTTCTTCTGTCATCTGCCTCATGCCTCTTATTTTCCAAGCAAAAATCATTTAAGTCTAGCTTTTGTAGAATACACGTATCTAAAGAAATAAAATTCTCTTGGGGCAAAGTGATTTAAAAACAAACACAGAATAGGCATCTTATTTATATCAATGAGAAATATCCATACAGATTCAGTATCACTTTACAAATCACTTTCCATATTTAATCTTACTTTGGCCTGGCATAATAGGTATTATTATTTCCCTATTTCACAGATGAGAAAGGAGAAAATTGATAATAATCACTGATTAGTGGCAGAGAGCTATGACTCAAACTTGGACTTTCTGACTGAGAATAGGTGCTTTTCCCGTGGGTGTGAAATGTCTAAGAATGTGGGCTCTGGAATCCAAAGGACTTGGGTTTGACTTGGAGTTCTGCTACATACCATGATCTTGGGCAAGATACTTAATCCTTCTAAACCTTTTTACTCTTCTCTAAAGTGGGTCATAATAGATCCTCCCTCATAGGGTTGTGGAAAATAACACATGATGTGTGCTGAGCACAAAGTCCAGATTCAGAAAGGGTTAAGTAGGATGAACCCATTAGCTTCCTTATAGAACTCTTAAAAACTTAAGAAACCCATGAGTGGAATTTAAAAAAAAAAAAAAAAAAAATAGAAATGGAGAACAGAAATGGAAATCAACCATTAGTATATCCTATGGATCAGGTCTAGCCCTGAGAGTAAGGAGTACTCCAGGAAGTCTGAGATTTCAGCTTGGAGAGATCTCTACATAGTAAGAGATTCCTTTGGAATAAGTCAACAGACCTTTTAAAATGCAAATCCTTGGGGGGAAGAAAGAGCAAGGTAAAAGCATTTCTCAGTGACTCACCCTGTTGTAAAATTTTTTAGCCAGATAAAATCCTGCTGAAGATCTCCAGCACTGACAGAAGCAGGAAGGGAATTTTGATGCCATTTGGATAGGGTATGTCTGGAAGAGATAAAATTAGGTGGAAGACAGATGGATCTTTGGAGTAGGTTGTGGAGGCCTGAGGACCCTAGGTGCTTGGATGAGAAGAGGCAGAGCATTTCAGAAGAGGGAAGAAGAACCTGGGAGAGCTCCAAAATAAATTCTTGGATTTGTAATTGTTTGGGATTGTTAACTACTTGGTGTCAATAAAAATCATCTTCTGGCTTGCGTTTGGCACAGCTGTAATGGTGCTGATTTCTGAACCTGGATATTTGGTCAAGGCAAGTCCTGCAATACAGCACAGTCCTTGATGATTCTAAGTGTCCAAGGGCTTGTGCAGGTGGACACTTGTTTTGTCTAGTAGAATGAGTCAAAATCCCTGGGAGTGCAGAATTTGTTTTCTCCCTGAAACCTGCTTGCATTCCTATTTAAATTAACCCTTTATATGGCTTTTCTGAAATGTTTCAAGCTAGAAAGCCCAGGAATATCTCATCCCCTCGATAACTCAAAGAGTTGGTTAGAATGAAACCTCAGGCTGAAGAGAACTGTCACTAGGGAACATGTTCCTAAGAGCTGTGCAAGGTCCCCATGCTAACCCTTCCTTTCAGGCAGGATCAGAAATTCAGAGCCCATTAACTCTTCAATCCCCACTCCCCATCTTGTGCAATTTGTCAGCATGGCATTGCATTTTAACCACAGTTAACCATGACATCTGGGGATCTTGTGCCCAGTGTTCTGACAGAAGGAAGATGTGTCTTTCCTTTGTTTTTGCACAGTAAATATAAAGGATTTATAAAGCGTTAGGCTCCAACAAGTCGATGAACTCAGTGGGGAAGAGCTGCAGCAGAGAGGAAGGTGGGTGATAAAAGGCAGCACACTGGTGCAGAGATCCCTGAACTGAGCCTGGATTTTTGAGTTTGAATCCCAGCTGAGTCCCCTGTCTGGACTTCAGTTTCCTGATCTATGACACAAAGGTGTCAGGCTCACTGGTCTGTGCCTCTAATCCTTTGGTTTGACGTGATCCAGTCACTCCTGATAAAAAGGGGGTTTTTAGTTCACTCTAAATTAGCAATAACAGCCCCTTGGTTCAGATCTCACTGCTAGCTCTAGGAAACTGTGAAAACTCTCTTTACCCTCTATTTTGAAGCAGAAATCCCCAAATACTAGTTTATCAATTGTTCCCATCACCCTCCACGTTTGGTTTGCTTTGTGTTTTGCCACCCAGTAACCCATGTCTAAATAGGTAGAGGTTGCATGTAAAGAAAAAAGGCAGAAAGTTAAGTCAGGGCTGAACTGTAGATCAATGGCCACAATTTTACCCCAAAGCAGGGCTGTGCTTCTGGAGGGACTAAGATTTATTGGTCTTAACACATGAAGATGTAAAATGCGCTGTTATCGCATCTCCCCAGAATGTGTACTGCCACCAGCCTGGGGAAACCTCATGTAATAGCAACTTCCTGGTTGCTAAGTCAGTCCTACCATCCATTTTCTGAGTTCAAATTCTACTGTGACCCACTGAGAGATGTTGTCTTGTGGGGAGCTAACCCAACTTTGGACTATTAAGCATTATGACTGGTGATAATTATTATGGCTTAGACCTTTGTATATTTAAATGAAAGGATATTCAGAATTCTGCACTCAAATATAGTGAAAACACACATTTCTGCATTCACTTGAGATACAGATATTAATTACCTACTATAAAATGACAAAAAGCAGATTACATGCTGGAAAGATTTCGGATTTTAGACTCAAAAAGATTTTGTATGAATTTTGCTGCTGGTGCTAACTAAGCTGTGTGACGTTCAGCATCTGCTCAATTTCTCTGAGGTTCCACTTTCTTTTGGGAACAACAATAATTATCTAGCAAAATACATGCGAGTATAAACTTAGCAGGAACATAGGTGTTCAAAAGTATTGTTTTATTAGTTTGTCTGTCCAACAATAATAACAGGCCCCTTTTGAGAGATGATAAAAGTACTTTCATAAAACATTTTAATCCCTCCCAACCAGTGAGGCTGGTAAGGCATTACAGCTTCATTTAACAAATAAGGAAAGCTAGGCTCTGAGAGGTTGAGTGACTTGGCGTATGTCAGATATTTCTTCAGCCAGAATCCTAGGCCCAAAGACTTTCCTCAGAGGCAGGATGTTTACTAACAAATAAGATAGAAAGAGCTCTCTCAATCCAAGAGTGGACCTGCTGGATGGCCAAAATGTCTGGCTCCTCTCATAAGCTTGGAGGAAGACATTTCTGATGGGTAAAGATATAAGAATGCATGTTCTTGTTAATAGAAATGAATGTTGTTGCAGAATTCTGTCTAGTATTTAATCTTTCCTCACCAGCCATATTATTTTGCCTTTTATAACAGAGTTTAGTGCATTTGCTACTTGAAAATCCTGATATTGATATGATTTGAGCAGCAGTCAGCATAGACACGTGGTTTCTAACCAGAATATCATGATTTCCCATGTACTGAAAAGTAATCCATAGTGGATCATGACTAGGGCCTTCCATACATGGTATGATTTCTGGAGCTGAGGAAATCCTTAGTCCAGGGGTTCTTAATCTTTTTTGTTCCATGGAACCCTTTGCCAGTCAGGTGAAAACCATGGACCCCTTACCAAGTCCACACTATACTGTGTATTATTTAATAAATACATCACACCCGCACCAACACGTACTCACAAAAATAATGTTTTTTTAGAATTTTCAATTCAAGCCCAGGGAACCCCTGAAATCTTTCCACAGTCCCGAAATAACTCTCCTCTTAAAAGATTCTTTAACTAGATGCTACAGTCTTCTATTTTGAAATTAGAGATAAGGCTTTAAATGCAAATATCTATAAGAATAGTAGCTAATTGACAAATTTGCATGAAAGCAAGTGATATTAGATGTTTCTGGAGGAAATATTTAGTTGGAGACAAGGACACTGAAAAACAAACAAACAAACCCACAAAGGTCATCAAACCTTTTGGAGTGTTGGTGAGGGATAGAGACTAGAAATGAGTATTGCAGAAGAAAATGCATGAAAACAAGGATGAGATAACATTTTCATCCCTTAGATTATTTTAAGATGTTTGATAATATCAAGTACTGGCTAAGGCATGGAGTTCTCTCATACTCTGCTGGTGGGAAGAATGAACTGATATAGTCATTTTGGAGGATGAGTTGGCAGTATATTAAAATTAAATTTCATCTCAAAATTTAGCATAGAGAAACAGCATGCATATGATCAAAGAGACACATGCTAGGATACCCAATGGCAGGAAAAAGATAGAAAAGAAATAGCCTAAATTTCCAGCAAAGGAAGAATGATTTAACAGGACAGAGCACATTTATATCTTATATCATGACACACTAGATAGCAATTGTAGAATGAGGACAATCAATATGTACTTACATGGAAAAATGCCTGATATATGTTGTGAAGTGGAAAAAAAAGACACCTTACTATATATTTATTATGTTCATATATGTATATAAATGCATGGAAAAATCCTGGAAGTCTCACTCAATATGAGTAATAGTGATAGCCTCTAGGTCTGGGATTAGGGGGAGTAGTTAAGAGAGATTACAGAACTGTAATGCTGGGAATTTTTATTGGAATGTACTTATGTATTTAGAAAGAGAGAGAATCCACTGTACATGTATTAAGTCCTAATGGACAGGTATTCTGAAATCAAAATTGAATCATTGAAAATGAGAGTTGAAAAAAGTGCAAAAAATTTTGAGTACTATCCACCCCTTCTTCAGCCAGAAGAACTTGCTTAAGGTCACATTGCCTATTAGTACTTCAAATGGAATGCCATCCTTGATTTCATCAGCTCTAGTGCCCCTTCCACAATTTTGAATCCACACTCAGGATGCCAGCATATCTTGTTAAAATTACTTGCTATGCATATGTAAGGTGTTATTCCTCTTATGGACATGAGATAAGGGGTTAGGCCACTTTTGGGAAAGGTTTGTGACTTCAAATACAAACCGCTGACTTTATCTTGTTCACATCTTTCCTTGGGACCAGTTAGAAGAGGCTATTTTTAAACATTCTTTTACATTTTCATCTAGAAGTGTAGTCACTACTGAGGGGTATGGGAGAGAAAGGCAGAGGAGGATGGCTTTTAGATGTGTGCTTTGGGGTTTTACACTTTAATAATATCAGCTAATGCAATGACCACAACAAAATGAAAATGGCTTTGTGAAGAAAATAATTATAATTTTGTTTAATTAAACAACTAAAGGACATTCGATTGTAATGTAGGAGAAAGTACCCTCCAGACATAATCAGGAGATTTTGGTTATATTCCAGCTTGCACATAAAAGTTAGGTGAAAATTCTGAATATGATATGGGAAGAATGACACCTTCTTCTCCAGGTTCTTGATAAAAATAAATATGCTAAAATGGTTGACAACAAGTGTGCAATACATTCTTTGTTGAATTGAACTCTATTATACTATTTTTCAGTACTCTTATTTCAGAACTTTTGCAAATATGAAGAGCAAGATGAGACAAGGACGGGATAGCAAAGGAGGTGTAGCATACTTTGGAGAACTATGATAAGGAATCATAGAATCTTGGAGTTTGTAGAAGTTTACATACATTACCAGTGATTAAACAACTGCCTCATTTTACTGATAAGGAAATTGAGACCCTGAGAGGTTAAATGACTTGCATAAAGTCACTAATTAGGAAAGAACTTCACTTGGTTGCTTTATTTTTCAGAAAACTCGTTGATGGTTTCTTTTGACAGTAAGAATGAGGGCTTTCTGCCGGCTTTCCTAAAGATTGTCAGAAAAGTATCAACTGCATAATATTATGTAACTGAATGCTCTGTGAGTGAGGGGCTTGAATTGTTTACTCCAACAATGTGCTATCAACTCCTCAACCATTTATTAGGTCATCAAATGGACCTACTGCTGATTGTTTACTGCAAATGACGGTGAGGGGCGAGTGGGGGAATATACCTGCAATAAATTCTTTTGGAGATGGAGTGGAAGACAAAAAGTCAAATACTTGGAAATTGAAGCTTGGTTAGGATAAGGGACATCTCTTAGCTTATTCTAGCATCAGGAAACTCTACTTTATATATATATATATAATATATTTCTTATTTAATTTTTCTCAATAGGCTTGGCAGATGTCCAGTACTGATATTTTACAGTCCTGTATTTTAGCTATCTCTCTGATAAAATGAAAAAAATAGGTGACAGAGAGGGAAGCATTGATGGTTTAAAAAACATTATATAAGTTTTTTAAAAATTGGAATTAAAAAATATATATTTGTTAACATTGCTATTAGACTAAGGTGATGCCTTCATAATATATGCTTCTGAAGGCAAACTGTACATCTACTTGGCTATTGTATGTTGAATTTTAATTTAATATTTTTAGACTTATTTTATTATTGTGCATGGATTCCTCTCTTAAATACTGACACAGAAACAATTTTCAACATGTGGACAGATTATATAAAATGCATTTAAACTGAAATTTTGTGTTTCTTCCAAAGTCCATGCAACTGTTTGAAAATTATTTCTAAAAAGAATATAAAATAAATGAAAATTTTACAAACAAGTACAAAATATGAGCTGAAATGAGCAATTCTTATAAAAAATTAAATCTTTATCTGCCATTCTCCTTGCCGTGTTCCCTACTTGGGGAAGGCACCTGGAAATCATATTCTTTAGCTTTAGCACAAGCTCCCTCTGAATACTTCAGCTTTAAAAAAAAAAAAAAGTAAGCTGTGCAAAATATATGAAAGGACTTTTGGAACCAGACCAACATCGTTTCAAATTCTTTCTCTACTGCTGTACTAGCTGTGGAACCTACATCAAATTATTTTACCTCTCAATTTTCTCTTCAGAAATTGAAAATGATCGTTACTTCTGTGAGTGGAACACTCTGGGTTTCTAGGTTCTAGGTTTTTTACTATGTCACATAAAGGAATTTAAGGACATACCATAGGTAGGCAAGGGAGTAAAGAGTTTATTAAGAAATGAGAGGTAGTACACAACCCCAGTCATGGGTGCAGGCATGCTACAGGGTGAGACGCATGTGTGGGGCCCCAGGGTTAGGCCTTTTTAAGACCTTTCCTCCTTCCCTTTCATAATGTTGGGCTGGGGCCCCAGTTGATTGATTGCCTTATGATCCTCTCCTGTTATCTCTCAGGGGACCAATGAGGAGGCCTTTTGTTTGGAGTTATCTGAGTCTTCCTCTTGAGCCAAGGGTCTCAGCGGCATCTTTACAGCTTTGTCCTTAGTAATGGCCTTCCCTCTGGGGGTTTCCAGGGGGGTCTCACGATCATGTTCTCTGCTGGATCCCAACTGTGACTCAGTCTTCCCTCTTTCCTCTTTCCCTATACTAACCTGCCTCATTACCTTGAAGATTTTTTTAATGGATTAAGTGAAATAATCACTCCTTTCTTTCATAGATATGCAAACCCCTATGCAAAACATTCAGCATGGCTCCTGACCTGGAATATGGTGTCAGCATTTGGAATAACATCATCTTTTTCTTGGGTCATAGCAGTATTTCCCTACCTGTTTCAAAACATCCTCTAAAGGATTTCAGGGTCAAATAAATTTGAGGGAAGTTTACATATGTTGACCCTCTCTTTGTTATAGGAAAAATGCATATTAGCATATTAAAGTTTCTAACGAGGTTTAATATGATGTTTTCCAATTTTATTGAGCACAGATTTTTTTTTTTTTTTGTCTCTAGAGAAAATAAATTAATGGTTCTGAGGTACTCAGTTTGGGGAAAACTGGGCCAGGAAATGGGGAAGTCTGGGTAATGGCTTTAAGGCTCCTGAGAGAAGGGGAAAAACTTAAAAAAAAAAAAAAAATTAGGGACAGCTTGTGTAGCTGTCCATTCCCACCAGAGTTTCTTCTCTTTTTCCAATTAGAGTCCAGGTCCCTTAGAGGAAGGCTTTTCAGACTTTCCCATCAAAGTACCCCTAAAGCAAGGGACATGAAAACTTATTTTATCACGAAAGCCCATGAGAATCTCCAATGTTACTCCATAAGATATCTGTTTGTTTAAATATAAAAATAAAAATTTTAATTATTGAAAAGTAATTGATTTAATACTTTCCTATACACACACATTTTTTCCCCAATCAAATTTATGTTCCTGAAAGATATGCTGTATTTCCTGTTTATTGAGTATATAAATAGCAATTCCCTGGCAAAAAATGAGCATCCCTGGGAGTTCGTGTACCCAGTGTGAGAAGCAAAGCCATATGAAGCCAGCCTACAAATATGGACAGCCTCTTCAAGCCTGGGTACTATTTTAGGGGTTAAGCAAGAAGACAGAGAGAGTTTGTGTCTTTAGGGAGTTTCTACAATCTTGTGTTCCATAAGTGCATGTGTGAGGATAGAGGTAAGGACTAAGTGTAAGGAGAGAAAAGGTGAGACAGGCAAGATACTCATGAAGTCATAAATAAATAACTAGCACTAAGATACTATGAGGGAAATAAAACAGGGATAGAGTAACTGGTGGGGGCTACTTGAACCAGAAGGTCAGGGAAGCCTATTTGAGGATATGACATTCCATTTGAAGCCCAGTGACAAGAAGGCCACTATGCAAAGATTTGAGAGAAGAGCTTCCCAAGTTGAAGGCAGAGCACCTGCAAAAGCCCAAGGATGGAAACTGTCTTGGCATATGCTTCAGCTGGGGTTTCTTCCAAAAACAGACTCTATAACAAGGACTTGAGTACAGGCAGTTCACCCAGAAAGCATAGGAGAGGAAATGGACAAAGTGGGACGAGGTGGGAGAAAAGCCAGTAAAAGAATATGTTATGAGTGGGTCACTCCTATGGACAATGGGGGGCTCATTTTGTGGGGGTGGGGATCCTCTGAGCAACCATTTGGAACACACCTCAGAATCATACAACCGGAGGCCAGGGAGACTGGGCCATGTGTCTCTAGAACCTTTTTCCTACTGGTTGACTAGTAATCTCAGGTGTTAACTACCCTGCACTTCAGTGTTATGCCTGTGGAGGTCAAACAATTTCCTGAAAATTTTAAAGAAAGCCTGCAGGCAAATAAAAAGAGAAGCACAGGTGCTCACAATAGTAAGCCATCAGTATGCTGAAAACTCTCCACCTGAGCTGCATGTGGGAGGGTAAAGGCAGAGCATCAACAATATCTTTCACAGAATATATAAAGACAGTCAGAGCTGGTTGGAGCATAGTGAGGGAACATGAATTCAAAGTTTTGCCTGTTTTAAGGTGCTAAGTGATCTCTTTGCAATAAGTAGCCATTAGGAAGTTTAAAGTGGGACATAATCTGATATGATTAAGCTTTAGAGAGATCAGTTGTGTGTGTGTGTGTAAAATGGCCTGTAAGGAGGCAATAACAGAGATAGAAAGATGGGTTAGGAGGCTATTGCAGTAGTCCAAGCAAGAGATCAGAGTTGTGAATGGATTCAGTGGTCAATTAGTCCTCACGTGCTTTAGTTTGCTAAATGCTGCCAAAGCAATATTCCAGAAATGAGTTGGCTTCTACAGTGGGATTTCTTGATTTATGAGCTTATAGTTCTGAGGCTGTGAAAGTGTCCAAATCAAGGCATCATCAGAGATGCTTTCTCACACAGCTACAGTTGTGGGCCATCAGGCAAATGGCAGGGTTCACTCTCCCCTCTCCTCTGACTGGTTGCTTTCAGCTTCTGGCTGCTCCATCTGTGGCTTTTCTCTCTTCCAAATTCCTTGATTTCAACTTCTGGAGGTTTCTTTTTGTCTTTGCGGCTCCCCCCCCCCATCCCCCCCCCGGTGACCACCTTTTTATTCCTCTGTGTGAGGACAGTAAATTTGGGTGATGGCCTCAGCCCTAGCCAACTGCAGGCAGCTGGCTGTTGGCGCCAATGAGGCTGCCCCCATCTCCACACATCCTTGGGCCTGTGTTCAAAGGTAGCTGATAAACGTAGCTTGTAGCAACTGTTCTCTAAATAATCTTGGGGTCGAGGACAGTTGAGGAACAATAATATAGTATATTATATAATCTAATTGACATGTTATATAACCTGATTAACATGTTATGCTTACCATTGGATCAATATGTTATTACATGCCAAGAATGAGATCATAAAAACCAACAGGGCAGCCTGAAGGCAGATGATTGTCTGCCACAGGGCTGCTGCCTGCTGCCTAGTATGAACTGTTATACTTCTCTTCCTCATGTGTTTTTTCCACTTGCCCCCCTCATGAGTCCCTTTCTTGAACGTGGTTAACAATTGGTGTAGTCGGCAGGATAAGGATTCGCCCTGCACACCTACCGCACCTGCTGAGGAAGAGGTAGGGAGTATGGGCCCTGGGTGGCCGCCCACCTGTACGTGGGCCGGGGTGGCAGAGTGGCTGTCCTGCTGGTGTGCTTGTCCTGCGGAGATCCCAGACAACACACCAGCTGCTTTACTAAGTGCTCTGCAGCAAGCTGAGCCTCTGCTGGGGGATATGAAACTGCATGCGGCAGCTGCCTGGGTGGGCTGGGTGTTCCTGTCCTTGCTTCGGGATACCACACAGGAAATGCTGAAGCATTCAAGCCAATTGCAGGAGATGAAACAGTTATGTGGTCAAATACAGCACCTGGAGCAGCACCAAGCGCACCAGGATGAGCTGGTGGACAGTAGCTCTGAGGATGAAGCCCACCCGGTTGTTACTCATTAGATAAAGCATGACCAGGACATGGGGGGGTGGGGAGGACTCCCGTGGGGCAAGCCCATGTAGTCCAGCACATGGTGTACCGTCCCTACAGGTAGGCAGAACTGGTTGAATTGGGACGGCATATTCAGCAGAAGCCGGGAGAACTCATAGTTGCGTGGGTGCTCTGTGTGTGGGAGGCTGGGGTGGATGGCATTTTGTGTTCTGGAGCAGAGACTGAGAAACTGGCGTCTCTAACAAGCCATCCGCTGTTAAGATAGTGACTACTGGGGAAAATCCCAGCGCTATGCTGGGGGAAATCCTAACTATCCCCTAATGGAATGGCTGCAGATCGCGATTGGCACTGTGCGGCGGGATCCGGGTAAGTTACCGGATGCAGTGGGTTGATGGGCAACCTATGCTGATTTAATGCAAGTAGTCCCTGAGATGGGAATGTGTAATGCCGTGTTTAATCCTGGTAATCAAGGACCAGACACAGAACCGTTTACAAGCCGAATTACAGATCTTTTAGTGCAGCATGCCACGTCCGCATCGTTCGGTTCCCTGATGGCGATTCTCACCCCATATGTTAGTCGACCAGTGCATGAAGTTACAGCCATGATAGTCAGCTTGGAGGAGACAGAAAATTTGCATACGCAAACCCGTCCCATGTCTACCAATGGAAGGGGTAGTTTCGCACCCAGGTGGGTAGCAAAGCCAAAGGGAAAGAACTCTTGAAAGGCGCTGATTAAGTTGACATGTATGCAGATAAAGAATGATTTATTGGATGCTGGAGTAAACCGGGAAAAGATAGACGGGAAGCCGAACATCGTCCTATTGGATTTTTAGCGCCAGTTAGAGCCAACGCAGCGCAACTGTGCAGAGGAAAAAGCAGACAGGGGCAGTCACTCAATTAAGTAATTATTTGACAAATACCCCGGAGGGACCCCCCCCTCCGCCCCCAGCCGGCATTTACCTTTACATAGAATGAAGGCCGAGGCATCTTTGATGGGGACCCTCCGAAAGACTGGAGGCCCTTTGTGGAACTTGCCATCCATTGGTCCCTGCACAATGTTCAATGAATTCTTGCCCTAGTGGACACAGGAGCTGAATGTACGTTCCTATATGGACAGCCTGAAAAATTCACAGGCACGTACACCTATTAGATGGATATGGACAAATGGGTCAGGCATCCTTACAGGTTGTCTGGACCAGGGTGATCTTGGGAATCGGTCGTCTACAGCCCCGGGAATTTTCAGTGTGCATCTCCTCCATTCCGGATATACTTGGCTTAGATGTGCTGCGCAATGTTACCTTGCAAACTACTATTGGAGGAGCCGTTTGCATGTCTGAGTCGTTAAACCCGTAGTGCGGGGACATGCTCATCCTCTGCCGGTCACCTTCCTGGAGCCTCGCAGGACTGTTACGATAAAGCAGTATTTACTACCAAGTGGTCACAATAAAATTACTGCTACCATTAAGGAATTGGCTAAAGTTCATATCCTCCGGGAGGCACGTAGTCCCTTTAATGCTCCAGTATGCCTGTGTGCAAGCCAGATGGGACTTGGCGTAAGACTGTTGATTATGGAGAGCTGAACAAGGTGGTTCCTCCCCTCCATGCAGCTGTGCCCTCTATTTTGGATCTCATGGACACATTGACTCTTATCTTGGAAACATATCATTTTGTTTTAGACCTGGCAAATGCATTCTTTTCCATCGCTATGGCTGACACTGCACGGGATCAATTCGCTTTCACATGGGAAGGATGTCAATGGACTTTTACCGTTTTGCCAATGGGATGTGTTCATAGCCCCACCATCTGTCATAGCTTAGTAGCTAAGGACTTAAAGCAATGGAAGTACTCGGAAACAATACAACTGTTTCATTATATTGATGGCGTTATGTCAACCTCTGATTCTCTTGCAGATTTGGAAGCAGCGGTACCCACCTTGATCACTCATCTTCAGGTGTGAGGATGGGCCATAAATCAGGACATGTTGCAAGGGCCTGGCTTATCTCAAATTTTTGGGTATTGTGTGGTCGGGTTAGACAAAAGTAATCCCAGAAGCCATTATTGATAAAATACAAGCCTTCCCCTGCCCCACTACGGTGCGACACCTACAGGTTTTCTTAGGTCTCTTGGGATATTGGTGTGTCTTTGTGCCACAGTTGGCCCAGATTTTGAAGCTGCTGTACAAGTTGACCCAAAAGGGAGCTACCTGGGATTGGACAGATGAAGCCAAGATGGCATTTGGCAGCCAAGCTCACGCTCTCCTAGTGGCAAACCCTGGTCAACCATTTAAGTTAAATAGACATATCACACACAAAAAAGAGTATGGTTGGGGACTATGGCAACAATATGGAGCAACTCTGTCAGCGAATTAGATTTTAAAGCCAACTGTAGAAATAAACAGAAAAATGTTATAGTTTGATAGAAAAGCAATTAGCTGCTGTATGTGCCATGGCTCAGAGTACTGAAACTCTAACTCGAGAGGCCCTAGTGAAAATATTCACCACCTACCCCATCAAAGGCTGGTACAAAACTGGATAGCCCCGCCTCATAGTGGAGTTGCTCAAACAGCAACCCTTGCTAAATGAGGTGTGTATTTAGAGCAGCGAAGCACTTTTGCTTCCAATCCTCTAAAGAACTGCAACAGGTTTTGGGACCCCTAACATATGCAGGAATATTGAGTCCTGAGGGAGAAGTAACCCCCATCCAGAACGTCCAATCCCCCTTTAAAGTCTGGGGAAGAGATAGTCCCAGAGTCTGCATGGTATACAGATGGGGTCAGTCGAGGCCAGTCTGCTCAGTGGATGGCTGTAGCCATCCAACCTAAAACTGACACCGTATGGTATGAAATAGGCTTTGGTCAGAGTAGCCAATGGGCTGAATTGTGGGCTGTGTGGCTCTTTGTAGGAAAAGAAGAAAGCCCTTTAACTTTTTGTACTGATAGTTGGGCCATTTTTAAAGGCCTTACAATGTGGTTACCAGAGTAGAAACAAATGGATTGGCTCGTGGCCCATAGACCCATATGGGGAAGGCCCGTGGGAAGACCTCTGGGAATGGGGGCTTTCAAAAGAGGTTGTGATATATCATGTGGCTGCTCACCGCCCACTGGCCAGTCCTTGATATGATGAAGCAGATCGGTTAACGAAATTAACCCCAAAAGTAACAACTGTGCAGGACATTGCTACATGGTTGCATCATAAATTGATGCATGAAGGAGTCCTCACTTTGTCAAAAGCCGCCCGTTTGTGGGGCTTAGAAGTAGGAATGAAAGACCTATGGGAGGCATGTAGAAGATGCCCGCAATGCTCTCTCATGCATGAGCAGCCTTTGCTCCATACCATGGGACAGATTAAGCATGGCTGAGTTCCTTTGACTCGGTGGCAGGTGGATTATGTAGGGCCACTGCCCTTGAGTGGGCAGTGTCAATATATATCCACAGCCGTGGATACTGCCACCGATTTGTTATTTGTCTACTGTGCTGCCCAAGTAACGCAGATCAGTATGATTCGTGCTTTACAGCAATTATGTGCCCTGTATGGCTGTCCCATGATAACTGAAAATAATTGGATACCCACTTCTGCGGGTAACACATGAAACTATGGGACCATCAGCAAAGGATTCAATGGACCTTTTGTGTCCCCTATAATCCCTTAGCAGCAGGTATGATTGAGAGATACAATGGGTTATTAAAAACTGGATTATGGGCAATGTATGCTGGACTACCGTCCCCGCACAAATGGCGGGAGAGGCTGTGGACCGTGGTCCAACAATTAAATGAGTGCTCCCGACGGGGTGGAGTAATGCCCGTAGAAGACCTATTTCATAGAGCAGCGGCTCTGATCTAGTTGCAAATTACAACAAAAAAACCCTTACTGAAGTCCCAAATGGGGACGCAGGGACATATTCTGTTACTGACTGTGACTCCATGGAGGAGAAACTAAAACCATGGCTTGGCCTTGGACCTTGAAGGCACCCCATGTAATGTGGCTTGTCTTATTGCTCCCTGGGGAACAGGATTACAAAGGAAATTGTCAATCACACCTTGGATAACATTGTTTGGCCCTTGCAGGTAGAAGTGACAGTGCCATCAACAGGAGAAACAATTTTGAAAGGGACGTTTATGTTGGCTCTCTGGCCCATAATGAGTTCCCCCATTTTAATGCAGGTCGAGGATGTGACTCCACAGCCCTCGGTGGATGGGCCCCGCAAATGGCACACTTGGCCCGGCCCTATGTCACAGAGCGGAACATTGTTGTCGCGGGATAAGTGATTAGTTGTTTATATACCTGCTTGTTAATTTCATGTAGTCTTAGGGTTTTAAAATGTATATCTCTAGCTCAGAACTTTCTCTTGAACTCCAAAGTGATTTATGTATCTACCAATTCCATCTCCTTTTGGGTATCTGATCGACCTCTTTAACCTAACATATCAATAACTGAACTCCTGATTCCCCTCACTCCTGCAAATAGCTGTGGGTTGATTAGGGTTGTATAGCAGTGGAAGTGGTAAAAAATGGTAGATTCTTAAAACATTTTGGAGGTATTCCAACAGGACTTAATGATAGGTTAGATGTGAGGACAAGAGAGGAATCTATGATGGCAATTCCATTTTGACCTGGGCAACTGAGTGGATGGTGGTGCTATTTATTGAAATAGGGAGGAGTGGATTAGGCAGAGACTATCAATGGTTCTGTTTAGGCTGTATTAACATGAGATGCCTGTTGGGCATCCAAATAGGTTGATATATTTGAATGCTCCTTTAGAAAGGGAGATTACCTAGTTCACACCCACGTTTAAAAGGGAAACAAAGATTTTACAAAGTTGCAACACATAAAAGCTCTCAGTTTTTCTCTGGTTATTGGGACTAGAGAGTAGAATATTAAAACTAGAGCGTTATCTAACCATTAAAAATTTGGGAAAGAGTAGAGGATGATGTGGGCTAATAGATAAGCCTGTGCAGTATATCCTAAAATAGTCACCGGCAGGTCGGTAACTAAAAGAGATAAGCAAACATTGTCAAATAGATTTGGGCATAAAAATTCTATTAAAGCTAAACTGATCCTTTTTAAATCCTCTTTTCAAATCCCTCCACAGACGTTCCAATGCTCTTAGAATGAAAGTCCTTATTATGTTCTCCCAGGTTGTGCCTAATCTGTGCCCATCTCTCCACCTCCTCTCCTAAATTATTCCCCTTGCTCACACAACTCCATCCATAATGACCTCTTTACCTCAAACCCTCCAAACTGCTCACTCAGAGTCTTTGTCCTTGTTGCTCCTTTATTCCTCCCAGATATGTGTGTGGCTTATTTCTTAGCTTCACTCTGGCCTTTGCTCAAAATTTTCCTACACAGGAAGACAGGAAGGTCCTTCTTTTTAAAAAATATTACTGTACATACATTTACAAATTATTTTTTTAAATTTTATTTTGAAAGACGCTTTAGATTACATAAATGTTACATTGAAAATATAGGGCAATTCCCATATACCCCACCCCTACCCTGCCACCCTTTCCCTCATTTTTCATTAGTGTGGTACATTTGTTATAATTGATGAACACATACTGAAGCATTATACTAACCAAGGACTATAGTTTACATTATGGTTTACACTTTGCACCACTCAATTTTATAGGTTTTGACAGAATGTATAATGGCTTGTGTCTGTCATTGCAATGTCATGCAGGACAATTCCAATTTCCCAAAAATGCCCCATGTTACACCTATTCTTCCCTCTTCCTCCCCTTAGAACTTCTGGTGGCCACTGCCTCCACATCAGTGGTAAAAGTTCTTCCATTGCTAGAATAATCCTAAATCTACTTTGGTCCATGGTTATGTAACCCCCTTATGTTTGTTGACATTCCTCAGTCTTGAGGCTTTTGGGATGGTGATGCCCACTCTGCTTCTGATTGAGAGGGGGCTTAGATCCCATGGGCAAGAAGACCCTTTTTAACCATCCCATGTGAAATAGCAGGCTCTGTCATTATTTATCTCTTCACTCTGCCTATTTTTCTTCACAACTTTTATTATTACTTGAGATTATTTTCTGTATTTGTTTTCTTATTATATCCCCCTTATTAGCATGTAACTTTCATTAGACCAGGGGCCTTACTGGTCTCTTTTGTTTACTGCTGTATCCCCAGATCCAAAAAAATTGCCAGACACATAAAGGTGTTTAGTAAGAATTTGTTGAATAAATGAGTGATTCTTTTTGAATTTATATCAACAAATATTTATTATGTGGCTATTGAGTGCCACATGGTAAATATTTGATGGCCAGGAGAAACATGCCATGAAAGGAAATTTCTGAGCCAGTAATCTCAGGGCCAAATTCAAAGATCCATGTAGCCAGGCCCTGTAATCAGCATCAAGGAAATCCATCAAAATTTAGCAGGGCCTCAGCAATGATTCAGGGTAAGAGCTTCAGTGTCTGATTGAGGGGTAGAGGTGGTGTTGGGAGGAAGCTAGAATGGTAAAAAATCATGATGTATAGTCTATGGAGACTAGAGCTCAGGCAATGCAATGCTATCAAGGGACTAACTCTTGGACTGGATTACATTCTAGGAATTTGATATCAGGTATATAATAGACAAGTGTTTTGCCAACTTTATTGCACATTAGAATTAACTGGAGAGTTTTTAAAATGCTCTATGACCGTTGTACTCCATCCCAATAAAGTCATACTATGTGGGGATGGGATCCCACCATCAGTGGGTGATTCCAATGTGCAGTCAAGTTTGAGACTCAGTGGACTAGGCTTTTGCTGTTTCAAGTGTGGTCCCCAAATTGGAATCTCTGGCATTATCTCAAACATGTTAGAAATGGAGAACGGCAGGTCCTACCATGACCAGAAATGAAATTGGGGAGGTGGGCTTTCCAGACTTTATTTTTTTTTAAGGAGGTATCTGTTGAACCTGGAACCTTGTACATGTAAAGCAGGCACTCAACTGCTGAGCTACACCCACTCTGTAGCTTCCAGACTTCAAATGACCCACAGATAGGGATGGTGTTAGAGCAGATGAGTGACATGATTAAATCTGTATATTGGGCTCAAATTGATAAGGTAGAAATACTCAATGCACTCCTGAAAAAACAATAATGAGATAAAGATAGCACAGGAACAAGAACAAGTGGGAATATTCTTTCACTATACTTTACTATTAATGTATGCCACAATCCTTATAAAATTAGGTTGTGGAACATTATTTTAATCATCCAAATATTAAAAACATCGCCCAAAATTCAGAGAATATGTATAAGCCAACAGTAGATTAGAAATTGTTTTGCTTGGTTAACTTTGTTAAGATTTGGCTAAATTCTGTTCTTTAGAAAAATAACTTTTTATTTCTGTGTCAATAGCATATAATTATTCTTACAACTGCAAACCTTTAAAATTATACTACATTTTACATACTTAAAAATGTATTGGGAGGCAAGAGTATAGGTCAGTGGTTGAGCACCTGCTTTGCATGTACAAGGTTCCAGGTTTAATCCCTGGGTACCTCTTTTTTAAAAAAGTATTGTGTGGGGGTCCAGTGAGCCCCCAGCCCTGGCTCCCCCCACCCTAAGGGAAACTCAACCCACAGTAAGGCCACCTGCATGCCCTAGGGCACAAGTTAAAATATAACAAACCTCCTTACAGGAGAACAATGTACAGATGGTATCATCGACTGTAATTTTCTCTAGGCTGTACAATTCCTTCCTACAGTAACATCACCAGACCTCATTTATGTGCTTCATGTCACCCTAGCGGAAACGCTGTTATGAAATGTCTTTGTTCTGAGTCGCTATATATTGTCCCTCATTTTCCTGCCTCTTTGTGGAGTGCTACTTTCATTCTTTGGCCTGCCGCCACCAAAGACCCTGTCCTGTCCATCCATAAGTCCCAAGTAATAAAGCTCATGTTTGACACCTTGCTGAGTGTGTCCTTTGGTCTTGCCACTGCCCTGACCCATGCCCTTCAGGAGCTGGGTTGCAACAATTGGTATATTAAAAAATTCCTTTAGGCTGCTAATCAAACCCAATATATATCTTCACAGTCATCTCATCTTATTCTAATGCATGTACTTGTTTGATTGTGAAGAGTCTAGAGATATAAGATAACTGGAAAGCAAAAGAAACTTTAGGGTTTGATTTGTGATAGAAATGATCCCTTTTCCTATAACAAAAGTATTGTAGCATATGTATTCTATATATTTTTATTCCAATTGGACTTTGACCTAGCAAACTATAGTGTCTATCAGGTAGGGCCAAACTCAAGGATCTAACACAGTTCTTTGCATAGAGTAAGTTCTCAATAACTATCTGTTGTGTAAATTAATGAACATTTACCAGCTTTTAGTCTGGGAGGAGTCTGGCTCATGGTTGTTGCCTTCTCTGGAGGGGGATTGTTCTTGGCTGATGGGAGTTGCCTTTTTTGGAGAAGTCTGGGAGATTAGACTTTCCCTGGAAACTATAGCTTTGCTTTGCTTTCTCACCTCTGCCTTATCCTGCGACTCTACCTCCTTTATGGGTTATCAGTATATCACTTATACTAGAATCCCTGTCCCAGACTCTGCTTTTAGGAAATCTTATCTAAGACATTTATATGACTGTATGAAAAATAGTGAATATGTAGTATACATCTATAATATATGTATATATGTGTGTATATCATGTAGATATGTGTGTGGATATATATTATACATACATAAATACACAATGCACATATGCTCAGTTTTCCAAATTTTTTATCCTGTCCTACAATAAGTACATTTTATATTATAAACCAGTACAAAATATCAATAAAAGTTTATATATATATTCATTCATTCACTTAACCACACATTTATTTACTGTCTATTATTTGCCAGGCATTTTTCTCTCTGTTCTATCTGATGGGGAAACGGCAGTGAATATGGGGTTTACTTTCATAATACAATGCTTAACCTTACCGAATGTTATGCAGGCTGATGCATTCTATTCTATTCTAATATTTTCTTTCCTATTCTTTTCTTTTTGTAATCTCTTCTATTCCATTTTTAAAAAAATACTGCCTTGACTCAATAAATTGATCTAACAATGCACCTGAGGGTTTTAGGCATCAATTTGAAAACACTATGTTAGTATCAGTTCTCATTTTATAACGTATAAGGATGTTTTTGTTAATACCTTCAAGCTTTGAATAAGACATAATATTTACTATCAAGGAAAATATATATAACTGGCATATGCATAGTATTATCTTCCTCCTGTAAGGCTTATATTATTCAACCTTTATTTTCATTACTATTTCTTTTGAAAATACCCTTTCAGCTTCTTCAACTAGAAGTCAATAAATGAAGCTTGTGCCCTATGTCTAAACTGTCAAGGTCTCCAAGAGAAAATGTACTTTAAAGAAGTAAGAATTAATGGTCACTCTTGCACTGTAAATTCTATTGTCAGATACTCTACTAGGTAGTAGATATAAGGATGACTTTCTCCTTGAAAACTCTAATGAGACTTGGGATTAACATACAATCTGTGATTTAGGTACCATCCTACAAATGTGCGAGGGTTTTAAGCAATCTTAAAAGTTCATCTAAAATGAATCACATTATTTCTTGTCATTTCTTAGAGAAATAAATATAATATAGTTCATACATTTTGGGAAGTAAAACAACTTTTAGTTTTTGATTCTAAAAGAAATTCATTCTCTTCTTAGAGAAAAGAGCATGACAAATGTGTGTGTTTTGATTGATTTAGAAGTGAGAAGTACTGTATTTTTCCCAAAAATTCTGCCTGGAAAGAGGTTAGAAAAGCCAGAGCCAAAGCAATTATGAATGGTGGAGAGAAAGCACTCTCCTAGGCATGACCTGTGTTTAAATATTAATTGTACTACTGAAGGACTAGGTGGCATAGAGCTTGCTTATAATCACAGGTTCCTTATCTGTAAAATGGGATAGTAATTCCAACTTGTAGCGAGCTGAAGCACAAAGATTTTGGCTTGGGAGCTTGTGAAAATCCAGACCTTCAGGGAATCTTTTAAGGCTCCATGCTCAGAATGTGTTTTAGTTAAAATATGGCTGGAATTATAGTTCTGATCCAGTTTAAGCTCACTGTTTTACTGCTTTACATTTCTCTCCCTACACAGGGTCTGCTTTTACTCAGAATGAGATAGTTCCATGATGATTGCAGGAAAAGCTATTCAACCTCTCTGAGCCTGAGATTCCTCAGAAAGTAAATACAGGTAATAATAGTACATGCCAGTAGAGTTGTTGTGAGATTAAATAGGATAATGAAAATAAAGTGCTTCGTAGGGCACCTGGCACATAGAAAATTGTCAATAAATGATAGCTATTGTTACTATTGGTCTTGATAGATGGACACCAGCCCCACCTATCTCTGTATACAGCCCAGTACCTAAGAATTAGAGGCCTATTTCCTCTTGGGCTCATCCAGGGGTTGATGCCAGACAACCATTCCTGGATAGGAATCTTTCATAGAGTGTTGGCAGCTGAGATTATGAGAAAAGAGAATGACATTAAGGTTGTTGGATTAAGTGGATCTATACATTGAAATATCTTTGTTTTTACAAAATAAGGTTATGTGCCTCTATAGTCATATGTTCTATGGAAATATGGATTCAGTTTTCATAACTTTTGAACCCTTTATCCACTTTTAGAATAATAATAATAATAACTAACATTTACTGAAAATTACAAAGGGTGTTACAAAAACCCTTTGAAGTAGGATGCATATTTGGGTGCCATCACTATAATGAATAAAGTGTTGAAGCAAAAAGAACAGAGCTATGCCCTCCACCTATCTTTAACTCAACTCTCCCCCCTCCCTCTATGCCCTTTACCATCCTGGTATTCAGGAAGCGTATGCCATCACTGAACTATATATACAACCCTGCCAATTTTATCTTCTTTCTGGTAAAGGATATAAACAAATGCTTTCATTTTCATTTTCATTGCAACTAGTTATTAAGTGTCCTCTTTGGGCCTTGAAGCCCTAGTCAAAGGATGGAAGTGGGGCCTACCTTCATGGACCATTTAGTCCAGCAGCCTCGGAGGGTCTCAAAAGTCCACACTCCTGCCCAGTTCACTATGTTAGAATAAAGAATCTTTTCAACTACAATTTCCATGTGTCACTTTTTAACATTTTAAATGATGATAACACTTGTCCTATTTTATAGCTTATGTGAACGTGTAGCAGTTCATTAAAGCAATAATTGTTCATTGACTGGTAGCAACACAACTATTTGGTCTTTGCTGTTGCTTGCTGTTTTTTTGTGTTTACCAGTCAAAGGTGGAAAAGGGTGGAGTACTTCTAGGGAAGTACCACTAGAAAACCACACTGTGGATTGTGTCTCAGGTTCCTGCAGCCAAACATGCTTTCTAATCATTCAGGGGGTGTGTCACTTGGGAATGTTGTGTCACAGTGGAAAAAATATAGCTGAGATTGCTGCAGGCTAGTCACTTCAAAGTCAAATGAATCCTCTCTGACAGCTTTTTAAAACTAAGAACTTTTAACTATATATAGTCCACAAGCCAAATCGTATAAAATATCATTTTTAAGTATGACTTGCTCTTAAGATGGTAACTGCCAATGGGAAGTTTTGGTTGCTGGCCCTGTGTCTGTTTTAATGCAGAGTATTTGATGTTGATTGTTTTTTTTCAACTTTCTCGATAAAAACGCCTGAAAGAATGTAACCCTAACATAAAGAAAGGGTAAAATTTTAATACATTGTTAAAGCACATTGGGAATGTCTCTTTTGAAGGGGTAAGACACCTTAAGAATTGGCTTTTTCTACAGAATAAAATGAGGCTCAACTCCCACGACACTGATTTGGTAGCTCTGCAGGTTCTTTTCATAAGTAAAAATTCCATTGATAACTGCTCTAGTCCTTAAAGACTGAAGAAAACTGACCGCTTTACAGAAATGATAGGGTATCTAACATAACTATTCTTTATTCATTAATACTTGGAGGAAAATACTTGAAATAACCAGGAAGAAAAATACCTATTTTCCTGATCACCCATTTCAATTATTTTCCTTTTGTAGAGTGTCAAATATTCTGTAACTGAAATCTATTTTTACAAATAAAGGCAAGGAAATTTAGAGGTGAAGGAGGGAGGAAAGGAGAGATGGAGAAGGGAGAGAGGAAGAAAGGGAGAGAGAAAAGAAGGGAGCTAGTGAGAGAATATGCTGTTTCCCACTAGTATTTCTATGTTCTTTATATTGTCATTAGTTTTTCTCCTGATAAGCATTCAGTCTCATTCAGGCAATATATTACACTGAAGAATCTTTTTCATTTAACTCTCTTGTGTCTCGGTTTCTTTATCCTTTAAATGATGATAATGCTTGTTCTGTTTCATAGTGAAGGTGTTAGGATTAATAGTATATTATAGATAAAAATGTTTAGAACGCCCCAGAAAGACACAATACAAAGTATTCCTATTGTTGTCATTACCAAAGATACTCTGTACTTTCCCATTATTGCTTCCCAGTGTCTAGCCAAAGTAGGAGCTTAGTGACGGGTGTAAAATAATAGAGCTGCAAAAGAACTCAGCATTTTCTTTTATGCAGAATTGGATAATGCAACTTAGAAACATTAAATGACATTTGGGGGTTGCCATACTCTCTTGCTCAGTTTCATCAACTCCGAATGATATTCAAGGCTATGCTGCCAGTTCTTCTCTTTCTGCTTATTTTCTTAGTGGCTTGAACAATTTAAACTTGAACTATAATCTCTATTCTAACGATTCAACAATCAGCACCTCTATCCCTGACGTGTGTGTTCTTCAATCTCATCCTTCCATCTGTTTCCACAATGTTAACAGGAAGATAACCTACTCTTATATCAGAAACAACATGACTAAAGTCAACCTCATTACTTTTTTTTTTTTGGAAATTGACTATTCTTTTCCATTTCTGTCAATAATATCACTAATCTTAAAGTCTTCCAGGATAAGAAACAAAGACAGTTTTAAAATTCTCCCACCCCACTTCTGCTGTAGGTTCAATTTCTCACCAAGCTCTATTGTTTCTTTTTTTGAACTATCTGTCAACTTCTTTTACTGCCCATTGCCGGAACATCTGCCCTCGGTCAGGCCTTATTACCAACTTAGTCATTTTGATTCTTGTCTCTCCAAAATATTACTTCAAGTGTGGTCTAAGGGCAGAGCATCAGTATCTGTTGCATGAAATAAAGAATCTTGGCTCTACCCTAGACCTGATTCTGAAACAGAATCTGCATTTTTTTTTTATGCTTTTGTTTTTTTTTTAATTTTTTTATATATGAATCTGCATTTTAACAAGATCCTCGGGTAACGCTATGTGAGCTTCATATTATGTGGCCCAAAGCACAACTGATGTCAGTTTAATACTCCCCAAATAACCAAATTGTCTGCAATTTTTAAAATCCCTTCAAATTTTGGCCCTACTCATGTTGATTGAATGAACTAAAGCATATCTGTAAAATGGGATATTATGTCAGGAACAATGATGTCAAAGATCACTAAATAACTTGGATTAAATTTCATGATAAAATGTTAATTTAAAATGAATTTTTTTAAGGACACATGGCACAAAATTTTTAATTTATTTGTATGAAATGACAGATAGAATATTGGATGATATTAACATTGGATATTTCTGGTGCTCTGGTTTTAGATGACTCCCTTCTTTTAATGACCACAACGAACACATACACTACATTCTGTAGTACACTACATTTTGTAATAAGGAGAAAAAGTGTTACTGCAAATATTCTGGCTTCTATCCTATGTATGCAAATTTAGGTCCTCTGCTTTTTAAGATTCATCCACTGTATTGGAAATGGGATGGAATTTAAATGCTACTTGCAGAGGTAGATGCTTTTGACCTGTAGTCAAAAACCACTCATTCTTTCAAGTCACCAAGGGAAATAAATATATGAATGCTTGATAAATTACAACTAGAGAAGAGCAGCAAGTGGAGGAGTCAATATGTGTCTTTGGTCTACATCCCAAGGAGATTTTGCCCCACCATTTGTTTAGGCTAGAATCAGACATTACTTTTCTATTGCTGCATTAAAAAAAAAAAGAAATCACTACAAATTTAACAGCTTAAAGCAACACACACATTTGTTATCTCAGTATCTGTAGTCAGGAGTCCGGGTGTGGCACAGGTGGGTGCTCTGCTCAGGATCTCACAAAGCTGTATTTTGAGTGTTGGCTCTGCTGCGTTCTCATCTGGAGGCTTGACTAGAGAAGAATCTGCTTCTGAGCTCATTTAGCTTGTTTGAAGAATTCGTTCTTGACTGCTGTATGACTGAGGGCCCACACTTCCTACTAGCTGTCAGCTACAAGCTGCCTTCAGGTCTTGGAGGCCACCTGTCATTCCCTGCCATGTGGCTCCCTCCATAAGCAGTTCACAACTTGGCTGTTTACTCCTTCAAGGCTAGAGGGACAATCTCTTATTCTAGTTTGCTAAGACAGAGTCTTACATAGCATAATCTAATCAATGGAGTGACATTCTATCACCTTAGCATGTTCTAGTAACAGAAGCAAGTTACAGCCCCACTTACACTCATGGGCAGGGGCAGAGCTTAACACTGGGGCATAGAGGTCATGGGGCCCATCTCAGCATCCTGCCTACCACACAAGCTAAAAACTAAAGCTCACTGACCAATCACCAACAAACAACCAGGGAAAGAGCAGGAAAGATGGACTTCATCCCAAAGTCCAGTCCCTCCCTCCTCAGGGGTTTTCTAGTGAGGGTTGCTTTCTTACACGGCCAAGAGAGAAAAGCTCTTCAGCATCAAGAAAACAGGAACACCTACAAGAGGACATGCCACCTATACAATGAAATTGTTATGGTATAGAGGAAAAAGACACACAATGCTCCTGCGCAACTCCTTTGGAGACTTTCATTTAAATGTCTGGATACAACCTTGGCATTCTTATTTTTTTCAAAGTTCTGTAATTGATTCTGTTGATCTCCTCAGCACTTGGAAAATCTTTCCTTTTCCGTTCACTTATGTAAACCCTGCACAAATCCTGCTCTGCTTCTATCTTCACGTGATGCCTTTCCTAATTACTCCAGTGCAGACCAATTTCTCTCTAACCTGAGCATATTTGAATATCTACTTACAAATGCCCCCACACAGATTAGTGAGTTTTTTTAGTTCTCTTTCATATCTTTTGGATTCATCCCCTCAACTAAATTATTCTTTCTTCCAGGGCAGAGTTCTTATCTCATATTAATATTGAGCAGATTGCTGAGCTTATCACAGGTGTATAATTTAACTTCATTAATTGGTGAAACTCAGAAAATAGAAACAGAGCACAGGCACTTCATTTCCATGTGTTACTTTAGTTGGATCCAGAAAACCATCACTTCAGATGAGAATATTTTCCATAGGCAATATGGTATAGTGGAGTGTTCCCAAACTTTAGATATTCATGTTCAGACTACATTATTTTGCCATATCTGTGCTGTGTCTTGGACTATCATTTACATCATATTTTTCTTTAAATTGGCTCTTTTACTTGGCTCGATCTGATGGTATCTGTGAAACCATGTACTTCAAGTGCTAATGAAGCAGGATAGATAGGGAACCAATAGATGGATCTAGAACCTAGCAAGAAGTCCACATGGACATTGATACCCCCAAGATGGCTGCTGGAAAAACCTTGCGAGAGTCTGCCATTCGAAATGAGATTTCCTCCAGAAGCCAGGAGAAGGCCCAGATATTCTCCAGGAGCCTTATCATTGGGCCCTCCTGGGGGATTGATGGGTGGGGTAATCAATCAAAACAGCAAACAGCTGGGACTCCTCCTGTGCCATTAGCAAAGGGGTGGAATAATTAATGGCTTAAAAAGCAAGCACAAAGGCTGAACCGACCCTCTCTCTCCTGCCTTTGGACCCCTGTTCTGGCCTTCTTTGCCCCTGCCTGGATCAATACGCAAGTAAAACCTGAACATTTATAATCTGTAATGGGAAATTGTAGTCTACAAACCAGCCCTCTTTATCAATCTTCAGCCCCTTCCTTTCTCTGGGACCTAAGATCTGTTATTTCCTCCCATTTCTCTTCCCTCCCGCCCTTAATAAATTACTGGCCTAACTAACCTGGTATGCTCTTGAAATTCATTTCTTGCAGCTTAGTCAAGAACCTAGATAAAATCTGGTAACAATAGTTATACAATTTAGATTTTTCAATATCACATAAAAATATATTTCACATAAAATATAGAATATAAAATATTGCCCTTATACTCCCTACAATTATTTCCTATACTACCAATAACACTTTTGCAACTTTTTGGAAACTACTTGCATAGTGCAAGACATTTCTAGTATCAGAATCTGACTATCTCAGATCTTGGCTCTCTGAGTGCTAAACTATCAGATAAGGATAATAATAATAATAACTAATTATTATTAAGTACTATATGCCAGGTGAAGTTCCAGTTCTTTATATGTACTCATTTACTAAATCTTCAAAACAATCCTCTGTGACCATTATTCCCTCCCCCCTTGTTTTTTTCAGCTAAGGAAACTAAAGGACAGAGAATTCAGGTAACTAGTTCAAGGTCACACACCTAGTAAGCAAGGCTCAAGGATTTGTACCCCAGCAGTCTGGATCTGGTGTCTCTTCCATCGCCTATTGCATACACTGTTCTCCTGGTTTAGCCCAGTATTATGAGGTTTAAAGCAAAATAAAACACAGCACACCCCTAGCACCAGGCCTGATTTATAGAAAGAATTCAGTACAATTTAATTATGTTTCTAGAACATATATTGGTTTTGTTTCATTCTTTCATAAGGATCACAAAATTGTGCTATATCAGTTTCTTTAACCTCAGCCTGGATAAGTCTGATGCTTTCTCATGGAGGCAACTAAGGAAACTTCAGATAACTTTCCAGTGGGGTTAGAGAGCAAAAGTATATCTGATTTGAGGAGTTTTATAGTGATCCCTGATACAATAAAGGTGGCTTAAATTGCCCTTCCTGAAAGTTTACGGGTTGAAGACCAATTAGTTGCTATGGTGTCAATAAGTGTAAATTGTTACAGGTTGTTGGTGAATAGGGATATCTCCACTGGGTCAATGCCCAGGGCAATGAGGCAAGGAAGGCACTGTAGGTGGTTTGAAGACAGGCACCTTAAAAAAATAAAAGAATAAAACATCTGCAACAGTTCTCACTTCAGTGTTCTACCCATAATCTATGATGTGTTCAGGCTTCTTCTTCTGCCTTGGAGTGCAAATCAAGGTGTTGATCTCAGCCTGTGTATTCTAGATACGTTTTATTTTAGGGATTAGAGTCTCTTTAGACAAGGCACAGTACTTGAGATTACATAAAACTGCTTATTTTGTGGAACTTTTGATGACCAGTAAAACAGCAAGATATGATTAATTAGTGTCCCTGTCTCCCAAATAGTCTTCATTTTAAAGGAATTCATTTAAAGTTAACAGTAAAAGAAAATAGATAAATGAATGTCTGACTTGAAATGTGAAAACCAAATGCTCAACCTTTTTTTTAAACCAATTCAGAACTCAGCCTAGACATGCTATTATGTTACAGTAACAGTTAAAAAAAAAAAACAACTTCAAATTAATGATGCATATACTGTCACAATAAACAGAGTTAACTGAGATAATTAAAAGTACTTTTATTCAGCTAATAAGCTAAAGTGTCACAGTAGAGAATGATTATCATGAACTTCTGCAGATAGCGTAGAGCAGAACACCTTGTCTTTCTAAAAACATAACTATATCCAACAATTGCAGCATGTTTTATTCATATGGTGTTTATGCCTGGATGTGTCCAAGCTATTTGCTAGGTGAACAGTCACACTTGATAGATCCAGGAGGGAATTTCTTGGTACAATGAACAAAAAGAGCTATTTTGTTCTTGTGCTCCAACCTCAGACCAAGGGGGAAAAAAACTGTCATAAAAATATGGTCACCTTTCTGCCTTTAAAACTGTGCTGCTGCCTGGGGAGGGATTCTCAGAATGTAAAAAAACTGGCAACCTTACATGGGAACTTTCTGTTCTTCCCCCCTGTAATAGTCAATCTTGTTTAGACAGTAGTCTCTGAGTGAACTGGGAATGGTGTATTATGAATGATGGCAAGGGATTCAGGGGCAACAAGTCCACAAAACTATTACATGATAACTCAGAACTGATTTTTCCTGCTAAAACTATTACTATTTAAACTTTGTTTCCTGATGCTTTGAAATAGACAAATTTTGATGTCAAAGTGCCATAATACAAACTACCTATGATAAAGATAAAACACTTAATATATCTCTTTAATGACTCTTTTTACTCTCCCTTCCTGCCTTCGCTTCCCTACTCTGTAAAGACAAAGATATACTCCTTATAATTGGAAAGGGGAAATAAGCAACGTAATCTTGAACAATAAAGCCTTTTCTTATGTAGGTGTAAAAATCCAGCAATCAAAAATAAAAGAAACTATAATCAAAGGGAAGGCCCATAACCAACCAAAGTTGGTCCTTCCATATTTCAAGGGTAACATTAGGTCACCATCAGAAATAAGAGTGGATGGAATTTTTTTGTTGTTCATTTTAGTTACAATGACCCTGGCAAAGGGCTACTTACTGAAGTGTGTTTGTGGAAGTAACTCCAGGGGGAATATTTTAGATTATGCTACAGAAATGGTTCTTGTGATGGAATAATGCCATTCAAAGTAACATTGACACAGTACCAAAGCTCTGCTGCCTTTTGTCCTGATATAGCCAAGAAGCTTTAAAAAATTTTTTTTATCATGATAACATATATACAACAAAATTTCCCATTTTAACCACTTCTGATATATAATTCAATGGTATTAAACATATTCACAATGTTATCTTACCATCACCACCATTTATTAACAAACTATTCCATCACACCAAATAGAAACTCTATATCCATTAGGTACTAACACCCTATTCCCTACCCTATCCCGTCTCTGGTAAATGGTAATCTACTTTCTGACTTTATGGATTTGCATATCCTAGTTATTTCATATAAGTGAGATCATATAATATTTGTCCTTTGCGTTGGCTTCTTTCACTTAGCATGATGTCTTCAAGGTTCATCCATATGAGGAAGTGGGTACCTAACCTCTTTGAAAAGTAGAGTTTGAAATTCCAGTGAGCAGGCAACCTCAGATACACAGTAAAAGTTCTCACAGTGCTGAAGACTTAAAATTAATAGCTTTGTAAAATAGAGCACTGAGGCAAATTGGCTTTAAGAAATGTACATCTAGAAGGGTACAATTTTTCTGACAACCCTTCTACCCTCAAAGAGCTGAATGGAAAGGGACAAGACCTGAAATGAAAAAAAAAAAGGAGCCCAAATGGGTAGTAGTAAGAAATAGCCAGATTTTGTAAAATTCCAAATACAGTAGAAGGATTCAGATGATTAGGCCTGTCTCTTGTTTAGGGCTACCAAAGCATTCACCCGGGTCCTATGCTTTGATACCTGGTGGAAGGGAAAGGGATAAACTTTGTACCTTGTTCCTCTTTTCTGAGCACTATTAAGATTCAGCTTTTGAAGTTTTAAAAACCTTTTATTGGATGACAGGGGGCAGGTTCTGCACTGGCTGAGATGCCCAGGCACCAGACACTTCGGTAGATTGAATTACATGTCCCAATTTAGACCGTTCTTAATCTGCATTCCTGTGGGTGTGAAATCTTTGTAAACAGGGTCTCTTGGAAATGTTATTTTTACTTAAGGTGTGGCCTGACTGAATGAGGGTGGGTCTTAATCTAGATTACCAGAGGCCTTATAAAGAGAATAAGGAAGATGCAGAACTGAGAAAGTAGAGTGCATTGCCATGGGTTGGGAGGCAGAAATATAAGCCAAGGAAATCCAAGCCAGCACCAGAATGCTACCAGTCCTGGGAGGAAGCAAGCCTTCTAGCCTCTGAAACCATGTGATAATGAATACCTGTTGTTAAGCCAAAATCCATTGTATGACCTTTGTGATAGCAACTCAGGTAAACTAAAACAGTGACTATGGGGCCAATGAATAAGGTTGACTCTGTTTTGTACCTTGATATTGGATGCAAGTGGAAGAAGGTGAGGTATATATATGTGGTGGGATAAGGCACGGGTATGGTGGAATGCCTGGGATATGCCATCCAAAGCTGTCACTGCTTTGAAATTCCCAATGTAATGAAGTGAAAGAATATCTTTAACAGAACCACTCTCTGAGATGCCATTTTGGATATGGGGAAAAAATGAAAGTGCAAGACAATGTAAGCCCTGGGTTACTTCTCCCTAACAATCACTCCTAACTAGATTCCTGATGATAGACACCAAGTGTTCCTCATTATTATTATCAGATTTTTTTTGGTTCCTAGAGTAGTGCCTAACACTTAGAGGGGACCTCAAAAAATGTTTGTGGAGGAGTCAATGAAAAGGCAAAATCTAGGAATAAAGATAAGAATGATCTGTCTGCAATGATTTTGTGTTTGTGTCCACTGCTTTTTGGTTTATTGCTGTTTTTAGAGTGTCACAGTGGTGACAGCCTCTCCCCTTTCCTTACACATGTCATTCCAGTATGCCCAGTAAGCCTGGTTTTGACTTTCTGTAGAACCTGGATCTAAGTACAAAAAGTGGAGGTGGACAGAAGAGGCAGGGGTGACTATAAGGTTTAAGATAACTGAATAACTAAGGCATTTCAAGAATCTTTGGACCACCAGGGAAAGACTGGCTTTTCCACAGTAAAGAAGAAATGATTTGATCCCATGCACACTGGCTTCAGAAGTTCCTGAACCCCTCAACACACTCACACAAACACACTCACACACACACATCAATTACCGTACTTTAGAATGAAGAGCTTGATAAGTCTATCCATTAGGACATCTGCACCGAAGAGCACATTGAGCAAGAACCGTAAGCAAGAACCCATCCGTTTATACTCGCTTCGTCAAGTAAAAGCTTTTTGTACTCCATGTGTGTGTCCATATGAGGGGTTAAATCAAAGCAGGCAAGATACACAGGACCAAGCTAGGGGCTACTGGTCTTGCCTCATTACAGAGAAAACATTTTATTGTCTACGTTGTTTGTTCACAGAAATGGACTAGAGTGTACTAAGGAAGTTTCAAGGAGTTTAGAAATATTATGTCAATAACAATCAGCATATTGAACTAGGTGGAAGTGTTCAGGGAGGGAAGTGCCAGAGGCGTGATGGGTCTGGTTTTATTTAGCGTGTTTAACAATGATCTGCAAAAGGGGGAAAAACACATTAAAATCACAGATTATACTAAATTGACAGGTGGTGTAAACACAAATGAGGGCAAACAAAAGGATATAAAGAATTTAGAACAGAAATGAGATTCTGTCAGGAAAAAAAAAGTGCTCTCACATCTGTGTGAAGTATCTTAAATCAGCAATGGAAATTGTTTTAAAAGTCATTTAGCCCAGAAAATGTTCATAGACATTGCTCACATGCTTAAGTGCTAACCCTTACCCACTCCTAGCTGTTTTCATTCTATTGGATCACACTGTTTATCCCTATCTTTTAAAAACAAAAATCTGATCGTGTCATTCAGGTGGCTTAAAGTCTGAAAGATTCTGCATTTCCCATAGGATTGAATCTAAGCACCTTAGCCCTATATGAAGCCCTTCCTCACTATTTTTTCCATCTTCCCAGCCTCATTCACAGGTCTCCCTGTGCTGTGTACTCTGCACAACTCATTGCGTCTGTGCCAAATTATTTGTAGCTCCCTGATTACATTTCACCTTATTGTAAATGCACCATCTGCTCAAAATCTATTCTTTTCTCTTTTCTGGGTTATCTTTATATGACCTTTAGGATTTGGTTCTGGCTTTGCTTCCTCCAGGAATTTTTCATGCTCAGAAACCATTTCCATCTCTCAGTTTGGTTTAGTGCCTTCCATCACACACAGTGCCCACATCTAGTATAACAAATTTCCAATGGCAATGGCTATATTTATTGAGCACTTAATTATGTTGCAGACTCTGTGTTGTGTATTTCATATATATTATCTTTGTAGTCATCACACAACCTTAGGAGATGACTATAATTATCATAGTTCTCTATATAAGAAAATTCTGTGGTAGGTTAAGTAACTTCCCCAAGATGGCAGAGGTGGTAAGTGGCAGAGCTGGGATTCAAGTTGCTAACAAAGTCCAAATATTTTAACATGATACTCATAATAATTTTTTTTCTCTGTCTGCCTCCTGAAGTTTTGTAAGCCTCTTGAGCATTGAGCATCTACAATACCTTTCAAGACACATGCAACTTAATAATAACAAGGATAATTCATATGTGATGAGTGCTAATTATGTGCTAGGCACTTAACATATACTTTTGTATACATTGCTCACAAAATATTGGAAAATAGATAAATCATCTTTATTTTATCCTGGAGAACCTGAGGTTTAGAGGGTTTAAGTAATATTTCCAAGATATATAGATTTGTATCCAAAGCCCTTACTCCTTTTCATGCACCATTTTGTATCCATATGTAATGGAAAAGAGGCATAAAATATCCCTAAAAGTTCACCACAAACAATTGCCAAAGAACTCCAACTTAAACTTATGGGAGAAATGGGAAGGACCTAGTAGATGCATAAATGTAGGCTCTCTATTAAAATTTTGTTAGGCCTGTTGATCTGCTTCACCTGAACCCATTTTTATTTCCTTTAAGTTTTTATGGATAAAATGAACATAGAGATCCATGTGCTAGTTTTGCCACCAAAATGGGAGGCTTGGCTCTTATTGCCATTCTCTGTCAAGGTTTTATTTTTTGTTTGTTTGTTTAATAGAATGCACTGGCTGGTACCCATGGGATATAAAGGAAAGCATGTTGGTATATATTTTAAAATAAGGCTCTGTATCCAGTAGTGCTACTGGGTCAGTCATTTTACTTCTCTGCACCTCAATTGTCTCACTTACAACCTGGCTTCCCAAGTGTGGGATGTGCCAGGAGTGGGATGGTCAACTCCATCACCATCACCAGGGGAGTATTTGAAAAGAACTGATTCCTGGGCCCCATTCCCAGAGATTCTGATTTCCAGGACAAAGCCAAAGAAACAAAATTTTCCAAAAGTTTCCCAGGTGTTTTTGCGGTAGTGAACTTCTTGCGTATCACCAAACTAAATGATTTTTCAGCTAAGAGATAATATGGTTTATTACCCAGGCTCACTTCTTGAAGGCTCAGGAGAATATATTTTTGTTAAAATTGGTAATTTATATATATATTAAAGGCCTGTTAAATGAGGACCTTGGATGTAGTAAGCTCAATAAATGAGTTTCATATTTATTACATTCACAAATGAGGCCTATGTTATTAGGAATGTTTTTTATAGTAATAAAATTAATACCTAACATTATAGAGCAATTTTACTAGGTTTAAAAACTTTTCACACACATTATTTTGTTTAATGCTTACTTCATAAACATCATTGTTTCCCTTTTATAAATGAGAGAAATGAGGTTTCTAGACTTGTCCAAAGTCATAATGCTAATCAGAAGCACAGCCGGAATTTGATACTGAATCTTCTTAATCCAAAGGCTGCGATGTCTTCCATTCCTCAAAAATCGCCTTGTTTTAGTTTCCCAGCTGCTAAGGCAAAAACCATGCAATGGGTTGATTTAAACATTGAGAATTTATTGGTTCATAGATTTGAGGCTAGAAGAAGCCCCAAATCAAGGTATCATCAAGGCAATGTTTTCTCCCAGAAGACTGTGGTATTCTGAGGCCAGCTGCTAGCGATCCTTGTCCTTGGCTTTTCTGTCAAATCTGGAAATGCATGTAGTGGCCTCTCCTGGATTCTTGTTTCCGTTGACTTCCAGCTCTGGCTGCCCCCTGTAGCTTTCTCTTTCTCTGTGGCCTTTCCTATAAATCCTTTAATAATAGGATTAAGACCCATCCTGATTCGGTTGGGCCGCCCCTTTACGGAAGTCACTTCATCAAAAGGTCCCATTTATAAGGGTTTACACCCATGGAAATGGATTAAGCTTAAGAACATGTCTTTTGGGGTGCATAGCTCTAAGCCACCACATGCCCTATAGCCTATAACTGTTACAGTAGGACCTTATATGAAAAACTATATTTCATTTTCACAAAGCTTTTAGTTTCTCAAGATAAGGATAGGATTTTTAAATTACAAAACCTCTGAAAGGAATGGATAGCATAATGCTGCTGAAGATTATATTATGCTTCTAGGAATTTTCACAAACCTTGAAAAAAAAAATTGCAAGGCTTGGTGAAAGAAACTGGCTAGAGATTTACTGGCTTAGAGATTTTGGCCTTATAGGTAGATCCTGATATGAATGTTGAAAATCTCATTCTATGATATTTATCTTTCATCCTTCCCCATGCCTACCCCCAAAATGGTCTGTTTTTCCCTCAATCCTCCCCATTTTGGTAAATGGCACCACAATCAACCTAATTGCACAAACATAACACTAAGGTTTTGGTTCCTTTTACCCTCACTGTGCCTCCTAATTTCTATTCTTTACTAAGTCCTACTGATTATGTCTCCAAATATATCCCCAAGTTTTCCATTTCTCTCCATCTTTCTCTAACTTCCCAATTATCATCTTAAATTCAGCCACCATAATTTCTTTTATGAACTGCAGTATCTTCCTAAGTGATCTCACAGATTCCTTTATTGTTCTCTGCAATACACTTGCTTCACTCAGCAGAAAGATGTCTTAAAATGTAAATCTGCCACATCTCCACTTCAAACTCTTCACTGAATTCCCATTTAATACAGATCCTTATCATAGCCAATGGCACCCTTCCGTGATCTTCCTGGTCACCCTTCTGACTTCCTTTCCTCTCATTCTGATGGCCAGTCAGGGCACTAGTCACATGGGATTTGTGTGGTCCTTGAACAGACGGAGCTTAGTTTTGCATCTGGACCTTTGCACTTCTTTTTACCTCTGCCTGGAAGGCTCTTCCCCAAGAAATTCTTAGGCAGTTCTTAGGCTAGCTGCTTGTTTCATTTGGATCTCAGTTGGAATGTCTTTAGATGTTGCCCTTCCTCCTCTTAGAGACCTTCTCATATAAACTCCAAGTCACTCACCTGTTTATTTTCTTTATAGGACTTAGAAAGACCACACTGTAATTTACGTAAAATATATCAGAATAGACCTTGTGCTCCACAGCCACATTAGCTGAAGTTATACCCCTAGTGCAGCCAGCATTTTAATCAGGAATTCATTCCTCCAGAGGAGGATGGGAGTCTGTTAACACTGCACCAGAAAGCCCAAACTCCAGAGGAGACTACTACAAGCACTTCCGCTATCGTGATCTTGATAAAGGTGTTTTGCTAATTAGCATAGTGAATGTCAGAGTGGATTTTTATTGGGGAAATTAGTACCTTGTTAATTAGCATGATGAATGCTAGAAATGGCTTCTCATTGGTAAAATTAGAGGTGGTTATGTGTCAAAAATATTTTGGTCATAACCCCACAGTGGCATGAACAAGGTAGAGCAAACTAATCAACCCTTTATTCTTCAGACTGGAGCACAAAATTTGATTCCTAAATCTCTCCTGTCCAGCCCTTGGTTTAGAAGCCTTTTTTGGTTGCCTGATGTAGACTGTGAGGGTAGCAGAATCCTGCCTCTGGAATATTGTCACATTGATTTCGAATGAACCTTTCATGTAAGATGGTGGTGAGAAAACCTAAAAGGACAGAGAAGTGGCATTCCACCAAGCCACAGAACAGGTTGTATTAAGTGTTTGTGACCACTTGATCATAAATTTTATTTAATAAAAGTCTGTATGTGTGGGTAGATTTTGTTGTGATATGTTTTCATTAGAACCTAACAGCAAGTTTGTGGGGGAAGCAGCTTGCCCTTATCCCTCTCAAAGCTTTGATGGCTATCATTATCTACCAAAAAGAAACCAAGAGTTGTGTATATCAAATTAGCTTACATTTAGTCAATTAAATTCAGTTGTATATTTATTTGTTTACTTGTTTAGTTGTTATTTTCGCCACGGAAACCTCTCTAGAGCAGGTGTCTTAGGTAATCTTGTCATAGCTATAGTCGCAGACCCTTGGACAGAGACTGGCACCTCAGAGGCACTACTTCAGGCACTCGCTAGCCACTTTAAATCCTGAAGAGAGAATAAAGGAGAGGAGAAGTAAGAAAGGCAAAGAGAAAAATAGAACAGAGAAGCAGGGTTTAAGGATATTAGGGTGAAGAGTGAGGGACAAGTGCATGGAGAGGAAGTCAGCAAACCAAAGAATTTTTAGTTTAAAATAGACAACTGAGGAAAATGGTGAAGTTGTCCCTGCCTAAGTCTGTTTTTTGGCCTGTGAAATGATACAAAAAAAAACATATTTAGTGGTTAAATAAGATTGGTAAGGGATACATTACAACCACTCTTAAATATCCACAATGCATACGCGCATACTAAAGTGTTTGAGAGCATTTTGGGAAGGAAAAAACAACAAAACACAAAACACAAAACAAAACAAACAAAGCCTGTTTAACTTTGTTTTACCCAGTATTACACAAACTCTTTTGAGCATAAGGCTCTCTTTCCCTGTAACATTTATTAACAAAATCTGGAAAAGGATTTATAAGAACATCAAGAATGTGGAGAGAAAAGGAGAAAAGAAAATACCTGTGCTTTCATTATTTAGTGAAGCTAACTCTGGACCTACCCATGGACTCCTGCATGAGGGCATTGCAACTGGGCTCTGAAGCAGTCAGGGAAATAAGCTTCTCAGCTCCTACCATCTGACCCCACTCTTCACCGAGTGAAAAGAAGATGGACGGAACAGCAGAACTTTGGAAGCAGGAATTCTGAGATAACTAGGAGCAATCATGCACTGAAAATAGGATATGAACATGTACCCAGTGTAACAGAAGAAAATGAGCCCATGAGAGTTTCCAGTGCAGTGAAACCCACCTACTATGTCCTTTTAAAGACCAGCCTAACACTCACATATGCACAACACTTCCTCTCCATGGCCCTTGGAGGAATATTATAAAGGTGTTTCACTTTAGTAAGGGTCATGAGTTTATGGCCTTGAGAACGCCCTTGAGAATAAACTCTAGGGATCTGTTAGAGGGAGGAAAAGAGAAGCTACTTTTAACAGATTTTTGTCTATGTCTCCTTTCTAAACTCAGCAAGTGCCAAAGGGAGATGATTATTTTCCTTCTCTTATTGTCCTTAGTTCACTAAAAATTTAAATCATGTCAGAAAGTAGGCAAATACATTTTGGGAGAGATTCCAAAAATATAAATACATCAAATGCATATAATTACATTGTTAAATATTTGAAAAAAACAAAAGGGCCTTAAGAATATAGGCAATGGTAAAAAAATATAAGAAAGTGAATGTGCTCTTTCTCACCCCCTGAACTTCGTATGTGCTGATATTTTCACTTGGAACTCTTCGGTCTCATCTTATCCTCAGTAAGGGTCATTCATCCCTCATTGCTTAGTTTAAGTGATAGTAACTTTGGCAAGCCTTTCCTGAACCACCCGCCTAGTCCAGGTTAGAGAAACCTGGGCAGTTGCCCCAAAGTAACTTCCCTTATCTTAGTTGGTTGCTTTAAAAAAAAAAAAATTATTATTTTATTTCATTTTTTTCAAAGATAGCATTATCTTTATTTAAAAACATAGACATAGCAGAACTTACAGAACAATTACTCACAAAAGGCATTGTACATTGTCAACTGACAGTGTTTATTTGCTACTAGATTATAAATTCCCTGAGAGCAGGAAGCGTATGTATCTAATTCACTGGTGAGTCCCCAGAACCAAATGAACTGTCTGGTAGGTAATAGAAGCTTAATAAATATTTGTTGGCAAATGTTGTTTTGTTTTAACTTAGAATATAACCTACATTTTGATAAGCAAAGGTACATTTGGGGAAACTTACATCAACATAATTATTTTTTTCAATAAAAAGCTTTTATTATGAAAATCTGTCCAATCTCTGCCTTCTGTTTCTTTTTTATGTAAATTTTTATTGAATTACATGAAGTACATGAATATACATAAACAATTAGTGTATACTAAAAATTGTGAACTTACAAAACAAATTTGCATATCATCATACAAGGCATCCATACATCACCCCATCACCAACACTTTGCATTGTTGTGGAACATTTGTTACAAACTATGAAAGAGTATTGTCAAATTATTATTACTAACTATAGCCCATGTCTTACATTTGGTGTGTTTCCCCCCAACTCCCCAATTATTAATACCTGTATCACTATTATACATTTGTTATAGTTCATGAGAGAATGTCCTTGTATTTGTCCTGTTAGTCACAGTCCATCTTCCACCACTGGATTCCCTGTGCTATACAGCCCCATGTTTTGTACAATCCATTCAAAATGTAGACTCAGTGGCTCTCATTTTCATCACAGAGTTGTGCTGTCTTGATCTTGGTTAGCTTTAGAATATTTCCATTACTCCAATAGGAAAAATTCCATGCCCCTTCATAACCCCCTATAGTTGTCTCTTCGAAGTGATAGTAACTTCTGTGCCATTACTGCGAAAATATTACAATATTACTGTTTATTATCGTCCACAAGTTACATTAGTTGTAATTTTCCTGTGTATCACGATAGTCTTAACACTTTTTAAAAGAAGAACATTCTTATATTTATACTTATACACAATCTTCATCCACCACCAAAATCACCACCAAAATCACTCTAGATTATTCTCTAGTTTCCTTTCAATTGACATTTATATCCACAGACTACCCTTTCAGCCACAATCTCATTTATAAATAAACGGTGTTAGTTATACTTACTTTAATGTGTTACCATCAACTCTATTCATTTCCCCTCTTTTACAATAAACTTTATTAAAAATTGTACATATATTAAGCATCAGCTCCCATTCTCAACCCACATTCTATATCCTAGTAACCTATTCTATAGCATACACCTCCGTGAGTTTACTCGTTGTATTTATTTCATATTGGTGAGAACATACAATATTTGTCCTTTTGTGTGTGGCTTATTTCACTCAACATAATATCCTCAAGATTTATCCATGTTGTCATATGCATCCCACATTTATTTCTTCTTACAGTATCAGCGTAATTATTAATTCCACACATTAATTTGTATATATACTAATAGTGCTAGTCACTTAGAGAAAGACATTCCTGGGATTGGTTTTAAGGTAACTTACCCAGAATTCCAAAGAAAGGCTTAATTTAAGACTTTTGGAACTTAGAAAATAGAGTTAAGAGATAAACTTTGTAAACTAATCTTGAGTTTTTCAAATTCATGGAAATTATGCACTGCATGAAAGCATTGCTTTTGGCTAAAAAGTCAAAGTTAGATGATGGCAAGGCATTCATTGTTTAAGATGCTTGACTTAGAGAAATGTACAAGAGATTGCTTTATGGCTTTCTAGTCATACAAAACATGTTCACACAAAACACTATTGTAGAGGTCAGGTACCTAATGTGAAAGCCAAGGATGAATAAGCCAGCAAATGGAAGTCTTAGGATATAAGATAGATAGTAGATAGGTAGATAGATAGATAGATATGTATATTTGAAGATTGCTTTTCCTGAGACACATTCATTTGCCTGTATGTTTGTAAGGCTATATTTGGTTGTATGTGTGTAAGAGAGGGATGAAAAGAAAGATGAAGGGAGGAAGGAAGAAGGAAGGAAGGAAGGAAGGATAAGAGGGAGGGAGGGAGGAAGGAAAGAAAGAAAAGAGAAATAAAGACAGAGGTAGAGGGAGAAGAAATACAGTTTACAGACAGTCTTGGTTCTGGATGTAAACAAATTGACCAACCAACAGCAAACAGATGTTTGATTGATGTAAGCTAAAGTGAAGGCTGTGTGTGTGTATGTGTGTGTGTGTGTGTGTGTGTGTGAGAGAGAGAGAGAGAGAGAGAGAGTGTGTGTGTATGAGAGAGTATGGGAATATGGGTCATTTCATGGTGTTCTTCTGTATCAAATGTTCTATATTTAAGTTGTATCATGTGCCTGTAATCTTTGATCAAAGGCTCGTCTATACAAATAAAGTAAATACTAAAGCAATTTGCTGATGACCAAAATTTGGTAGCACATTACAGAAAGATCAAGTGAAATGAAAGAGTTTGGAATTTTTAGTGTAATTGGTTGCTATGTGACAAATAAATCTTTACTGGCCAATCAAGATTATATGATTTGGTTTTATATATAAAACACAGGCTGGGATTTTTAAAGAAAGAGTAGACTCATAGAGAATATGGGAGGTATTGGATAAAAGAAAGGGAGTACAAAGTTCTATTGTGGGAAAGACTAGAATCAAGGGAATAGGGGAGATTACAAATTTTTGAAAGTCAAGTCTCAGAATGTGCAGTTTGAGTTCAGTACAAACTATCTTCACTTTATTCTAAAAAAAGCTGCTTGAGCATTTGGAGAGGTACAAAGAAGGAACAGAAAGATAGAGGAGCTCACGACAAGCTATAAATCTTGGTGCTTAAATTGAGTGGGGGGAGTTGAGACAGCACAGTGCAATACTTGTTAAAAAAATGACAAATGGTGTTTCCATTTGTGAAAGTCATTTGCAATTGGCCATTAATAAAGGGGTTGGGATAGGGGGAGCCTCTTGCAGTAGTTTTTAAATTTCAGTCATCAGATTTAGCCTATTTCATTTAATTCCATTTAACAGCTTAGAGTTGATTTTATTCAAATATGTATAAGGTCTCAAATGAAAAACATTTTGGTAATTTGCATGGCTATTTTCAAGACTGCAAAATCTAATCGTCACAGACAATAGAACCAGACTGTTGGTGATGGAAATAAGGAGCAAAAATGACTGATGTAAATCAGCCTGTGAGAAGTGAGGTTTCTTCCAAGATAATCCAAATCAGAGCAATGTCTTTACAAAATGATGCTTACTGAAGTAACTGATGGCATTCCCAGAGACAATGCATGTTCTACCTGGGGCCATGGCCTATGCACTTGGCCAGCCTGTCATGATCTCTTCTAACGTGAGGAGATAAACATTTTCATCTTGATGAACAAGAGCTTCAATTTAATTTTTTTAAGCTTAGGGGCTTAGTTTAAACTACTTTTCATTTAAATATCTTTGGAGTGCCTATTAGATTCTTTGCTCTCTTGGTATCCTGGACATCCACTGGGTACTATAATTATTAAAATTATGGGCCATATCAGTGTTGCTTTGGGGCCATCTGCTCTTCTTCTCATTTGAATAATATAGTTTGTCATTGGGCATCCATAAATTGCAGATGGGATAGTTTTCTCTCTTCCTAACTTGACAAACAAGCACATTTTGAATTCAGCCTTGTAATGAAGCAGGGCCCAATCTCCACAGGCAGGACTGATACAGAAGGATTTGCAGCCTGGAGGACAGGCTCACTGTATTGACCTTGGGTGGCAAGCATTTTAGCATTTGAGGGAATTGCCTCTCCTATGCCTGTTTTCATCTGTGACCCTAAATCTTGTGCCCAGATTTTGTGGTTAGTAAGACATTGGACACTAAATCTGAAGTGAAAAGATCTGAGCCTCAGCTTCATCATCTGTATAATTCCCTATATTGTAGGGCTCTTGTGAGGCCAAAATGAGATTATGTGCAAGTGCTTTGTCAACTATTTTAAGAACTGATTGGTGATAAATACAAATAAACATATTAAGTCATTCTAAAAAAAAGTGTATGCGTGCACATGTGTGCTGCATTTGTATATCTGCCCTCTGTGTTGTGGTTTATAATAGGGATACTTTTACATTGTTTCCTCTCTCTCTACCATTATCAAAGAACTTAGAGTTCTCCAATGTCAGTCACCTATGGCTCAGCTAAATCCTAAATTTCTCAGTTCTCTATATGAAGATGTTTTTGCTGGTACTCTCTCAACATTGAAGGGAATGATTTGACTTGTCACTTAGACTCTCAAAAAGAGTGTGACCGATTGTCCTAATTTGCCCAGGACCATCTTAATTGTAGCATTGAAAACCTTACCATCCTGGGAAATCTCTTAGTTTTGGGCTTCACAGCTTCTCAGTTCTCAGTACTTCATTATGGAAACTCAACAATGTGAGATGGTTGCCTGTAGTTATCTGTGTTTTCATTGCTCTGAAATTTTTCATTAACCTAACTATTTATTTTGTTCTGTTTGAATGCAGCTTTCTCCATTATGTTAGTGCAATGTCTGACTCAAGTGTTTTCAACCTGTATCTCACTGAACTCATATTCTACAGAGTGACTGAGATGAGTAGCTGAGGACATGGAGCTCTAAACCTCTTCTCACCATTTTAACCAAAGAAGCTTGTCCATATTCAGTTTGAGATAGTGGGTTCTAAATAAAATTTGACCAGAGGAAAGATGTTCCTTTGCTAAACAAATTTCAAGAATGGTAGTTCTAACAAAGTAGTAACTTCATTTAGACATTAATAAACAAGCCTGGTTGAATTTAGGGAAAGAGGAGGAGTAGAACTAGCCTTTGCTTGTTATTTTCTTCTTTTGTTTGGGATAAAAAATGACATTCCTGGGAAGCAGACATGGCTCAAGTGATTGGGCTCCTGTCTACCGTGTAGGAGGTCCAGGGTTAAATTCGCAGAGCCTCCTGGTGAAGGCAAGCTGGCCTGTGCGGCAAGCTGGCTCGCATAGAGTGCTGGCCCGTGCAGGAATGCTGGCCTGAGCAGAGCGCTGGCCCGCCCAGAGAGCTGGTGCAGCAAGAGGACACAACAACAACAAAAAAGAGACACAGAGGAGAGACAATAAGAGATACAGCAGACCAGGGAGCTGAGGTGGTGCAAGAGACTGAGCACCTCTGTCTCACTCCAAAGGTCCCAGGATTGGTTCCCGGTGCTGCCTAAAGACGAGACAAGCAGACACAGAACAAATAGCAAATGGACACAGAGAGCAGACAATGGAGATGGGGGTGGAATAAACAAATCTTAAAAAAAAAAATGACATTCCTGTAGTTAAATTTCATGATTAATCATGAAATACTTCCCCCCCTGCCTTTCTTCCTGGGTTGCTCCCTTCTCAGCCTCTCTGATAAAGTACTCTGTGTGACAGTTTGAGATTATTTATGAATCCCAAAAAGAAAAATATTATGTTTCAAAACTAATCTATTCCTCTGGGTGTGATATTCTTTGAATATATTAAGTCAGTTGAGGGGCCTTTGATTAGATTATCTGTTAAGATTGCTTTGAGGGCTTTCTTTTCTTTTTTAATTTTTAAACAATTTATTGAATTATATCATTCCTACATGAAATACATAAACTGTAAGTGTTCAGCAAACATCGTGAACTTATAAAACAAACATGCATAACATCATACAGGGCTCTCACACATCACCCCCCCACAAAAACCCTGCATTGCTGTGAAACATTCGTTAACATATCATGAAAGAGCATCGTCAAAGTATTACTACTAACTATAGTCCGTATCTTCCTCCCCTATACATTTTTTTAAGGATTTATTTATTTATTTATTTATTTACTTTTAGCCATTCCACCCCCCCGCCCCCGTTTTTGCTGTTTTTGTGTCCATTCACTGGGCGACTCTGTGTCCGTTTCCTGCCCTCTCTTCTCATCCTTCTCCTCCTATCTTCACTGGGATTTGATCCTTGGAACCTCCGATGTGGGAGAGAGGCGTCCTACCACCTGTGCCACTTTAGTTCCTGGTTTTTCGGCGCATCTTGTCTTGGTTATCCCTTGTGTCACTCTCCTGTTATGTCATCATGTTGCTGCGTGGCTCCTGGGGCCTGACAGCTCACCCACATGCTGGTGGCCCACGTGCCTTCTATATTTTTCTTTTTTTAATTTTTACCAGGAGGTCCCGGGGACTGAACCCAGGTCCCTCCATATGGGAGATGGATGCCCAACCATTTGAGCCACATCTGTCCCCCTGTTATATCTCTTAAGGTTGACCAAAGATACCTAGAATTACAGTCATTTCCCATACACTATGGTCACATAATAAATCAGGCTTAGTTTATCACCAGCATTCCAAAAACCAGACCTAGGGAGAAAAGCTATGTCTGGGGACACATGCATGGTTTCTAATATAGCGAACGTTTAGCCTACCCTGATTATCACAAAATCAGGACAGCGAGAATATTCGCATTGAGGGCTTTCTTGATTCAACCACATCACTAAGGGTCTAATATAAATGTACACTCATGGACAGACAGACACAAGAAGACACATGGGAAGAGAGAGCTCTGTCATTTTTTATTCTGGGACCCCAGGGAGAGATGGGCCATTTGCCTGATAGTTTGCAGCTGACCTTAGGAAGAGACCAGAACAGTTGAGACTGATCTAGAAGGCCTGGAAAGAAAGGAGCCCTATGCCAGGAAAGAGAGGAAGCCCTGAGAGACAAGTCCTATGCCAGCCTACAGCTTAGATCTGGAAGAAACTGGGCCCATGAAGCCTCAGAGGAAGAGGAAGCCTGGAGAGGAAAGCTGAAACCCAGCAGAGATCGCCCACCACCTTTCTTCAACACATGGCTGACTTTGGTGAGAAAGTACCTCTTATGGTACCTAGAGTTGGACTTTCCATGGCCTTGGGACTGTAAGCTTTTACCCCAAATAAATATCCTTTATAAAAGCCAACAAATTTCTGGTACTTTGCATTGGCACCCCTTTTGTAAACTGATATACGCTGTATTGAAACACATGTGAGTATTACTCAGAATGTTAACAGTTGATTAATGGATAGCACTGTGAAGTACAAGAAACATTTTTTAAGTGTGCAGTTTCAAAAACTTTCTTAATATGTCAAAATTTTATTGTATCACGTGGGTCAGTCTATGAATTGGCAAATGGACTTGGTGTTTTATAGGTTCTTTAGTTATGAAGGCATTTAATGCATAGGCATGCACCTACATTTTCTGGCAAACAAGCAATTTTATGTAGATTTGCACATGTGTTGATTTGTGCATACACACACACACACAAACACACCGATTTTGGAAAAAATCAAACTTAGAATTAGAACCTGAGGGAAGCAGGATAAAGTACTGGGGCTGAAGAATAAATGGCCAAATGGTGAGAATTTCTTGTGCTTGGGATATGAGAGAAAGGCCCAAATTTAGGTGGGATTTGGAGGAAGGAACTAATTTGGGCCATAGGGAAAATGTTTTAACAAAAATTCAAAATAGCAGGAGTAGCTGTTAATGTAAAAGAGAGACAGAGAAATCTACCTTTATGTCTTTGATTCTGTCCATTCATCCACTAGTTCAATAAATATTCCTTGACCTTCTACCATAAGGAGCCAATCTTTTAGCACTGCATTCTGACTTCAACACTTCTCTAATTCTGCAGGTTCCTGCCTGTCTTTTTCATTTCATTAAAAATTTTTTTTAATTTTGAAATACTTTTAAGTCACTTCATTTTAATTCCTCAAACTTATTGCTAAAATTTTAAATAAAGACAATTAGCAAAAACTATATATTGAGTAGTGCTGGTTTGAAATGCAAACTACAGTTATAGGTGTAGTTTCAAAATTAGAATTAGAACTTGGGTATGGTACCGGGCTGATGCTCTCAATCCTGATATTGCTGTGTCTTGTCACCCAGGCAAGCCCCTTTCCCATAGCATCATCCCTTGAACTGCTGCTCCTTCCCTTTTCTCTCATCCCTCCTCTTTCTGCTCCATATTATCTGTTTTTCTGCCTCTATATTAACTAAACTGTTAGGTAGCACTTTTCTTCCTGAGTGAAAATGCAGGCAGGAGGGTGAGGAGTTATTTCTGAAATACGAGAGGGAAGCTATTGTCACAGTGTAATTTGTGGAATGATGAGAAAACATCTGAGGAAATCTGGGAAGGACATTATTAACTGGGAAGACATTGGCAGCATTCCAAGATGAAGTTAGAAAAATTTGACAGCTTTCTTATTTGCATTCCTTTAGTTTTTTTTTTTAATTGTGGTAAAAACACATAACATAAATTTACCTAACAATTCAAAAATGCATCATTCAGTGGTGTTCACAAGGTTGTGCATCTAGCACCATCCTTTAGTTTTTAAACTTCCTCTTTCATATTTTTATTTTTTGTAGCAATCCTGTAGTCATCCTGGGCAGAAATAAAATGGCCTTAGTCAGTTTATCCTCCCACAAGGACATGAGAGAAGAAGATTGTGTGTGAATGTGCTAATATGATTTTTCTAAGTGGTTTCAAACCATTCTGTTTAATTCTCTCCGTGGCATGTAATTCCTGAGGGACATGCACCAAATTGATAATCTCAGTGCTAAAGTGAACTGTCTCATCCAGTCCCCAGCAGCCTCTGACTGAAGTGTCAAAATACAATTGTGCAGGAAAGTGGTATTGCTTTCCTGTAGAAGAAACACTTCAGTACACTATTGACGGCGCAAGCAAATTAAAAGACTCACCGAAGTTAATATTCTCACATTATAACAACATCTCCTATAAATTATTAAAGCCCACACAATTTATTACTCATGTTAGGGGGGAAAAAGCAACTTGAATCATGAGCCATGCTACTTAATGATTTATTTTTTTGGTCTTCAATGTGTTGAGGTTTATAAATCATCCTCCTCAACCTGTACTTCTTCAAGAAAAAAGCAGTTGCCAGGCATGCCCTTCTCTCACCAATGAACACCTATGCATAGGATGGAAGCATACTCATTATTTTAGCATCTATCAGAAGCCTTTCTGTTTCAGACTGGTTGTTCCTTTTCATTATTCTAATACTTAAGCATGGCATTGAATGAATATGATTTAGGAATTTAGAGGAAAGATCTAAGCCTTTTTAGAAATACATTTAAACTTCATTACCTAGGCAGGGAGGCCAGAGTTTGACTTGTAGTATTCTGTCTCAAGGCTTCTAAGTAAATCAAGATTGTGCCTTCAAATCTGGTCCACCATCCTTGCCACTACTCTATCTTGATTACATTTCATGTTTTTAAACAAACAAATACGTTGTACTTCACTCTGAGTGGCATGTGTTACCTCTAGCTCTCCCATTGACTTGAGCAAGACAACTTCTTGGAGAATCATTTCCTAAGCTATTCAATGGGTATGCTATAGTAAATATTCTATAAATTATCTTCCACTCCTAAAATTCTGCTAGTCATAGTGCATACCTGCAAATTGGGCTCAGCAACATCCCCTGCTGGTGGGGTTTTGGAGTTTCCAGGAGTCCTGTGAAAATTTGCCCAGGATGTCTTTTTGCACTAAGGTAGTTCTAAGAGGCCTGAGGTCTACTCTGGCCCTGTCTGCTCCCTCCTTGTCTACACTGACCATAAAGCAGGAGAAAGATTTCAGGGAGACATAGCCACATTTTCCTATGTGTAGTGAATCCATGCATCTGACCATGTAAACAAGGGCCTTGCACGTAGTTGGAGCCCAATAAATGTTGGCTGAATTTAAACCAACAAGGAAACAGCAATACTATCTGCCCTGGCCTCTGTGTGTTCTAAGGTTTCTATAACATGATATAGTTCCTGGGAGGTGGAAGACGCCCCAGTAAAACTGAGTAATCCCCATTCACCCCACGCACTCCACAGTCTCCTCCAGCAGGGAAAAGAATTTGTAAATTTTGTCTCAAAAACATTTTCCTGGTAGATGAAACTTACGTGGATTAGAAATGGAGAAGTTCATTGAGGTTAATCATTTTATTTACATTAATTAAGGTAAAAACAATAATTTACCTTTCTATATGATTTTACCACTTAAAAAAAGAGCTTTCAAAAGTACTTGGAGGGGAAGTGGTTGTGGCTCAATTGGTTGGGCTCCCATTTACCATATGGGAGGCCCCAGGTTTGATTCCCAGGGCCTCCTGGTGAAGGCAAGCCAGTGGTGAGCTGATGGCCCGCACGGCGCGGTGAGCTGGTGCAGCAAGATGACCCAACAAAGGGAGACAGGCAGACACAGAAAAAATGCAAAGCAAAATGGACACAGTGAGCACAGCAGCAAAGGGGGAATAAATAAATAAATAAATAAATTAATTAAATTAAATAAAAATTATTTTTTAAAAAAGTACTTGAGAAGGGAAGTGGATATGGTTCAGCCCCTTAGGTACCTGCCTATCACATGGGAGGTCCCGGGTTCGGGTCCGGTGCCTCCTTAGAGAAGACAAGCAGATGCTGCCTCCCAGAGCAATGAGCTAGACTCTGCCCCTGCCACCACAAGCCAAGAGCAGATGTAGCTCAGGCTATTGGGCACTCTCCTCTCATATGGGAGGTCCCGGGTTCAGTTCCCAGTGCCTCCTGGAGAAAGCGAGCAAACAATGAGCAGACAGATGAGAGAACCATTTGGGGGGAGGGATAAATAAAAAAAGAAAAATAAATAAAATAAACCTAAAAAATATATTTAAGAAAAGTACTTGGAGAGTGGATGTGGCTCAGGCAGTTGGGCACCTGCCTCCCACATGGGAGGTCCTGGGTTCAGTTCCCAGTGTCTCCTAAAGAAGACAAACAAACAACAAGCAGACAATGAGAAAGAAAACGAGGAGACAATGAATAAGACAACGAGCAAACAAAAAGTAGACAGTGAGCAAAAACAAAAAACAAGCAGGGATCAGATGTGGCTCAAGGAGTTGGGCACCCACCTGCCACATGGGAGGTCCCAGGTTCGTTTCCCAGTGCCTCCTAAAGAATAAACGAGCAGACAACAAGTAAAAACAACAAGCCAACAGATGAGGGAGCCATCTGGGTGGGGGTGGGGGTGGGTGGGAGGGGAGTACCTTATCTCTTTTAGCTGCATATTGGTCCTATAAAATGGCTAAGGATTACTGTCCCCATTTATCAGATAAGAAAATTGAGGCTCATTAAGCTTAAGAAATGGCACCAAAGTTATATATTTAAGCAGAAGAAAAGCCAGAATTCCATTCAGGTGACATGGGAGACAGATACTGATGCAAGTTAATAGAATGTAATTTAAAATAACATTTTAAAAGTTCAAACTATGTTTCCCAACTTTCGAGGCTCCATGTAAAAAGTGCAGACATTTTTTACTTCTGCAAAGCAAATTAAATGTGTAGTCCATGCATTATTGAGGCATATTATTTTAATCCTTAACAAGTATGTGCATCAAATTACATTTACAAAAGAAACTATATTATAGCAACTTGCATTTGCATGCCTTTTTAGTTTGCACTTGACTATTTTACTGCTTAGGACAGTTATATGATGTGACACTATTTTAAAAGTCAGACAAGCTAGTAACTGTTCCAGTGCACAGTGCAGTCTTTGGACACCAGGGAACTACAGTCTGGAATGGGAATGTCCTGAAACTGAAGGCTCTTCGTGAGGGGGAACGCATGCAAACCAGCAAAAGCCATACATCAAGGGTCAGCACAGGCCGTGAGTTGTAAACTAACTCTTGAAGGTCTTCTTAGTGTTTTTACAACATTTGCCCATAGATTCTAGAAGAATTTCGGTGGTTCTACCCCATCTCTAACTTCCTCTCCAAGTACTTTTGAAAGCTTTTTTAAGTGATAAAATCATATAGAAAGGTAAATTATTGTTTTTACCTTAATTAATGTAAATAATGATTAACCTCAATGAAATTCTCCATTTCTAATCCAAGTAAGTTTCATCTACCAGGAAAATGTTTTTGAGATAAAACTTACAAATTCCTTTCCCTGCTGGAGGAGACTGTGGAGTGTGTGGGGTGAATGGGGATTACTCAGTTTTACTGGGGCGTCTTCCACCTCCCAGGAACTATATCATGTTATAGAAACCTTAGAACACACAGAGGCCAGGGCAGATAGTATTGCTGTTTCCTTGTTGGTTTAAATTCAGCCAACATTTATTGGGCTCCAACTACGTGCAAGGCCCTTGTTTACATGGTCAGATGGATGAATTCGCTACACATAGGAAAATGATTTTCCTTTATAGGTATTCTTTTCACAAATGTATGAATGTATGAATGTTGGGGTGTGGTGAGAGTGGGGCTTACTTGGGAAAGTTAAGTTTAGGCATTGGTTTCCTAAGATCTTTGTACAATCAGACATGCGACTTATAGTAGAAGTTGTAGGATAATGCCCCATTGCAGAACAAAGGCTTCAGCAGAGTTTGCTGGAATGTAAAGTCCACTCTGCTGATTAGATAGAATCATTGAACCTTATGCTACCCTCTATATAATATACAATGGAATCATAAGCACCCTCCTAAGGGAATAGGCATTTAGATGGGATCTTTAAGACTTAGGTTTTGTGCACCATGAATGAACATGAAAGGCTAGTTGGCATAAATAGCCATTCATTCTGTCAACAACATTAATTGAAAACTCAGGGGTGCATAAAGCCCCAGTCTGGTTAATTGAGTAAGCCACAAGAATACCTTCGCATATGTATGCAGATATTTCACAACTGTGAAAACCCACTACTATGTATGATGAATGAGTGACACTGATGTGAAGAGGTTGTCAAGTGGTGACACATACATGATGGCTGTGACTTTTCCTCATAGTATTTGCCTATCCACTTGTGTCATAATTTTCTGCAATATACATGCCCTTTAAATGTATTATGGCACTTGTAAATACTAAAATTTGTTGCGGTGCTCCTGGCAAAATGCCTCCAATCTGACTGAAAACCTTGGCAATGTCTTTTGGCAGGGTATTAGTATGTTTGTTGTACCGAGGACCATGTATTGGTATTACATTGTATTCTATAAAAGCGGCAGGTTTTGAATAATTTTTATTATATGTACAAGGCAAATTACTCTTCAATTAGTCTAAGAGCTTTTCAAAGAATTTTTTTTTCACGTTTTAGTATATTCTCTCTTCTCTACTCCCTCTCTTAACCTACACTTTGAATACTAGGAATGCTCTATTTTACTCTTTCTGGGAATCTGCCCGAGCAGTCCAAGGCCTAAGTCCTTTCCTATACCAGCCTAAGGCCTTGCCTATACCAGCTGTGGAATGTTGGACGGATTCATTGCTTAACTGTGCTGAGGTTTAGTTAGCAGACTCTGTCCTGCACTACCCATGTTCCCTCAGCATTTACCTCTGCATCCCAAAGACTGCTTACTGTGAACCTGTGACTCTTTGCCTGAGGACTTATTTTTTGACTCTGGGAATATGCTCGGTTTACACAAAGCAAGCCTGAAGTGCCAGAGGCTAGTTATTTCTGGAAGTAGATTTCCACCAAAGATGGTAGATTAATACCCAAGTTTCCTTGGCCTTTGAGTGGACTAATGCAGTGCTGTATTTTATGCCTTCTTTCAGAGTGGCCCAGCAGGACTGAGCACCAATTGCCAAAATGGAAACCACCTTGAAAATGTACCCTTTAGTGGCTTGCTTCCCTTTCCTGGGATCAGCTTCCAAATAAACTACTTGTGCTTGAATCCTTGTATTAGAATAGCCTTCTGGGAGATCCCAATCAAGTGTTTGGTTTTCTCATCTGTAAAATTCTCCCGGTATCCTCATGGATGCTGTGAGGATCAAATGTGATAATATATATAAAAGTGTTTTGAAAATTGTGAAACACTGGATGTAGTCACATATTTTAACCATTATGATTGCTGCTATTTTGTTTTTCAAACTTTAATTCAGACATGTTAAATATTTGCAAATACAATGCCTTAACTGTGAGCTAAAGAGAAAAATATATGAAAGTAATAATGTAAGTTAGGAAGGTATTGACAAGGGGGAGAGAATCAGCACCACGGGATGAAGAGAACTTTTCAACTGCCACTGTAATACCACCCAACACCCACATAACCTCTCCCCAAAATGACAGATGTCAAAGACAGAGGATTAAAAAGAGGCAATTGGCTTTTTTCCTATTGTCATGTGCTTTTCTCAGGAAGAATATCTTTCTGTCTTTTCTTTGTTTGTAAGGTGCCTTTTTGTCATGTTATAAATTCACAGGGCAGGAACTATGTTTAAATGTTCATGCCTTTAGAAGTTAGTCAGGTAATTTAAATATTCAGAAAGACAAGGCAAACTTCTTCTCACTGACCAAAGACAGACAGATGAGGGAAAGACAGAGGAAAGAGGTTAAGAAGTAGCAATAGTGCCAGTACTGTCTGGCCATCACACAAAAGCCAAGTTGAGTATTGAGGCAGACAACTAAAGATTATTTAACCCTGCGTGTTACCTCCCTAATAAAAGCAAATATGTGGCAATTGTTTCAGGGAAAAAAAATCTGTTGAGCCAGAGATTTTTGTTGCTTGATATACTTTAACCACCTTGTTTGAAAACCTGTCTAGAAAATAAAGTAAAATCTATGAATTCTGGAAGAAAAATGGGGGAGAAGTAGATAAAACTGTTAAAGAACACTTCTTGGTAATATATTTAATAGCCTAAAGAGATGTGAAGGCAATACCAAAGCAATGCATTCATATTGTAGGTTCATGTAATTATATCTTGCTGATAAAATGAGTTTTATTAACTGAATGAAGAGCTGAGCACTTTGCTTCAGTTTCTGTCATGCCATAATTTTCTTGGATGTTAATCAATTGTGACCACATTTACCCTGGTACTGAACATACCAACAATGCAAATTTAGTTTTAATGTATAGTTGGTTGCTATGTTGAAATAATGATCTTTTGTAATAGTTAATGATTTTAATTAAATTTAGCACACTCTTAGCAGTTTACAGGGATACTCTTGCATGGAATGAGATCTATTATTACAATCACAATTTAGGTCCTGTAAAAATGTTGTTTTATAAACCTAATTTTTAGATAAGTTTTAGATTACAGAAAAGTTACATCAAAATATAGGGGTTTTCTCTTCGCCATCTTCCTTGTTTCTCAGCATCCGCAACCATGAAGGTCAAGTTCTGCAGTTTCAGTGGGCACAAAATTTATCCTGGGCATGGGAGGCGCTATGCCAGGACTGACAGGAAGGTTTTCCAATTTCTTAATGCAAAATGAGAATTGGCATTCCTTTCCAAGAGGAGCCGTCAGCAGATAAACTGGACTGTCCTCTACAGAAGATAGCATAAAAAGGGACAGTTGGAAGAAATTCAGAAAGAGAAAACTCGCCATGCTGTCAAATTCCAGAGGGCTATCACTGGTGCATCCCTTGATGATATTATGGCCAAAAGGAATCAGAAACCCGAAATTAGAAAGGCTCAGCAAGAAACAAGCTATCAGGGCTGCCAAAGAAGCAAAAAAGGCTAAGCCAGCATCTAAAAAGACAGCAAAGGCTGCTGCTAAGGCTCCCACAAAGGCAGCACCTAAACAAAAGATTGCGAAGCCTGTTAAGTTTTCTGTTCCCTGAGTTGGTGGAAAATGCTAAGTTGGCAAATCAGATTTTTAAATAAAGATCTGACTGTAAAAAAAAAAAAAAGTATAGGGGATTCCCATCTCCTTCCCCTCTCACATTTATTCCTATTAATAATATCTTACATTAGTGTGGTACATTTGTTACAATTGATGCACCAATATTGAAGTATTGCTACTAGCTATTACATTACGGTTTATACTTTGCAGTGTACAGTTTTATGGGTTTTGACAAAACGTATAATGACCTGTATCTGCCATTGCAATATCATGCAGAACAATTCCAATGCCCTAAAAATGCCCTATGTTTCACCTATTCTTTTTTTTTTAACTTTATTTTGTACATTTAATAATTGAAAACATAAACAATTAAAAACTAAAAAGTATACACAGATGAATAAATATATACATTTCTCAATTAAATGTAATGGATACATGTAATTTTTTTTTTAATCAAACAATATATTACACAATATATTTGGTTCATAGTAATGCATTCATACAGTATTTGTCCTTTTGTGTCTGGCTTGCTTCACTCAACATAATGTCCTCCAGGTTGAGAGCAGTGACATGAACAGACATCTGCACACCGATGTTCATAGCCACATTATTCACCATTGCCAAAAGTTGGAAACAACCCAGGTGTCCATCAACAGATGAATGGATAAACAAACTGTGGTCTATTCACACGATGGAATATTATGCAGCTGTAAGAAGAAATGTTTCACCTATTCTTCCCTCCCCTTCCCCTCAGAACCTTTGGTAACCACTATCTTTACATCAGTGTTGCAAGTTCTTCTGTTACTACAATAATAATGTCTACTTTGGTCAATGGTTGCATTCCCCCCTTATGTTTGTTCATTCCTCAATTTTGAGCTTTGGGGATGATGTTGCCTGTTCTGCTTCAGATTGGGAGGGGGATTAGATCCTTTGGGGTCAGATGGATGGAACTGTCTTGCTTGCAGTTGTAGGTACTCTCTGTTTTTTGGGATGGGCGTTGTCCATCATCATCTTTTTGTTAGTTGTCCTGGGTGAGTCTGATGAACAATAGAGTAGGTGTTGGCTGCAACTCTGCTGAGATTCAGGGTTCAATCGGCATATGAGCAGACTGAAGATGTAAGTCTCTGGTACATATATTTAATGGCTATAGTGCTAATTATAGGTTTAAATAAAAGGGGTAGAAGAATCACGAGTAAGGAAATTAAAAATGAGTCTAACTGTCATAAAAATATTCTTGAGATGTTAAAATTTGTGTATTACTCACAGTCTTGTGACTCTCTAAATGTTCTTACTGTCATATTTACTGGAAGGTAAGAGTTAAGAAATTTCTTGTAAAATCATTCCCACAAAGACTTTTTCTAATCTTCATTCATATGTTGACTGACTCCCTTTGTGACCTTTGTCCCTTAAAAAGTACTGCATTTCTCAATTTTAGATTGCATTTGGGCAGTAAAGATTTTTTTTTTCCTGCTGTTATAATACTTAGCTGATGCTGCTAGTGTGACACTTGTCATACTGTATTATAGATAGTTGCAGAACTATAGCCTCTAGTCTCTATTAGACTATGAGTTCCCTGAGGGCAGTTAAGTACCATTTAATTTTTGTATTCTTAGCCTCTGTCACAGTCTCTGCCATTTAGATGGTGTTCAATAAGTGTTTAGTGATTGAATCAAATAGAAGCACTGCAGTGTGTTTATATTTAATGTGTTTGCTGGTTCACATCATACCAGCCCTTACTTATTATATTATACTTAAATCCTTATGAGAGATTGAAGTTTTAAGCCAGAAAGGCAGAACTACGTTGTGGTTGAAAATAATTTAGGGCTCCAATTTATCTTGCAAGGTTGTTGTCCAATGGTTTATTGATTTTAAATGTTTTCTTTCTGAAAAGTTGGAGTCAAAAGATTTCTAATTTTTTAAAACAGATTTTCACATTGCTAAGAAAGAGACATGATATTTGAAACCAATCATTCTCCTGATAAATATGAGAATTCCTGCTACATCATGATATGTTCAATTCAAGCCACTGATTTTAAATAAAAGGAATGGAATAAAGAAAATCCCAAGTGTTGAAAAGTTCTGTAATATAATCTAAAATAAATACACCAACTTAACTTTTCCTTATAAAAAGGAAACTGGTAGGTTTAAAAACCATCTGCAGAATAAATATTTATGGAACAGAATGACAACTTGACTTCTCCAAAGCATTGGCATACATTTTCTTAGTTAATGTTTGATGAAGCATTTCCACTTACAATTCTTCAGTGAACTAAAAGAAGAGTTTCATTAACTATTTTTGAAAGATAATGAGGCCATGATCCCTTTCCAGATGTTTCACTCATCAAATAATTGTAATCTTGACTCCAAATCTCCCTGGTTGCATGGTTCCTATTTTCTTGTTTACTGAGCAGTGATTTATAAAGATGAAGAGAAAGAGAAGTGCCATAGGGACCATGGGGATCAGACATATTTCACGTGAGTCCAATGTACAAAAACATCTACTGAGAGCATTATAATAATTTCAAAGTATATTTACAAAACTAAAAATTGGAAACTTGTAATATCCTGAAGCATTTTACATAAATATACTATACATGCTATTCTTTATGTGCTTCTGGATATCTAGATATACACCTATGTGTGGAAATATGTAGAAGTATCTATTTCCAAACTCTCTGAAAGTTCTGGTTTATGCTCAGCCCTGCTAACAATGGTTACAAAATTAAAACATAGTTTTACCTTACCCCCAATTGGAAGCTTTTTAGGTTTTGTTACTAAAGGATAATTATCTCATAATGGATTGTGGATAGAGAAACATTTTATTTTTTGATGGTTTTTGTTTAGATACATATGTACCCTTATAACCCTGTCTACAGAAGGGCCTATAGAATACAGCTCTTTTCAGTTTTTCTTAGAACCTAGGAAGATTTGGAATTTTGCCTGAGTGCAGATTAACCTAATTTTATTTTCTAACATTTTAAAGTACAGGACTAAGAGGAATTAGAACCTATAACACAAAGTAAGTATGCACTGGAAAAATTACATTTATATATAACAGTAGATAAGTTAGTGATCAGAATGTGTGACACCAACAATAATAAAGCTAACATTTATTGAGTAGGTACTATTTATGAAGTACTTTTTTTTTTTTTTTTAAAGATTTTATTTATTTATTCATTTATGCCCCCCTTGCTGCTTGTGCTCGCTGGGTCAGCTAACCACGCCGTGCGGGCGGGCTTGCCTTCACCAGGAGGCCCCGGGAACCGGGCCTGGGGCCTCCCATATGGTAAACGGGAGTCCTACTGATTGAGCCACAGCCGCTTCCCGTATGAAGTACTTTTGTAAACACTCACTCCCATGTAATAGTTCATTTTTTTCCCTCAGAGTGATCTTATGAAGGTAGATACTAATATTATACCCATTTTACAGATAAGGAAATTGAGGCACAGAAACTTTGTTTAACTTATTCAAGTCCACATAACTAGTAAAGAATAGAGTGGGATAGGAACTGATTATTTGGCTCCATGGTAGTTGACATTATGCTATTTAATACTGAGCACAAGATGATATGAGAATTTGGGGTTATTTGTTTTATCTTTTTATTTAGTAACAATAATAGAGCACAAAATTTCCCATTTTAATCACATTCAAATGTATAATTCAGTGGTATTAATTATATTCACAATAATGTGCCACCACCACTGACATCCGTTTCCCCTACTTTTTCATCACCTCAAACAGAAACTACTCACCTATAATTTCTTCTCTCCCTGACCCCTACTTGCCCCTAACTACCTATAAATCACCATCTGTCTCTATGAAGTTTGCATCTTCTAGATATTTCATACAAACGAGATCATACAATATTTGTCTTTTTGTATCTGGCTTATTTCACTCAACGTGATGTCTTCAAGTTTCATCCTTGTTGCAGCATGCATCAGAACGTCATTCTTTTTTTTTTTTGGCTGAATCTCCATTGTATGTATATACAACATTTTGTGTTTCTGAACTGTCAGTTCATCCATTGATGGAGACTTGTTTGCTTCTACCTTTTTAGCTATTGTGAATAATATAAACATTGGTGTGCAAATATCTGTTCAAGTCCCTGCTTTCAATTCTTTTGGAATACCAAGAATTGGGATTGCCAGGTCATAAGGTAATTCTATTTTCAACTTTCTGAGGAACTGCCAACTGATTTACACAGTGGCTATCCATTTCACAGTACTATCAGCATTGTATAAATGTTTCGATTTCTCCGTATCCTCACCAACACTTATTATCAGTTTTTAAAATTATAGCCATCCTCATGGGTGTGACATGGTAGCTCATTGTGGTTTTGAATTGCATTTCCCCAGTGACCAATGATGTTGAGCATCTTTTCATGTGCTTATTGGCATTTGTATATCTTCTTTAGAGAAATATCTATTCAAATCTTTTGCCCACTTTTAAATTGTTTTTTTTTATATAGCAGTTCTTATATATTCTGGATATTAAACCCTTATCAGATATATGGTTCACAATTATTTTCTCCCATTCTTTAGGCTGTCTTTTCACTTTCTTGATAGTGTCCTTTGACATAAAATAGTTTTTAATGTTGACGAGATCCATCTTATCTATTTTTTCTTTTATCTATCATTCTTTTGGTGTCATATCTAAGAATTCACTACCAAATCCATGGTTATGAATGTTCCTCCTCTATGTTTTCTTCTAGGAGTTTTGTGGTTTTATTTCTTATGTTTAGGCCTTTGATCCATTTAGTGCTAATTATTGTATTTGGTGAGAGGTACACGCCTAAATTCATTCTTTTGAATGTGAATACCCAGTTGTGCCAACACTATTTGTTGAAGGGACTGATCTTTCCCCAATTAATGTACTTGACACCATTTTCAAAAATTGGTTGACCATAGATGTGTGGGTTTATTTCTGAACTTTTTATTCTATTCCATTGGTCTATGTGCCTATCTTTATGCTACTACCAAATGTTTTGAGTACTGTGGCTTTCTAGTAAGTGTTAAAATCAGGAAGTGTGAAGCCTTCAACTTTGTTCTTCCTTTGTAATATTGATTCTGTTATTTGGGGACATTTGTGATGCCATATAAATTGAAGGATTGGCTTTTCTATTTCTGAAAAGAAAAGGTGATTGGAATTTTGATAGATATTGTATTGAATTTGTAGCTACCTTTGGGTAATATTGACATCTTAATTATATTAAGTATTTCTATCCATGAACACAGGATGTCTTGCCATTTATTTAGGTCTTTTATTTCTTTAAGCAATGTTTGTAGTTTTCAGTACAAGTTCTTCACTTCCTTATTTAAATTTATTTCTAGGTATTTTATTCCTTTTTGAACCTCTGTAAATGGCACTGTTATTTTTCAATTTCCATTTCAGAATAGTATTTGGGTATATATAGAAACACAATTGATTTTGCATGTTAATTTTGTAGTCTGTACCTTTGCTGAATTCATTAATCAATTCTAGTAGTTTTCTTGTGGATTCGTTAGGATCTTCTATCTATATTAATGATTACATCATCTGTGAATAGAAATAGTTTTACTTCCTCTTTACCAATTTGAATGCTTTTTATTTCTTTTTCTTGCCTAATTGCTTTGGCAAGGACCTCCAGTACAATATTGGATAGCAGTGGTGAAAGCAAGCATCCTTATCTTATTCCTGATCTCATAGGGAAGGCTTTCAGTCTTTCCCCATTGGGTAGAAGGTTAGCTGTGGGTTTTTCACATATGTGGGGCCATTTGCTTTTAATCTTGGTATTGACCATGTTTCTCTTAATTGCTCCCAAAGTGATATTCAATTTTATCCTCTTTAAGTAGGTTTGTTTTAGTTATGACAAATGGACAACAATATCCACAATACTATTACATATACAACAAAAGCTAATGAGTATTACTTTTCATCCTTTTTGGTATGATTAATATTTTTTTGTATTTTTAACCACCCCATTTCTATGCCATAGAAATTAATGAAAATGCTTCTAGGCTATTAACAAAAGTTTAATTGGGGTTAAATGATTGCCCAAGGGGAGAAATAGGGAAGCATCTATATCCCAGCTGCTGGGAGTGTTAGTTCCTAAGAGCTTACAACTACCCTTGCTTCACAGAAGGGAAGCTGCCTTACTTGGGAGGTTACCACCACTGTGGTAGCCAGTAGTAAATAAGTGACATACAAGGAGAAGAAGCATTCAGCCCCCCTTGCTGCAAGGGTAGATTAAGCTTTGGTGCACCATAGCTTCCTATGGGGCCAAGATCCTACAGTCTTCAGCTGAGCACACATCCTTAGTTTTCTTTCCTTGCTCTCTCCTGTCCTCCCATTCCCTTTCTCCTGAGATCATTCCTTTAATAAATAAATTTTATAAGAATCCTTTTCTAAGGTTTTGTTTTCAGGGAACCCAAGCCAAAATGGGTGGTATTGGAAGTGGTCCTAGAAAACCAACTCTCAGATGGGATTCTGGAGATGGATGGCAATGAGGCACCTATCACTGGTGGATAGGTCCAGTATTGTTAGTCAATATATATCCCAAGAGTGTGCCTGGGAGTAGATCCTGAGGGTGCTAGATCAAGGTGAACTAAATATGCAACTATCTAAGGGACAGTTTGTTGGTATGGGTTTATTCTGCTGTGACACAGAATTTAATATCCTGACAAGGTGCTGGCAAATAGGTCTAATATGCTACTGGGATAGCTCTCAGTAGCTTGGGAATTAAATGAAATAGAGTTCCAGTACTCTAATAAAATATTGTGAAGGAAATATCACACATATTTAAAAAAAGGGGGGAGGGGATGCAAAAATGGGTCTACCATGTAAGACTAAAAAAATCGATTTATAGCTATGTTCTTCAGGAGGGCTTTGCAGGAGGTTCTGTTTACTAGCATGCTGAAGATTGTGGCTGATTAGAAGGATGCTAACATTGTGGAGAAGCAGAGTCCTTTTTCAGACAGGGACAGGAGTGGGTTCCTTGTAGCAAGGAAATTATAGGATTCCAGTTTAACAAAGGGAATGGCCAGAAGTAAAGTGAGTATAATCACGCCAGTGGGCAGCAAATTTGGAATGGCTGCCAGTGGTGTGGGGGTGAGGTCTGTTCCAAAGGAGCTGTGGAAAAGCAAACTTATGTAGATGGGCAACCAACAAATTTATTAATTCATATATGTAATCAAAAGAGATAAAAAAATAGATGAGTAAAAAGCTAAAGTCAGATACCTCAGTGGAAAATCATGATCTCTTACTGTGTCCCCAGATAGTAGAAAGTTCTGAGACTCAGAATCCACTGACTTCAGGAGATGTTGGGTCCCCATGAGAAAGGACCCACAACACTATAGCAAGTGTGTGACTCCCCAATCATTCCCGAGCAGAGCTGTGTGCTATTTACTCAGCAAACTGTACATTGGTGAAAAGAAAACTCTCAGATCTTTCTAGGACTGTTAGATACAAGGTATAAGTTGCTGCTAATGGCATCATGATGCCCCCGCCTCCATTAGAGTAGAGGCATATAAGTGTCAGGAAGTAAATGGAGCCCTAACCCAGATCTATCTCACAGTAGGTCTATTAGGATAACACATCTACCCAGTGACATTTCCCTGGTCTCTGAATATATAATTGGAATGCACCTATAAGAGGATGGCAAAACTTTCCAGTCATTTGCTTGATCTACTTATATTAGCAAAATCCAATTGGAAGCTCTTGCAACTGCCCCCTCTAGCTAAGAAAGTAAACCAAAAACAGAATTATAGACTGGGGGAAAAGGCACAGATTAATGCTACTCTAAAGGTTTAATGGATGCATAGGTGGGAACTTCCATCATTTCCCCATTTATGTCACCAGTTTGGACCCTACAAAAGCTGGATGGATCATGGCAGATGACAATGGACTACTGCTAACTGAACCAAGTTTAGTTGCAAATTCTATGCTATATGTGATATATTTACTAGGGCTAGTTAATTGGTTATGTGGTGTGCAACTATCTATCTGGCAAATACACTATTTTCAATATCCATCAGGAATGAGGATGTGAAACAGTTTGCCTTCTTACAGGATGAACAACAGTGGTCATGGTCTTGCTGCAGTGCTCTGCTAATATAGTCTGAAGGGGGTAAAACCATCTGAAAACTCTGTAGAACATTACATTTATGCATTATGTGGATAACATCATGTTAATTGGTCCAAAGAACTCACTTTATGGCAAAGGAATAGGTATGGCAATGGGCATATGGCCATGAGGTTAACTGGTCCTACCACACACTGCCACAGCCAATTTAGAGATGACACTTTATAAGGATGGGCACCATCTTTCAGGGTACAGTATATACTTTAAACCAATGGATAGTATGTAATGCTGTGTCCCCAATAGGTAGAATATGTGAATCCAGGAATCAAGAAGTAGAAATAAGAAGGATTCTGCTCACCGCCATTCTTAATGAACAACCTTTGCAACTTTAGACTTTGTTAGGCTAGAGGTCTTAGGACTCAGAGGAGGAAAACTTCTACCAGAGGATACAGAGGAAAGTGTAAGAATTTCACTAAACTTAAAGACCTGGCTATTGCTAGATTACTTTGGATTCCTTGTACAAATTGACCAGCTAGCATACACAAAAAAGTTACTATAATGGTAGGTGTAACTGACCGTGATTATTACAAGGAGGTAGAAATGCTGTTACATACTGGAGATAAGGGTCACTCAGGTGCTCCATTAGGGCATATCTTGGTATTCCCATACCCTATTTTTAACTGCAATGGGCAAGCACAGCAACCCCAACCTCATTAGGGAATAGTAACCAGGTGCTCACACTCCTTAGAAATGAGAATATGGTTTGTCCATCCAGGCAATCCACCTAAACCTGCAGAAGTACTAACCAATAAGGAAGACCATCTAGAAGGGTGATGGAGGAATGAGATGATGGATATCAGTTATGACCCTGGGACAAACTATAACAGTGGGAGCTGTAGTTTGTTTTGCTAAGTCTTCTTTTATGCATTAGCCCAGAAAATGTGACCAGCCAGAATCCTAAAGCAGCTGTGCCTGGATGGAGTAAACTTAATGTAAGAAGCAAGCGAGTCTGAACAATTCAAGGGTTAGACTACAATTGTTGTTGTTGGTGCCTGTCCCCTCTCCCAGCTTCTGTGTTTGGCTGCTTACAGTTCATGGCTACAGCCTTCCCAAAGAATTGCCCTCAGCTGAATAGTGCCAATTCACCTGAGAGTTACCCTAACATGGGAATAAGGGGGATAACTTTGTGGTACAATTTGTGCTCCAGAGTTTCAGAAGAGACCAAGCTAAGTTAGTTTTCAGCTGCAACCACATCTTTGCTTATCTATCTTTTTCTGCCCTCTTTTGCTTCCCTTGCTCCCCTTCTCTTGAGAGCACTTCCTTAATAAATTATTTTCACAAGACTCTCAGTCTTAGGCCTTACTTTTAAGTATTATAATGTAAGACACCCCTCTCTTCCCATCTTCTACTATTAAATATACTAGAAAAATCTTTTTCTACCCACATCACTCTGACCCAAACCTGATAGTATGCAGATGAAAGGTTGTATAAATTGAGGTTGCCAATTTTATTTTTTCAATTTCACTTCCTAAAATTTCTCCTTAATTCATTACCATGGCAAAAGCTCTCTCATTCAATTCTCAGCCTCACTGTGACTGATTGTCATTATTTTATTCTTGTTATTCTCCAAGCCATCCTCTATATTAATGCTAGTTACCCTTTAAAATGCAATTCTGATTATGTCACTCCTCTGTTAAAACATTTTGGTGACTCTCCACTGATTCCTGGATAAAGTCTCAATGCTTTAGCATAACATAAAAGGCTTTGTTTATTGGGCTGCAATTTGGAGCCGAATTATGGTAGACTCTCCCCCCTGCCACACAGCCTGTACACCATATGCTACAGTCATACTCAACAATTTCTTGTTCCCTGAATAAGACATGCCCTGGTTTGAATCCATGCTATTCCTTCTGCCTGTAATGCCCCTTCCTTCCCTTTCTGTTTGTTGAATGTCTTCTTATTCTTTAAGACAGTTTGTGTATCACCTTTCTTCGGCATTGTTATTGACCAACTCAGCACCTTTTCCAAACTCTGGGAAGAATGAAAAGCTCCTATAGCCATAAGTACACACCTGGGTTATGATGCTTGTCATATTTCATTTTGTGATTGTTTATTAACATGTCTTTCTCTCCCAACAGACTGAATTTTTCAAGAGCTCTGTGATTTGTCTTTGTATCTCTAATACCTATCATACAATTTGGCATTTTATGCTCAAAAAACGTATATTAATTAAATGAAGAACTTGGCTTGTTCTCAGATAGCTTAGCAGCCTGGCAAGTTAGGTCTGTTCTATTCCTGCCTTCAGAAATTTTCCTCTTTTTGGAGATTTTGAAACTGAAGGAAATCTTTGAACAACTCACTTGAGTCAGATGACTGTCCATCATTGTATAAGTTTATGTAACTTTACCTGGTATGCATTCATATACATTCATGCTGCCTGTGAAAATATCTGCAACAGGCAAGGACTTAAAAATAAATTTTCAAGTGTCAGTAGAAGACCTGTATTTTAGCTAAATGACAAATGCTGTCCTACATTTTATCTCTGAAGATAATAGGAAATTTGAAAGAACAGAGAGAAAACTGCTTAACAAATAAGTAAACCCACACCTACTTTATAACTCACTTTTTGCATTGTAGTCACTCTGGATACCAGTTTAACTGGCCAGTGTTTACAATTACTCTAGACTTACATATAACCACAAAGTGGTGGATTTTTAGGTCTTCAGGTTTTTCTAAGAAAAAAAATGATTTCTTTATTTTTCTTAAGATTCTAGCCTTAGGAAGTTCAAATAAACACACTTTAGAAAAAATCCCCAATATATTTTTAGAAATTGGAATAAACCAGAAGGTAAAACAATAATAAAAGGCTCCACATCATAGGAAACCCAATGGGTAATGTGGCATAAAACCTGGTTATGAGAATCTGACCTGATAATATTCATTCTTTTCTTCTAGCCACTTTTTCAGCCTTGGCTCCTCTAGTTCCCTCAGACTTCAAAGGAAACTGCATGAAGAGGGAGGGCATACAATAGAAGAATTGGTGCGATTATCCCCCTCTGTTTAGAAATGGTAAAGATTATAGATATGTTTTCTTCTTTCCGTGCTTTGGACTATATAATGTGAATTACCTGAAACAAATCCCCCTACCCAGGGTAATACATAATTTGGATTACAGGAAAATTGCATAAAATTGGAAATAAGATATTAATTATAATCCATAATGGTATAACATAGTGGCATACATGTTTATTTTCACTGGCTTTAGCTGATAAAATACAGAAAAGTAAATTAATTTAGAGATTTAAATTTTATATTTATCATACTATGGCCTTTCCTGCTCTTCCTTTACTACTTTATATTATGAATGAGGTAATTAAAGAGTACAGTTATTTCCTATTTGACAGCACATTTTTTGCCCCTGTAAATGTGTTTGTGTGTCTGTGAATGTGTGTATGTGCACTTGATTATTTTAACCAAAGTTTGAAAATGAAGTGGCAATGCTACAGGCCAAAGAAATGAATTAGCCTGACTTGGTAATTAAAGGACCAGACATAAAGTATCAACCAGGAACCATTGTTGAATTTTTTCATTCTCAACCCAAAATGCATAATAATTTCATATCCCCTCTAGAAATAATGTCAGGAAAGGTGTCCTGGGAGTCAGCTGCGGGCCACGACGTATATGAAGCTAAAAAGTAAAATAACCAAACGTTTAGGGATACTAGAAGCACCAAAAGTTCAAACAGGAGCTCCTTAGCCCTTCTGCCTGCAGTGCACAATAATACTTGCTGTTTGTTTGATGTGTGTTTACCTTCCCCTGAAAGAAAAAAGAAGCACCTAAAAACATCCCTGATAGAGTGTAAGTACTCTGGCCCCACTTTTCCTGTTTAGGAATATTTTCCACAGAACTGAATCAATACAATGTAACCTTCTGAATGAAAATAACAACAACAACAAAAAAGTCCCAAGTAGACCAGTCTATTTAAAACCAAGTCTTTAGTAAACTTTCAGATTATTTGGGCTTGTCTAAACTACAAAAGAACTATGAAGAAATAATTTCGTCTGTATATGAATTTAACCAAATTGGCTTATTGTTTAAAAGGTCTTTAATAAAGACTGCATTTATCTCATGAAAGTCTAGATAGACCATATGGTTCTGTATCAGACAACCAAAACTTCTATCAATAACAATAGCAGGAGGCTTGACCAAAAAAAAAAAAAAAAAGGCTTTTGTTAGAGTTATTTCTGCTCAGAAAAATAGGAGATTGCAGGCAAGTAAAATGGAAATATCTTATCATTATTTAAAGAGTTTGGAAATATATAAAATATAAAGGAGGTTTTTTTCTCTCTTGTTTTAGTTGAATGATTTCGTAAGCCCCTGCCTTAGTGGTTTATCATTGATTTTTAGCTAGCTCTTAGGCTTGACTTCCCAGTGCTCCAAGAAAAGAGAGCAAGAAACTTGAATGTGAACCTTTCAACCACATTACTCTAGAGTTTATAAGTGGCAATGAATGACATTTCTTCAGAAAAATATTGGAAATTACCAATTTGCACATTTTATTAATCCATGTTTAACTGGAAGCCTGGAAACCAAATCCTTTTTCTTTCTGCCTTCAAATTTTCTATTACCAACTGTATAATGTTGAAGTTTATATGACAGGCCATTTCAACACTTTTGTTTAGTTAAATGGAAGTGCATCACTTTTTAAAGAAAAGCCCTATTGCCAAAAAATATAAACAGCACTAACTTTGATTAATATAAATATTTTAAAACCAGAACATTCTGTTACATCTTACAAAAACAATTCTGCTGTAGCTGATGGGAAAGAAAAAGTGCTTTCATGCACTAGAAGAATCCAACAAAATTTTAAGTAAATATGAACTGTTTGTGTTTCACAGGGCTACAATATTTACGTAAATGGAGTCATTTTAGAACAATTTCTGTTTCATTAGCAAAACTGAAAGGTTTTTCTTTTTCAACTATTTTATTTTTGAAGTATCTGATTTAGATTTAAATTTCTAAGTCCTTCAATTAAAAAGTGCCATTAAAATCATTCGTTTTGCTTAGTTTAGGTTGTTTGCTCATAAGCCACCGGACAAGAGATGTGTGAAATGAACAGATAAAGAAAAACATTGGCAGCAAAAGCAAGGTCCGGAGGGGTGAAGTTAGTTTATTAGGCCCCGTTTGTCACAAATGGCCCTGCTGCACACGTAAAAGCAAATCCCTCTACCTTAGAAGATTAATTCTGAAGGAGGCACTCTTGGGTCAAAGTATACATAAGCGTGTGCCTAATCTCAGAGAAATCAGGCTATTTTCTCACAGCAATTAAGCAGAGGTCTGGGGTTTCACCCACAGTGTATTTAAACACAGGATACAATTAAACCCCAAAGTATTAATATCTTTGCTCTGCAAAATTGCCCAGGAAATAGATTTTGCCTTCTTCCAAATCAAAAGCGATGCAAATTAAGAGAATAACTTGATTCTTAGCAAAGTTCTTGAAATATGTGCTTTGTATTTTCTTCTAATTGCAAATGTCTTCGGTACATAAAGATAGTTCTTAACTTTACAATAGCGTAAGAGTTATAAGCTGTCTAGTTCCTTTAATCTAAATAACGAACATTAGAAGTTTGCATGAAAATGTATTATTTCCAAACTGCAATGGAATTTCTGACTCAGCCTATGTTAAACACTAACTCATTATAAAATCTGAGAACCCACTAACTGCCACCAACAAAATATCATAGCTGGGAGTTTTGCCACCAATGTGATGAGTAAAAAAGTAAATGTAAATCTTAAGCAATCAACGTTTTCGAAGGGTTCATGTTCCACAAAGCTTTTTTCAGAGTTCTTTTTACTTTTTCACTCTAATCTAGAGAAAATTATTGACAATTCCAAATACTACTCCACAAAGAGAGAATAAAATGTTAACTATAAATACAGCAAAACTCCTTTTATTTGTTGTGCATCAATCTCCTAAAGGCAAATCTCTTTTAATAGTGCAAAAATTATATTAAATAAATTACTACCTTTTCTCAGATCTTGGAAAAAAATCAGGTATTAAAAGATTTTTGCATGTTACAATTATTGTAACTTGTTTTTTGTCTACATATCCATTTTATTGTCAAATCAAGTTTTCTTTGGCTTTTCTGGAGAAGGGGAAAGAAGGGAAATTGATCTTGATCTTGGTATAGGGGAGAAAAGAGAGTTTTTAGTTTATACAGCCCAATCAATAGTTGTGTTTTTTTTTTCCCCCATGTATATAGCAGTTTCTGCTAAGAGGGTTGTTGGTACATAGCACAATGGAATATCCAGTAAGAAGTCCCATAAACCATGAAATATGGGAATGGTCTTTTGAATTAATAAAACTGAAAGAATGAAGCAAAATAAAATGAGTCAGATGTGGGTTATCTGTGTGTGTGTGTGTTTTGGGGCAGGTTGTATACTCACATATTTTCTCACCTAGCAATCTATTGTTGCGTTTTAGAGGAACTGAGTACTTAGATTAAGATAAAATGTATAAGGCAATGTCTCCTTGAAACTACAGTATAAATAGTTTAGACATTTTTTGATGAGCTGTGGGATATGTGAGAAAGAATGCTATCTTAATTTTGTGAAGGATTATTTTAATAGGACCAATGACTTTAATAGTAGTTCTTGTTGATATCACTGGCGAATTGGTCTACTCTGTAACCTTTAAAAGTGCAGCATATCCCAAAATGAGTTACTTATTAAACAAATGTTCTTTTTTTGAGTGCAGCTGACCTTTAAATGATTATTTCTCAGCACTTGCAACAAAGGGAATCTCACCTCTCACCTTTACACTTCTGATGCGCTATAGTGAGTGGATCTATAACCTTTTCACAACACTTAACGTGCTGCACAACACCAAATTACAAACACTAATGAACATTTTTTTTTTTTTATTTAAAGGGAAGTCCTATTACTTTACTAAATTATTGTAGTACAGAGAAGCCATGGGAAAGTATGGAACTAAATCTTTACTTTGCTAAGCATATAACCGTTTTAGAGAATATAACTTCAAAGCACTCGTCATTTACTGCTAATGACAGTTCCTATTGAAGTTCTCTCTTCCTAACTTCCAAAGGGTGTTTGTGTCTGGGGTGGGGTGAGGGTGGGGTCGTATCACTTAAATAGCTGCATTTAAGTGAAGAAACACTGTCTTTAAGTTCTGGCACTCATAAAATATTTGCAGGCAATGTGAGCTAAACCCACATACAACTAGCCAGGTACCCCTTTTCCACTGACTCCAGAAGTATTGATGGAATATATTATCCTATCCTGTGAGAGATTTAAGATTGTGCTTTCCTCAGAAACAGACACCTTGTTAGAGATGTAATGAGTGTAATCAAGTTATGGTTTGCCTTAATTAAGTGGAGATGGTAATTATAAACTTTATTCTTCAGGAATCAAATGAAATCTAGTACATATTTGGAAGAGCTAATGCTTTCTGGAATCTCTTTTACTGGTGTAAAGCAATCTATGTTACTTCAAGTCCCAGTGGCTTTTTCTAGAGTAGATAACCTGGTTTACTCTTTAGTGAAGCTGCTGAGATTTCATTAGTCCAAATATTTTTCTTTTTAAATAAAACCAATATTCCAATATTGAAAAATATCATGAAGAAAAATAGAAGTTTCTTTAGCTGGGGGATTCAAATACTGTAACTGGCTGGCATATTCATACTTTACATATATTTTACTGTAACATTAAGGTGCAAGTAACTGCTTATGTTCAAGATTAACCTTTTCTCTTGCAGAGCTGATCTTATTTATAAAATACTATTTTAGAAAAGTGTTGGGCACTTTTAAATAACAACTGTCTCAGAATAAAAAAGCATTTTTTATTTCTCTCCTCTTTTCTCACATCTCTTATGAAGTGAACATATTGAAACAAATTATAGAGAAATCTGAGCAATTTTTTCCTAAATAATTACCAAAAAAGCCCTCTTTTGAAATCATGTTCACTTATCAGCTCTGAGTTGGTAAAATTTTGTAAAGCATGAGGGGCAGCCTCAATCCTTCAACAGCAAAATAAAAATCAATGTCCTTTGCAAACATTAGTTTCTAAAAGCAAAAAAAAATAATAGAGGAGATATGACTCACTAGGCTCTCTTTACTCTAATTTACAAAAAAGGCAAATCAGTTGTTTTATTGCTGTGTAATGACAAAGAGAAATACACAGACTTAAGACTTAACTGACTCATTGTCAAGACTTCTGGGGTCTTGTTCATTAATCATGGACAGCACAGGGAGCTCAACAATACTGGATCAAATAATCACCATGGGTTTTTTGTCTTAAATTCTTAAAATTGAATATTTATGGTGAGTGATACTCTTTTAACATATACCATACTTCAGTCAACTCTCAGCTCTTACTGCGTTCAGAAACACCAGACACGCCTGTCCTTTTTCATGCCCACGTTTCACTGGGCTTCATCAAGACCTTCTCTGCTAGTATCATGCCTATCAGACATCTGAACACCCAGTGTCAACTGCAGTTTCTCAAGTGCATGCTCATTTTGCACACCCCTTTCCTCCCTTAACAATAGTTCATCTTCAATATGCTGTTTGCCCTTTAACAGCCAGCCCCGTGAAACAGTTATGAAATTTATTTTGCACTTATCAATACAATGTAAATCAGCATGGGCTTACCTCCTTGGGGTGAGTGAACCCCACACCCCCCCATTGTCTGTAAGCACAGACAGCATTTTGGCCACAGATGTGGCTGGTTAACTATACAAGCAAGGAGGATAAATCCACATAACAATACTTCATTCACCAAGGAAATCTGCAGTGGATTACAGCTTCTCTACGGTTAAGTCTGGTCTTAATTTACTGCTTTTATTCAGTTTTCAACCACAAACGAGCCCCTTATGAGGCATTCACTATGCAGAATTGACAACTCTTTTTATCTACTCGAAAAATATTTTTGGATAATAATTTATGGTTACAAAATAGTTTAAGCAGTTTGAATAGTTATATTATATTCTTTCAATGCTTAATGATGCAGTATCCCCTGTAAAAATGGAATGCCAGTCAATCTGGTAATTTTACATACAGTATTTATAACAACAGAGCAATTTGGCCATATAGAAACACAAATTTTAAAAAACCTGCATATTTCATGTGATCTTTTAAAGACATTTCTAAAGCTCTTAAATTGCATCTCAGGAGAAAATCAGAGTTCAGAACAGTGTCTAAAGGTCCTATATATGGGTGAAAAATAATTTTGGCAAGCACTGTATTTTATTTATAGGTTATTATGTCTAAAATAGCATATTTTGAACACCCTTCAGAAGGAAGAAAAGCTGTAGCACTCTCAGAGGGCACAAGGGAGAGTTCTTATGCTATTTGTATTTTATACATGAAACCAAAATGTGTGGATAGCTTTGTACTTTTACACCATCAAACATATTCTCTTAATTTATATTCTGAGTTAATGCTGTCTTTTTGTTTCTTTCTTTCTTTCTTTTTTTTTTTAATCCGTCTGAAGGTGCTCATTATTATTAGGCATGGAGGAGTTTTCAAGAACTGATTTGCTGGTAACTAGAACTGCTCTGGAAATCCCAAATAGGCTGAGAAACATCAGATACATTTAACAAGTGGCAAGTGTGAGTATCACAGATTGTCATTTTAAATCCACATCTTTTAATATTGTCAAACGTTGCCCCTGCAACTGAAATGGAACCCATGTAAATAAGATGGGATGTATTTTATAAATGGAGACAATGGAAACAGTGTGGTTGATGTTCTTTGAGATGATAAGAGTTCCTTTAACATTGCTTTAGATTAAACTGTAGGCACATGAAGCTTTATAATTTTCCTCTTGGCAGAATTTGAGTACTTTCAGACTCATCCATACTAAGAGATTCTTCCCATTGCAGAATGAACTCCCTGTAGATAAACAAAGGAAAACATTCAACTGAGGTACTTCCTGTGTTTTCCTCATTAGCAGCTACAGTGTCTTGAGCAGGGAATGAGTGTTTGGGGAAAACATTCTTGCCATTAACAAGAAAGGACATTGCTTTTACAAGGAAGATAACTTTATGATTTCCTAAAACATCTCCCTTCAAATGCCATATGTAAATCATATTAAAAAAAAATCCAAATTATGCATGTGCCTCAGGGGGGAAAACTATATAAATGTGCACTTATTTGCAATAGAAAAATAATGAACTGTATCACGTTGGTTAGTTAAGCAATTATTTCTTCTTTTTTTTTTTTTTTTTTTTTATTATGGGTAAAAATCAAAATTCTCACAATACATACAAACATTTGTACAATGATATATAAATCAACATGGGAATCCCAGTGGGTTCCGTGTAATATTTTAGGTAATCTAAGCACTTCTTATTTCTTCTTTATAGGCGCAAATGCTGTTTGGTTTTAATCATAAAAACAGGTGGTGTTTGTTTGTTGAAGTGTTTTTTGTTTGTTATTTTGTTCAAAAGAATTCTTTTTACTAATCATTGTTCTTCTTATTATTGAATTTGTTGTCATATTCTGCCTTTATTCTGGTATCTAGTTTTTATTACCTTAATAGATGTTCTAATGATGATGTAAAAGAAAAGGTTAGAAAGGTGATAAATTACACAACGAAAGCATCAGATTCAAATGCCACTTGACTGTTTCTAGGAGTGTGGAGTTGATTCTGGAGAAATAAAGAGAATTCAAATGAGAAAAAAACAAAAACAAACAAACAAACAAAAAAAACAAATGCCACTTGATATAATTCCTAAGTTATTTTTATTAGAATAATTTCATTAAGAATATTACAACTACTGTCTGTTGTTTATATAAAATATTTTACAACATGTAGAAGAGCAACCTCAGTAACAGATTATAAAGGTTTGGAATTATGACAACAGCAATGAAATAGCTTCATTAGCCTGGGCAAAAATAGTTTCTAATCACCAGCCATGGCTCGATGAGCACGAGACACCTAAAGAAGATTTGGTACATTCTATCTGACTCATTTGGTACAAGACCCATGATGTTCCTACACAATTTACATTACATCTTGTGTACCCAGATGCTGGTCTCATTTCTTCCTAAGCACTATATGTGAAATAAGGTGGGAGGGTAATTTAACAATGAATTCCTCCAGTGTATAACCATTACAACGTTATCCAGACTAAATAACTTGTTGTTTTCTAAGTCGCTGTGCAATTTCAAGGTTTTAATGGTCCTTAAAATATAATACCCTGTGTCATTTATTTCCTGAAGTGAAAGCTAGTGCCAACCTTTGGAATTCATGTAAAGCAAGTGGTTCAATATGGTTTGAAGAGAGAATGAAAACTTGATAAGCAATTAATCCACCCTGAATGCTTTCCTAATGGTTTGTGCATTTTCTAACTGAACTTTTTTTTTTAAATACAGAATTATCCAAAAGAAAAGCAAAAAACACATACATCCAAGTCTTTCTATAGCACATTTGTTAGAGTGAAACCCACACATGGTGAGGCAGGAAATATTGAGCATTTAAATAATTTTAAAATAAAGGCGTTTCTGGTTGAATAGTAGCAAATTAAAACTTTTTTTCCCTGTGCCTTGAAGCTATGGGAGGAGGGAAAGATTTGAAACTGGAAACTATAAATTATCCTAAAGAAAGGGCTAATTCCCTAACAGGATAATCCTGCTGGTGACATTTAGTGTGGGAAAAGAAGTTGTCCTTGTCTGGTCACTGATTTGCTGAGGCAGAGGTAAGACATGCCAGTGGCATCATTGAGACCCACCTATATAGGAGAACTGAGTCTGGGTTGGCATGTTTGCCAGTGTATCACCAAGAAGACACGGCCATAGAAAGACTGATTGGTAAAGTAATATTGTCTGGGGGGGGATCGGATAGGCAGAGGAGGCCCTTTGACAGAGGGCCACAGGTCAGGTGCAGATTTGAGATAGAGGAGTCAAAGAGTAGAAGAGAATGGAAGAAGGGAACACATCTCAGTGGTTGACACGACCAATAGAACTTGAGCCCAGCACAAATTCATGCAGGGTGTTGGGTTGAGTGCAATAGATGAAAAGATCACGACTCTTCCAACTCAATAGAGATTACATGTCTCCTCCGGTAGGTGTGGTATGGGGCACAAATAGTAAATCCAAAGAGATGGAAATCAGTGAAAGTTTCAGGAGTTACCAGAGTGGAATTAACAGGGACAGTAACAAAGTCAGAGGGCTAGCCTTGAGTAAATGCAGAAGGATCCTCAGGAACCTCTCCAAGCCAGGATATTTCAAGAGATATTTCACGTAGGAAAATGATAACTATGCCAAAAAGGACAAGCATGGGATCCAATAAGGTGATGTCTATGTCCAATTCTGGCACTGAGACTGAGCCCATACCTCTCTCTACCTTGAGCTAACAGAACCTATTTTTAACAGTGAAGTACCGCAGCTTAAAGAATTATTTAGTATCATACTTAGCAGATAAACATGATAATTGCATGAAAAAGTGTGATATGATAACTTTGATAATAGACACTTAAATTAATTGGTTGGTAAAGCATATATAGCCTTCATCTAAATTGTAGAGTTAATCAAGAACAGGACATTGGTTGCCAAAGTCCCAAGTTGCAGAAAGTTTATTCAGGTGCCAAGTAGAAATACCTGATTGTAGGTGTGTCATACTAAACATTCCATCACATTTTTGGCACCCAACAAAGACTGGCCTTGATTGAGTCCCCTGCCACACACCCAGTAAGCCAGGTGAGTATACTGCCTGCCTATCATACGAATGGGGGTAGTCTCTGATTTGAGTATTGCCAAGTAACCCAATTTTAAAATAGCACACATTTTAATTATATGTTTCATTTAACTGGCACCTGTCCTTGGAGGCTGTCATTAAAATCTAAAAAGCTATGATGTGGGAACTATTATTATCTATGATTTATAGTGAAGCAAAAAATAAATAAGGGAAGAAAGGGAGGAGGAAGGAAGAAATAGAGAGTGAGAGGTTTAGAGTGAGAGAGTTGGAAGACTAGAGATTCCACTGGTGAAAAAAAAACACTATGTCATTTGCCTAGAAAATTTATAGAAAATGAATATCCAGTTCATTGAATTTCCTGTGTTTGAAGACTGAATTTACTAACTACCCATTTTGTTCACCATTTCACATTGTTGATGGGGCCCATCACTCTTTTCCTGGGTAAGCTGGGAAAAATGACTCCTAGGTGAAATACTTGACCTTGAGAATGAGCCAGCTTGTAAAATAAGTTCTACCAAATTTTAAAGCCATACTATAGGGAAGCGGCTGTGGCTCAATCAGTAGGGCTCCCGTTTACCATATGGGAGGCCCCGGGTTCGGTTCCCAGGGCCTCCTGGTGAAGGCAAGCCCGCCCACACGGCGTGGTTAGCTGACCCAGCGAGCACAAGCAGCAAGGGGGGGATAAATGAATAAATAAATAAAATCTTTAAAAAAAATAAAAATAAAAAATAAAGCCATACTATTTGGTTTCTGCATTTAGTCTGCTGAGGAGGGGATGTCTGAGGAGGGGGAGGGATATAGATGAAACAAGATAGACAATAAGTTGATAATTGTTGTTGTTAGGTAGTGGGTACATGGGGGTTCATTACACTATTGTTTACTTTAGTATAAATTTGGAATTTTCCATAATAAAAAAGTAAAAAGAAATTCAATTTAGAGAAGCGTTAGATACTTGTGCAAATTTATTGGGGCAAATTTATTTATTTTATACTGCAAAATTTGGCCGTACAGAGAATAGACTGCCTTATATTAATTATATTATATTACTATACTTACATTAACGGTCCCACTGTAACTTACCAAGTTCTCCTAAAAATGGGAAAGAAAAAAATTCTGTATATATTTTTCTAGTCTCTGTATGCAGAAGCCGTCTTTTTATAGCAGTCCGAGCTTTCTAGACTAAATGCCAAATATGCTTCCCGTTTAGATCAAATTCAGCTTTAATGAAAATAATTAGCCCTTGTTTCTAATTCTAATGGAAATGTAAGACTCTTAACTATTCAATGATGGTAGCATTATTAGGTATTGCTGTGAACAGTGATTTATATGAAATAATTAACAGACCCTTTCTGCTGTAGAAACATGTAGAATTTGTCCTAAACCAAAGGCAAAACAATAATAAAAACTACTACCTTTTAACCTTTCCATGAATTTAAATAAAAAATGCATACTGGAACTGCACATTAATAAGGCCCGCTAAGCTTGGAAGAATATTTTACATTCATCTGTACTTCATCAGACAGGTTCATGACCTCTGTAGAATTACTATAGCTCCTGCAGTTCCTAAACCAGCATGGGGGAGGACACAAAATATTATTTTATGATTAGAAAATTTTACTAGAATTGACAGAAACGGGAAATACACACCAATATTGAGTATATGCTCTGAAATTAGTACATAAAAAGTGAAGATATTGAAGGGATTGACATTTATTCCTCTAGGTACCTGAAAAAGAAGCAACTGAAGAGAGCTACATATAACATGTGAGTTTCACATAAATGTATGGAATTTAAGGGTTAGCCTCTACTTAGTACCTGGAGTTACACACAATGGGGAACCACAATTTTATCTCACAATTTTCTAAATTATTTGGTAACGACAAATATAAATATATAAAATGTTTTTCATTAATTTTTTTTTTTTGCACATTACAGTAGCCCTTTGGGAAGTCTCTAGTATTCATTTTCATCCTGCCTTCCCCCAAATTTCTGGAAGACAACGTGTGAAAAACATTATTATTCCGGGTGCCACTGACTAGCAGAGGCCCCACTAAAGTGGTGAAGTAAGTCCAGTTGCATCTCCATCACTCAGCCTGAGAAAATTTCATCCACAGAGTTGATTCATGCTACTTCTTTGGATCTGCTACAGGCAGCACAATAAGGGATGAATGAAATAAGCACTTAGCAGCTGAATGCCCTTAAAGACCACTTGGGAACTTTATTTGGTGCCAAATAAAGTGACCTGCCAGTGTCAGCTGCGGGAAGCATATTGTACTGGGCCCTGCAGTCTGTCCCAGTTGCCTATTCATTTCTGAGGAAATTTTCAGGTATTGAATTTTAATCCATGATGCCCAATTATAATTTGGGGCCCTTTCACATGAGAGACTGGGCTTCACCCCATTTGGCAATTAAATCAGAGCCGCCTAATACGTAATTTTAATTTCCGGAAAGCAGGTGCTTCCTTTGGTCAGTCACCAGACTCTGATTTTCCTTCCTTCTTTAGTTTAAATAATTCCACAACTATTTACTGCACGTTTGATGATTTTCCTGCTTAAGCCTATAGGGATTCCCATAGGCTTCTTTTAAATGTGTTTGTAACTTTAAACAAAAGTTCATTTTGTAGGTGTCTATTTTATCTCCACTTTGTAATTACTTACTATATTTCTTTTTAAAGTAATATGAATAAAGTCTTGTTTACAATGTTATATAACACTTGGAATTATGAAACCCTCCCTACCCCCAAGAATATTTATTAAATCGGTGTTAACTTTCTTTGTCTTTGATTTTTACCAATTCAATTAGACACTGCTATAACAATGCAAAACTATTGCTGTTTGGGTTTCTTTAAGGCTTATGTGTCTTCTCCAAATATTTCTTTATTGGTCAAAAGTATTTGAGAAAATACCTTATTATATGAGAAACTCAAACACAAGGCACCTGATTGAGGGGAACATAAAGTAGTAATCAAATGCTATCTTAAAAACAAGTGTCCCCTGCATGCCAGGACACCTTTATTTGTTCTAAGATGGCATGGTTTTATCCTCCAAAACTGCTTTGTGCATGGACAAGATTGAGTCAATGCCAGTAATGCCAGCATAGAGGAAATTGGAAAACCAGATAACAATATGTGCTGATAGTGAGAGCCTTTACCCTTTCCACTGCTATAAATGAGCTGCTTACTTCACTATTTCCATTCACATACATGAAGTATAAAATACTGTTGAAATATTTTTGCTGTGGTGGCAATCTATAGGGTTAATTAAAACTTTGGTGCTTATAAATATAAGTCATTGGTAAGGGAGGTGAATGAAAGGAAGAAACAGTGAAAAACAGAGTTGGGAAGGAAGAGAAAGTTATGAAGAAATAGGAAGGGAGAGAGAAAGAGGTGCTTAAGTTGGGGACTATTGGAATGTTACCGTCAATTGGTTCAATCAGTTCATCTTTTGGCTGTCTTCTGCAGGCTGAGCCCACAGATGCCTCTGCTACTACTTATCTGGACTCCCTGAATGCCGGCACAAAATTGCCTGAGTATAAGCCTTCGATGGGACCATGTGTAAATGCTTCTTTTAAAAAGAGCAAATCAACTAAATTCTTAATTTGAAAAATGCAAAATTGTAACACTTTGCAAAAAACGTTATGTTGCCTAGCAAAAGGATTTATTTAATATTTTGCTTAAAAATTAGCTTTTCTCAAAAATAATAAATATTTAAGGAAAGTATGAGATTATATGTGGTAGCATTTCTCAAGCTACCTTCCAAGAAACATCCATACTCTTTAATAATTAACTAATGCTTCCTTTAAAAGTATTCTGTGACAGTTTGAAGCTTTTTGTGGGTCCCAGAAAAGATCATGTCCTTAGAGTGAATCCATTTCTGTGCATGTAAACCTACTGTAAGTGAGACCTTTTGATTAAATTACCCAGTTCAAGGCCTTTGATTAGATTGAGTGATCCAGGGTGGGTCTTAATCTTCTTACTGGAGTCCTTTTTATAAACAGAGGACTAAAAGCAGCAGACACAGGAAAAAAGCTGCAGAGACAGAGAAACCCTGAGAGACTGAGAGAGAGGTCCTGGAGGCTGGAGGATGGAATCAGCAGAGCACAGAAGCACAGAAAAAGGCCTATGAGAGACTGAAAGAGACTAGGCCTGGGGTGAGAGGGGAAAGACAAGCCTTATGCCTGATGATCCACAGCTGAGCTCAGGGAGGAAGTAAGCTTGGAGGAGAAGGCAGAGACTGGCAGAGCTGCCGTTATGTGCTGCATGTGCCTGATTGCCCACAGCTGCAATATGGTGAGACAGCACCTCTATGATACCTTGATCTGAACACTTCCTCAGAACTGTAAGCTTTTAACAAAATTAATTTATATATCATTTTACAAATATGCATTGTGAAAATTTTGATTTTTACCCACAACAAAAAATAAATAAATAAAAAATAAATAAATAAATTCCCATTATAAAAGCTAACCCATTTCTCGTATATTGCTCCCTGCAGCTTTTAGCAAACTAAAACATATGCTGTCATCAAATACGCTCCAGAAACACTAAACCGTATTTGCCCTCTGTATGAGTCACAATGTTTATTGCCATATTATAGGTGCTGAGAAATCCTGGAGTGAAAAATCCTGTTAATTTGTTGAATTCACCCTTTTATAAAATAATTTGACTAACAAACCTTTTTCCTTTTAAAACCCTATTAATAATTTGTGTTTTCTGGAACACAGTATTCTAAAGCAGTGTATTCCAGTGATAGTATTATAGTAGTTATGATTTTTTTTGTTTTTGCTTTTATTGTAAAAAAGTTGAATTTGCTTAAATGCACAGTAGGTGATGTCTTTGGGACCAATAATATTAAAATTTAATATATCTATTTAATGTGAAGTTAAGATGGATGTGAGCCTTATATCTTATGATGCTATTTATTTATTTTTTACCACATTTGTTTACTTTTCTGTATCCCCCATGGGACTCAAAGTAGCTTAAGGGAAGTGTCCATGTTTTTTTATATTTTTATTTTTTAATTTTATCTCTGAGAGCTTGCATAGTGCTTAGCAACTTGTAAGCACTCAATAAATATTTGTTTGAATGAAAGGATGGCCCCTGCAGTGGACATCTTTTAAAATATATATATCTACATTAAAATGTGGGTTTAAATAAAAAATGGCTTGGCTTCAAAGCAAAAATAACTGAAGTAAAAGTGAGAATGACTGAATTGAACTGAATGACTGTTAATTGACTTCTTAATAGCTTTGTGGAAGGCCTAAATTCCTCACCAATTACTCTTATTGTGTGTTGCTTCATTGCTCTTGTTAGCCTGTCTATTTGAAGTCAATGTTCATTCTATTTATAATTTTTCAATTTGTTTTTAAGTTTTCATATCTTCAATTACCTTTCCAATAGCCATTTCTTACCTTCTGTTTACTTTTTGTTAATTGACTTCTTAAAACCAAAACCAACATCATAAGATGCCCCAGAAAGCATTGTAAAGTGGGAAGAGAAAATGGTAAAGTCCTGGGGGTGAGGAATCTGTGGTGTATAAGACGAAAAAGAGCTAAGATGTTTAATTCATCCAGCAAATATTTATTGAGTATATTTTCTGTTCCAGGCACAGTGAATAAAGTGTAGAGAATTCAAGGTCAGCCAAAAAATTGCATTATGAATATATAACGCGACAGAATTAAGAATTATCCAAATATCAGTCACCTCAAGTTCAATTTATACTCTCGAATGCCTTGATATTTTTAGAGCAATGAGTTGATGTGTAAATTGCTTGTTTTTTATCTATTATACTCAGTTTTTACAGATAATCTTTTTCTATCTTGTCAATGCATTCAACTTTCTTGAAACTGTGCACTATTTTATGAGTCCAGACAAAATTACTTAATATGATTTTGTCAGATAAAATTTCAAGCAGTTTTAGCTACATGAAATCAAAGTAATAACTATTCAAAAGTCCATTCAAAGGATGATTTAGACCAAGAGGTGCTACATTATGCCCTGTGAGCCCAATCTGGCCCGCCACATGTTTTTGTAAATAAAGTTTTAATGGAACACAGTCACACCTATTCACCTCCATATTGTCTATAGCTGCTCTCATCATACAAAAGCCAATTTGAGTAGCTGCAACAGGGACCATATGGCCTTTTACAGAAATAGTTTGTCATATTCTGGTCTAGACAACCCTTGGTAATTTGAGCAAGATCAAAATGGTAATTTTGGTGTGAGCAAAAGGATGGATAACTGAAAAAGCATTTAGTATCTCTCTTTGCATATAATTTATCCCTGTGGATATGATTTTATTCCTATATTTGAATATGATGTGGATATTATTTTGGGAATTCTTTTTTAACAATAGTAATATCCGTCACTTTAAAGAACTGAATTAGTAGCTGTTGGAGTTTGATGTAACTTTTCAGTGACGTTTCTTTGTTCAATATCCATAAGAATAGACATGAAAAAACTGGAATGTCTAAAGTTCTCTGGGAACATAAGCTTATCTTGGAAGGTAGCATTCTTAGTGGAGGTTGTAGCTAGCCACCAAGATGACCCCAGTGATCTCTATTTCCTGGCATTCATTTACTTATATAGTTCCATCCTACACAGAATAGGGCTGACTTGTGTAACCAGTAGAATGTTGTGGAAATTATAGTGTTTCTTCTGAGTTTAGGTTGGAAAAGCTTCTATCTTGCCCCGAGTGAACCAAATACTCTGTGGAGAGGATACTCAGGCAGGTCTTTGGAAGGTCCATGTGGCAAGGAACTGGGCCTCCTGCCAACACCTATGTGAATAAGCCATCCTGAAGGCTCATCTTCAAGTCCCAGATAAGCCTTTAGATGACTGCGGCTCCTGCTGACATCTTGACTACAACCTCTTGAGAGACCCTGAGCCAGAACTACCCAGCTAAATCACTCTCAAATTCCTGATTCACAGAAACTGTGAAATAATAAATGTTCACTGTTTTAAGCCACTACTATTTAGGATATTTTGTTATGCAGCAATAGGTAATTAATAGAGTATGAAGGAGTATGGCTTCTGAGGTCAGACAACTTGGGTTTGAATCCTGTATCTACCATTTGCTAGATGAACCTTGGACCTATTACTTAGCCATGTTACTTAGTTTTTCTCATGTGCAAAATTGGGCTAGATATTATTGTCCCTATCTCACAGGATTTTTGTGAGGACTTCAATGAAATAATGAATGAAAAGACTTCCTGGCCCATAGTAATTGCTAAATAAATGTTAACAATTACTTACTTTTAATTATTATTAAAAATGATTCCAAGCACCCAGTTAAGAGATATTTCAAACCTTTTTTTAATGCACATTAAATGAATACATATTATTCTAAATGAATACACATTAGAACTTTAAGACTTTTATCCTAGAGTTCATTAAACTAGAAGACCTTAAAGTAAATTACAGTAAAGCAAGTAATTAAGAGAAGAGGACATTGTCAGTATCCCTGAAAACAAGATCTATAATATATGAACAATAGGAGATGAAGAACACGCTGCTACCAAAAACAGAGGTAAAAACTATATAGTCTAACCCCAGCCACAAATTTTTACAAACAAAACGACAAATGTAATTTTTGGTCTAATTTGCTGAAGCCTAAACCATATATATTGGTTTTTGGTAAAAATAAAAGATAAATAACAAAATAATATGATCCTTTGCAGATTGTTTGAGTTATCTAACCCTTCTTTAATCCAAGGGATTATTGAACAAAACCAATGTTCATTCAAAAACACTTCTGAAATCTGTTGTGGATTACCAATATCATCAGTTAAACCTGTTTCAAATTTATAGCTTTCATTCGGGTTAAATAATAAAAGGGTCTATTTGTCCCACCACATGTATATACACGAATTTAGCTTTCATCATTCTCTACAAGTTTAATCCTGTGATTTATGTTTTTTAACGCATATTCAGGGAATCTGTTGAAGAAACTCATCCAGACAGACAGAAGAGCAAGATGGGATTAATAGGATGTGTGCAGGATTTAAAGCCGTTTGATTCAGTTCAGACTAAGTTAAAAAGAGAGGGAAAAATCTAACACTGTAACCCTTCTTGAGGTTCTAATCATTTTAATGACTTTAGCAAAAGAGAACAGGCCAAGGTCAAGAAAGTTCAGAGACAGTGATCCCTATTTCTAGAAATACATTACATGGATAAAAAGCCATTTCTTCTTGAGATTTTATTTGTTTAGCAGTGGGATATACCACTATATTTTTCTTAGAGCAAAAGCAAATTCTATTTAAGTAATCATATTAACAGTTAAATCTGAGGATTCAGAATTCTTGATTTTCATTGTAAAGCCATTGCATTTCACTTAACACCATACCACTAGAAAAACTGGCAAAAAAAATTAGGCAGGCTGGCTTTTTTTTTGTTTTACAGAAATGTAATACATTATTGTATGATCCTCAGATACAAAGAAATACTATATCTTATTCAGTTCAAAGCTTATGGAAATAAAATATTGAAATATGGGGAGGAAAAAAATCTGTCTCTCAAAATAGTGAAGACCACTGTACTCTAGCAGGTCTTTTGATTCAATAACATTCTAATCTTTACACACATTAAGAACTTCCTTTCATAATATTGTTTTGTTTAATGCAAACAGTATTTTAATAAATATGTTTTTTTCCCATTAACTTCTTTTCAAACGCAGAGGACAAATAAAGACTTGATAAGCATATTTCAGTGCTTCATTGAACCCAATATGTAATTCTATTTTCAACCTTCATTTTGTTATAACTTTCATGGTTTAATGGAACACCTTGGGCCATGAAGTGTTTTGTGTTCATTAACTTTTAAAGAGGAAGGGAAATGCTTTCTAATTATTGCCATTTGGGATAGAATAGCAAATGTTCTATATTTTTTTCCTGATTCTACCCATGATATAGACCATACTTAAGGACATGGCAAATGGGAGTTAGGAAATTCAGTGCTTTGCAAAATAAATTTCTGTGTTGATGGAAATGTTGTGTATTTATGCTGTTCAATACTGTAGCCACTAGCTACATGTGGCTGTTGAGCTCTTGAAATGTGGTGCAACTGAGGAACTGAGTTTTTTATTTTACCTAACACTAACCCATTCAAATTTAAATAGCCACATTTTGTTCGTGGCTACCATATTGGGCAGTGCAGAACTAAGTGAATTCATGACCAGATTTTAAAACAGAACAGCTGATTCCATAACAACTTATATCTCCACTTCTAGCTCCTGCTATTTTTGTCCCCACACTGAAATAGATGAATATATGGGTGATTTTTAAAGGTATAGATTGAAATTTACTGTGGAATGTCTGCCCCTCAATGTGTTTTATATATATAGATACCATGAGATTTATTTAATTACCATTTGTAAATAGTTGAGTGGTTCAGATAAAAACTAATTTAAATTTAGTTGTTTCTAATTTATCATTTTTTAACATAATTGAATTTCTTCCTTACCCATAAATCAGGGGTTCTTAACAAGGAGTCCATGAGCTTGAACTGAAAATTCAAAAAATATTATTCTTGTGGGGACAGTTGGTGAGGGTGTGACATATTTATTAAATAATACACAGTATTGTGTGGACTTAGTATGGGGTCCGTGGTTATCACCTGACTGGCAAAGGAGTCTGTGGAACAAAAAATGTTAAGAACCCCTGCCTTAAACCATTAGTGTGAAATTTCTTCAAACTGGAATATAATGAATTATTTTCAGAATAAATAAAATACTATCAGTTAATAATTTCCTATTTATATGAAAAGCAAAATATTTGAGTGACCAGCTCAGCTCAAAGAAGTTGCTCTTTCTTTTTCTCTCTTTCTTAGGGTCTCCTACAGGAAAATAGTCGTACTTGTTTGAAGCACAGGGAAACTTTGCCCCGAGCAAAATGTGCCTGGAGATACCTACCATCAGATTATTTTAAAAGTTGCTTACATGATGACTTGAGTTCCAAGGAATTTTGTGGAAAGAGTAGGGGAGAAGTAAAAGGGCAAAATGAAGGCAAAATTTTCAAGAGACTCCTGCATTTTCAAATTTGGTTTATTACTCAAGTTGTGAAAGTCTTATGCTTTTCTATTCTCTACCATGACTTTTTACGAGATAATGCACAGACCATTTGGATTCAGGACTTTTGTTTGTTTAATGGTAATGATAATGCCAGTTAAATGGAAATACCATTATTATCTGCTAGAAGTTATTTGAAAATTATGTGATTGATCAAAAGTAATTAGGCAACCAATATATGTCTGTGGAAACAAATATTTCCAAAGTTCATAAAAACACCCTGAAATTCCCTTGCTCCTCTAACCCCTGTATGAAAAATCCTTTTATTTTTGTTTGAATTTATATACACTATCAAAATCTTAGACTATGCTATCTTTCAATACTCTAAATTGCTTAGTTTTCTTTTTCAATTTATAGTTCTCCACAGATTACTCTGCCCATGCACCTTTATGCAGAGCCTCAATATCTTAAGTATTCCGACCCCAAGTCTATTCTACACTGCCTGTCCATCACATCACCTTCTAAGATACTTCTCTGCACACAAATCAAGTTTGAGTCAAGTCTACTTCTAATCAATAGATCTTTATAGATTGTTTTAGTGTACCTAAATCACTTCCCAGAAAATATCTTGCCATCTCGTTCCTAATGGGAAAACATCAGATGAGATTTCAATCTGGGCCACTAAAGAAGAAAGGCTAATGTATTCTTCGGGTCCATCAGGGGCCTAAAGTCCATGTAGTTCTTACATGAAATGGGAAAATGTTTTCTCTCAAGTCACAGACAGACGCAATGGGAGCAGTTTATTTGCCGGCAGGCAGGAATCAGGACAATGGCTGAAGGGAGTGTGTGCCGCCCCATTGCTTCCATACTGCAGACGCCTCCTGCATTGCTTCTAAACCTCCAGAATTTGTCCAAAGCAAGCAAGTTCTAGTGCCTCTTTGAAACAAGGCTGCCTGGAAATCTTTTTTCCCCCCTGTCTTTAATAAATCAACAACAAATGTGGCTACTAACAGTACTTTAAATGTCTTGACAACACTTTCATTTATCATCCATAATCCAAAGATATTTATTATTCTAAGAAGATAGATAAATAGTATGCTAAGCAGTTGTTCTTAACAATCTATCCTGTTCTGTAGGTAGGGGGAATACTGACAATACATGCTGCACTCTCCAGTTGACAAAATACTGTCACATATATTATCTCATTTCATCTTTATAGCACTGTGAGAGAGTTAGCAAGTCCTTGAATTACAGATCAGGAACCCGAGGCTCTGATAGGTTAAGGAAGTTGTTGGTGTTCAAACAACTGACATCTTTGAGGCATATCTTTAAACTTGATCAGAAGATTCCCAAACCTGCTTTCTTTCCACTAGGTTATACGAAAATTGGTTACTTACATCCACCTTTAAATTTTTCTGATATTTTAAATAAAAACTTTAGTTCTGAAAATAAATGAATTTTGGACCAGATGACTTGTAGGAAGAATTACACTATTTCTTAGACTGATGCTGAAGGTTGTCATCCTGCATTTTGCATGTTAACTTTGCCTGACTTGGGATGGAGGCTACTGAAGGGCACTTGCTTGACTGAGGTGAGTAGTTTCTAAGAAGGCTTCCAATGCCCTCCTCTCCCTGGGATTATGGGAATTCCCCATCCCTTGAATGTGGACTGGACATAGTGACTTACTTCTAATGAATAGAATGCCTCCCCCTAAAAAAAGCCCCCACAAAAAACAAACAACAGAATACTCACAAACCTGTGGCTTCTGTCTTTTTCACCCTCTCTGGTTTGCTTGCTCATTTCGATGGAAGCCAGCTGCCATCCTGCAGGCTGATTTATGGAAAAGTCCACGTGGCAGGAGAAGAGGCAAACCTCTAGCCAAAAGGCAGGGAGGAATTGAAGCCCTCAGTCCATTACCTCATTTGTAAAATACTACCTACACTTCCTACCTCGTATGTATGTATGTGTTTTATGAGAGGATGAAAACAAAATATTCAGCAAAATATTTAGCACCTAAGTAGGCACTTAGAAAGTGTTAGCTATTTTTAAAAGAATTATTTCTTACTCTGAACTACAATCTTTAAACTACATCCCCTGTTTTCGTTTGGCATTCCAAACATTCACTTTCATTACGGAAAGCCTTAATACTCAATTGATGGCATTTTCCAACCATCATTGACCAAATGTGAGCCACACCTTTGGGTAGGAGGAAAGTAGGTAACAAAGCGGGTAAGTGACTTCTTCGCTTATATTGATATTGTTTATTGTTGAGGGATACAGTCAGGTTTGGTGGTGGTGAGAAACGATTTTCTTTCCCATACCTTAAATTTGGCTTTCATTATTACACCTACATATATTTGGGCTGTTTGTTTGCATATGCAAATGCATGTTTATAAATGGAAAGGAAATTTTATACTTATATTAAATATGATGTTCCTGTTTTGAGATATTAAGCCTCTCATAGGTAGAAAGGAGATTTATTTAGAGAAATAGAGGAAATGTTAAGAGACTTAAATTTTATTTTCTCTTAGTTTCCTCTTTGAAAAAACAGGGAATTTTTAAATGTAAAGTCTTCTTATATCACCGTCTACTTTGCCAGTCACCAAAATATATATAAAACAATGCTATCTACATATGGGGGTCATATTAATTAGACAAAAACAACAAGGAAATTGCATAGTTTACATTCCTTGAGCTTTTTACTCTTTTTTAAATCTTCTTTCCCTCTTCCTCTTTTAGGTAAGGTTTCCAACAAAGGAGCCTGGTAATTAATTCCAAATAATATGTCCTATTCCCTAAATAATCAAAGAACTGCCATTGAAAAGGAAAATAATAGTGACCTGAGCACCAGGAGGATGTCAAAGAGCAGCAATAAAAAACATTCTGAAATATTTTCCAAGACAAAAAATAATCTAAGTGCAGGATAATAACTGATGTGCAAGGTCTTAAAATAGAAGCCAAGTTACAATGATTTTCACTAGATGTGTCTGAAATCCTATGGACGACACAAGTCCATTTCCTCTGTCACTTTTCTGAAGAGATAATTGCAGGAAATACTGTAAACAGTTTAACATTTACAGGCCATATTGAAAAATGTTTATAGATATTGACAGCTAAATATGACGTATCACGATACTAAGCACAATATGGTATCCACCTACAATAAGCTTGTATAATTCAAAGTCTAAGCGTCAAGTTCTGCTTTGGTAATAAAAGAATATAGAAATATTTTTAAAAGAATGAATGAACAAATGAACAAATGAAAAATGAATGAATGAAATATTTTCTTGGGTTAAAGCGTTATGAATAAAAATATTAATTTTTATTTAATAATATTTAATGTTCCATACACTGATCTCTTGGTTTAGAAATGAACCAAAAATTAATCCAAGATAGGAAAAGCAATTCTCTAAATACCTTACTAGACAGGGAGTTAATATGAACAAAATTTCCTAATAGTCATAGGATGGTGGCATCAAACAGTTTGTTTTAAACTGAAAAATTCACAAAGTTTATGAAAAATTAAAATTAAATTTGCTGACAAGAACTTAAATAATAGAAATATGTACTAGGAAATAGCAGCAAACACACACCAACTCTATATAAATTATATTTTCCAGCTGAGAGTGTATAATTTAATATTTGGGGACTCGAGGCAGGGTAGAAGCAAAGAAAATTAATTTACATTTATTGGGCAAAAGAAAAATTGAAACGTATGCATAGAGAGAGATTTGCATTGGGGAAAAAAGTTAATTTTTTAATCTTTGGTTCTTAGTGTATACTACATTAAACAAATACAGTCTGGGTATGGCTGTTTCCTAGTTTCCTTTTTTTTTTTTTTAAGATTTTATTTATTTATTCATTTATCCCCCCCTTGCTGCTCGTGCTCACTGGGTCAGCCAACCACGCCGTGCGGGCGGGCCTGCCCCCACCAGGAGGCCCCGGGAACCGAACCCGGGGCCTCCCATATGGTAAACGGGAGCCCCACTGATTGAGCCACAGCCGCTTCCCAGCCTAGTTTCCTTTTAAATAAATATATGTGTGGGTGGAATGAATGTCTATATGTATACATGTCAATTTACATATGGGACAAAGTTACTGGTATTCCTAATTGAGTTACACCTCTAGGCTACCCTAAAAGTCTCAAGAATTATTTAATTAATATATGTATTTTAACTCTGTACTTCCCTTTTTTTTAAATTTATTTGCCCCCCACTCATGTAATCCCTATTTCCTATTCATTATTTATAAGGTTGAACTTTTCTTTGCAATGAGAAATGCACATTGATGATTGGTTACTTGGAAAGCCATTTATGCCCTTGTTCTTGTACCTTAAACATGATAAATTTTTAGTATCTTCAAGAAAAATATAAATCAGGAGAGATTTTATGTAAATGATGCAAACCTCTGTATTTTGTGGGTTGCAAATTAGGTCTAAAAGGGCAAGTTGTTTGGAGCTGAGCATAGCAAAACCAAATAACCCAACCAACCAAACAAAAAACAAAATTTTGTTCTTCTAAGCTCTGTTTGCTTTTTTCTCACACGAGAACAAGGAGGGGACAGAAATTGTTAATTGTTTCTTGGTATTCTTATAAGCAAAGTATTATCAGTACAAAATGAAAATTTGGATTGGATTTAAACAGAAGGGAAAAACAATGACAAGAGAAAAAAGGATAAAAAATTAAGACATCATAAACTCACTTAGACATAACTTCAAAATTCATACATTTATTCACACAATTAATATTTATAGGACACCTATTATGGGTCAGGTAGTGTTCCAGTGAACAAATTCAACAAAGAACCCTACCTCTTGCAGCTTACATCTTAATAGGGCAGGGAAAGAGGCAGTAATTAATAAATATAATAAACAATTATATGATATGTTAGAAGGTGGAATGTGCCAAAGAGCAGGGTAAGGGGAATTGAGAGTGTGTGTGGAGGCAGGGTGAAGTAGATGTGGCGTAGGTTGTGGTATGATGCATGGTAGGACTTGTTGAGAAAGTGATATTTGAGCAAAGCCTTGAAGGAGGTGAGGAAATTATCCCAACAAATATCTAAAGAAAAAGCATTTGAGACAGAGGGAATGACTATAATGAAAGCCCTAAGGCAGGGATGTGTCTGGTCCATTCAAGGAAGGGCAAGAAGGCAAATGTGGCTGGTACAGGGCAGCTAAGGGGGCGTGAAAGGAGATGAGCTTAGAGAAAAATGTGTATGTGTGGAGAGGCAGTGGTGGTGCAAATCATTTAGGAACTTGTAGGTCATTGTGAGGATTTTGGTTTTTACTCTGATATGTCTTATAAAAGATTATTCTGGATGCTGTGTTGAAAATATACTGTTAAGGGAGCAAGGACAAAATCAGTTTCCTGTTAGGAAGCTCCTGCAGAGTGTTAGTGCCAACCAGTCAGACATAAAAATGTTCTTGTCTTCTATTATTGCCCAAGTCTCATACATACCCCCAGTGTTCTTTCACTCTTGCTCTTTGCCTTCTGGAATCAATTTCTTACCTTTATTTTAAAGACCATGTACCACCATGTCTCCAACATTCTAAGACCAATTTGTTCCTTACTGTTCTCCTCCTCCTTCTTCATCACCATCACCATCACCATTATCACTCTCATAGCCAAAGTATTTATTGAACAACTACTTTGTTTGAACAATAAGAATCCAACCTTTTAGAAGCATACTTTCGTATTGTCATCAATTCTATTAACCCAAAAATATGTTTTGAAGTTCTAATATGTGCAGAACTGTGTGGTAGGCCCACTTTTAAAATGTGCCTACTGCACTTACTGTAGCCTACTGGCTACAGATTATAACGCTCTAGACTGCAATTGAACAGGACACAATACCAAGTGTTATGGATTAACTCAGTCTTCACTGCAATGCTGAAAAATGAATGTTATTATTATTTCATTTTGCAGATGAGAAAAATGTGGCAAAGAAAAGCTAAACAACTCATCTTAGACACAGATAGTAAGCGATAGAACTAAAATTAAAATGCTGTAGTTTTTGTCTCCCAAGACTTTGTTCTTGAACATTCACAATATTGACTTCTCTTGTCATAATCCTTTACAATATCCAGCCTCTTTAAAATGCTTTGTTTATTCACTGGTTCATTCACCAAGCATTTATTAACCACCTACTGTTTTCTCAGCACTGTTAGGCATTATGGGACAAGTTGGCTGCAAGCCTATTATTACATGGTGTCTTTGTATGAATGAGAAAAAGGTGTCTCTTTCTCAGGGCACTTTACTTTCTTCTGAGCAAATTGTCATGATATTCTGATCTTATTCTGATTTTTGGCATTGCTCAAACATCATCATGAGAAATACACAAAATTATTTGCAGGTCCAAAGTTAGAATAAATTAGAAAGTCAAAATACTAAACATGTTTATGGTGCCCTTTAGATGACATGCCCTTGTGAAGTGTATGACCTCGTGCTATACATGCTGTCCCTATATGGATGTTATATAAGATAGTAAGACATTGCTCCCTAGAGATTAAAAATAAAACACCCATAGTAGGTCAGAAAACTCATTCCTTTTCTACAAGGCTTGTTGGGTACTTTAGTGATAGACTCTTCCAAAATGTTCCCATATGAACACAGATAACTCGAGCAATATTGAAAATTATTATTTGAACAGTGATAATATTAAGTTCTAGTAATGTATTTCTTTCATTCTTTTGGGACCATCTTTTATTCTTAATAATTCTATTCAGTTCAAAGCTATATATTGGGTTCCTAACAAGTATAAAATTGTGTGGTAGGCACATTTTAAAAATATTGACCACAGCCTGTGGGGCACAGACCAAATACTGTGATGCACTAGAGCACTATTGAACAGTACATGATGCTAATTCTTCATCATATTTATACCCATCACCTCTGACATTAGAGGTGATGAGTTTCTACCAGAAGAGTTTCTTTTCTCTCACCAATATCAGAGTATAACTCAGTCTTTAATTTGATGTTAATTAGCACTTATCCTCATGAAACTTTAAAGTATGAATGGGTAGTGATTCAATCTTTACAAATATAGAGAAGACTCAGAGAGGCTAATGGTGGGATACAGGTTCTAACTCAGAAATTTTTTACTCCAAAGCCCACCACAGCAGGCTGCCTCTCAGCATATGGTCAGGGGATGACCCCACTCCCATTCTCCCATTGCTACTCCCCCTCAGATTGATAGAAAAATTGGAGGAAATGATTATGGCAGTATAAAAGGAACTAGTGATGATCTCACCTGTGCTGGATTCTAGCTGACTCACACCTGACTCAGACTAGGCACAGCTCCCTATTGTTTGGCAACCAATTAAAGTGCCTGAACTCTGAACTATAATTTCAAACACATGAAATAGTCCAAGATTTGTCGCAAGATCCATTTGTATCACTTTTCTCTCTAATCTGTACTTGCTTTTAGGCTTCAATACATTGCTTCTGAAAGGGTAATTTGAAGATATCAGGGTGTATGAAATAAAATAACAAACAGATATTGAAAATTAACTCTGTGCTAGGTATTATTATAAGCGCTTTATGATGATAGCACAATTTAGGAGTGAGAATCAGGCCTTTTTTTTTTTTTTTTTTTTTTTTTTTGCAGGACACGTTTTAAGAGTTTAGGCAAAACTTGGAAATATCTGGAGCTGAAAGATCAGGTGAAGGAATGAATTTAAAGGAATCTTTGCACCTCAAACTCGCCTATGTAGCACCATGGCCCTGAAGGTATTGTCAACAAATCAGTGGGTGCTACATTTCAGGCACAGGATAAGTGACAACATGCTTATATAAGGTGTTATGATTTCATATTATTCCTTCATTCAAAAGGCCATTTGTTGTTTTACTTATCCATGTAGTCTATAGATGGCAAATTTGAGAGAAAAATTCCTTTGGTATTTTTGATATAAAGAAAGTAATAGCTTCCTGTCGTTGATAAAAATATTTTTTAATTACTTTTTTCTTAGTTCCTTTCTTCTTATTCTTTTTAAATCTTCTTTTTAAAACTTCTGTCCATGCTCTGTTTTTTTCTACCTTATTCTAAGTCATGCAAGAACAGGGGCTAAATTTTGTATCTCTTTGAGGTTTCTAGGGTTTACCCTTTCAATTGCAGATGAAAGACTTCATTCATTTATTTACTGATTACTTTTTGAGTACTTACTATGTGCCAAGCACTCAGTTATTGGGGGGGGGGTACAATGGCAAATAAGATGCAGTCCCTATTAGAACTGTCCTTTAAACAGAGGAAGTCAGGCAAGAAAAGGCAATTTCATTACAGCATAAATATAATGTGGGATAACACAGGGGCACTTACCAGTAAAACAGGAGAGTGGTACCCAATCTAAAGTGATCAGAAAGGACTACCCAGAGAAGTTGACAAGTATTGTGAGATGATAAAGAAAGTAAAAGTTCAGAGGGGAAAGGGCAGGGCAGCTGGAGAGAACTGCAGGAGCCAATGCCTTGAACCCAGCAGCAAGAGCTCAGTCTGCCTGTTCTGGGAACTTAAAATATTTTATTATGCTTAGAAGAAGAGAGAGACCCTGACTGATGAGACTAGAGAGGTAAGCAGAAGCCAGCTCACAAAGGGCATTCCACCAATGTCTGTCTTTGATGCCTATGAGGCCGTCCACAGGTGGCGTGGTTACAGCTGGAATCCTCACAGGTGTGGTTGAAAAGAAGGTGTCTACCAGGGACCAGTCATTTTGACAAACAGCAAGTGTCTCTCACAGAGGACAAAAACAAAAGGCCTCGAGGTGCTCTCATTACAAGTTAATCCAGGGAATACTGTAAAATAGGTGAAGAAATCAGGTGTCATTTGTTTTTCAACTTGTCTGCTATAGTTGTTGGAGTATTGGAAGAGAGGTGGAATCTGATCAGTAGATGAATATTTTTCATATTCTCCAAACTTGTTCAGTTATTGTCTATGTGACCTTTAGATGAATAAACTATATAAACTACCTACCCATACATAAGCAAAATAGCCTTTGTTTTATTTGTATTTTGCAATTAAGCATCATCTGAAGGTATACGTCCCCTTGTAAGCAGCTCTTGCTTCTTTCAACCTTTCCTAGCACTAAAAGTGTTTCTCCAATATAAAGCTAGGTACTGAACTTTGAAGAAGAGTCCACTGTAATAACAGTAAAGTTTAATGATGCATAACTTTGAGAGACTGACAAATCCTCAGCCAAAGTATTGATTCTTACAGAATTTATGAAGCACATGCTGTATTCTATGTCATTATGGTCCATTTTTGGCTGAAAGAATCATGTAAAATAGATTTTTAAATGAGTGGTAATAGCCAGACATAAAGAAGGTATTGATGTGTGTCTTGAAGGGTGAAATAGCATGCCAGATTAAGGCATATAACAAATCAAAAATAACAGTACCATCTACTTCTACAAATGTAAATTTGCTTTTCCTTTTAATCGCCCCTTCTATTTACCACTTTGCACATTTGCAATTTGCTTTCTATAGACCTCTATAGAGCATTAAAATGTGTAAAATGTTTGCATAGTTACAAATATTGCTTTGGGAAATATTAAAAGTTCAGGAACTTTTTTTTTGGCAAAGAAATTTGCTCTTAAATAATGCCCTTTATAGAAAGTGGATGTGGCACAAGTGGTTGAGCACCTGCTTCCCACATGTGAGGTCCTGGGTTCAGTTCCTGGTTCCTCCTAGAAAACAAAAAACAAATGTAAAAGCCAGCTCAGGGAAGCCAATGTGACTCAGTGGCTGAATGCCAGCTTCCCACATCTGAGGTCCTGGGTTCAATACCTGGCCCCAGCACCTCAAAAAAATTTTTTTAAAAATTAATAATACCCTTTATCATAATACTAAAAACATATCATCAAATTTTTATGACATGTGCATAAATGGCATATATAGTGGATCAATGTTTGACATTTAAATATTTTTTTCAATTCACCAATTTTATAATAATACTGGAAATTTTTGTTTGTCTTCAGAGGTATTAAACTTATTCTCCTTTTACAACTTCCATTTAAGCTCTTTCCTGTTCCCAAATAATCTCATCAAAGAAGTTGCTTCATCTAATTTGTTTTAAAAATGTGTGGAATTGATTCCTCTGGTCCTTTGCTGCCTGTTTTTATCCTGTTCATCTTAATGCCTGTTTTGAATTAGTTTCTCAAGAAACAATTGAAATGTAAGTCTTTTTTTTCCCCCCAGTCAACATTTTGTTTTGACATACTGGGAGAAAAAAGTGTCTTTCAAAATAGTAATTTAAACTTTGATTTTACGTTTCACTTTGGAATACGTGTTTATTAAATGCATATCTCACAGACAGGTTAATCAATACAGATTGTGTAGTACATTACAAGGAAACCGTGCCTGAGATTATTAGAAAAATTAAATGCTTTTAGTTTTGCTTACATGAGCAATACGTGAAAATTAACAGTTCAAACCTTTTCATGCATCTGACTAGACTCAGCCTTAGTCAGAACTTATGGTGTTTGGTTGGGATTTTTTTGTTCCTTGTTATTTTTTCTTTTCTTTTTTAAAGCAAAGCCACATTTACCTTTTTTGGTTAGAATTTACCTGGCAAAAATCAAATCACCTCATATTCCAATTTTAAAGACTAATAGTAGTAGAGATTCATATTGAGATCGGGGACAGGAGGGAAAGAAAAGGAATTTGATTGATTGACTATGGTTTTCTCCAAAAAGTAGTGTGTTTCCATCACATTCCAGAAACCTTTTTATTTTGAGCTGGAAAAAGAGGTTACCTAGGTCCAACTGTGCTAGGGACCAATGGATCCCAGACACAAATCCATCTTCCATACACCCAGAAACCCCAGGGGAATCGAGAAATCCTTCTTCGAACAGCTGCTTTTCAACAATTCAGGAGTTTATCAGCCTAATAAAAAAAGTAGCTTGGCAGGAAGAAAAGGGCTGAGACTCTCAAAAGACTCTTCTCGGGCCTAGTGGAGCCTGAAGAACTCTTCAAGGTCTTAGTCAACAGTGAACAGAGGAGTTTGAGCTGGCACACTCATCTATACCACAAACAAGCTGCTGAGAGACCCAGAGAGAGGCCGATCTTTATATAAACATTTTTCCCAGGCAAAATGCAGGCAAATTCAAATAAAATAGGCCAAGTCCTGGATGGAAGATTAGAACAGAAGGTCAGGGAACAGAAAAGTTAGTTCCCACCTCTAATCCAGTATCTCAAAAGCAGAGCCCATTAACATACCACAGTTAATCTGTATTTCAATTCATGGTATCTATTTTTCATAGATTTCTCAAATGAACATTTTTTTAGAACAGCTTTTAGTTTAATTGATCGATGTGGTAGAAGAATTAAAATTTCAGAAGTTTTTTTTTTTTTTTTTTTTTTAATGTTGCTGCACTCAAGAGATATTCGAAATGCTGATGCTGTTAATTCCTATTTGGACCTTAATTTCCTGGTGTTTTCAAATCAGAACCAACATTCTTCAGGCACTATAGGCAGATTGTACACCTATGATGTGTACATAAGTGTATATTATTGTAGCATTTTGGTTGTGACAAACTAATTTTACTAAAATGGAAGATTTAATAGATGAAATGAGGAAATATGTCAATGTAATAGCATATTAGATTTTGCAAATGAGCTATTCCTAAGGCAAATCAGATTGCTTTGCTTTTATACTTCCACATTTGTTTGTTCATTTGACAAATGATATTCAAAATACATCTTTGATCTTGGAGGACTGTACAAATCAAAGTGCAATAAATACTTACACTTGGGAACTCAAAGTGACACCCAGACAAAGGATGCTTTCTTTGAATATGCAGACTCAAGGCAAGACCTGGTGTCTGGGTTAGCCTTAGGCAGACTTGGTAAAAGAACAAATTCATCTTCAGGGCTTTCAATGTTGCTTTGTGTCCCATTTCTCCCTAGGGATCAGGGCCTCCCAAATTCTAGTTACCATTTAGTGGGCATTTATGACGTTCCATACATTTACATGTATTATTTCTTGTCCTTTCATCAACTTGCAGGATCAGTGTTTTATCCCCATTTGACAGATAAGAAAATGAAGCTCAATGAGTCTAAGTACTTCTACATGGCAGAGCTGACTTCAAAGCTCCTTCTCAAGCCCATGACATCATCATGTCTCATAATGAGGCCTAAAGTTTCCTGTGGCACTCACACCTAAACTTGTTCTTCCTGTTTTGACTCTTTCTAGATTCCCTTCCCGTGGCTTTGGCTTGGGACACTAATTTGAATATAAATATTAATGAACTATTGGGGGGTGGGGGTGGAGAGAATACATGGTCTCTCCTCTTCTATTAACTTTTATTACTAGAATTCCTATTTACTTTCTGATAGGAACCTTTGTTGAAATGATACCTTTGCCCAGAGTAGTTGTAACTAGGATAAATTTCATGCGGCATGGCATATTGTCAGCAAGATAGTTGATCAGGCAGACTACGTGACTGCCAATTTAGCATGCTGTTAAGATTAGCCATTTGTGTTGGCTTGATGTTATAAAAAACTCATGTTAGCTTCTTAGAGCTAGAAAGCATGTGATGAGAAATTTTCCTTATTTGCGTTGTGAATATCTGCCATTTGATTTTCATTTTAAAACATAAACTGACATATTTTTAAGCTCGAACAGAATTTTTCCATTGTGACTAAGTCCCTCAAAACACACTTGGGTGGTAGAACAACATGATAATGTGTTAAAAATCACTAGAAATCAATATTTCCAGTAAAGACCCAACTCTGAAATTTGCTGTGTGACTTCAGGCAAGTCACTTAACTTCTCTAAACCTTCAGATATAAAGTGGTTGTCCTGAGGATCAAGTGAGATAATATCTATACAAAAGGGCTTTGCGGATTGCTAGGTTCATACAAATATAAGGGCATCATTGCTAATTTGACTCATTCCTTCCTGGGAAGCAATCCTGCAATGTAAGATATTGACTTGAGTCTTCTATCTGTGATATTCTTTTGACCTTTCCCTATAAAGGAAGAACTATGACCCCTAGGATACTCCCTGTAATTTACCTCTGCTCTGCCAATAATCAACGTCATGAGCTGTGAACATTTTCTCCTTGGTTTCCCTAATCCTTCCGAAATGGTATATCCTAGGTTATCAGGTAGCAAGGGCTCATTGATCAAATCCTTAAAAAGAAGCTTCTTTCAGAATTTTTTTCCTCTTCTAACATTTGGTAGTTATCTTTTTAAGTCACTGATTGCTGTCTATGCTGTCTACTGGAGATAGAAGACAGAGAGTAATGGAAACATATGAGGAATGATAAATGAAGATACCTCATCCTTTCTTCCCATTTGCTCCTCATTTCAGGGCAACAGGTACCTTTCATGCCCATTCATCTGATTCTTTCTCTAAAAGCTCCTTAGTGCCCCCTGCAGGCTATATGGATTTCTCATCCTACAATCTTGTTTACACATTTATTTTTTAATCCTCTCCTGAAACCATTGGTGCCAGGTTATTCTCAACTGTGCTGGATTCCAGGAAGATTGCTTTTCTATATTATGCTCTGAAGTGTACTTATCTAATGAAAGTATTGAAGAAAATGATTATTAAATGGTGTCTTCAATTTAATGTGACAATTGGAGGTTAAAAAGTGATCCCTGATATTGAGTATAACCGTAATAGCTGTAAGAGATCATGTAGCATAACTTCATTTTTTTAAGGAAAGAAATCTGAAGTCTAATGAGGTCAAGAAACTTTGTAAGGTTTCCAAAACTACCATGTGGAAATCGAGGAATAGAACTCATGTCTCCCAGCTCCTCCCCAAGAACATTTTCATTTACTGTGTTTTTAATTGCTTCTTTTTCTTGTTTTCAGATGCTTCTGTTTTGTCCTCCAGTTGTACATCACAAAATCCTGCCCCTAAGAGCTAATAATGTCATCCATTTGGTTTCAGGAGGTAACTAATGGATTAGAACTTCCAGCATGTCAAAAGGATCTGCTTGGTAAAACTAATCCAATTTGTACCCACATCCTGGTGCCATTGCAAATGTCTCAGAGGTCAAAGGTATAATTTAGTGAGAACTAGAAAGTGCAATAAACATGGAAGAGGGGTCATTTCTTGATTTACTTGAAAGTTGCCTAAAGCAAAGCACTCTAAACACAATCTTGTAATGATCCTTTGGCTGAAAAGGCAGAAACCTGTTGCCTTTATTTCTTTTCTAGATTGTATGATCTTGAAATTCTTGAACACTTCCCAAACCTTCTGTTTTGTAAAATATAATTTGTTCATCCCAAAATTATTAATTGACCTTTTCAATCCTGAATTTATCTTGCTTATTCTAGGTGGAGATATTCAGTTACACAAATCCTTTACCATCTAAGAATCTGGAACTCAGAAAAGTCTACTCTTTTGAAACTGTTTAGAGATTTGGAACACAATTTTGAAGGAGTCAATGCTACATTTCTATCCAAATCCTTGGGCAAAAATTAAAATCCTAGGATAAAATCAAGCCGAGCAGATCAAAATGAAGGGTGAAAATATCTAGATATTAGTTCTGAGAGGTTAAACTCAAGATGAAGATGGTGTGAAGCAACTTAAAAATGACAAGTCTTTCAACAAGCCCATGATTGTTCAGCTTTTGGATTTCCTCTTGCTATTTTCAAAACTACTTAGCCATGTTTAATAGACATTTTACTCACTAGTTTACTTGCTTCAATCTTTCATATCCAAACTCTTCTAATTACAACTTGTACATGAAAAATTTCCTTAGCCTGATTTCCATATGGCTAAATAGTTTGATGTAATTTCTATTAGAATTCTGTGATATTGATGCAGGAGGTGCTGGAGCAGTGTTTTTCAAATGTCATTTGTAACCCTTTAGTAGTTTATGAAATAATTTTAGTTGGTTATGACCAACATTAAGAAAAAAAATTAATACAAAGGACTAGAATATAGATAATATGATAAAAAAATTGAATGCAAGTAAATATTGTTATGTAAAACATGCTTCAGTTATGTGTGTATTTGTATTGAGACATAAATTGTATTTCTTATGTGAGTTGTAATCAAACTGAGAAACACTATCCAAGACTGCAGTGGATGTGAACAAGAACTTTGTGTCTTGACACACCTATGTTAAAAGCTCACGGCCTGGAGAGCAGATGTGGCTCAAGCAATTGAGTGCCTGCTACCCACATGGGAGGTCCCAGATTCGTTCCCGGTGCCTCCTAAAAACAAAAAAATACCCAAACAACAAGTAAGCAAACGAAAACACCAAATCAGGGAAGCTGATGTGGCTCAGTGGTTGAGCACCAGTTTCCTACATATGAATTCTCGGGTTCAATCTCTGGCCCTGGTACCTCAAAAAAAAAAAAAAAAAAAAAGTTCACACCCCTTGCCAGCTGTTCAGCCTCTGTTCCCATCTCTGAAAATGTGTGTGAAAAGACTTTTAAAATAGGGTTTTGTACAGGTTAAGTAAACACTAAAATGCTGTTAATAAAATAGAACCTACTATTGTTTTTTTAATGGGGGGTTATATTGAGAATTACTTGAAATTATTTGAAATAACAAATCAAATTCCTGTGTAACCTTCTACCTCCCAAGCATAATGACCCAGGCAAGGAGAAGCTGGGCATTCCCAAGATTAGAACAAAGAAGTATTGATCAGCTTTGAAACTCAGAAGCCGACTCTTTTGACTCTTTAGAAAGATAATAGTCATGAAATTTGGGTTGTAAGAAAGAAAAGGATTTTCTAAATTCCTTTATTTCTTCTTCAGCATTTTGAGAAATTGGCTTGACAAATGTTTACTACAGAGTCTTAACGGAGAGTGAGTGCAGGGTCGCTTGGGAAGAAGAGGGTGGAAAATGTCTGGCTCTCGAGTCCCATTGGATTCTGGATAGAAGAAGGAAGAGAAGTAGATGAGGGCTGCTCCAGGTTCTCTTATCTTCTCAAATTCCTAGAGGTGGGAACTGAGTGGGAGAGGAGAAATGTAGAGATGCTCTAGAGAGATTAAAGGGAATACTGAGGGGAGAGAGGCTTCTGCCTCTCCAAGAAGACTTTGTAAACTGTCACTTTACAGGCTTCTGCTTAAATATGAGACTGTTACATCAAATTAAATTCAGTGGCTTAAGGTAGTTTTGTACAGAAAGGTCTGAGTTTAGCTCCTCAGAGTCTTTCTCTGCTCCTGTATGGTGTAGTAGGTACTCTAGAAGTTCCTAAGTATCCTGTTGAATAACCTGGAAGGGTCTGGGTGAAAGTAGCTAAAGTACCTGTCTGGTGACTTTGCCAAAGGGAGATAAAGTAGTCCTGCAGTTGAGGGTGGCAAATGGGATCATCCAGTCCAGGGTCAAATTAGAAGTCAAGCCATATGTCTGAGAATAAGTACTATCAACAAAATTGTAGATGGGGACCTGGTCAGCAAGGGGAAATGGCTCTGGTTGTCCTGTAATATTGTAAGAGTAGAATGACTAAACACGAACGAATGTCACAAAAGGCAGCCACTAGCAGAGGTGGCATCACAATGTCCAGAGGATGGACAAGTGATTCCCAAGAGATTACCAGCCGTGGGAATATGCCAGACCAGGAGAGCTCAGAGGACATCTTTTAGATTCCAGGACATGGCCTCCCCTAAGGTTACATACACCTCATTCATCCCCCTATCTGGGGGTAAAAGACAGAATTCTGAAAAGCATTTACCTGTCTCATCTAAGCAGAAACTGAGTTACATTAAAAGAGATGGGTTGAATTTCCAAATAAGATTGAATTGACAATTTAACTAAAATCATTTTTCTCCACTTCTTGGTGGCTGTGGAATTGTGAAAAAAAAAACCCAATCAGTTAAAAAGAAATAAAGAAACTCCTTTTCTTTGCACATCTGAGCAAAGTTTGGGTGCATTTCTCATGCTTCTAATTTATCATTATTATTATGTCATATCTATGGGAATTAAATTTTTAAAAACATCTTTTTTTAAGTGGCTTTGGTGTCATGAAGTACTTTGAGTAATAAGTCCTTTGATACAAATTAACAACCATCTTACTTAGAAGTGTCTATCCAAGATCCTCAAACCTTAATGAATATTAAAAACAAAGAAAAGGGGAAACCCAGCCTTTGGATTACCAAATAAATTGTTGCCAACTCTACAAGGAACCGATAGTGGTGGTCAGGCAAATGAGAACTTTAAAAGTCTACAGAGGACTCTTCAGCTTTGGTAGTTACAGTCTGAAATTTAACTTTAATTTTCATGCCTTAAGCTTTAGAATTTTGTCCCTTCTCCACAATCATTGGGGAAGTTTGTGGTGGTGGAGGTGTGTATTAGTCAGCCAAAGGGGTACTGATGCAAAGTATCAGAAATCTGCTGGTTTTTATAAAGGTATTTATTTGGGGTAGAAGCTTACAGTTATAAGGCCCCAAAGTGTCCAGCTCAAGGTTACTTCCTTTCCAAACTCTGTCGCCACATGTTGAAGCAAGATGGTGGCAACATCTGTGAGGGTTCAGCCTTTTCCTCTTCTTTTTAAAACTCCGTGTGTCCAGCTTCTTCTGATCTCAGCTGTAGGCTGGCATAGGGCTCATCTCTCTTCCCTGGGCTCATTTCTTTACGGGCTCAGCTGCTGTGGTCTCTTCACAAGGTCAGCTGTAAACTATCAGGCTCACTTTTCTTCCCGGGGCCACAGGATCCTTTGTGTATCTTCCCTGTGTATTTACTACTCTGTGTTCTTGACTGATCGTCCGTTTATATAGCCCACAAAGGGGGAAGTGGGGGCTCAAATTAAGTTGTCCAAATGATGTGGTCGAATCAAAGCCCTAATCTTAACATAATTTCATCAAAGGCAACTCAGCTGAATCTAATACAATCAAAGGGTATCATGCCCAGAGGAACAGACCAGTTTACAAACATAATCTCTCTTTTTGGAATTCACAAATAATAGCAAACTGCCACAGAGGGGATATAAATTTGAAAAACAAAGTAGGAAAATATATAGAAAAAAAGCCCGTCTATTCTTAGGTGCAGCAATCCATCCACAGCTATTCATTCTCCCCTCACAAAACACAGTGGCAAGATAAGTGGTTATTGCAGGCACGTTGACAAGCAGGGAAACCAGAGGTTCACTCTCACACTGGGGTAGATACCACCATGTGGTGATGATCAGGGCAAGGCCAGTATGAGTCCTGGTGGCTCTTGCTTTCCACACCACAGGAGGCAAAGTGGCCTTGTGGGAAGCATAAGAGTTATTGATAATGTGGTGGTTGAGACCTCTTGCTCGAAGTAAATAAAATGGGGCTCTAGTCCTAGAGTCACCCTTTACTAGCTATGTGAATTTGGGCAAGTTGCTTAGCCTTACTGACCTTAGTCTCTTGTTCTGTAAAATGGGGATAATAATTGAAGTGCTTCTCTTAAGACTGTTGAGGAATTTAAACAAGATAAGTCATGTGAAACATACATCCCAGTACATGGAACTGAGAAAGGGCTCATTAGAAGTCAGCTGGTCTTCTTTTCTCCTTTACGGTTCAGAATCTGATGGATTTAGGCTTAAATCTCACTACCTGTGTGATGTTGGGTAAAATGCCTATAAGTTTTTGATCCTCAGTTTCCTCATTTGTAAAGGGAGACTGATTCAGATAATATGAGATTATTTAGAGATCATGATAAGACATATATGTCAGGATTGTCTCTCACTCCCCTTCCGCTATTTGACCTTTATCTGCTATTTGTTGTGTGCAAAAAGTCCATAAAAACCTCAGAGGAGATGGGCCTAGGGATGTCTTTGAGCCTGTGTCTTTGTTGCCTATCCAGACTCTCTGGCAAACTACTAGATCTGACATGTGTATAAGTGGCCTAAGAGAAGGCAAGTGAGAAACTGATGGAAAGAGCAGCAGAGAAAGGGAAATCAAGAGTTAGTGCAGAGATCCAAATGAAAGCCACACTGACCCCAGTCCATTTGATACATCATTGTCACCTCATCTTTCTAAAAATTCTGATCTTACTTAAAACTCTGCAGTGGCTCACTGTTGCTTCCCACATAAAGTCAAATTGAATCAAAGGCCACCTGTGATAGGGTTCTGGCCTCCTCTCCAGGTTTATTGCCAGCTGTCCCCCTATGTGTGCCCTTCCTAGTAGGGGAGGAGGGAAGGAAATTAATGAGGAAGTTATTATTGAAATAGAGTTGGCAGGGCTTGCAACCTGACAAAAAATTGATTTCAGGTGGAAGGAGTGATGAAATTAGAGAAAGGGAAGTCATAGATGCCATTAAGCTCTTTCTTTTCTACCAGATATTAAATTAACTCTGACAGCAGTGAGTTTTTTAAAAAATGCTAGTTTCCCCTGATTTATACTTCCTAGATTTTAAGATACAACTGATTGTAACATAAATTTTATAAATGATAAAAAAGCAAACATCACTTGTATGACACATTTTGATTTAAAAAACATATAGAGAAAACATTCTTTTTTTCCCTTTCTTTCAGTCAATGACTATTTATTGAGCACCTAATATATGATAGACACTGTTCTAGATAGGGGGATACATCAGAGGAAAACAAAGATAAAAACCCCGGCCTTCCTGCAGCTAACTTTCTAGTCGAAGTCAGACAAGAAACATAATAAGTAAATAAATTATGTAATACATTAGTTGACGATAAATGCAATAGAAAAAATCTAAACCAGAATAACGGAAATCAGGATTGCCAGATGAGTAGGTGTAGGGTTTGCCATTTTAAGCATGCTGTTTAGAGTAAGCCCCACTGAGAAGGTGTCATTTGATTAAACATCTTGAAGAAAGTGAGGGAGTGAACCATGGGGCAATCTAGGGGAGAGCCTTCCAGGCAGAGGGAACAGCCAGAGTGAAGATGCTTTGGTGAAAGCATTCTTGATGTATAGAGAAACTGCCGTCAGACCCTGTAAAGTTGAAGCTGAGCAAGCAAAAGGAGATGCATTCAGAAAGATTTAGAGAGTGGGAATGAGATAACCTAGGGCTTTTAGGTCATGGTGAGAACTTTAGCTTTTGTTCTGACGGCAACGGGGAGCCATCATAGAGTTCCATGTGGATTTTTTAAAAGATCATATTGACTGAATCTTGAAAATAGACTGTAGGGGACAAGGCCAGAAGCAGGGAGACAAATTAGACAGGCTATTGCAGTAATCCTGTGAAATATGATGGTAACTCTAGCTAAAATAGAGGCAGTGAGAAGCTGTCAGAGAAAAAAATGTATATTTTAAATAGAAAAAAAAAAAAACACGGTTAATATGTGTTTCCACTCTCTACAGTCACATGAATTGAGGAAATACAGTCTTACTATATCCCCTTTCTTGGAAGTCAACATAAACACTAGCATATGAAGTCTTTGCAAAAGCAGCAAACCCCCAAAGTAAAATGTGTTAAAAAAATTTTTTTTTAAATCCAACATATCCCAAACTCATTAGATAGCATGAACTATTGTTGATGGACATCTGTTAAAATCCCCAAGGACACAAGTACTCTGTGGAACAGTGGAAGAAATGCTGAGTTAGGGAAATAAAATTTCTATAACCAGTATTATTTGCTGAGAAATGTTTACTTTAAAATCTGAATAATCTGTCACTGAATGTCTGAATATGTTTTATATTGAGCATTAGAGTATTATTATATGGTTATTAACTAGGCATTCAAAAGCAATAATGTCATGATTCTATTTTTTGAATTGATAATTAAAATAATAGACTTCTGTATTCTTGGATTTTAGCCTGTTACAAGAGTGGAAATGTTTTACAAGTTTTATTGACTCTGATATTCTGAAAAAGTCTTGTAAATTGGGGCCTGAATGTCCAGATGATATCCTTACCCTTGCACAGTTTTGCAAAGTTGGTACTTGATGAGAATACCTTTTTATTCACCACTGAAGCAGTGGATGTGGCTGTAACCATGTCTCGCCTAACAGCAAAAGAATGATCAGAAGCATGCCCAGCTAATTGAAACTACAGGGGGCCTTTAAGTAGGCAAAGTGTTATTACTCAGTTTAAAATGTGTCCAGGATATCAGAATTACCATTCCTTACTCTTTCAAAAGGCACTTTGGGAATGGTAATGGCCCCAAGTATTAGACCTCAGGCTTCTTTTCATTTTCCTTATTCCAGTTGTTCCTGGCAGGCTCAGAGGGCCATACACAGTGCAATTGACAAGATTTGGGGTTACTGTTAAGAATGTGAAAGTCTTTTAGTTTCCAAACCCATGGTACAGTGTGAGAACCCTGTGCCATTGGCTGGCGGCTATCATAAGAGTTTCTCCAATGTCAATATTTTTTAAAAATCTGCTTCAAAGAGTAATTTAAGTAACAAAGTATAGTCCCTTTCATCTAATACCTTCATGTCTGAGGCAAGTTATTCTGTTTCTTCCGAAGCATTTGCTTTGAAAAGATTTTCTTAATACAGTACATGGATTGTTTTAAATGAGATCATTTGCTACATTTGATCTTCTTTTCTTATTTGAAATTAAATAAGTTTCTTATAATTTCTAGAAAGCAAATCGCTTATTTTGGCCATCTGTGAATTTGTCTCTTACTTAGGCAGAAGTGTTTGGAAAAGTGGATGCATGAAGAGGCCGGAGTTCGGGATCTTCGTAGGCAGGCGTGAGTGAGATCTTGGAACATGCTGGTAAAGTCTAAATTGAGTGTTCTTTTAATCTTCACACCACCTGCTGCAATCTGGTACCTACCCCACATCCAAGGCCTGGCCTAAATAAGGAAAAATATGATAAGTAGAAAAGAAAGAAATACCTATTTGGACATTGCTTACATTCTGGTTACTGGCACAAGAAAATCAGACTGTAAATATAATACGCAACAGCAATAATATAATGCAGAAATACTATCTCCGGATTTCTACATATTCTCCTGTTAACCCAAAGAAATAAGTGGCCTTTGTATAATAGGTCAAGGTAGGTCCCATGAGATTATTAATATTTTTCTATGTTAGGTGCTCCCCCAAGTAAATTACAAGTTCCAAAGGGGCAAGGACAATATGTCACGCATCTTTACATTCCCATGATTCTTACCAGTATGCTGGGCATATGGTAGGACCTTGAAAATGTGATTGTTCATTGATTGATTATATATAATATTAGGTATAATTAAACCATATTGATTGCACGTGATAAGATTCTTTTTTTTCCCTCTATAATCACCCTTTTATCACAGGACTGTACCCTTGCACTTTTATTTCCTTCTAACTAATTCTCCACAGAAAGCAAAAGCAGTGTTAAACTGAAAATTGATTCCCACAATTCTTCTGTTTGAAACCCTTCAGTGTCTCTTCCATCTTCCCCAAGAATAAATCTAATACATCCCAATTTCTTATCAAGGCCTATCAGTACCTATATCATCTGGCTTCTATTTATTTTCCCTCCCTCTTCTTGGGTCGCTTCCCCTCTCCCTCACTATGCTGTAGCCTCCTGGGTTTTTTTCTTTTTTTTCCCTTTTCCCCTAGTCTTAGTGCCTTTGTATGAGCTGGGCCCTCTTCATGGGATGCTTTCCCTATCTCCACGATCTGCATACCTAGCTCATTCTAAAGTTCTCAGTTTGACCTTTCATTATACCCTTTCTAGAGTTGGTCACCTCTGTTATTATCTTTAGACAATTTTATGTTTTCTTTCATAGCACTTGCTATAAATTGCATATAATTTCTATGTTTTTATTTTCCTTGAGGAGGATATTGTGCCTCTCTTGTTACCCATTATGTCTTCAGTATCTAATCAGTATCTGACATGTAAGTACTCAATATATATTTGTTTAAAGGAATTATGATGCAGACAAAAAAGTGGAATTTTTTCATCAAATTCCATGTACTTTGTAAAATTGGAATGCATTCTTAAAATAAAAATCAATCACTTAAAATGAATGTATTAGAACAATTTAGAAAAAATGGTTTAAGATTGAGTCTAGTCATAAAAATTCTGGGCATTATAGTATACTCTGAAATTTTAAAATTGGGGAACTTGCAATAACCTATTTTACTCCCTTTCCCTCATTTTACAGATAAGGAAACAGAACCAAAGAAGTTAATGAACTGCCTGTGATCTTGACGCTAGTTAGCAGTAGAGCCAGAATTAGAATTTCTAGTTTAGAGTTCATTTCACTATGCCACCTGTCTGGTAAAACAATACCTACTAGATGTTTAGAGTTACCAGCAATCTGTAGTTTCAGAGGTCTCAAAAATAAAAAATACTAAGTTTTTTAAAGTGAAGGAATATGCCTTTTTCTTTTTTTCCTTTTTCCTTTTTCCTTTTTCCTTTTTTCTGCTGGAATACAGATGTGATAGCTAGAGCTAGAGCAGCTATCTTGTACCCATGAAATGTAACCTATATATGTTGAGAATGACAGAGCAAAAAGAGAGAAGAGGCAAGGGTCCCCCACATGGTCAGTCTGCCATATCAATCTTGAATGCCTAGGAGAACTTTTACATGAGAAGGAAATAAACTTCCTTCCAGTTTACTATTCTTTTATTATAGTAGCCTAAATTCATAACATGTTTATGATTTGGTACCTTGAAATGGGGTGCTGTCCCTAAAAAAAAAATTTCAATGTGAAGAAGCATTAGGTGACGGGTGACTGGAAATCTGATGACCCTTTGTTAGACAACTGCAAAATATTTCGTACAATTTTATCTGTGGCTAATTGGAAGTGAGACCAAGTGCCAATACACCGTGCAGCCCTAGAGCCATCAATAAGAGTTTTATTGTCCTTGAGGGGCATTTTTGAAATTTGTAGAGTTGATTTTAGTTGTCATAATAATTGGAAAAGAGAATTTAGTGGGCAGGTCCAGAGATGCTAAATGTCCTACAAAGTGTCAGGCAGTCCCACACAATAAAGAACTGATTTCCATCTCTCTTGACTTTCAAATACTTTGTTGGACCTTGATGTAGATGAAAAATCTGTTTATAGTTATCCAAGACTAGAACCTAATTCTGTTTTACATTCACGGAACATTTTTAATTTTTATTTTGCATTATTTTAACACACTGATTTTTCAAAAAATGCAATTAAAGCTTTTAGTTTGCTTTGTTCCAAACTTTAGTAAGAGTTGTACACGATTTCAGAAAAATCACATCATCCAGAACAATGCTGCCTGTAGTGAGTCATCAACATGGTACCCTCGTGTGAGGCTGCATAGAGATCCGATGTTTAGGTCCTCGTGTGGTTGTACCTGAACATCTACTATTAATTATTTTGGAAGTAATGTGTGCAAATTTCAGATTATGTCCTCAAAAGGAAGAAGCATGCATCCTTCTGTCCTTTTCTCTTTTTCTGTTGTCTGAATTCAGACATGATGGCTGGAGCAGGGGCAACCATCTTTGATTAGGAAATGGAAGCTACATTTTAGGGATGGCAGAGTGACTAAACAGAGGGAGACTGTGTTCCTGACACTGTACAGATGCCATATACCAACTTATTCTGCCTATGCATACTGTTTCATGAGAAAAAATACATTTTTATGTGGTTTGTGCCACTGTGTTTCAGGGTATCTTTGTTATAGCAGCTAAACTAGATTTTTATCTAAAGCAGATGGGAAGAACAAAATAGAAATAAAATCTAGTACTAGTCACAAAATTTCTTGTTAAATATCCAGTCCTGAAAACATTTTCAATGACAAATATAAACAGCATGAATCTAAAACCAATAATTTAAAAGGGGCATTGCTTATTTTATTTTTTCTTTCTTTCACTGTAACCAGAGATACAGAACTGATATATATTTTTTAAAAAACCTGGGACATAAAAAATAGGTTCACTCTTAATAAGAAAAAGTGATAATGTAAAGTCTAATTCATAATTTTAAAAGACACAGTTATGTGTTTCTGCATTAGCATGATGTTTTAAAAAGCTATTTATATACATATGTAAATATACATATATAAATATAAATTTTATGCTAAGTTTTCAAATTTATGCAATGGACATAGTGCACAAATTTAAAAACAGATTGGGTCAAGGGTCAAGGAATTTGAAATGTTTATGCCTATAACAAATGTTTCTCCAAAACACAAACATTCTTTTAACTTAAAGTACACAGTAATCTTTTTTTTTTTTTTTTCCCTTTTTCTTTTTTTCTTTTGGTAACTAACAATTACCATAGTATTAGTCTACTGCATAGTTTATGTGTTCACATAATGAAAATTTCATAATTATTTTGTGATTTAAGGACCTATTACATTTATTCAGTGCCTAGCTCAGTGCCTTGCATATAGCAGGCCCTCAATAAATGTTTGGCCTTATGAATGTTGAATGACTATTTTCCTTAATGGTGTACAATAGTATTGCCTTCCATTTTATCAATATGTTGTGTATATAGATCAGATTAATTAAAATATCCCAACAAAAGAGCTAAAAAATTCTATTTGTAAGTCTGACCATGTCTATTTAAAAAATGTAAACAATTACAAATGAGAAAAACAAACAAAGAAACAAAAAGCTGGGACCCTGGAAACCAAGTGAGTTTCTAAAAGACAGAGCAAATTCCAAAGATAGAGATGAGAGTAGAAGTTGTGGCTGCTGATTTCCCATTTCAGTGCTTTGTTTTAGCTGACCACACTTCCTCCCTCCTTAGAGAAAATCGATGCACAATGAAATTATCTGTACTCATCTCTGGTAAATAAATAGCAGAAATCTTTTTTGCTTCAAGACATCAATGTGAAACGATTGTTCACATGAAACATTTGGTTTGTTTTTCTCAAAAGCCCTTCAATTTTCCATTTCACAAATTAAAATAATAAAGGAAAATACTTTCATAAAGTGAGCAAACAGCAACTACAGAGACCTAATATAAAATAAAAAGTGATTATTTAGAGGAAATTTCATTCTAATATATATTGCACCTATTATTTAGAAACAACAAATGTTTGCATGTTAATGCAAACTTTTAATTTAAAAAGGAAATTAAATGTAATTAAAAATGTAAGGGAGATGAGCAGTAAAGGTAGCAATTTTCAGGTGAATGCCTATATTTAGCAGCAAAATGTATCACCCTAAAACTGCACAGTGAGCTTTATGTGGTTACATCTGTGCACATACACAATCTGTGTAACTATGACTCTACTTACAATGTTTGTATGTGCAGTTAAGAAATTTTACAAATTATGTCAGAATGTACACTAAGAATACCCAAGATGGTATTTTCACATGTGTAGAATGTTAGGCTTTTTCTGGGTGTTTTATACCCTGCCTCTTTAATTTGTATTTAGATTTCAAACCTACTTTGCAGGGACCGTATCTAATTCAGTGTTCTTTGCACCATCGGGCATACTACTTGTACTAAATAACTGTTTATCAACATCAAGTGCCTTAAAGTAAACACCACACAATTTCATCTGCCAAAATCCTGCTATGCATTTATATGTTGCTTTTAGAAACACATAACCCCATGTAAATCACTTAAACATGGTCTGCAGTAAAATTTTGGTCTGCTCTCTATTTATTCTCCCTTATTATTCATCCAGTTACTTTTATTTCCATTTCTCCTCCCTCTTTCTTTCTAGATCAAACCACTTTCATTACAGATTCAATTCTTTCAAAAGATAAGAAATTCTCAGTCTCTGATAAACATTTATCATTTAGAAAAAAAGGCTGAAAGAAAGAAAAAGGAAAGAAAGAACACCCCCCCCCACACACACACTAAAAGAAGGGCCATGCTTTACAGAGCAACATTCCAAGACACAGGCATTTAACTGTGGAATGGTTAACAACAGAACTTTAATTTGAAAAGATTGGAAAACCAGAGAGATATTTAAAAAATGTTTAAATCACTTTCACATTTTCCTTTGTTGCTTCTTTTCAGTCTTTTCAAAGAAACTTGGCAGTTCTGGGAAAACAAAACCCTTCAACATGTCTTGAAGCGTAGAGTCTCAGTCCTCAGAAAAGAACTCTTTCTTCGTTGTACACACTTAGGGAAGACTTGGACTAAAGTACTAAATAACAGCTCAGTAGCAGCTATTTCAAATCACCAAGTTTCATCCAGAGATGCCAAAAAGCTTAGCATCAGTGACACTGCTGATTTTAGGTTAAGAAAAACAAGAGAGGACATTGAGAGGGAAGAAGGTACTTGAATATATGTTCTTGTCCTCGAAATAAAAGTCATAACATGCACCCAGTATCTGAGTTAATAAAGAATCTTTTAAATAACTTGTATTTCATTCTGTGGCCTTTGAAAACAATTTTTAAGAATAATCGCATTATTCTTTCCAGACATGGAATATTCTCAGGCACAAACCATGCAAAGATGTCAGGTGGGACATCGTCTTAGTTTGCTTGCCTGCCATGACAAATACCACACAATAGGTTTGCCTAACAACAGAAATTTATTGGCTCATGGTTCAAAATCAGGCTATCAGAAAGTCTTGCTTTCTCTGTAGCATTCTGGTGCTGAGTCCTGGCAATCTTTGATTAATATCTCTACGTCCCACCACCTGGAGATATTCTCTCCTTGTGGTTGTTCTTCCACTTTGCAATAACTTCTCACTTCATCCTGGCCTACTCTGACTCTTGTCTCTGGTTTCATATCTTTCTGAAACCTCCAGTAATATGGAAAAAGACCTACCCTGATTCAGTTGGCTTCACTTTAACTAAAAAATAACATCTTCAAAATGCAGATTAAGATAAAGAACATGTCCTTTGAGGGGGCACATAGTTCAATCTACCACAGCCATGATTCTTAGCGTTGTAGATTAATAGAAGAAGAAGGACCAGAGTGGTGTAGGCAGAAGCTCACTTGTTCAAGAGTCAGAAGACTTTGTTAGGCATCCACCTCAAATACTAATTGGTTAATTTAAACAAGCCATTTAATCTCTTAGTCTCAATTCCCTTATCTGAAAAAATAGGAATAGTATTATCTGTCTTGTCTTTACTCAAAGTTGCTGGGTGGATTAAATAAGATAATATATGTGAAAGTGCTTTGATTCTGGCAAAGCATGCTGCAGATAATACGGTATTAAATTCTAATACAACTCTTAATCAGCAGATAAGGAAAATGATGTCCGTTGTGGTTAAGTGGTGAAGGCTCACCCATGTTTTAATGGATGGCGGAACCAGAAATAGAATTTGAGTTTATGATATTCTCTAAAAGGAGATTGTCCTAAAGTTTTCTTGGAGAGGCTGTGTCTGGAGAGCCCATGACCTGAAAGTGGCTCCATGTGTTCCCTGTTTTCTTTATTCATGTTATGATTTTCTCTTAGGGTAAAAAGGAGACCCACAGGAATTACCAAAGACATTCTGCCAGCAACTCTGAAGTGCCTAAAACAATAATTCCCAGCTGATGTTCCATAGACTCCTAGGATGAGGTTGGGAGTGGAAGGAGAGAATTGGGCATGGAGTTATTTCCAGAAGAATGTACAGCAAGCTTTGCAGGCAGAATCAATTATATGGTTTATACACATTTGTATTGCTCTGCTTTGAATATATGTAGCTGCTATTAAGATTATTCAGATAAAATTAGTCTAAAAGCATACAGAATTCAGAGTCGTTTTTGTTATTTTGTGTTTTTTGAAACTAAAGGATAGATAAAGCACAACTGCTAGGTTCTGAGAATGTTTTGACACTAAAAAGGAGTCTGTAGACTTCAAAATATTGGGAATTTCTGGACTAATAATTTTTCCAGTGCTGGAGTAATATAATGATTAAGTGAGTTGGGAGGCAAATTCAGGAGTACATAGTTAAAGTCAAGAGTATATAAGAGTCCACTTTTCTTTAAAAAGATGATTATGCAAGTAATAAAACTCTATTTACTCTTTAGTTGGTGATTGTTATGACTCAGATTATGTTCTTGTATTCAGTAGTTTTCATGGCTCTTTGGGGTTTTCAGATGGTAAGAATTACCATTAAATTATTTTATGAATTTGCCTTTTTGTTGTTCAGCTTGAAAAATCCCGTGGTATAATTCGGCAAGAAGATAATTTCTGCAGGCCAGATTGTCATTCATAAAAGTTTAGTGCTTAAGTTAGTTTTATACTCAATGGATATTGAAAATGCAGATTCTCTATCTCTCTATCATCTCTATCTCTATCTCTATCTCTATCTCTATCTCTATCTCTATCTCTATCTCTATCTCTATCTCTATCTAAAAGATAACAATTGTACTTCAGTATATCCCAGAATCCTCTTAGGAGGATAACTTGAAAAGTGAAGGGAAAGTTATGGTAACCTTATTTAATGTAAGTTCCTTAGGAATTATAACAGAAATATCAATGATGTTACAATCTTTCAAATATAGTGTGGGAGAAATGAATCTGAGAACCATTGGACCAATTAATAATAAGAACAGACTTGTGATTCATTGAAGTCCTACAACCCATTTAATCTTTATACGAACCTGAAGGGTATTTATTAGTATTCCCATTTTGCAGATGAGGAAACTGGAGCTTAGAGAAATGAAATAGCAGACCAAAGTTATGGAGCTTGTAAGTGGCATAAATGGAATTCAAGTTCAGTTCTAATTCAAACTAAAGTTCAAGTTGCAAAGTCTGGGATGATGAAAAGGTAACAGGGAGATTGTTTCACTCTTAGTTTTGGAAAGAGAGAGGAATTCCAGCTGGAACGAATGCATATGGCTAGTGATTCAAAGGTAGATACAGGTTGTGCATGGTCTGTAGCTTACACAAATATTACAAAATCACACACACAAAAATAGGTTTAGGGGACTAAGTAAATGAGGGACTCTGAATCTTGACCTTCCTTAGCTTCATGATAAATCTGTCTTGGAACTGGTTCAGAAGTTCAGCTCATAGTCAACCCAGACTTTTCATTCTGGAAACGATTCTTACACTCACCTGAAATCTAGAATGCTGCTAGGCATTTGTGCCAGGCATGGGGCAGTGGTCCTCAATTTTTTTTTTCTTTCCTACTCTGAGGGTGTAACAAAGTCCCTTCCACATCAGTGGCTCATTAAGGCATGGGTTCCCTGCAGTGAACGTTATTGCTCTGAGTTGAGACTCACAATTTCGACTTGAGAATATAGGGTTTGGTTTTCTTCTTAAAACAAACATACTTTGTATTCAACATCCTAATTATTTATTGCCTGTCTGCTATGTATTAAGCATGCTGCTAGCTTCTAGATGCCAACAGAGAATCAGAGACATAATTTCTACCCTAATGAAATTCTAATTCTTGGAATTTCTGTCAGTTATATTACCTCTTCTCAAACATATGGATTCAAAAACTTGGTATGGTCTAAGACTTCTCTTTCCTTCATTACAAATCCAATCTATTAATGTTGATTTTTCCTGCGGAATGTCTTTTAATTCATTCCTAATTTCCTGTTTCTACTAGCACAGTCCTCAATCTTAGATTACTAGAATACATTCTCAAAGATTCTTCCTTCTTTCAATGAATAATCATTGCATCCAAGGTATGAATCAGATAGATTGCTAGTTCCATATCTCTCTAAACTCCTTGCTAGTCTATTCTACATGCTAAAAATATTACTCTCTTCATGAAACTCAGAGCCTCTAGAGGTTTTGTCCCAAAGCAGTAAGACTACACATGATGAAGTAGAGTGTGATGAAGAAGATCACAGGAATATTTTTTAGTTCATGCCATCCTGAATAAGAAGCAGCTTGAACTGATCAGGAGTAAGATGCAGACCTGGGTGGACTGCATGCTGGGCCTGTACTGGTATGAAGATAAAGCTGAAGCTTGGAAAATGTGAGGGGAGGGGGTCCAATTCAACCAGAACTCTTGGGCCTGCCACTACTGGAAGGATGATTGGTGACCAGTATTTATTAGTTGATTAATCCCAGTGTGTAGGGAATCACATCTCTGTTCCTGCTATTTAGCCCCGTCTCCAGAATCTGGCCCCTTCTTCCCCCTTCAACTCTCTTTCCTTCATTACTCCTTAACATTCTTGGACATTATATCTATTCCTATCTGTGTTGTTGCTTATGTGATTTTTGTTGTAAGCCCCGTCTCTCCTTCTTACTCTAAAACAAAATTCAGGATACAACAGAGTTTGTTCCTCAATAATATTTAGTCTCATCTTACCCATTAATTACTTCTGTGCATGTAACTCACATATGGGGTAGTGGTAAAAGTGTGGGCTTTTGTGTCAGACAGTCAGAATTTTATTCTCTAATCTGCTTACAAAGGGTATATTAATCCCTGTAAGACTCAGCTTCCTCAGAAGTAAAATGGGGATAAGTTGTAGTACCTGCCTCATAGAGGTGCTGTGAGGATTAAATAAAATAGGTTGTTTAATAAGTCAGGTATCTACTAAATTTGCAGTACATATTGCTCTTAATATTTTTAATATTCATCTTAATCAGCAGCTTGATTAAGATGTCGTAGACTTACTTCCTCTATATTTCCCATAGCACCTATTTTACAGATTACCTAAAATACCTAATTGTGCCCAATATATTTCAGATGGTTCGTTGTAACAAATAATGCAGTTATTCTTTGAAGACTGCCACAGGGCCCATCTGAAACATGCGGTTTATTTTTGCTACAGTCCATTTCTAGCACAACCTTTATCCTATTCTCCTGCCCCCTCATCCTCATGCTCCATATTAAAAGTCACTAAATGCTCTGGATTCTTACTTTATAATTTCCCCCTATTCTGTTCCTTTCTTGTTTCCACTGCCCTTCACCTCTGCACCATAGCAACAGTTGCTTTGCTGCACAGGCTTCCCCTCCTGGGGCTGCAGTTCATACTTCCTTCCTTAGATCTTATCCCCACACCATTGCCATGTTAATTCCTTAAAACCGCATTTTTCATCATGTCTTTCCACCGCTGCTCATTTACTTACCTAATAAAGTCGGCTCTCCTCAGCTTGGTTTTCAAGACTCTTCATAAATCACTTTTCACCTTTCCTAGCAACATTTAGATTTTAGCTTTGGCCTCCATGTGTTCTTAGTTCTAGTTTGCGAATCTTATTCATTGTCCTCTTAAAACCATCTCATTTCCTCTTTAGAGTTTGGCTTCTGCTAATTTCCTCACTCTTAATAACCTTTCCTATTCTCCCCATCAATACGAATCTTGCCCATACTTTAAGATGGAGCTAATATTCTATTTCACCGCTAAGGTTTTCCTTCTACATCAGCCAAATTCACTCCAATCCTTCAATCGATGTTTATCATTGCTTAATATGTGCCACGCAATCTGCTGGTTGGTCAGAACACCAATATGAATACGGATCAGTTTTTATTCTAAAGAATCTCAATTGCCCCCTTTCTAATTATCTAGAGCATTTTATTGGACCACTCACTTTGCTTATCATATTGCTTATTTTATCTAACTAACAACACTTTGAGAAGAGGAAAGTGAGGTTTAGGGAGGGATTGTGAATTACTCAAATTTCTACATCTGATAAATGCTCTGTGTTGTCTTTGAAGTTCCTAAAAGTCAGAAACATGCTGGCAAATTCATTGGTTATCCTCCATGTACCTAACAGATTAAATGCTCAATTTGAATTTATTGAATGATAAACATTCTGATTTTCCTATATTGATTTTAATTTTTGCTTTTGCAAGTTCTACAACTAGATGTAATTTAAAGATTGTTGGATTTTGATTTTAATACCACCAAAACATATCCATTAACCTGATAGCTGGAGATTGTTATAGCCAGAGGTGCCTGGAAATGGTCAATACAACTCCCTCAAATAAAGTAAATATGTGCATTACAGCAGTATAAGTAGGTGTGCTGTGTGCTACCTCTGCCCTTGGGCAAACTTATGCTAGAATTTTAACAACAAACAAATAGACAAAAATATCTGATTTAATTTTCATTTCCCATATATGGAGGGTTTGCATATTTGAAATAGACTTTCCTTTGGGCAATAGTGACACAGGTAATGGTAAAATAGTCTTATTTACATAAAGCAGGAACTGTTTTTGAAGCAGAAAAAATACAGATACTCTTGAACAATAAAATCATCACTCCCCTTAAACATATATTCACTTCAGAGAAAAACTTTAATAAGGAAGGAGCCCTAATTGGGGCTTATAAAAGTTTAACATGGAATGATGTTAAACATTACATTTCTTTTTTCCCCACATTCCAAGTACTTTTCTTTTGAAGATGCATAATGATTTTCTTCTCTTTCATTCTTCATATTTATTAAGGTAGGTTAACTTTACATCCTGTTGATATATCTGTTTATGGCATAGGTAGCTTTCTACTTACCAAGCTATAATTTGTTGTACAAATTCCATATAAAGGGGGAGTACCCTCATAAGAAAAAATGTGCAATACATGCTTAAAGTGCAAAATAGCTGACCAGAGTTTTTATTATAACTTGTATCATTTCTGGACCACTGTCACTAGACATTAATTCCCATAGGGTCAAAAGTTACTTCGCATGCCTATGTATTGCCAAGTTGCTTTCAATTATTAATAAAACAAGCAAATATTAAGTAAGATGCACTATAAGATACAAGGAAACAAAAATAAGCTTGCAGATCCGCCTGATTTTATTCTTGTAGACTTTATGTAATTTTCTAGCAGTGAGACATGGAACACTCTCCATCCCTTAAAGTGGAAAGATACAGAATGGTGTCTCCTCTCTCAAGCCTTCTCAAATGGGTGTCACTGGTTTTGCATCAAGATGAGTATATATATTTTAACTACAGGCACTCCACTCACATCATGCTTATACCCCCCCCCCGTAATGCATCTCTTATCACTGTCAAATAACCACCAAATCATGTTTTAGGATAATAAGGCCAAGTAATTACAAGGTCTCAAAGAACATTCTAACCTATGGTGTGCTGTTGAAGGTCTAGCAACTGGCTCTGCATAAATAAATAAATAAATAGAGTAAAGCCCTTATTTGTAGTGTTTGACAATTTCCTCGATGTAAATACTCCCATCAGAGTTGATTTCAAGCCCTCAGAACAATGTCGCTGAAGTTGGGAAGACACTTTACAAATTGTGTTGGAAAGTACCCTTTGAATGCCTATGCTGACATATTTACATGTGTAAAATATCAGATTCTTTCTGGGTACTTTTTACCCTGCCTCTCTCATTTGTAGTTAGAATTCAAAGCTTGTTTGAGAATAACACACCACCGAGTTATTCCCTTTAATTAGAAAATATGTGCCTGAAACCAGTCATACTTCAAATATGACTGCTAGTCACAAGCTAAGGTGTTGAAAGTTTAATGTATTTTCATTTATTTTTTGAATTACTTACTTTCAAGGCTCTAATTCAAAAGATACAAAACGTATGAGAAATCTCTTTATTACCCCCTACCCCCTAGCCACCAAGTTTTCTTCCCAGAAGATAAACAACTTTGTCAGTTCCCTGTGTACCTATACAAAGATATTCTATACAAGTGTTTATATCTCGTTATCCCCATTTTTTAAACTAAAATGATATCATACTTTATATACTATTTTGCATTTTGGATTTGTTCTTTTTGTTAATATATATTGACGGTTTCCTATTATAGATAAAGATTTTCCTTATTCTCTCTTCCATCTGCATAAATATTCTATTGTATGGTTGTTCCCTTCTTATGCCTAAACTATCTCATATTGATGTGTTTCCTTTCTTTTTATTTACAAATAAAAGACTCCTATTATGAAAATCTATAAATGTGTTTCTTTTTTAAAGATTTATTTTTATTTATTTATTTCCCCCCCCCCCACCCCCTCATTGTTTGCCCTTGCTGTGTCTGTTGTCTTCTTTGTTTCTTTAGGAGGCACCAGGAGCTGAACCCAAGACCTCTGATTTGGGAGGGAGGCGCCTAATTCTTGAACCACCTCTGTTCCCTGCTTTTGTGTGTGTATGTGCCTCTCATGTGTTTTTCTTCTTGTGTCTCTTGTTGCATCGTCTTGCTGCGTCAGCTTGCCGCGCCTGCCCATCACGTCAGCTTGCTGTCATGCCTGTCTTCTTTAGGAGGCACCAGGAACCTCCGCTCCCTGTTTTGTTGTGCCTTTCATTATGCTTTTCTTCTTGTGTCTCTTGTTGCATCAGCTTGCCGCACCTACCCGTCGCACCACCTTGCTGTCTTCTTTAGGAGGCACTGGGAACTGAACCAGGGACCTCACGTGTGGTAGGCGGGAGCTCAATCGCTTGAGCCACATCCGCTTCCCTATAAATATGGTTTTGCATGCACATGCAGATAGTACTAGGTACATGAAGATTAATTCCTAGCAGTGTAATTTTGGACTCAAGGGTTTGTATGTCTGCATGTTTTCTTCACATCTTTACCAACATAGCATATTTTCAAGCTTTTGGGTCTTTACCAATCTCATATGTGAAAAAAAGTTCAGGATGATTTTCATTTTCATTTCTCAGATTATGAGTGAGATGGAACATCTTTTATTTTATTTAAATGTACTTTATTTCTATGAGATTTTTTTTCTATGAGATTCTATGAGATTACTTTGCCCATGTTTGGGCATGGGTATGGGTAAGTAATGGATTCAAATTAATTTTTCCAAATGGCTTCCCTAGTTTTTCAATGCTGTTTATAAAGTAATTAATCTTTTCTCTACTTACAGGCTTTTATGTCTTTCAGGACTTTATATATGTATGGGCACATGCCAATATTACACTGCTTTACTTATTGAAGCTTTTATGTTTTAATAACTGAAAAGTCGATTCCCCTCATAAAGTTCATATCAAGTTCACATAAACTTTGGAATCAGCTTATCTAGTTCTGAAAAGATTTTGATTGATATTTTATATTATGGTCACCTTATATTTCTTAGATGAACTTAGGGTAGTTGATGTCCTTATGGGGTTGTGTCTTCTTATCTGAGAACATTACACATCTTTCAATTTGTTCAAGTCATTTCTGTCTTTCAATCATTTTGTAAAATTTTTCTCATCTGTTTATTTTTTGTTAAATTTATTCCCAGGCATTTTGTTTTTTTATTGCTTTAGGCGATCCAAACTTTTATTGCAATTTCAATAACTTAATAGTTCTTGAATGATACAATTAGAAAATTGAAAAAGTAGTATATCTTTTCTAAAATTCATTCAGAGATGAAATTCCTGTTAAACTTTTGAATGTAAATAAATTACTAGATACAAGCCATAGATGTCTTGTTGAATAAGAAGAAAGGCTTATAGACTCAATTTATTGCACTGTAAAATGGATACAAATAAGTTAGCTTTATTGGATTTCTAACAATTTAAGTGGTAAAATATAGATTGGATATGTCTTATCATGGCTACATGCTAGTTCACTGGTTTACAGCATTCTAAATATTAAGTTTTTGCCCATTTTTTCCCCTTAAAAAGTCAGCAAGAAAGCAAATGTAAAAGACAATAAAAGTACAGCTTAAATCACATACATAATATAATTTTTTAAGATGTGCATCACGTACTCCAAAGGCCAATCTTGGTATTCTATTCCTCTTTGATACATGCTGCTGGCAATTCCTGATATCACTTAAACAACCTCTGCATGGACAGAGATGAGGATCTCTTAAACTGATATATTATATTCATAATGTTCTCTCATAATGTTTCTTCCTGTTCCAATATCAACCTCCTTCCTAAACATAATGAACCAGCTATTCTTTCTCTCCTTTTTTCATGTTTCTCAGTCCCTACCATGTCACCAATTCTTAGCATTGATTTTATTAAATCAATACATACTTTACAAAATTATGCCTTTCATATGGATGCCAATGACAATGCCTTCTTAACACTGACCATAGCAGACAGAGGTTAATACACACAGGGAAAGGACTACTAAATCATACAGCATATACTGTATACTCAGCCAAAAGTAAAGAAGAATTTCATTCCTCCACATCATCTTTTCCCATGTCTCAGTAGCTTGACACCTTCCTCAATCACCTAACTAATGTGCGAAAAGAATGAAAACTCTTTGAGAAGTCAGTGACCCAGAAAGTTAAAAACCAAAAATTATGAAGCATCAAATGACATGCTATTTATCATTTTTTTCAGCATAAAATCTACCACTTATAGACTCTACTTGGTGGCTATATATAAAAAGGCTCTCTGACTGGGTGGTTTATATGATTTTAATATAGTGCATATATGTGAGTATAATTTTTTATTATAAAATTATTACTTGCTTATTAAAGTAGCTTTAAAAAATAAAGAAAAGTAGGAGTAAATCCCCACTTCATTTATCCTTCCAAATTCAAACATAATCTCTCCTTCTAGTGTTTTGAAAACATTATTTTTAATCATATGTAATCTATACACAATTTTATTCTATATAGCATATTAAAAACATTTTTCTTTTTAAATATATTAAAATTGTAGAATAGTTTAAAAATAGAGTATAAAAAACAATATAATAGATTTCCCACATCATTATATAGTCTAATTAGCCATAAGAGATAGTGGAATATAGCAATATGTGCATGACTTTAGAGTCAGACAGATTTGAGTTCATCACCTGTATGTGTTTCTCCTCTATATGTTCTTCTCTTTTTTGTCCTACTGATTGATTTGCTGATTTTTAGCTCAGTGTATTACCTCCCAAAATGAAAATGACATTTCCTTGCCTTTTATTTTTTAAGATTTTTTTTTTTTTTTTATTTATCCCCCCACCCCATGCCCCCGCCCCATTGTTGTTTGCGCTCACTGTCTGGTTTCTGTGTCCATTTGTTGTGCGCTCTCTGTGTCTGCTCGTCTTTCTATTTAGGAGGCACCGGGAACCAAACCTGGGACCTCCCATGTGGGAGAGAAGTGCTCAATCGCTTGAGCCACCTCCACTCCCTGCTTTGTTGTCTCTCATTGTGTTTCCTCTTTGTGTGTCCTTGTTGAGTCATCTTGTTGTGTCAGCTCACCACTCCAACCCGTCGGGGTCAGCCCGACAGCTCGCTGTCTTGCTTGTCTTCTCTAGGTGGCCCGGGGAACTGAGCCTGGGACCTCCCATGTGGTAGGCGGGTGCCAAAATGCTTTAGCCATATCTGCTTCCCCTATTAGTCTTTCTATCCAAAGTGTTATGAGTGAAATGGTATGTGAAACATTCTGGTATTAACCTAAGAGTGAGCGATCATGCTGTCTGCTGGAATATATACATGAAGGCTGGAGCTCAAGCAGTCATCTTAGTTCCAGTGGTAAAACCACATCTAGGAATGTGGGAAATAGAAAACTAGAAATCTTGTGTCTTTGAACACTTGGTGGAATTGCCATATTTGCCCCATACTGCCTTTATGAGAGACTTTTATGTATGTTTAAGTCCCAGGTAGTTTGGGGTTTCTGAGTCACTCAGAGCTTTACCTAATCTTAACTGATGTGTTTGCTTTTAGTACAAAATAATAGATGAATGTGAATGTATATGGTTTCTTTAAAAAACAAACAAACAAACAAACAAAAAACCTGTAAAGCCCAAAGGTAGACAATCCCACGGTGACTTGGCAGCTCACACCAGTCATTTGGAACTTTTAGTATTTCCCTTGTTTACTGCATTCTCCTCATCATTTTGCTTCTAATCCTTTCATGATTCTAAAATGGCTGTTTCAGCCTGCAGCACCATCCACTCACATAAAAATGTTCAAAGGCAAGAAGAAAGAAAGCAGGAGAAGGAGGGGGAAAAAAAGACAAGGAGAATACTATTTTTAAGAAATCTCCAGCAAGTTTATTCCTAAGTCTCATTGACCAGAATTGTATTAATATCACATGTCTACCCATAGACATATTACTTGCAAAGTGGATTGAGACTGCTCTATAGCTTAGATTATCCCTAGTTCATCTGCTGGAACTAGTCACCTAACTTCTCAAACAAAATCAGGGTTCCGTTAGCAAGGAAAAAAAAAAACCAGGAATAGCTGAAGGATGAGTAATTAGGTGTATCTGCCATACTAGCCATTCAACCTTGGTTCTTATGGCGTTATCTATGGATTTCAATGAGGTGCCAATAATGCCCAACTCTTAGGGAAACAAAAGAGATGCCATTTGAACACCTACACGGTGTTCAATATATGGTAGATATTATGACTATCATTATTTCATTGAGTTGATGTATCATAGTTTATTTAATTAATCCTTTACAAAGGATATTGAGGTTATTTGTTGCTTTTACAACTAATATATATAATTATAAACATATCATCCTTCTTTATACAACTTTTTATTCTTTCTGTGTGTAGGATACTTTTCTTAAGGTATACTCCTCGAAGTATAATTAGTGGGTCATTCAATGTTAGTGGGATAAATTGTGATTTCTCTGGTATAGCAAAGATATTAAATAGAAATCAGGTAGGCAAATACTCATTACCTGAGCTACACAGAAAGATAGATTCAGCTTTTAGGAATTATGAATACATTCTGTGGCAGTTTGGCATTGTTTATGAATTCCAAAAATAGATATTGGATTATGTTTGTAAACTGGTCTGTACCTGGGAGTGCTTAAATTATGATTAGGGCTTTGATTGGGCCATGTTAGTAGGACCGTTGAGTTTATGCCCACCAAGGGTAAAACTACACGGCAGAGCAGAGGAGTGAGTTGTAGTTTTGATGTTGGAGTTTTGATGCTGAGTTTTGATCCTGGAGCCCGGGAAGTGAACACACAGGAGAAGAACACAGAGGAATAGAGATGGCTCCTTAGACACGGCAAAAGCCCCGGGGAGAGAGACAGAGCCCATCGCCTGCCTGATAGTTTCCAGCTGGCCTTGTGGAGAGAGCACAGCAGCTGAGGCCAGAGAGAAAGGGAGCGCCGGGAAGAGAGGAACCCAAGAAGCCTGAACTCTTGGCAGACGTGAGCAGCCATCTTGCCCCAATACGTGGCAATAGACTTTGTTGGGGGAAGTAACTTATACTTTATGGCCTGGTAACTGTAAGCTTCTACCCCAAATAAATACCCTTTTAAAAAGCCAACAGATTTCTGATATTTTGCATCAGCACCCCTTTGGCTGACTAATACACATGCAAACAGAAATAATCCTAATAAATGCTCATTTTACCATTATTTCAAAACGTTTTCAAAATAGAAATTGATGTGGCATAATAGAAAGTTCATTGACCTTGTCTTCAAATATCTGGATTTAGGTTTATGCCTTGTCACGATATGTGTGACTTTGGGTATGACATAATTTCTGTGACTCCGTTTATCCATTGACAAAAAGGGGGTAATAAAAATGGCGTACCTATTTCAAGGGAGTAAACACATAGGGAAACACTTTGAAAATGGTATAGAAATATAAGATATGATTATTAAAACCTAAGGAAAATTTATATATTCTTCTTACCTCCCCTGCCTTAAGTGGAGATTGAATGCCTTATTCTCTATTCACTTGACAGCAACGTCACATAGGGCCATCCTCCTCAACAATAACAGAAAGGCTCAAAATAGAAGTTGACCAATAATGGACTTAAAAGTTTTCATGAAAATTAAATATTATTTTATCAGACTACTAGGATTCACTATAAAAATGTCATGTACTAATGGAAAGCACATTAGCTCATAGGTAAAACTGCAGTTGACAAAAGGTCAGGGAATACTTTGGAAGAGTGATAAAAAGCTTTGAGTAAGATGCAGGAAGGCAATAATGTAAGAAGATGCAGAAAAATGAAGGAAATGCAGGAACCTAGAAACAGGAAGTAGTCTGGAAGCAAGCATGTATTTTAGCCTCTTCAGCCTATTTTCTTTCATGGCCGCCCACCATGTTCTATATCTCCAAACTTCCAGCCATCCTGCAAAGGTGAGTTATTGGTGACAAGGATCAGATGCGGGCATGGGAACAGGCATAAATCCATTGTCATTCTGAAAGGAAAAAAATGTAAAGTGCATGCCTATTTTTAAAAATATGCTTCAAAAATCTTAACATTTTGACCAATTATTTTACTTCTGGACATTTATCTTAAGGAAATATAATTATTGGCAAAGATTTAAAGTAAAGATGTTTATGTAACCAACATGTTGAAACAAGCTGAAAATTAAAATTTTGAGTGATTATATTTAAATAATTATATTTGAATGTTTGGATAATTAAATATTTCATTCCAACAATGGTATACTATGAAACCATTTAAAATATAACATAATTATCTACCACTCTGCACTGCCAGTGAATAAAGTGGAACATACTGCATGGTCCCATTTTTTTTTTTTTTTTTAAGTATAATGCATGCATGTTTATGTATAGAAAATACAATGGAAGGACATATGACAAATGTTAGTGGCAGTTATCTTTGTAAAGTGAGATTTTTGCAATTTTTAATTTTCTTCTTTTGGTTACATACATGTTCTCACTTTTCTACACTGAATACATATAATTTTTGTTCTAAGAAAAGAAAAGAAAACATTTAATGTTAAAATAAAGAAAGTAGAAAAAGAAGCTGCACATACAAATCGCATAACAAAGTGAATAGTACATTCCTACATTGACTGTTGACAATCTCATAATCAAATATTACAAGATTGCTATTTATGTTGGCCTAGTGAAGATCTCTTTTTTAATTTTATTTGTTCTCCCTGAGGTCCTGGGCTCCTTAGAAATATGGTGCCTTTCTCTGAACTGATTCTGGTTGGGAAGCACCGGCACCATGCTGTAAGCAGAGCCAATATTACATTGTCAGCCACAAATATGGGGAAAAAGTCATCTTAGAAACATCTAAAATAGCATTAACAGCAAATGCAGATTCTTTTACACCATCATCCCTGAATGTCTTAGTTTCTGGTAGTTGAAACCAACAGAAATTTACTGTCTCTCAGTTCTGGAGTTTGGAAGTCCGAAATCAAAATGTCAGCAGGGTCATACTGCGGAATCCTGTAGGGGAAAATCCTTCCTTGCCTCTTCCAAGCTTCTGGCCATGTGCTGGCAATCCTTGGAATTCCTTTGCTGCAGCTGTAGCACTTCCATCCTCCATGGTCACGTAGCTGTCTTCTCCTCATGTCTGTCTCTGTGTCCAAGTTTTTCTCTTTTTATAAGGATAAGTTTTATTGGGTTGACCCTAATCCGGTTTGGCCTCATCTTAACTAGTCACATCTTCAAAGACCCTATTTCCAAGTGAAGTTACAATCACAGGACTGGGAGTTGGTACTTGAATACTATTTTTTGGGGGACACATTTAAACCCCTAACACTAAGACACTAATATTTCAGTTTAAATTATTTTCACTCTTGCCTCTCCTTAGTGTCGTCCATCTGCATGGTGATGAAAAGGGGCACGCCACTGACCAGAAGGGATTTCACCTCCTACACGGTGGAAGTGTGCCAACCAGTGACTGAATGGAGATTGTTGAAGAATAACCAGATATAACTGTCACTACACATAATTTTTACATTAAATTATGAACAATATACTGTTAATACTTAAAGCAAGAAAGAATCCCAGAATTAAAAAAACAAAAACAAACATTTGACCCTGTTTCTTTTGTTTCACTTTCTCTTTTCAATGTCAACATAAAAATTATATCTATGTATTCCATATTGCCAGGCATATGCATGTCTGTAAGTACACAGCATTGAAGAGAAGGCAAGACAAATATTTTATTAAATTTAATGCCTGATGCAGATTTTAAGTTTGTTATCTACAACCCAAATTTAATATTCTGGGGTTTTGGTACATATAAGCTTGACAAATCAACTTTCTGTTCTTGAGTTAAAGGCAAATAAAAAGTATTCATAAAACGTCATGAACATCAAATGTCAATTGCAACACAAGATTTTGATACAACCCAAAGTAAATCTGAAACATATGGATTGAATTTTCCTTGCAATATTCCAGTTTTGGAAGGAAAATCGGTGCAAAAATGTGTTGCTGGTTTTCTGAAACCCCCAAAGTTGAAAAAACATTTTGATTTATTTATATTTAGAAGTGGGATAACCATTTTGCACCCTGGGAAACTTAATTAAGTACCAAATTCAGTTCGGCACAGGGGCCTGAATGAGTGAATCTGCCTTTTCTGTTTTATTGCATGTTTTAATACATTTGAGGTGTGGAATCAAATCAGTGAAGGGTCCAAGAGGTTTATTTCTGGGGTTCTAACTACCCCACCTAATCTCCATCAAATTCTCCCCAAGTCACCTCCAATAAATATACACTCTAAACAAAGACAACATACAAACTCAAACAACCATACCACCTAAGTAAAAACTGTGAGCTTGCTATGTAAATAAACGTTAAGACAAATCTCCCAGCCTTACAGAGTTAAGCAGAAGCTTTAAAGGACCTCCCTGGTTTTGCTTTGTTATTTTTGGATTATATCTCACACCTGTGTCCTTTGGCGTGATTTGACTGGATTATTTCCCAACTCTCAGTAATGTTCCATTGGGAAACACCAGGTCTTGGTAGTTCACACTAGCCTTTTACTCTGCTGGGTTGTGGAAGTTCACAGAAGATGACAGGAAGGGGGAGAGATGAGTAAAATTGTCCCATTGCTATGACCCAAATTACTCTTATCAGATTGCCTGCTCCTACCTGGGTTGTTGTGGACTATCCTACAAAGATACTGATTGCTTCCCGCGCTCAAGAAACATCTCCACTTCCAGGTTAGGAGTCCTTCCCAAAATTGAAATTGAGTAAATGGAATAGGACTCCATTTTCTTGACTTCATAAAATTTTGAAATCATTACATGTAAAGACCCAAACAAGCAAGAATTATAAGTTTTTGATTCAGGCAGTGCTGGGATTATGTGTGGTTCTGCTCCTTGCTGGTTGTATAAACTGGAGTAAGTACCTTAAATTCTGAAACTTATTTTTCTCCTTTGTAAATATGGCGATACTGGTCTTCTCTCACTAAGCCATTTCAAGAATTAATGAAATAAAATAAATGATTTACCTGTCAAAATGTTTTGCACGTAATAGAAGCTCAATTAATGTTACCTTCACCTCCCTATTTCTAATATCCTAATAACTATATACCATGGTATTAGGGTTCCTAGACAAATCATCAAAAACAACACCTATTGTTACAAATTTCTCTAATTTTTGATGCCCAGGAAGCATCCACTTAGAAATCATGATGAGTTGTCTAACTTTGTCCTCAACAAATTTAGAAACTGTTAAGGGATAATTAGAAAAAACAAAAAACAAAAACAAAACCCAACTCTCTCTTTTCCTTTCTAAAGCCAGTAAGCATGAAAAAGAAAAAAAACCAAAACATCCAATTAGAAAATGTTAAGAAAGATGGGTATCTTAAGTTTTAACCAATATATATACAATGCATACATTTATTTTTCCAAGACTCCAAATATATTACAAATTTTAAGACTCATGTTTTTTTTCTCTATGAGGTAACAAACACTGGCTTGAAAGATACTTGCTGTTAGCAGGCACTGAAGACTGGGGTGGGGGTGAGGGTGGGGGGGAGGAAGAAAAGAAAAAAATTAGCCAAGAGAAAGCAATGATTCTGATTAAGTAAATTCCATTGAACTCTTTCTAGTAAGCATTATTCAGGTCATGAATGCTAATTTGTCCTGCAGGGGGCTGTGGGTAATTACCCAGAAAAACTATCAGCTTTATTGAGTTGCTACAAAACAGTATTACTGAATGGTACACTGTAAAGGAAGACAACCTTGATATGTACTCACAGAAGAGGGTATTTTTCCCCCCACTGGGAACATTTTATAGCCTAGATAGAAATGATAATAATTGGCATTTTGCTTAGAAAAATAAAGCCATATCAATGTCACTTCCTGTTTAATAGTCAAATAAAGTTCCAGACATGTAAAGACATGTATCTGAGAAGTGCCACTAAGTTTCCCTGAACAATTTTAGCTTTCTGCATATTTAAAATTGTGTAGAATCAGAACTGTCTTAAAAAATGAAGCAAATATGGCACATTGGCAGCATTCCAGCAACCACACAGAACTGCTGATGTTACTAAAATCTAGATAATTTAGTCCCATATGGGAATCCATACCACAATTATATTGTCCCTTCTCTGACACAGCCCTGATTTTGCACTTCTTTAAGCCTGGCTTTTTATAATTTTAATTCCTTCACCAATAAAACAATTTGTATTCACAGAGTCTTCCTGGCTAAGAAAGAAAGAAGAAATCTGTTACATGACCTTGGTCTCTTTACAGTTGATTACAAGGAAACAAACTCTTCAAATAACCCACTCTCTCATCTTTTTTGAATTGATGTGAAACATCACACTATAAACCTACAGACTATGTACAACAGTCTAGAGGTTCACATATTAAAGTGTAGCTGTGTTTCAGATCTCCTTATTTGCTCAATTAAGACAATGAGGAAAGCCCATACTAAATTTGCACAGACATACATTATGGACAAACACCCAGATATTAAAGAGATAGTGTTTCTCTATGAAAAAATGGAAAAAAAAGCTATTATAAAATGTTGAGATGTAGAAAGCTGTTTTTACAACTCCCTACCCTTTACTGAAATAATTTGAAAAATGTTCTTGCTTAATTCACTAAAGCCTATCCTGATACTTCATAAATGTTTAATAGAAAAATAATAATTTTGAGAACATTGTTTTTCTGTAATTTGGCCCAAATAGGTTGAAGTCAAACATTCACATGAAACTTTTCTTTTTTGACTCACCTTGCCAACCTTAAAAGACAAAGTAGAACCAAAGAAATGTGTGGAAAGTATAATCATATCAAATAATTAAACTTTGATGGGAAAAGTACGATTAACAAAGTAAAATGCTTTGGCCACTTCCCTCCCCTTAAACAAAGAAAATAAAAGTGCAAGTTATCTGTGATTACTGATGGCAGTGCTTTCAAAGAACTGAAATTTTAAAGAAGCAATTTTAAACCTTCCAATTATCTGTGTTTTGAAAACTCTGGTCTTCTTTAGGTATATTCTTTTTTTTTTTTTTACAATTAAAATTTATTAGATATAACTCCTCCACAAAATCCACTGGCCATTTCCGACTATTATTATATCACTCCATAAATACAACACATAGCCATGATGCTAAGACATATTTCATCCTTGTCACATTGCCCTAATTACAATTACACAAAGTTCCTGGCTGGGCTTAGTGTTTAACTCAAAAATGATGTCTGTATTTAGAAGGGTTCTGATTTGTCAAATAAATTATTGAGCAGTTTGCTAAAATCAAACCCATGGAGACATTCTTGAATATAAAATACAAAAAAATTCATCTAAATGTCACAAAAACATAATGTTAAGATGTTAAATTAGTTTATATTTTTGTTTATTTTATTCAAACCTCATCTTGTGTTTCATACTTTCAGACAATGTTTGTTATATGGACAATAATATATTTTTAAAAGCTGTCAGCTTTTAATATTCACAAGTTATTTTTAAGTGATAAGTATCTTTCAGGAAACAAGTAAATAAAAAGGAAACTTTTAAAATAGCAAGTTTAGGACTATAGGAATTGCATCACACAATTTTATTTGATTAAAAATATTATCCTTGATTCATCATTTTTTCATTTATCCCAACATTTGTCAACAATTTAAATTAAAATCCATTACCCTCATGTACTGATTAGATACAAGGAAGAGCAAAATAATCCAAGGATGAGGGTGCCTGAAAATCTGAGGCTTTTTCTTACAGGAAGTGATAGGCTGCATGGAACAGGTATGCAGGAAATGGGAATAATATTTTGCTGTCCTGAAACATTCAGTGAAGAAGATTGCCCAAGATCAGTGCCATGTATAACATTCTGGACTTTTCCAGATATTCAAGTAGCCATCAACAGCAACAGAGAATTTTTCTCACCCAGGAATACACCATAACAATTACTTCTGAGCGTATCAGTGAAACCTCAGATTCTTAGGTATATTCTTAAATGAAGGGGACACAACATCTCCTAAGGTACCACTAAATTTTCTACTGTTTATGATTACTTATTTTTGAAGGATTTATTCCATAATCAAAATGGCCTGGTAACAGTGTCTGGAGGTAGCCGAAGTATTTCACATTGTTTTAGATACAATATAAATTTTACTTGGAGGATAATGATAGATTTTACTCATTCATTTTTTTTGTTGTTGGGCCAAGATCAAGAAATATCTCCACATTTAGTGCCAAGGTATAGTTAAAATTTGAAGCTTTGGTTGGATTAAGCTTGCAGGGCATGTTCTTTATTTATTTTCTTGGGAAAACTTGTGTGAACTTGTGTATACTCACATATCAAACCAAGAAGGCTATTTTTCCCTTGTCAAATAGTTTTTTAAAAGGAGGCTGAAAAAGGCATTGACTATGAAAAAAAGACAGCCCCAATAATGGAGAGTTCAAACTGTTTATGTGTACTAATAATGAAATACACCAAAGTATTTTTCATTCTTTCTACACTTGACAATGACAAAAGGAACCAACATAACTTTTCCCCCCAAGGGGATTAAAAGCAGCTCTCAGTTTTCACTGTAACTATAGCCTATGTCTAATAATGGCCTTTTAGTAGAATTTTTTAAAAAATCAATATTATCACCAATGCATGTCTTCTCTGGTTCTAGCTTTGAGAATATAAAACTATCTTTTATCATGGTTCACTTTAAGGGAAAATGAGTACCATATGTATTTCATATATAGTATTAAAGAGTTTGAATGAGAGTCAGGTTAACACTTCTTGTCCTAATAAAGAATTTTGTTTTTTGATCTTCTTTTCATTACTTACCTAGGACCTAATCTACCATCCTTACTCTGAAAAAATTCCCTCCAGTCTTCAAAATTGGACCACTGGGGCACTTGTATGTTCTTGTTGAGTCTGCTTTAAACTGGAGTATATGCACCTGAGAAATATTAGTATATTCAGCTCACATTATCATTATCACTCCAAACACAGCCAGTTCCGCAAGTAATAATTATTAACATGAATGTTAGTTAATTCAGTCTAATTTAGTTCATTAACAGAATAACTCCTCTGATTTCTAAAGAGGCATCATGATACTTTAATCAGTGGGTAGTACCAGACTGTTTATTACCATCATTCATTTAACTTTTTTCTACCAACAGTGTTGTTTATTGGATGACTACAGACTAAATACATAACAAGCTCCAGAAACTTTCTTTTCTGGACTTCACTGTATGAAATGAAAGGCTTGGAGGCTTCCTTCATCTGTCATCCAGGAATTCCCTCTGTTGGGCAAAGACTTGCAAGGATTAAGAAAGCTGCCCCAAGCATGTATTTCACTAAATCCTTGCATACCATTCAGAGTGGCTGCTGCCTGAACAAGTTCCTCCTGTTTGCACACAAGAAATGGCTGATGCAAACAATTCAATAGAGAGGCTGCCTGGCACAGCGAGTCAGGGTGTCAGTTCAGCTTCATGCCAGTTGTTAATCCTATGCTTTACATAAAAGATGGAAAATAGGGCTTTGTTACTTGAACTAGTTCTTCAGGCTTTGCATGAAGAGGTCTTTTTTCATACTTTTTTTTTTTTTTTGCACAGTTTCTAACATCATAATGTTTCTTGTTAGGAATCTGATAATATGATTTCTACCAGAATTCAGGCAGGCACCAGATTTACAGTAAATTCATATGATCTGTCAGTAAAAATGAGGAATAGTCCACATTGGTTACAAAGCACATATCTGAATAGGGCAGAAGGTCAGTACAATATATGATGCCAGATAGAGTGGTGAAAATCATGTGCTGGGAAGCAGCTTTTTGTTTTTGTACTACTGTAAGCAGCATCTTTCTTTGCCACACCACTTATATATTTTTGCTAGTGAATTCTCATGAAAGGAAGTCAGTACACCTTGAGTGGAATGAGAACTACCTTGTCCCCAAGAGAAGCAGCAAAGGCAGTCAGAACCTAAGATGCAGCTAATGGGGTGTCAGAATTACTAGCAGCCTCATTGGTTTTGTGCATTTTTGTGCATTGATCTCCAATTCATTTAGGTGGTTGAAGTACTCCATTACTCTAGATTTTAATCATTCTGAAAGGCAGGGATGTAATACACAAGGAGTGTGGCAGTGGTCGAGAGAAAGGAGGAAGCAAGAGCGACTTTAATCAAAATGTGGTTTTAGCATAAGAGGGAAAGGAGTTATTTTGCATGCATTAAAACATGGAGGAACCATCCATTAGTGGATCTAAAGTTTTTTGCATTGAACCTAAAGAAGAAAGACATGTGTGCTGGGAGGTTCTTGAAGCTGATTGTTCATACTAAGTCCTGAAGCTATTTTCAAGTGAATTTGTAATATATGCTCTTGGAGGATATTTCACCATCTAAAGGTTCCAGAAGTTCATCTGGAAAATAAATGAAGGAACATAACATTCCTAATGATGACTGTATCCTCATTTGTGATTCCTACATGGCCTGTTGGCATGCTCTGTACAAAGTCGGCAGAGGCAGCTTCTTGGATGTGCAAGCTATGTACAGTGCCTCACGTTCAGGAGGGCTCCACATTTGCTTTAATGCTCTGCTGTTGCTATCTTGAAATTCTTAGTAGTTTTATCTTTGAACTTGCGTTTTGATTGGACAAGGGAGCATGTACTTGGGCATGGAGACACATGCAATAAATGTGTCTTTTGTTCTTTGCTTTCCCTTCATATTTAGTATTTGCAGTGCTTCAGGAGCACAGAATTATGGGGACCCATAATGTAGTTCAGTGAAAGCAAGCCCAAGGTAAGTGTGGTGCATCTACAACCGATTCACTGGGGACTTAGCAGCTCCAAGAGGCCTTGCTCCCCACTCAACCAGAACTTGCTTTGAAAACAGAAGGAATGGAGTTCAAAGAAAAATGAACAACCAAGGAAGCCTATGTATTCTTTCTTACTCATAGTACTTCCCTATGTTAGCCAACCACTTACACTGAAAATGAGGACATAAAAGAAAACTAAAAGGACAACCTGTAGTTCCTTTCCTTCTAGTACTTTCTTACTTATTAGTAAGCTGAAGGCAGAGATTGTTGTAGAATGTGCACCTATCGTGAAATAAAAACATTTGAATTAGTTTTGTGTAGCATTTCCACTGTCCTGATAAGAACAAAACACAAATGAATATATGAGCTACAGTGTAGGAATTACACAATTTCAGTGGTTCTGTATAGGAGCTCAACGCTCTTATATTTACATTTAAAAGTGTGATTGCACCATATAAACATGAATGGTAATATTTATACAAGTAATTTAAATTTGTTTCTTCCTTAGAATGACATTAAATGGCAAATGTAAAATCCTATGACAAATAGACAGAAAGAGACTGTGGAGGAGAGGAAAAAGAACTTGGTATTACAGTACCTTTAATGCCACTTTTTCCTCTGCTTTCAGAACAGTGGCCCTACAGTTTCTGAACCCCACAAATTACATAGCTGACCATAAAAGTAGGAAATAGTTCTATCAGGCTGTGCATATATCCCCAGGTAGCATAAACTTTCCACCCTTTCTAAATTATTTTATCTTCAAAACAGTGTCATTCAATCTTGATAACAAACAATAGAAAATGGAGTCCCTTCTTATGATATCAAGGGTTTGAATCTGGCAACAAAAATATCAGTCCCCTCTCATTGTTACACTCAACATAGGTAAGCAACTTGATGGATCTCTTTCTGGTTATGACAAATGATGTGTGACCAGCTGTTCCCACATGCTGCCTCCCTCCTGAGGAGGAAAGTAAAAGGCCACCATATATTGTGAAAAGGAGAGTGACACACTTTTAAAACATGCAGTCACCAAGGAGAATGTTACTAATTAGAAGCCCAGGAGTCAACAATTTGTAAATGAATTAGTAAATGAACAATATCCTAGGGGCCTCAAAGAGTTAATTTGCTTTCAAAAGATGAGGAATTTACCCATTCACAGTGGTAAAAATTAATCCCTTATTAGAATTCCTTAATGTTAGTGCCACCATGTAGAACTTTCCTATCAATATTAAGTCTCCTTCTGTCAGGAAGAAAGTGGTAAGGAGCTCACCCAGTAGAGGAGAATTAGTTTTCATATTCCCCCAGGGCTTCCACTGGTCTTTCAGCAATTGACCAAATTAGTCCATCCCACCTTGTGCCTTATCAGAGAAGCAGCAAGCCTTCCTTGACCAGCCTCTATTAAACAGCAAACCCTTTTCCCTTGCAATTTAAAAAATTTCACCATTGCACTTAACTCTTTCTGACATGCTATGTGCAGGATTTGATTTGTTTATTGGTGTACTGTCTGTCTGCTCCCAATGATATCATTCATCAAGGCAGGGCTTTTGTCTTCTTCAATGCTGAGTCTAGAAGAGTACTTGGCCTGGAGTAGGTGCTCCATAAACATTTGCTAGATGGATGAATGTATAGGAAGAAAAGGAAGGGATGAAGGTCAAATTAAGTTTGGGAAAGACTGGATTAAACAAATCTAAACTGTCTTCTTTACTACAGAACTTACTGGGGCCTTTGAGAACTCAATATTCATTGACAAACTTCAATAGAGATTTAATGCACAAGCTAATTGGACCATGGAATTTTTTTTTTCCCTCTTAGAACAAGTATCCTTTGGAACACATTTTGGGAAATGTCATGCTAAGTGGTAATTTATTGACCTCACGGAATTTTAAAGGAAATTTTTACCAGAGAAAATCTGCCCCTCAACTTCAAGTTCTGAATATTTTATGAATCAGCCTTTCTAGAATTGATTAAAAAGTTGCTATCTTTGTGATCCAGCTCTTTCCAGTCTCAACATATTCTTGCATTTCACGCTAAAATAGTTACTGTTGACCTGTATTTGATGCAAACGCCATAGTGAATTTTCCTGTTTTGGTTGCATTTCCTATTTTCTGCATTTCCTTTAATTCTGTAGGCTCACCAGTGCGTCTCTTCAAGAATAGAACCAGGTGCTCCTATAGAAGGAAGGAAAGAACCCAATCTACATGTAGTGATCTTTGCACAATATTTAGTCCCATCTTGTGCCTTATCAGGTACATTCTAAATTATTTTAATAGCAATAGTGTAGTGATATTGATCCCATTTTAAAAGAACAAAACTGAAGTAGGTGAAAGAAAGTAAAAACAAAACAAAAACTGAAATTTCCTCAATTCTAGGTTTCTGGATCTTGCTATTATAATTGGTGTTAATGTAGAAACAAAAAGACATGATCTGTACCATGCTGGGTGAACCAAAATTCAAACATTATAAGGCATACCGCACATTTTCAAAACAGAATGTGATCTATAACTAAAAAGGGATTTCAAGTTGCAGCAGCCTTAAGCAGAAATAACTTGCATTGCACTCTCAACACACACAGGAACTGACCCAGAGAGCTAGTAAAATCACATAGCAGAAATATTGCAGAATAGCATACCAATCAGTTATTGAGAGATACTTCTAGACAAATTCAGATGTCCTTGGTAAAAACCCATAAAACTTTGCTCATAGTTTGAAGGTTAATATGCTATGTTTTGTAGAGAAGTGAAAGGAATAAATTTTATAAATCCAGATATTTTCATATTTTCATTTCTCTAATATGGGCACCAAATATATCCTTAAACAATTAACATTTCAGCAGCAGTGGACTTTGTCCCTGAAACACTAGTACAATCTTGATGGTATTAATGAGTACCTGTGGTCTCTGGGAATAGACAATGATATGTGTCCAATATATAGGAATTTTGGATCTGGTTTGAACATATTACCCTTCAATTTGAGATATACAACTTTGCTATATTTTGCTCTAATTCAGGTTTCTACATGTATGAGTTCCCTTTTGACAGAGCCAAATGATTATTTCTGGGTATCAAATAGTTTACTAAGGGGTGCTAATTTTCTCTAAGAAACTTGCTTTATATTTTATGCTTCATAAATATTTCTTTCTCTTCATTCTGTGTAAAAGTCTGACTATATGATCGATGTCTAAGTGGCTGATACAGAGCTGAGATTTTTTTCAGGTCAAGGACATATTATTCTTTCTTTCTAACCAGGTCTATTATTTTATTTTCCCAGGGTGCTTTTTAGTAGTCTACTTCTATGTATTTGTAATTGGAGGTTACATCTATCTATCTATCTATCTATCTATCTATCTATCTATCTATCTATCTATCTACCTACCTACCTACCTACCTACCATGGATTGCTCTATCTATCTAATCTTCTGTTCCTATCATACTACTTGTTTTTGTTATATTAACCAATCCCTATTGCTAAAAAAATAATGAAAGTCAATATAAAACTATTATAAGAATTATAAAATGATAGGTCAAATATTTTCTTGCTTTTGATACCCAATTATGCAAGTTTTCATAAAAGTGGTGGGGTTTTGTTTTGGGGTTTGCTAGCGATGGAATCAATATATCTTTTTAAACTTTTTGCATTCAAGTTCGCATCATGCTGCCTCACGTAAGCTTCATAAATACAGACACTTCCTCCTGCATAGTTCTCACAAGGGCATACATTCTAGCTCAAATGATGAAACATTACATTTGTAAGACCCAACACCAGCAAGATGCCCCTATTAAATAAGACAAACAGGTGGCTCAATGTTTTGTGATAATTTTAACAATCAGGTTCAAGTCTCAGTCCCTCTTCTAAATTAAGTGCAAGGACATCCATCACCCTAGCCAATAACTTACATGTCAGATGTGTGGACCTCACCATATAGGTTCCTGGGATCATGTGTGTGAACCATAGCATTTATTCTGCCTAAGGCACCGGCACATGAAAGCACAGCCTAGACCCAGCTGATTAAGCTGTAGCATAAAACAACACTTCAGTAGTCAGGAGCATGACAGCCCACGATGGTTTATTGGACCAAAGAGTACAACATTGTAATTTACTTCTCTAATACATGTCATGTTCTCTCTTATTGTTTCTCCTTATGGAGTGAAATATGTAGCTCTGAGATTGCTGTACAAGCTTCATGTGTTATGCCCCTCCAAAATTAGAGGGTAACAAACTGTCTTTATTATCCTGTGCCTTTGGTAAGCTGCCACAAATCATGGAAACTACTGCAGGTGAGCATCTAGTGGTTTAAAAAGTCAAGACAAACTAAAAGATTTCATGTCTCTGCCTGAAGCTATTTTTGAACTACAGTATGGCTAGACACAATTATTCTACTTCCTGGCCCTTCCTTTTTATTGTAAGATCCTAACCATTTTTTCCTTTCTTATTGACAGGAAACCTGGATTTATAAAGTCTGGCTCAATGCAAATATTTAAAGACTTAATTTTTCCCCCTCCCCCAAACATAACAATATAAGTTGAAGAGTGTTTTGGTGAGTTTATTTTTCTTTTAAAACTGGAATTCATGGCTGTTATCCAGCTGAAAATGGCACCAGTCACAGATAATTTAAAGAGAATCGCTTGCTTGTTTGTCAAGCAAACATGTGTAATCTGATGAAATTATTAATGTCATAGTGTTAACTCTCTTCTCATAAATACAGTTAACAGTGCTGACACTGCAATCATACTCAAATGTTCCAGCTCTTTGCTTATTCACTCAGTCTGTCAGTCCAGTATGGAGGAGACAAATTGTGGTGGGCACTTGACAATGCACAAAAGAGATATAAACCTCTTCTGATTAAACTTCGATGAAAGATTAAATGGTTCTGAATGCTTGCCAGATTTTTATGACATGACATTTTTAACCAGTGGTAATAAAAAGTTCTACTCAATAGAGGTTTTAAAAAAAAGATTACGAAGATGACATATATATGTATATAAAATATATGCATATGCATATGCTGGGTAGAAAAAGAAAGAACATTGTCACTTCTTACCACACATTCAAACTTTGTGTGTAAGATAATATTGCTCACAATACTGGCCAGATTGTTGTAGTCATTTGTTGTAACTGAGAGGAAAAACACATGAACAAAAATGATATTATTGTCCTCAAACTACCAATGGAATAATTGCTCATAGCATCCCCATTCATAGTGAATAGCTCCTACTTCCATTTGATATAGTTCTTAACATTTTTACCACAAGTATTCTGATTAAAGATTTAGTCTTTGCTTTAGTCTTTTCGTTTTTAAATTTGGTTCACATCTGTCCATATCTGGCTTTGGAGCAAAGAAAAACATTGACTAAAAATTATATAGCATTTACTACATCCCGGTAGCTTTCTAGATACTTTATAAGCTTTAGATAATTTAATCCTTATAGGAGATACTACTAGTATTTTCCTCCTTTTGCAGATGAGGAAACTGAGGCACAGAGAGGTTAAACAACTTGTTTAATAACAAGTGAAGCTAGGATTTGAAGTTAGATATGTTATAACTAGAACTTCTAATACACTTGTAGTTGAAGAACCTTTAGCTTTTCTTATCTTCTGGGATTTATAGATTATTATAATACTTTGTTGTTCCATAGCATTAGACTTATTCAATATCTTCAAATTTCCCACACTGCATAGATAAAAAAACACAGGAAAAAAACATAGCAGCGTGGACTTGAAATTATTAGTGTTCATATTAAGAAGTACACTAAACTGAAAAATTTCTTTGAATAAAGTCATCTCTTGCATTTCAGTACTCCAGCGCCTGGAGCAAATGCACCCATTAAGGAAATGTAAGTGTAAGGAAATGGGGAACCCAGCGAAGTGAACCCAGCTAGCTAGACCTCTTTGTTGACTTACTTAGGGCAGATAAATTGAAATAATAAATAAAACTGGCAGCTTTCTACACAACGTTATTGCTAAAATCCTGTTGCAAATGCAGAAGGAATCTTTACAAGTAATTCCTGGCCCTTTTGTGTTCTTTATATTTGGTTACAGACATTGTATAGTTATGCTCTTTCTTTTCTGCTATATACAACCCACTGCAAAACTTGTGGGAGGAAAGATCATTTTTGGAGGAAGGAGAGGGATTTTTAAATGGTTAACAGAAGATTTTAAAAAATGATCATGGAGAAAGGGGACGATAAAGCAAGCACACAGAAGGAAAAATCAAATTTCCTTTTATTTTTTTTTTGTAGTGTTGAACAGTTGTTTCCCACTCTGAAAATTCATTATATTTATTTGTTATCAGGGTAATTGATCTATACTTGTTGCTAAGTCTGTTGCTTTGCCTTCTGATGAACGGATTCATTAAGTTCATTTCTAATCTCTGTCTTCTAAATTCAATAAGCTCTATAAAATTTCTTTCCTTGTATGGGAATTCTAAGGCCTTTTTTTTTTTTTCCCCCCTCAACAGCTTGAATTCCTGTATTCTGATTAAGATAGATGAAGTATTTGCATTCTATCCATATTCATAATCTTCCTTTCAGAGTCAACCTAAAATACCACATTTGTTGCCCAGGCAGACACAGGCAATGTGTCAGGAGAGCACTGTCGCTTTTTGTTTAGATGGATAAGGACCCATCTGTTTTCAAAGGCAGCAGAAGAGGTGGTCACTAGGTGAATTCAGGCCATTAAGACACCAGAACAATCATTGTGTCTTTTGTGTGTAGCAGAAACTATAATTAATGATTTTTCCCCTTTTTTGTTAAAGAGAAAAAGAGAGATGTGCAGTTGACAGACATTTTATTAATAGTTTCTGCCAACTTGCCATGCATAAAAGGTTTTATTGGTTGCAATGCCAATGTAAAAAAAAAAAAGTTCTTTTTGATGAAATGTTCAAGATGGTTGTTTTATGGATGAAAAATGAAGGCAATCTGTCTACCGCCACTGAAAGTTTGGGTTTCAATAATAAAATTAAAACTATTGTGACATATCCTATTGTGTTATTTAACCATCTGCCTCCTACTGGTCTAATCAATGATGGCATTACCTAGATCCTCTCTAGTTAACAAGAAGACCTGCCAATATTGTGTCTCATGGTTAATTTACCAGAGAGATTTATTATTGATAAAGGTGTTTGCATATTTGGTGACTGCTGTTCTTCCTATTAAGGGAAGACTCTTTATTTAGTCTCATGTTTGAGGGTTAAATATTCTGCTCCACAAACAACAATGGATGTTCGTATCACCTTTGTAACTAGAATTCTAGAATTTGGACAAAGAAGTAATCAGAAATGTATACCAATGACAAACTCTCATTAGGTCTGTAACATATGACTTTACATAAGCATCTCTTAATTTATTGCTTAGCATTTAATTAAAAGCACCTCTTTCAAACTGTTCTCTTCATGGGCACATTATTCATAGTAACTTGAGTTAGAATTTTTTGCTCCCTTCAAAATTTTTCATGCAAGTTTTTCTTTAGAAAAGTTGCATTGTTTCACTGATTTCTGATCATCAAGTAAGAGAGGGAAATATACTTTACCTTATGAGTTCACAAAAAAGGGATAAGGTGCTTATTACACTTGTTTAATCCCCCATTTCAAAGGGGTGAGGTAAAGAAGGCTAATTCATATTTTCATTGGTTTTTGGATTTTGTTGCAGCCCAAATGGAAGTTAATTAAAAGTATGAAACATTAGGTACCAAAGCATTGACAAAATTGCGAAATGTACTTACTTTATTTTGCTTGTAAAAACCATTGCCATTAATTTAAATAGCATTCAGTGTTTGCCCATTTCTTTTACAAACTTTAATTTTTAAAAGTCTTAAATCTCTTACATTTTGGGAGAAGGGAGGCAGCTGGAAATGTGCTCTTTACACATTGATCTTCAATTCATTTTCTTTGGGAATTTTTAATGTAAGCTCCCTTATTGGGACTATGCTAATGACATCCGCCATGATTACTGATTTTCTTTGAATTGTTATTCCTCTGTGGGCAAAGCAATCAGAAAGGGAGAACAGGAGATTTCCTTCTTGCTTGTGTGCCTTCTTCAACCATCTGCTATATCCTGATTCATTTGAATAAGATCTGCAGTTTTCAGATTCTTTACTCTGGCATTCTAAGGCATTTCAAAGTTTAAAAGAAGTTAATAGTTATCTATCTGTGCCACAAATGTGGTTCTCTGATGCATTCTAAGTGCAAACTTGCCTACTTAGGATTTACATGGGCAGATTGATTTTATTTATTAAAGATGGTAATGTAGGTTAGCAGCTTTATTATATGGAATGCATCAGTTCTAAACACTTTTGTTATTAATAGCCTTGAGCACAGGTATTGAAAAAGAAAGGACAGGCAGGCAGTCAGGCAGAAGGAAAGAAAGAAAGAGTGAAAGAAAAAGAGATAGAAAGGAAGGAAGGAAGGAAGGAAAAGGGTAACTGATATCTTAAAATGGTTTTCCAAGAAAATATTCTGAATCTCCCAAGGGAAAAAAGTAAAATGGTATTTTTAAAAAAGATAGAGAATATCTAAAAGAGAAGTGTTGATGTATACTTTATTCAGTTACATGTGTAGGTGTCATGATAAGAATGGTGACTAGGAACCAAGACTTCTGGGTGCCATCCACACCCTGCTACCAAGGGGCTGTTTGCCCATGGGAAAGCTACTTAATTTCCCTGAGTGTCTGTTTTCTTAGTAGTGGCATAAAATGAATGTAATACATGATCTTTAAGGTTTTTCTACTCATAAATTTTGTATAACTATTTTTTATTCCCATGAAACACATTACAGATGATTGGAAAGTTACTTGATGGTTTAGCTTAGCATGGTATTTGATCTTGGGAAAAGCCATTTCAAAGTAAACTGTCCACCTTCAGAAAAGGGGCTCAGAATCTCCTGATTACATATTTTTAAACGATGAGTATATAAACTAGATTTTAAAAATGGGATGTTGTGCCTTGTTTCAGTTTACATGTAATGAATATATTGCTAAGAATGTTTGATTGAAATAAGTCTTAAACTTCAGTGAGTGAAAATCAGCAAGATTCTGACACCCCTAGCAAGACAGAGCTAACTTAATGTGCAGAATTGGCATTTAGGAAAGAGAGTTTGCAAAACTTGTGCTATTAGGTCACTAAACACTGTCAAAACATGAAGGAGAAATAAGTTTGGGAATGTTGACACTCTTTGGTGTTCAGCTCATTTAAAAGTGAAGAGGGCTATTAATGTAAAATTGCTTCAGAAAGTGCCATGTTCTTGTCTTATCCACCTAATCACTCCTTATTTTCTCCGCATCTAGAATCCAATCGAGAATAATGAAGCTGCCCCCGTGTTTTAAACAGTAAGTTATGTGGGTTTTTGATATAGTATCCAGTGTCTCAAACTTCTGATGAAACCATAGACTTGTTCTATGAATGACCACTCCCCTCCTGCCTTAGAAATGTTAATTCCTTTTCTTGCATTTTCTCTGGTAACCATTATTGATTTGTGTTCTGATTTCTTTTTGATAGTTCTGGCTTATTACAAACAGAGTGACAAAGCCAAGACTTAAATAGAAATTATCTCACTGATGTGTTTCAACTGACCAGAGACAAACTCTTGCCCAAAATAACCTCCACTCCCTTCCTTCCACAATCCCAACAAAGGGAAGAAACATGCAACCACGCTGTCTTCCTTTTTGATGTATTTTACAAATAGAACACTTGAAAAATAGGACTAAAAATAGGAGAGAACAAAAATATCTTAATATTGCATGAGATATAATTTCAAGGGCCTGAAATTACAGATAGGCAGGTAGCCAGTGATAACATGGAGAGAAACATTTGTGCAACCATAGGACTATGTTTGATGGACGGCAAATATTCTTTCCCTAGGGTTTGACTCTTGGCTACTGTAATACACTGTCTTGAAATTGTGATGTGCAGGACAACCTGATATTGCCTCTGCGTAACTATCAGGCTACTGCATTTAGTTTTTGTTTGTTTGTTTGTTCCTGTTATACATTTCACAGTGATGCTGAATGACCCTGCCTTTTATAATGCTTAGAGCTGTGTAGCATACAGATGCAAGTATTTCTCACTAGTACTAATATGACATTTTCTTTAAAAAGCATTTCCATTTCTCTTTTGCCAGTATTGTCTATAACTTAGATGCATTTTTATATTTATTTCTAGATGAAAAATATATACATTATATATTCAATCTCAGAAGAGGCCATAATCCAAGGTCATTGTATACTTCTCACATACTTTTCTATTCCCAAAACAAATGACCTCATTTTGTTTCTGCATAGAGGAAGAAATCCAAAAAGGAAGTGTATTCATCAGTTCCTACATAGGCAAATTTCCCATTGACGTCAGTAGTACACTCTGCATCAGCAGATCAAAATAGTTTCTGGGTGGCAATATTAAATGCCTTGCTGTTTAAAACTTCTTTCTGAACTCAGAATATTGAACATGATATCCAATTTTGATGATTTTATTCATTTGAAATCACTTTTTCCAAGCTTAGAATGATCTGCTCTTAATTTAAGTTTAAATATTGCACTGTGATGATTTTCAGCTATTAGAAACACATTCTAGTATGTACATCTTGGCCCAAGTATTTCTCACTTACAAACTACTTTTTTCTAGTAATAATCTAAGTGTTTCTATGTTTTATTACATTTCTCATTCCCTTGTGTTCTGGGTCAATAGACTATCATGAGTAGAATAAAGTTATTTACATTTAACTGAGCTTTGAACTTATAGAATATACACAAAACTACTTGAAAATAGATGTTAAAAAGTGAATAGAATTTAAAGTGTTCTTCACTTCTTCATTTTAAAAATATATTTATGTAAAAGCGCCTTCTCCTCTGTATGCTGAACATTTATCTCGTGCCTTTCTTCGTCTTCTTCATTTTATTAATTCAAATGACATACGCAAAAGCATGAACATTTTCAACATAATAGATCAAAGTTATTGAAAATGTTAGATTGGAAAAAAGATGAAAGAAGTATCACCAGAGCTAGAAACAAAGAGAAGGTTATAATTACTACATGTATTCTTTGTTTAACTATATCACCACATTAAATGTATTACTATGCATAGGTAAGAAACTATCAGTATCTAAGTATTTGTTAGGAAAATGTACTTTAGTCTGACATATGTGTGCATATTTCTATATCTCTCAGCCTGTCCATTTTCTAATAAATGAGTCTTCAGATAATCTCTGCCTCAAACTGTGTAGAATATAATCTTAAAGAGTTTTATGAGTTGATGGTGTTATTGAATTTCAATTGTAGTTCAGCGATATCCCCATTTTCTAATATGTCTTTGAAAGGGTTTATATTGCTTGAATTTCAGGTATGATTTGGTCTCTTATGTATTTCTTGGTTTTGATTCTATACAACAATTTACCTACATGTTAATTCCATCTGCTAGCCTTATCACTTCTAGCTACATTAGTAAATGTCGTGGATACTTTCAAACAGGTAGACATTTTGTTGAAGTTTATTTTTTTCCCTGCTGAAACAATAATTACAAATTAGAAATAGAAGTGAAAGTATTCAATCATTAAGAAATCTGCCAAACATGGGAAAGGTTGTCTAACTCATTTGTTCAAAGCAGGAGAAATAAATCTCCATATGCTGTCCAAATAAACAAAGGGCATGGGGGAAATATTCTATAACTCTGTAGGCAAGAGATAAATTCAGAATCCATATATGACACTCTTGGAGGAAAAAAATTATGAATAAGATGTATAGCTCGATATCCATTTTAAATAATTCTCAACTATCTATTAGCACCATACAGTTTATTCGAGTTTTGTCAATTTGTAGATCTACTGCATTGAATTAAAAATAAATGGACTTAGTTTTTAAAATCTTAGCATGTGTATATTATTTTCCTCCAAAATAGGTAATATTTATTTACAAAGATGCCAATCCTTTGTAGTTCTCTTTAGGATTGCCTTCAGAGGCAATTTATGAACCACACAAAAACAGTAGTTATTTTCACCAATGGGCCATGTGCTAGGATTTGAAATACTGAAAACAACTTGATTCCTGACCTTGATGAGCTTATAGTCGATGGGAAAATCGGCCGTGTAAACAAATGATGTCAATAAAACACAGCAAGGGCCAGAGAGGGGGACGTGCTCGTGTCAGTTTGGACCACACATGCATTGTCATCTGATTTGCTCGATGAGGTTACAAACATCTCTTTCCTGTTTTCCAAACAGTCAAAACCAAACTCCTCTCAAAAATGACAATTTCCTCTTCTTGAGGATATTCAAAGGAACTATTTAAGCAAGTTTTCACAGAAAAACAAACACAATGTTTTGTATATAGAAGGTGCTAACAGTTTATTGACACTGTAAATGCACAAAAACCCTGAGGAGGGTGTTGAACAGGCAGAGGTTTTAGCTCAGTAGATGTTTTATCTCCTGTGGAGGTTAACTCCAAGTCTTTACTTTTATGTGCTGATGGTCTTTGATCTTCAGTCCTTCACTTGATTCATCATTTATACATGATTCATTGATAGGTGAATCAAGCTGGACTGCTAATCAATGTTTACTTGAGTGGATCTCGGTCTCTCTTTCCCAAATGTTTGTTTAGTCATCCTGTAGGCAGGGACAGTGTTCCTTAGCAACCTCCTTAACACAGAAAGGTCACAGACTCTTTGGTACCTGTGTACCCTAAGGCAATGCTGCCTAAGGAATCTAAGGAATGATTATATTTCTAGGAGGCTTGCATTCATTGTTCTTGAGGCATCCTAGAAACACCTTTTTTAAAAACGTTGTATTTAAACTGAGACACAGAATTACATTTAGTCCATATAAAGGAACATTTTGATGTTCATGTTTTATTCTGCTTCAACATCAAATACACTTTAAAGTATACTATTTTTATATAGGACAGAAATCTTTTATAATAAACATGTTTTTAAAAAACACTCTAGATCTTCAAGTAAGAGAAACATGGAGACACCAGACTTTTTATTTCAGTTAATTAAGCCTTTGTAGGAAATTTCCTCTCACAGGCCTCAACTATTTTACCTCTCAATTCTTCTGATCTTGAAAATTCCCAAATGACCTTGATTTCTTTCTCCAGTTTATAATTATTTGTATACCACTTAGACACTGGAAACATTAATTTTCCTCTTCAAGACAGATTTTCTCTTTTCAACCCTTTGCTTGTCTTCTTTATACTCAATTGCCGAGTCTCAGCTGAACAAATATTATTCTATTGAAGGGCATTTGAATATCATAGTTTGGTCATAGGATTCAAGGCATATTGTATATTTTTCATGCTATAAAAGAGGTTTTTGAAACTTATAGTTATGCCACCAATGAAGGTTTTTCCTCTGAATTGGCCCCCTGATTCACGTTTCTTTCTTGTAATTACTAAAATAAAACAAAAGAAGCAAGATAAAAACAAAATTAGATTTTTCTATAAATTTTCTGGGCAGAATCTCTCATTTGCTTATACTAATTCACTAAAATTCCCCTCATGAGAAGGGTAACTGATTTGCTCGATGAGGTTTAAAACTGTCTGATTTTAAAGAGGACCAAACAAATTATATTTAACAAATGATATTTGGGTATTTCAAAATTATTTTCTTAATACAGTAGATGGAAAGATAGAAAATCATTAATAGAATACATTTCCTTCTAAGACTGCAATTTTCTCCTTTTAAGAGGTTGTGCTATGTGTTAAGTTGTCCTGATCATGAAGCAAAGAACTAAAATGCTTACTATGTTATATACAAGATAACTTAATTTGTACAACTCATAAATGAACTAAAACTGAACCATATCATAGGTTATGGAAGAAAGCTCAAAAGTGGCCCTTCCTGCTACTGGTTTTACTCAGCAGTAAAGACAAATCCTTGCAAGTTTTGTTTACACAGTCAGTACAAAAGGCTTTTAAAGTCATAGTGGAACAAGTCTGCTCTCTGACCCAACCTTTAGAGCTGCTTAAACACCTGTGGATTTATGGAATTCAGATGTCTACAAAGCTCTGTGCTGAAGTTCATTCAGAAACCTGGAGCCCAAATAAAATGATCTGTTGACATGAACAAGCTGTTTTGTTTCTCTGTAGTCCAATATGTTTTTTGAACATATTTAGAAAAGAGATTACAATTTAAGAATGCATGCTTTAAATCATTACATTTAACAAGGAAATGCAGACTTATTTCATTTTTACCCGGTAGGTGATTTTGATCAATTAATCTTTGAATTTCATTCTTTAATTTAGACTTATAAAAACCAGATCAACAGGGGGTTTATTCTCCCACAGCATGTGTGTATAACTAGTTCCCAAAAGGTATCATATACATCTGGTGAAGGAAGATGGCCCCTTTATATTAAATCATGAAAACCTACACTTACTACTCTTTAAAAATGGTCAAATGTAGCAACAAAGTTTTCTTAATTAACTCCATCATAATTGCTTTGGTTTCAAGACTTAAGTCTTTTGAAAATTTGAGACACCGTGATTTAGAGAACTTTCAGTCCTATTCTGGAAAGTTTCAAATGAGCTTATTTTATGATTGTTAAACATGTGCCTTCCTCTTCCATATGTCTATTAAAAATTTTATGAATGCAAACGTGCTTGAAAACACCTTGTTTAAGCATAAACATTGTGTTACATCCAACATAAAATGTAACCTGGTCAACATCCCTCTTGTTCATACTTGGATCTTTCTGTGACTAGTGGTATGTAGAAATGTGGATAAGACTGCTGTGCTGGGCCTATTGATTCGTTTACAGATGACATTTTTTTTTTTTTTTTCAATTGCAGTTTTGGGTTTTATATAGTGTTATCATTGAAAGAATGAATTAGCCTGAAATGGAAATTGCTGTTTATCAGATAATGATTAGCTAATATACACATTGTTCTGCTCCCTTCTTCTTATTGACCCCAGGAATATTTCATTATTTGTCAGCACATCTTTGCTGCTAAATGCACAAGGGAGGCTTGAACATTCATTTTAATTGCTTCACTTTCTTCCTTTTGACAGACTCATATATCCTATCTTGTTAAGATTTAATAACTATGAATTTTTTAAAAATGGGTCAAGACAATATAAGAGACACTATTACTCCAAACATTTTTGTCCCGCTTCATGGTGTTATTTGGTAGCCAAATTTCTACAGTAAGTTTGGAGACAAACCAAATAAGAAGAAAAAAACAAACATACATTTGGGTAAACTGAAGCGGGCTGGAGGCATCAATGAGGGGAGGTGACCAATTTAAATAAAGTTAGAGTGGTCTATATTGTCTTCCTATATCTACTTAACATAAAATGTAAGAATATGCATAATGCAGATATAAGGCTTAAAATGATAAATCTATTAGAAGGAATTATTTATATCACATTAACAAACAGAACCCTTGCTAATGTCTGCTGTGTTCATAAATACAAGGTAAATCTGTATCCATGCTGTGATATATTTTAATGGTTTTATAATTACTGTTATTCTACTAGCATACCATACCCACAGTGATGGAAACACAGGTTAAAAGTAAAGGAAAAAAAATGCTTGGTGAATTCTTTGGATGTGAAGTGGAAATTTATGGCAATTAGTACACATGGCTGATTCCGTCATTTTGGCCTCAATTTCATAATTGCACAGGCAAAATGAGGTATAAATGGATATTTGCCTCATTTCTTTATAGTAATTTATATGTGTGGGTTCAGAACAAGAAAAAAAGACAATGGTTATTTATACTTTTTTAAATTAAAACTTTTTCTATAATAAACTTATATTACTTTGGTAGTAAAAGAATAATATATATTTTAAGGAAATACTGAGTCACAGAAACAAATACTCCCTCAGCACTTCTCCAGGGGAAAACAATGCAGAAAATGGTGATTTAATTCAAACTTTTTTTTTTGCCATCAGCTATATTCTGTTCTCTATGTCAGAAATAACCAAAATCTATTTCTACTAAAGCCAAATAATCAATTAATGAAGTTACAGCAGTGCTAAATATCAAACAGTTCAATACTGAAAAAGAATATAAGCCACTGGGTTGGATTTTAATTTTTCAAGGCAACATTTGTCCTTGTATAGATAGTCTTTTCAAGCTGAAGGAAGGATTGGTGAGGTCTGTAATAAGACAAAGAGCTGTAGAGAATAGAAGTTGTGGACACAATGCATCTGGGAACCTCAATGGAACACACAGATACAGATGGGAGATCCTAAGTATATGCTGGTAATTGGCTTGAAAAGATGGAAAATGGAGCTGGGTGAGATGGAGGGGAAGAAACAGAGAAGGACTAAATATTTAATCCTTTAGGGAAGGGTGGAGTTGGGCCTTTAGATGACAGGAAATCTACACAGGTGTAGCTGTAAAGTAGTTGGTTGTAACCTGCGGTTTTCAAAGTGCTTTCTGACCCTCTTTGAAAACCAGCCCATACAGTAAATGGGGACAAAAGTGGGTTAGGGAACATTGTAACCTCATTTCACCTTATTTAGCTATGTGCCAGAGATCTCAGCAGGTAGTTCAATTAGCTCCCACTAGTTAAATGAGATGAAAATGAGGTTACCCAGATTAACAAAACACAACTCTTGGTCCTCCTCTCAATCAAGAGCAGGAAGCCTCCTATTCCTTTCCCTCTGGCTCCAAGGCAGTGGTCCATCTGCGCAGGAGCTTCTGTGCTGAGGACCACAGCTCCTCCCTGCCACCTCACCAGAGAGGCCGGAAACATTCTCAAAATGATGACTACAGTGTGAAAAATGATGCTGATTATTGCACTCTTCTTATTTCCTTCTCTCTTTATAGAAACAGGCTTAACCATAGTTCCCATGAGATTTTACAACGTGAACAGAAAAATTGTGGTCTCTAAAGCTTGAATTTTGTGGAATTATTTCCCTATCGACAGTTTACTGAATTTCCTAGTGTAGAAATCTCAATAAGCTTCATTACTATTTTCACAAATAATTTCCTGACATCTGCAGTTTTTTTGTTTTTTTTAGGTACCGAGGGCCGGGGATTGAACCCGTGGGAAGCCGGCGCTCAACCTCTTGAGCCACACCCACTCCCCTGCAGTTATTTTTTAATGTCCAAAATAATTGTTGCTAGATACTGATAGAAATAATTGAAAAACATTTTAGTGAGCAGGGTTTTTTAAGCTTTATATGTTTAAATTAAATATCTATTTTCAACTTTAATGAGTAGTTTTATTGACAAGAATGATTTTCACAAGTAAAGAAATGACATAAATGCTGAAATATACATATGTTCTAATTCTCTGTGAATACAAAAGTTCAGGGAGCATCTCTCCATGCCTGTAAGATATGAGATGATAAAATTACTATTACAACTAATAGTTAAATTATCTTGGAGAGCAATATATTGTGATAATTGAGTATGGGCACTGTCATCAGTATGACTGACAACCATCCCTACACTGGATGACCTTGCCTTTTTACACCTTGGTTTCCTCATCTGCAGAATGGGTATAATGAAACTACATATTAGGTAATTTTGTTGTGAACATAAATTGAGCTTATGAAAAACACTTACTAGTTACATAAGCAATGCTAGCTATCACCATTTGTCTATTATTATCATTATTATTATTATGCTAGTATTATAGTGATTCAAGTAAAGTTTTAAAGATATATATACTTCCTTTGCCTAATGTTTATTTACACCTACCACCTTTTAAAAATATTTCCCACTTGTTGTTTTATACCGAAGGAGGGTAAGGTATATGCTATAGGCTCTGAAATGAAATTTTGTACTTTGAAATACTACACTGCTTCAGGACAGATTGTCAGGATAAACATTATCATAGTTCTTAACTGACCAAATGAGAATATTTTAGTTTCATCTGGTAATGCTTGACTAGGCATGTACATTTTTGGTAAAAAAGGAAAAATGAAGGTAATTAACATATGTTGTGCTAGATACTTGATTTTTACCTTAACTAATCTTCCTAATATTCATGTAAGTTTGGTATGATTTTTTTTTTCACTTTTACAATGATAAAACTATTCTCTGAGATGTTCAACAACTAGGCCAAAGAAAGAAATATGGTTAATAATTGGATAAATCCTTGCTTTGGCCTAAGGCCTCCTAGTCTTTGTTGTTGGTTGTTGACAAGGCAAGAGAATCTGGGTGAAAGCAGGTCAGTCAGGAGCTGTTTTGCAGGTTTCCAGCATTGGGTTATAACAGACACATGGCTCGGGACTGCCTCTTCTATCATCAGCTGTTTGACCCCAGGCCGTGATTTAACTTGTCTGAATTTCAGTGTCTTTATCTATAACATTTAGAACTGTTATGAGAACCAAATTAGATAATATCCATAAATACAATTTAAGGTATTGTTATGACATATTGATGATAATAAAAGGTTGATCTTGAAGTTGAGAGAATATATGAAGACATCTTGGTAGGTTGCTTGGAATATATAAATATGAAGTAATTTTAAGTGATTTCATTCTCTGTCTCCAAAACATAGGTATCTGATGCCTAGAGAGTATATATAATAGCACTTAAGAAGAAATCAAAGAAATGGCAAATAGTTTAATCAACTTGCCCAATATTGGGGACAGAAGCCAAGAAATACACAAATTGGTTATAAAATAGATCAAAATGTTATTTTATTTAATGCTTTCCATTACCTCATGATGTATGTCAAGATAATTCATTTAAAAAAATGAGTTGAATACTGATGGTGCAATAATTGTATATAGAAAAAAACTGAAGAACATGAAGCTCTCACACATAGCTCACCATGTAGTCTTGGATATATAACACCCTGTGCAATAAAATGGAATGTATTTAGTATGCATCCTATTTTTTGTCCCATTGAAACAAGATTTTAAAAACCCTCAAGTGTAGCTCAGTGGTTGAGTGCCTGCTTCCCATGTACTAGGTCCTGGGTTCAATCCATGGTACCTCCTAAAATAAATAAAATAAAATAAAATAAAATAAATAAAATAAAATAAATAAAATAAAATGAAATATCCGCAAATAAATGCATGTAGATGCCAGTATTTTTCCCATAACTTGTACTGATTAACAAGCACCACTGAAAATGCTCGAAGCAATCAGCACAAACCTTGAACCATAGAGAAACTGTGGTGCCCAAGTAGAGACTCCTTTGGGGTGCATATAATTAAGGGGAATCTGAACACTGCTACTAATAATAAGACTACAAATTGTAGCCAATCAAACCAGAAGGAGACTTGAATGTATTTGCTGGGAATTGCTTAAGGCTTAAACACCAGGGACTTGAAACAAACTGTTCTTATCACCTTTTTCCAAACAGAGATTTAAATTTACAATGAAAGTGCCAGCACCAGCTGCACTTTAAGAAGGCACCACATGTCTTGATGAGCTCCAAGAAAATGGAATGAAGCCCAGTTCAAGCTGGAGGTGTCGTCTTGCTCTAGCCAGCTGGGTGACACTAAGCTGAAAGTGATGAGGTGCTAATTAAAGTGGATGAACAGAGTTACATAGTAGGCACCTGCCAGTGACCTCTGCAAAATCAGCCTGAGCCCTGGGCTGCTGGCCTGGCCTGTCCAGTCACAGGAACCAAGCATGAATTCCAGCATCTCTTATCTGGCACCTCACTTTCTGATTTCTCCCCCTCTTGTGTACCTTGGAGATGATATGTCCCCTGCCCTTTGCAGAATTCACCAATTCTCTGGAGGAATAATTATAAAAGGATGGAAAATGTTGAATGCAAACCCTTTCTGAAATGAGTGATTTTTTTTTTTTTTTAAAGCAAAACAGATTAAATCCAAGCCTCATAAAACACAGATGTGTTACACCTATGGGAAAGAAGCAACAATCACCCTCAAACATATAAAAAAGTTTCTCTTTAGTTTTCGAACACAGCATCAGATTTACTGGAGTCACTTTTCACCCCTCATCCTATCCAAACCACACAAGATGATGCCTTATGCAGGATTACATTATAATGACGGATCATTTGAAAATATTTGCAGCAGCCATGGTAGCTGCTTTTCAAAACAGAGATCATGATGATGACGTAAAGCAGCCAAATCATGAAAATAAAGAAACACTTTCCTTCTATTTAAAATTAGAACTTCAGATTACAAATGATTTATGACTTTAGACTGTTCAATATAAAGTACATTGGTCATGCAAAATACAGTAGATTTATTAAATGTTCATGTGCATCTGTTTAGCTTTTCATTTGATTAGTAAGCAGATTATTGAAACTATTATACAAATTGAAACAGTGCCAGAGAATATTAATCTGCTGTGAACTTGATTAAATTCCTCTACATCCCAAAGGCTTTTATGAAACATTCCTGAGTCTGAAACTGTTACTTTGTCTGGAAAGTTGTTTCATTGCTGAGTAACACCCCTTTTCATAAGGTTCTTTGATAAATTTATTGAAATCTATATCCACATAACTTATATTCACTGATTGCAGTTTTGTCCTATGTAGAATAAATTCACTGCCATTTATTTATACCTGTTTCCTTCAGGTTGGCTTGAAAATATTATGGGCTTTCTAGGTAGTCAGACTTAGGTTGGAGTCTGGCTTCACAAATTATTATACAAGTGTCTTTTATGGGCAAGTTACTTAACCTCTTAATGCCTCCATTTCCTCTTCTTTAAAATGTGCTTATATGGGTCCATCTTAGAGGGTGTGGTGTATAGTTTACAATATAACATATATAAAGGTATAGCACAATGCACCATAGATATATAGTATTGGTTCAAGAGTGGGTCAGCAGCAATGGTTAACCAACTGGGAAAGAGAACTAAAGCAGATCTGTGAACAGAGAAGATGAATTTTATTTTGGACAAGTTGAAATGAGGTATGTGCAGGACATCCATGGATATTTCCACTGGGCAGCTGGAACACAAGGTCAAGATTTAGGGGGTTGGGACTAGACAATGTAGACTTGGGCATCAGTGATAGAAGAATACAATTTAATCTGTGGGTGTAGCAGTTTGATATTGTTTATGAATTCCGAAAATAGATATTGGATTATGTTTGTGAACTGGTTTTTTTCCTCTGGGCATATTAGATTATATTGGATTCAGAGGTTTCACATTTACTTGATTAAATAATGATTGAGGCTTTGATTGGGCCACATCAGTAGGATATTGAGTCCCTGCACACCAAGTGAGTAGTCCACTGCAGAGAAGGGAGTTTTGAATTTTGAGCTGGAGCCCGGGAAGTAAACACATGGGAAAGAGCAGAGCAGCTGAGCCCAGAAAGAATCGAGTCCCAGGGAGACAGATGAGACTTATCCCAGCCTACAGCTGATATTGGAAGAAGCTGGGACCACAGAACTTTAAGAGGAAGAGGAAGGCTGAATGTCGGCAGCCATCTTGTTCCAACACGTGGCAGTAGACTCTGGGGAGGGAAGTAACTTATGCTTTATGACCTGGTAACTGTAAGCTTCTACCAAATAAATACTCTTTCTAGAAGCCAAAATGTTTCTGGTATTTTGCATCAGCACCTCTTTGGCTGAATAATACAACGGGTGTCAAAAAAATTTCCAAGTTCAAGCATTTGGAATGAGAAAGCTGAAGACAGAGTCTAGTAGAAGTCAGACCAGGAGGGGCCAGAAAAGGAGCCTGAGAAAGATGTAGGATGATTGCAGAAAAAACAAAAACAAAAACAAAAACCATAGGATCTTATTTATTAAAATAATAAAATGTTACATGAAAAAGGTTTAGTGAGAAGTGTTTCGTAATCAATTTGCAGAAAAGTATACATTGAAAAATCCTTTAAATAGGAAATTTGTGAGATTCCATTGAAGGGAATGGAATTTATTGTAAGGAATTGAGAGGTTAATGGGAGAAGAAAAACTGGAATTAATGAGGTACACTATTCTTCAGTAAATTTGGGAAGAGAAAATGAAGAAGGATCTTGACATAAGAGAGGTGAAGGAATCCACTTTGGAAAAAAGTAGGACATTTTTCTTTGGTAAATTCAACCCATCTTTTCTTCCTTTTATTGAGCAATGGAATTATATTTGCCTCATACTCATTTCCTATTCTCCATAGTTCCTGTAATTTCACCTAGAGTGACCTACCCATTATGTTTGAAATTCTTCCAGTATTTTAATGCATAATGATGGAGACCTCAATGATATGAACTGCATCAAATGATCTTACTCTTGTTCTTTTTTCACTTTGTGTTCTTTTCTAACTCTTTATTTGTTTTAATCTAGTGTGAATGTTTTTCTCTTCAATGGAAAAAATAAATTCAGACCTAGATCCTCAATGATTCTCTGACAATGATCGGAGCTCTTGTTCCTCTCACTGGCTTTCTTGTTGTGACAGAGAACATTACCTTCTAGAATAGGAACGGAAATACATGACACTTATACCCCTCCTCACTGTGCCTGTACCCATTGCAGTCGGCTGATCATGATGGCTTTCTTACAGAGATTGTGACAGCTGCAAAAGTTTTCTAAATAACCTCCTCCAGTAAAGCCATTATTAACCCAAACTGACATCTGAATTGACAGCAATTTGATATATTTACTCTGTTTCTTTTCTATCCACTTGATCTACTTGTCCCCATTCTTTAGTTCTTACTGCTTTCCTTATCTTTTTTATATCTCTGCCTTTTTCCTCTCTCAGTATACCCCATCTAGTGTGAGAGTTGGTTGCTGTTTTTCTCCTTAAGAAAGAAGGAATCATTTACAAAATTATTAAATGTTGCAGCATTCTTTTTTCTGCTATCCATCAAATGATGGGACATAGCAAAAATTGGCCAAATATTGAAACTGAAAAAAATAGAGATCACCAATTCCCTTCCAATAATATATTTAAATATCCCAAATGTTTTAAAAATGTTTTGAGAAAAAGCTCATCTATGTCACAGAAGACTAGTTGGCACCTTTGAGCAAAGATGCCAGGCAGGGAAGACAGAGGAATTGCTCTCTGGGCATGGACAACATTAACCAAAAGGGAGATGGCCACTCTGTGCTGGGGAGGAGGGCAGAGACTATGTGTGCATCTTTTAAAGCCAAGTTCACAGACCCAAATAAAATAATCATCACCATTTTCTACTTTTAGAGAAAATAAAGACTTATATCCACTAGAAGAGTTTTCAAAAATGTTCAGGCACAGATTTATTCTAACCAGATATTTAACATTCTGTTATATCCTTATTACTGACTCTGAGGTACAATACCTGATATCAGTGAGCTCTAGAAAATGAAAGATCACTAAGGCCTTAGGAGTCTAAAGAACTGATCTTGCTGATCCTGTTGGCTTTTGGCACTGGGTACCCTATGCAGTGGCCACATGCCTTTAGCCAGGTGTTTTGTTAGTAAAGGTTAGAAACTATACAGATGGCAGCATGTATCTTTGTCAACATTAAGGTCTTTCTCACAGTTATCCAAATCTACCTAATAATGATGAAAAGTGTTCGTCATACTCAAAACTCAATCTCAAGCAAAATGACCAGTAATTGAAAAAACAAAGGTAATTGGCCGTGAATGATGGAAGAAATTTCACTAAGGATCTTACTGACTGAAGAAGGGTCAATAACTCTAAAGCACTGGAAATATTTTAAGCACCACAAGCTTTAATATGAGTCTATGGGCAGGGAAAATTTAAAGCAGTTCTTGATAACATAGCATCATGCAGTGATTTGACTATACTCTATAATTTCTAACATGGACTGCATTTGCTGAACTGACCAGCACTCCCTCCCCTTATCTACCAGTCACTTCATGCTCGTTAAATGACAAAGACATTGCATTTCCTAACACAAGTGTCCAGTTTATTGAACAGTTTATTGAAGCATTTTCCCCCTCCACTACTGCCTTCAATCATAATATGTCAGATTCATTTAACCAATATTTATTGTACACCTACTATGTGCCAGGTACTATTTTAGGCCCTTGGAGTATGCAAGTGAACACAACAACAACAAAAGTCAACATTGCTCTCCTGGAGCTTAAATTCTAAAGGGGTAGTCAGACAATAAACATAATACATCTTCTTTTCCTGTCCCTGAACAATATCATAGTCATATTCCATAGCATTTCCTATCTTTTTCGTGCATTAGAAGTGTTACTTCAAATCATAATTGCACATCCAATTCAAAACTCCTTTCTCTTCCGCTGAATCAAGCCTGACCACAGCAGGAGGCTGGCAATTGGGGTTTGGGGGTGGAGAAGTGTCTTTCCTTCCTCCCTGCTCTCCCTTCTCTCCCCCTCACTAGCTCCTTTTTCTGGCTCCCTGCAACTGCTAGAGTCCCACATCAAGTTATTGTAAGAGCTCTCTTGCCACATTCAGCTCCACAAACTAGGGAAAAGAACCACCTAAGAGTTTCTGCAACCCTGTGGGCATCTGTATTGTGTGAGGTATCAGCTTCTCCTTCTGACCTGCATCCCACTCTGAACAAATGGCTCTCTTTTGAACTTCCTCTCTGCTTGGCTGGAAGTGGGGAGAAAACACATTCCTTGCCCAATGGAAGAAAGATGCCAGAGTGCTACTTTTGAAAAGCCTACATTTTTCTGTTAAAAAGCTTTCTTCATTATTTAATTGATATTGTAATATTGAGCTGGAGGTGAGTGATGGGGTAAGGTCTCAGAACCATTTTTGCCATCTTTTAGCAAAGGTTTTCCTGGACAGTGTAGTATGGAGCTGTCCAATAGAAATATGCTATGAGTCACATATGTAATTTTACATTTTCTGGTAACCACGTTTAAAAGGTAAAAAGAAACAGTGAAGTTAACGTTAATAAAACATCACTGAACCAAATTAATCCAAAATTTTATTATTTCAACGTGTAATCAATATAAAAGGTATTAATGGGATATTTCTCATTCTTTTTCTCATACCATGTCTTTGAAATCTGGTGTGTATTTAACAGTTAGAGCACATCTCAATTCAACTAGCCATGATTCAAGTCCTTGATAGCCACCTGTGCCAACTGGTGACTGCATTGGACAGTGCAAGGCTGCTTCTTCTCTTGAGAGTGGGATGACAGAAATTTTTTATTCTCATCCATTGACCTTCAGTTGAAACTCTAGACAATTGGAAAATTCAATTGAACAATATGAACCTGCACAAATCTTTCTTACCTATCACACTATCCCTTCTGTCATTTCCACCCACCTCTCCCTCCACTTCATCTCCCTGTTCCTCTTTTTCCTCCCATCTCTAATTTGATTACATTGACCTATCAAGCTCAATTAACAAGTTGGGGAAGAAATGAATGGTCCTCAAATGGACCCTCTTGCCCTCAGTTTTCTTCCTCCCCTTACCATGGCTTTTTAAAAAAAATTCTTCCTTCCCAAAATATTTAATATATTACATTTTAATCTTATATGAAATGTTATCAACTTGAAGTATGGATGGGAAAGGCAGACAAGGAAAATAAAGATACAGTATTTATTGGCTGTCCTAAAATTTTATCACAGTGTCTTTTTGTTTAGGGGAGGCTGGAAGTGTGGGATTCTATTAGGACACATGATAAGAGATTTATAAACTGAGGATTTCTTTTAGGCTAGAGGTCATTCCACATTCTCTTGATATCTTATTCAGCTGAGATGAACAAATATGTTAAATAATATATATTCAGAGAAAAATCACACAGAGCTGGGACTGGGGGAAAATGCAACTAGTAACATCCCCAGGTAAATATAATATCATTTTTCTTCTTCTTTGTTTGTTTTTTAGATCTTTCTCTTCCTATTCTACATTTAAGTCATGTCATCTTCCCTTCAAAGGAAAGGAGATTTGAATTATATTTCTATATACCACTATGGTATTTTGAAAACTAATAAAAATTTTTTTGATTAAGAAAAAATTATTGACTGTGATTTCAGGGTTAAAGATTAACAAGTAAATACCCAAGCCTCCTAAAGCTGAGCTTTGACAAAAATTTAAATTATCTTTAACCAAATCACTAATAAAACAGCCAATGTCCTAAAGGAAATGATTTTTAGAAATACTTGAGATTATTTCTTCTCTCTGAATTACTATTGTGATAATAATATGGTAAGATGCCACATTTAAAATGAAATATAAAACTTAGACCTTATTGAGTTATGAATAATAACTATCTCATTGCTTTATCTGCAAGCAGAGTACCTGGAAAATATCCAATTAAGACAATTTTCTTCTGCCTATATACATTTTTTTTTTTAGGAATTTTAATTCTATTCAGGCTTAAAACTCCATGTTTCTATTCAACAACTGTTTATACCTGGATGAGATAAAGCATTTCAGTTGTTGGTGAAGTGAATTCCATAAATATTATGGTAAAATACTATGAATCCCTCCAATATGAAAATGTCTTGCAAAGAGAATACATTACTTATTCATTAAATAGGATACTAATGAGTCTTTATTAAACTCTCCAGATAAACATTGTATTGACATCTAGTGGCTACAGAGGCTGATAACAGATATACCATATTGAAAGTGCATGAAGTATCTTAATATGTTTTCCCATTAAAAAATCTGTTAAATGAAAAAGGGACAGAGTATACATAATACTGAATAGTGCTAAGGAATTAGTAAGGATGTATAAAATCTGTTTGCATTGATAGGTTAAATGCCAGGGATGGATTTGGGTTGGTCTGAAGAACAAATCATATCATAGCTGCTAAAGAAATACAGGCAAAATGCCCAGAAACTTGGTGATAGGTTTACTAAGGCATAAAAACAGGAATATTGTCAACCCTCATATACAAAGTTCCTCCAATGTCCTGCCTTGGGATGAGCTTAACAGATCTTATCTCATTTAGACCTTGCAAAAATCCTTTGAATAAAATATCATTTACACCTTTATGTCACCAATGAGGAAACAGACTGTCAGAGGTTATACAATTAGCAAAACTGTCCAACTCAACAGTTCAAACTCAGAAAAGCTACTTTTTGCTCTGTAAATACACAGTTCTACATGTTAAGGACTTCATTTAAAATTAACAAATTAAAAATATTTGTATTAATCATTTTAACTAATTTTTTTGAAAGTTAAATTTTTTGCTTTAAACTTGATTCTTTTGACTCAACCAAATCTTGCTTTTTGATTCTTGAGCAATTCTTGTCATTGCATGTTAATTTGCATATACAGTTGTTCCTACATCCAGGACTTAACATACATAATCATGTGACTTCTATGTATATTAAATAGTTCAGAAATACAACACACCTAAAAAGAAGACTAGGATTCTCTTACTGATATATATATTCCCTTTACTTAAAAAAAAAAAAAAAAGTTTTACTTCTTTTCCCCAGGAAGATTTATTTGAAAAGCTGTCATAGAAAAGCGTCATAACAAGAAGTAAATTTACAAGCGGAAGTTGAGAATATAACTCACTGGCAAGTAAGAATGTAAAACTTAAAAGAGGGCATGGAGACAAGAAAGGGAAGAGGGGAGGCAGGGAGCAGCTGAGTGCAGCATCTGATGAAAAGTTAGGAGCCTTGAGGCACAGAAACAGAAACTAGAATGGATTTTATGAAGATCAGTTTATGTAGAAAACAGTTCTTCAGGTGGAAGGAAAAAAGAGTAGCCATTCTTTTTAGAGTTTTTCAAATACAGGTACAAATTTTGAATTCTGACAGAATAAAACACAGACATAGATGTCTATTGTTATTAGACCTACGTTTTCCTTCCTGGTTCTTCGGAGATCCTGGCTCAGTGTTGACTATGAATCTGGATAAAATGAGTTGAGGAAAGGAAGATGAACGAAGTTAAAAAATAAATGTGGGAAGCGGCTGTGGCTCAATCAGTAGGGCTCCCGTTTACCATATGGGAGGCCCCGGGTTTGGTTCCCGGGGCCTCCTGGTGAAGGCAAGCCCGCCCGCATGGCATGGTTAGCTGACCCAGCAAGCACAAGCAGCAAGGGGGATATAAATGAATAAATAAATAAAATCTTTAAAAAAAATAAAAAATAAAAAAATAAATGTGTTTCTAGGGTCTACAATAATTCTAGGGAACATAGACTCTTGGTTATCCATGTTCTGAAACAGCCCTCTTCTTGCATTCCTTTGATACAAAAGCATTTATTAAGCATTGTTATTAATCTACAGGGCTGACTCATCCAGACCTAAAATTCAGGATTAGCTTGAGACTGAAGGAAACTTTGGGAAAAGAGAACACAGACAGATGAATCGGATGGGATGTGTTTTAAGTAACACACCGATGAGATTTTCATAATGAGCAAGAGAAATGACAAGGAGTCTGACTGTAGCTTTTTGTACAGCAAAGTGACGAGCCTGTATGGAAGAAGACAGATAGAAAACTAGAGTCTGAAACAGAGAAGTCCACTATAATGAGGTAAAAAAATCACTAAGAGTCTTAACTTAGCTCTTGGATGGAGATTGAAGAAAGTGAATAGAGTCTGCCTGTAGGTTTTTGGATAAAGGGGAAGAAATAGGTAACATTGAAAAGACACCCTTTTCATGTTTAAACTGGTGGTTAAGATACCAAAGATAGCTAAAGATAGGGAATTGAAGAAGAGCTGAAAACTCAGAAGGATAATAGTTGATCTGTGGTAATTCAGGGGATGATAGAGTATAAAAAGGGAAAGTAAGAAAGAAATTGAGAAAGGATGAGAGGCTGAAAGCAAGTTGGCAGAAGCACTAGGTTTGGTGATGTGATCCTTCTCAGAAAAGACAGCAGATCAAGAAGCCTTGCTCCTGAAATCAACTGCAAGATGAAGCAGCATTTCTTTTAACTACACACAAGAGTAGTTGGTGTCTTTTCAGACCATACTAGAAAAAACTGAGGCAGAAAGCATATAAAGCAGTGCTTCTCAAATTTGGCTGCATATTAGAATCATCTGGGGAGCTTATAAAAATTTCTCAATGTGCTGGTTGCACCCTACTGCAACGGATCCTAATGTGTGGGTTGGGAGGCAAGCATCGGACCTTTTTATAAAGATCCCCAGGTACACTAAAGTGTGGGAACCACTGGTAGATATAGGTCTTGAAATTTTGAAGGGAAATTGAAGAGCAGGTACTGAGTGGATTCATCAAAAAAAATAGTGACAGAAATTGTCTCATGACATGGAAGTGTGGTTTACTAACAATCCACAGCAATGCTGACACTAACCACTCACTGGAATGTACTTGTTTTTTGACCCCTTATTTCCACTGAGGCTTCCTGACAGTTTATTTTAGTTACTGTGATACATTGGCTTTTCTGTTACTATCTTAGTGTATTAACATACTGAGCACATGAATTACAGACCTTTGTATGTCAATTGAAAAAGGGGAAAAAAGCTAGGTTGATGAAAACTTGGCATAAATTAGTCACAACATATTCAAAACTGCAGCTTGAACGCTGAGCTACGCAGAGAATATGTATAAAAATCTGATGCAGTGATTATTTCATGCACAGTGTTAGATTTATGCTATTGTCCTTTAAATATTAGCAATTAATGAGGTATTGAACGTGCTTCCATTCAAGTTTGTGAGGTGATTTCAATTAACATGTTTTGTTCTGCTTTGGATTTGCTTTTCTAACACAGTTTGTGTTCATCGTTGTAACAGAAAACTTCTTTTCCTTTAAGAAGTCAACTCTTATTTAAAAATCCTGGAAAATTATGGTGTGCATCTTATTTTTCTTCTTTGATTAGGCTTGTTTAATTCTGTGTTATCTGCCTTTGCTTTGATGCCAAACAAGATTAAAGTTTCAAGTATAGTATGCTAAATTTATAATGTGAATTTAAAACAAAATTACTTATAAGAAACCAACATCAGCACCTAGGGACAAGGCTGGGCTATTAGCATAATTTACACCAGTGAAAATATTCTACCCTAATTATTTGTGGCCAATTATCAATTACTGGTCAATGTTAGACTCATTCACCATAATTATTTCCCTAAGGTATCTTCCCTGCATCTAATGGAGAGCTTCATCATATGCCTTTTTTTTAATTTACTTTTTATTTATTAAAACAATACTTACTGTTTTCTAAGATTTTCAACCTATGAGAAAACCAAACCTAAACCTTTATAACTGAGGATTTCTAAGATTTTAAGTCTTTAGATTTTAAATATCTAAAACAAGGAGCAGAAGGTATCCATGAGTGAAAAGATGGATCTAGAAAAACACTTAAATTATTGCTATTTCATTTCCATATTACTTTTGATTAACTTCAATTCAGGAAAAAAATTATTTTAAAAGGTTAATGTATACCTTATAAGTTAACATTTTAAACAATAATTCCTTTCCTTAAATATATAGTTCCTTTCTATTAAAATCAATCCAAAGCCTGCAAACACCAAACTTACATTTGAATTCCTAATGACTCCTCCTATTGTCTCATTTCTGTTTGAACCTGTCAATCAATGGTGAAAAGTGCTAATCACTCCCAGAAACCCCAATCTTGCTCACAAAAGTACCAGTCACTGAAAAAATAATACCAATTGTTCACGAATGGGCAGGAAATCTCACTGGGGATCTAACTGCACAATGGAGTTTATTAAGTCCATTTTGCTCAAGTCCAGCTCTCTCTGCATGCAAGGGTTTGGGACTTTAATTTCAAAGTCAGCTAAAACCGGCTAAGGTAACTTATATTCATTAGTCAGGCTCTGACTGAAGCACTGTGAAATCTCTTGGTTAGTGCTTTTGGCTTTCAATAACAGCAGTAGCATTTATTTGTACTCTTTCTTTTTTTCCCTTCTCTCCTTTTTAAAGAGGAAGAAGGAACTTAGTTAGATGGCAGTCATTTTAAAATCTTAATTGGCCCATGTTCTTTTTCAGCTGCTAATTAATTTCAAATTTCGTTATTTTAAAAGTGACTAAACATTCATGGGGAAGATGTTTTCCGTTATTTCTCCCTATGCAACAGTGCCCCTCCCTGCCCCCCCACTGTGACATTTATTACTGAGAAGCAGTTATGATGGGCTATAAAGTACTGTATACTCAGGTCACAGAGAGGATGAAGTTCAGCAGTCTTATTGTCCACATTATGTAGAATACCAACTTTCTTTCATTTCTGTTGTTGTTTTTAAACTGCAGCTTATTTGATTTCTGTGAGGTGACAGCTGCAGGGGGGCTGGTGTGAAGGAAAAAGAGGGAGATGGTACTATCATTAAAGAATAAACAGTAATTACCTTGTAGAAGTCTCTGGAGTGATTGATTACTTCCAGTTTTTAAGAACAGGCCTGGGAATATACAATAATTGATTTCTATTACTTATATGTATTTTCCTTTTAACTTTCCAAAGAAGTAATGTAATTTAATTGACTTTAATTTCAGATTACGTATTTTTATGACTTCTTCTGGAATTGGATTGGAATTAGAATTAACAAGGTTGCTAACCACATGAGGCGTATTATCAGTAGAAAGCAGAAAAAGATGGTGTGTGTGTGCCTGATTTTACGTGTCACCACATATCTTAGGCTTGTCACTGGGTTGCTTTTGCCTTTTAATGTAGGTGGTTGTTAGGTTTAGATCAGCTTTGAGGAATTCAGTGGTATATCAAAATGCAAGGGTGAGCAGCAGGTATAGCAAGGTCTGGCTTAAGCACGATGGAGATGAAACCTCTTCAAGGCAGGCCTGACAGATATGTATAGGACAGTCACTTGAGTAGGGTCAAGCTGGGCACCACCAGACATCAAATTGTACTGCCCTGCTGTGATGGCACGGGTCCAGTCAAGTTTCTGTGAAATTACAAGGAATCGAATTTTAAAAACCAGGAATGTTTTGGAAGATCTGTATTCTTTTGCTGGCTAGGAAATTGAGGCATGGATTGCTATATAACGCATCGAGAATGAAAAAAAAACAAAAACCCAAATTATAATCAGATCCTTGCATTTGACAACACTGACAGTGGGCTTGGAGTATGCAATAATTTGCCATTTGGACAAAATAGGAAAGAGGATATTCCACGAAGCATCATATCTTCTGACTTCCTACAAATTACATTTTAAGTGCTTCTTAGACAATTACCACATTTTGTATACTATATATTCTTCATTTAGAAGGCCTTTCGTATTGGATTATAAGTATTAACTAATTGGTCTTTCCCCCTCTCACTGAATTGTTCCCTTGTCAAATTTTTATTTCTATTGCTTAGCCCAGTGTCTGGCACATTTTAGGTGACAAAGTGTGTGTTTAACAAATTTATAATGACTGATCCCTGCAAGGTTGACTCTATCATTCAGGTTATAATTGGTTATATCTTCTCAGATGCTGAGATGTCCATTTCTCTTTGTTTGGAAAGAAGTAATTAGGATACTATTTATTCTTTGGTACTATAAACAAAGCAAAGTTACAAAATAAAAGATAGCAGAGCTAAACAATGCCAACAACACTTCTCCAATTTCAACAATACAAGGCAACTGTAGATGCTGATACAGGAGCCTAAAACTCCCTAGGATTTGGCATACCAATATTTGGAGAACCAAGATAAGTTTTTCAGTTCTTAATACTATTTTACATTATGATTCCAATAATGAAATCCACTAGATTAGAAAGAATCATGTTATTACTTGCAGCTTAATGATTTTCTGCACTGAGAGCTTTTTTTTCTCCTTCATATGGAACAAAGTTAACTATTTTAATGTAACAGGTATCCAAAATATCAGTTAATTTCTTATATTTAATTTAAACATTGCCTTAAAAAGATAAAGTCATGAGCTCAATATCCAAAATACCCATTAATTTCTGATATTAATATGTATTTTGCTCTAAAAATCACATAGGAAGCACTGCTAAAACTCATGTCTAAAGAGTCCAGTTCTGTAAATCCTCTATGAGTTGACACTGCTCAATAGTTTTCTGTTGAAGGAATTATTGCTTTTATGTTGTGTAAAATATTTGTAACTATAGGAAATCAGATTGTAGTACCTGAAGTTGTCAACTTAATAGTGAGTGATTTCACAAGCAATATAGTGGATCTAAACAATGTGGTTGAAATATGTGACCACAGACATCAGGGTATCACTTGGACAATGCCACCAATAGCATGAGTGACACTTGGTGGAACAGTGAGGGACTGGTACTTAGTGGTCTTGTGCTTTGTCATGTATTCCTTTCTCTTTTCTTTTCTTTTCTCTCCCTGGTGGCTATTTGTCATTCTTGGAAGACTACAGACTTCCCTTCCCCTGGACCTTTTTGAACTCTGCTGTCTTTGAACATCATGGATATTGCAAAAGAAACTATTTACTAGGCAGTAATTATATGCCACCCCTCATGTAAAGGTAAATGATAATGAGGTATGTGCAAAGAATAGACAGCCCTGTCAAAGGGAAAAAAGAGCGGCTTTTAAAACTTAAAGCCATACAAAATGCCTTATAGACTTGTTCTGGAGTAACTGTATCAATTAACCACGCTAAAAGCTCCAACTCATATGGGCACTGCACACAGCATGTCTACTAGTGTTTTATTATCAAGTCCATTATGATGAGTTCTTGTCCTAGACAAAGGGAGAACAGAAAAAGAATCCAGGCTGACAAATTAGACTTGAAATCAGTTTCATTTACATAACGACTGGAAGTTCATTAATAACAGAGTTTTAATTATTCATGCTCTTGTTTCACTAGATACAGCAGTTTTCCCCCTGCTGTGCGGGATGTCTGGATTAGCTAAAATGAACCTTAGCAAACTGATAGGCTACCCAGATACTCAGACGCTTTTCTATTTTCATACTACTAGAGATGGGAAGGACAGTGTGGGGGTGAAGTGTGTGTACAAATTGGCGCCGGGTGGTGAGAAAAGGTAGGGAGAGGATGAGGAAGACACTGAACAGAGAAAAAGAAAGCAAGTTAGCAAATTTAGGTCTACATTACATGTTTATGGAAAAAAAAGAATAAAAAAAGGGGGAAGCGCTGTAAATCTGTACTTCTGGAGCTTCCACCTGAGACCGTAACACTTTAAACGGCAATCATTTCAAGATTTTCTGATGGGGCATACTGCTGATATCGTTGTGCATGTGTGTTTGTGTGCACACGCAATACCCTTCCTTTGGATATAGAAGCACTAACAGGAGTTTTGTCTGCTTTCCTTTTGCAAAAGTATAAAAAGAAAGAAAGAAAAACTGCCCCCCTCCCCCTCACATTATCTGTATCTTAAGAAACAGGTCTGAAACAAAGTTTAACAGCAAGTGGATATAGCTCAAGTGGTTGAGCATCTGCTTCCCACATATGAAGTTCTGGGTTCAATGCCCGGCCCTCATACCGCAAAAAAATTTTTTTAAAAAATGTAGGTTTTAATACAATTTTTTCTTATTGAGAATAGTGGTGATATTTTCATTCTTACTGGTTACAAATAATGACAATAGGAATACTTTCCTGCAAAGAATTTAAACTGTCTTCACATACATCTATCTTCTAACACAGACTCAACACTACCTCATCCAATGGGGCAGAGGATTTTGTATTTCTACTTCAATTGCCATCTATGTATTTTTATCGACTAACTTACATAACTATCTCACAAAGAAAGATTCCGTGACAAATAAAAAAAGACCCAATTGCTCACAACATAGGACACCTTCATAGTTCGGTGAGATGGGGAAAGAGGCCAAGGGAGAACCTCTTCTCATTTTGAAATCAGACAACAGCTGCGGGTTGTCTTTCCAGGGCTAAGTCTTTAGAACAGTTTTGGGACAAAAGTCCTCAGTTTGGAAAACTGACATTTAAAACAAATAGAAGGAATGTTTTGAAGAAAAACCTTTTTTAACAAGGAAAAGATTCACATTTAACAAGAGCTTATTGAATACTAAACCCTTGGTGTGCATTCTCTTGTGTGATTTAAACTTCACAAAAATTATGATATCAATTTTACCCAGGAGGAAATTGAGCCTCAGAGAAAGCAGGAATGTAGCTAGTAAAGGAAAGAATAAGGATTCCAACCCAACTGTGTCTGACCAATTTGCCCCTTGCTACAAACACACTTGAAGACCATGATCATTTATACTTTTTACTAAGTTTAAATGACTTACTTTATTTTTCTTTCTTAATTTTCTTTAACCTCCCACTGATAAAATGATGTTCTGAAAAATAAAAGCAATGGCCTCTTTTGCAGAATATGGAAAAAGAGCTTCTCACTGACAAAAAAATTTAAAAAAATAAAATATTTAAACAGTAATATATTTGGAAAGCCTCAGGAGCAAAGTGCTACTGTGAACAAGGTCCCATTCTAGTAATAGAATAATCAAGTAAAAATTAGACACAGACTACTACACACATAATAATTTTAAGTTGAAAGCTACATTTTTAGATCATGTAGGAAAAAAAGTGAATCACCAGAAGCTTACAGCTTTCATTTCTTTGAGTTTACTTCTATGTGGGCATTTTGTCTACATGCTGTGAAAGACAATCATAGACAAATAAAGCAAATTTTCTCCTTTTTCCTTCTGTTTTTCCCTTCTTTCCTGTTTTCCTTCTTTCCTTCCCTCTCACCCTCCCGCTGCTCTTTCTTTTTTTGTATGCCTATTGGTTATTCTTTTCTGCTTTAAGAATTCATGCTTACTGGCTAGTTTTCACTTTCATTTCATTCCTTAATTCTTGGACAGGTTTTTCTTTATTTTCTTGGTTTTATAAAACTATCTTTATGTGAGAAATTTTGAATGACTGATCACTGCTTCAGAGAGATTAGAAACTATTGATGTATTAACAATATTTTATCTCTTTGATGTATATATAGATATTAAAGTACAAAGAGGTTACATGACATACCTAAGGGGGGGAAAGGTATTTTGAAAAGCCATAACAAGATTCCTTACTACTGAGCTACCCCAAGCAACACACTGGACTTCAATATAAAATGCAATAAAACGACAGTTAACAATATGTAAAAGACAGAATCAGTGCAGACAGCTGGGCCATTACTGACAGTCTGTGACATGTGAGATAGCACTTTCCAAAAATTACCTGAGCCAACCTGAAAATTAAGCTGAAAAAGAAACTTCTTTTAAATCTCTGATGGATTGCTACAAAAATTTGGTTTGTTTCTGAAAAGATAATGAAAATAAAACATTTCAAAAGAGCAAAACAAAAAATAAAAAATAATAAAAAAATAAAAGAGCAAAACAAAATACTTTTCCAAGAAAGCTTTTACTGCTCAGTGGGTAATATGTTTGGTCTGCTCTAAAACTAAGTTCAGTTCTATTTTCTAGGCCCTCTTTCCCCCTTTATAAATGTGTAAATACTGCCAAAGGAAAAAGAAAACAATGGAAGGTTGTATGGGGAAGAAGAGGAGACAGAACAGACATCTGGGTTGTGTTTGATCTGGCAGTTCTCTCTTGTCCGTTAGGTGGATGCTGCCGTGGGCAAGCAGGAGGGATCTGTCTGCCTGTGCTGATATTTGATTTCCAGGTGCAAGTATTCACTCACCTAAATCCTGACCATATGCTGTCATACATCTGCCTAAGTACTGCTATTTCCTTTTGAACTAGATATAAAACATACACCTGACTGGCTTACAAGATGGATGGTCCTGAATCAGTGAGATCTCCAGCAATTTTTCCAGGAAGACTTAAGCCATGGAAATGTTCCTTAGAGCCTTTGTCCTTACCTGTCTCTGCCCAGTAAGTCACCCAGCATTGTGAGGCACTTGGGTTTAAAAAAAAAAAAAAGTTTCCTTAATAGAAGCCAAGAGATTAAAAGTTTCTAGTCATGTTCTGACCATTTTGTTTGTATTTTATAAAGTTAAAGGGTTGACTTTTCAAACCCAAGAGCATATTCAATCAGTGGGGGGAAAGTGTTAAATACACAGATTCTGCAGACCCACTGCCAAAAAATCTGACTCTATAGTGTGCTCTGGGGCCCAGGGAATCAGAAATTTTAAAGGTTTTAGGAGATTACAATATAACCTGACAGACAAAGAATGTCTCTCTTTAAGGTAAAAATTATTCAACTTTTGTTTTAACTTTGAAAATGGATCAGTTCATGAATTTCTCTTAAGTTGACTGAAGTGAACCAGATGTTTCATTTTGGTTTTTAAAAAAATAAATTAAACAAACATCTACTTTAGTTATCTGATGGGAAGTATAGTGGGTGCAAAATAATTTTCTGTACACACCAAACAGTCCAATATTTGATATACTACCTCAAACCCTGACAGATACATTAAAAAAAATTTTAATATAAAATATTTACCCACCACTGGCAAATTGCTCTTCTGCAGGACATTGCTATTTGGCAAATGGTTAGAACTGAGTATCTGTATGTGTAATTATTAATTTTGTGAATTTAGGCAACATTGGTTAATTTCTCTGGTTCTTGGTTTTCTCATCTGTTAAATGAAAATGATAATACTTCTCATCTTGGAAGTTTGAAAGAAATTAAGACACTGCAAATAAAAGGTCAAATAATGGCAGGTATTGTTATTATCTGACTGGAAGCTAGGATGTCAGTTTTGTCCCTTGGATATCCAGTTTGATAATTTGAGGTTTCATAAATTCCATAGTGACAAGAAAGGCATGGTTTAATTTGCTGTTAAAAAAAAAGGGATCAATAGTGATTACAAATGTGGCTCCCAATGTACAATGATGACATGGTACTCCACTTGGAGAGTGTAACATGTGCCTAGTTGTGACCAGAAGAAAGCCCTGAAAAGTGAAAGCTATGAAAATGTCAGGTTTTTATACAAACCCAGTTTTAAAAATTCATTTGACTGGAAATTTCTGCTAACAGTCACTTTTACAATTCCTGTAATTATTAAAGAGGAATTTAATAAAAAGGAAAATTAAAAATATGTTTTTATTAGAAGTATTTTTACTACATTCTGATTATTTGATTATTGGTCAATAATAAAATTGCTATTAATAGTATTATTGTGTTAATAAGTAAAAATTTAATTTTCATCTATGATAGAGTATAGATATATATGTTTTAAAAGAAAGGAAAAATTTCAGTAACAATAAGTTAGTAAATGTTGAATGTCTAACTTTTTACTAGTATATTATGAGTTGAGAACCATATTTTCTTTTTGTGGTATTTTAATTTTTTGAAAAAAATAGAAAATGGAAAATGGTACTCATGTTCATTATTAACTTACTATTGAACAAAAGTACTTTTTTTCTTTATTCAGGACCATAGAGATCTTTAATAATTTATGTTTGAGGAAAAAAAGAAGCAAAGTTAAGGAAAAAAAGATATTTCTCAGCACTTGGAAAACTAGTTTCACTGAATTTTGTAGTGTTTTAACTTAGAATGTTTGTTTCCTTTCATGTCATCTTCCTTTCTTGTAATAAGTAGAATATGAATTTAGCCCCATATTGGCACACTTTGGACTGTTATTTAAAATATCCAAAAGGGTAAATAAAATTTGAATCAAACTTACAACTCTTTCCACTGGGTTTCTGTTGGGTGATAACATAAGGAAAAGAGAAAGACAGGAAGGGAGAATAGGAGACTGGGGAATGAGGTAGAAGAAAAGTGGTAGAAGCTCAGAAAAAGAACAAAAGATAGGAAGGAAGGAAAAGAGAGAAAAGAAAACAAAGGAACAAGAAAGTAAAGGACAAAAGGAGGAGGCAGGGAAGTGGGATAATACAAGCATGTGCCATTTTTTAAATACCGTATTTTAAGTAAAGTGTTTGAAATTTGTACTTCTATTATGATATATCACTTTGAAGGTGATATCAGGAATAAATTCGAACAGTGCATTGATACTGAATTATTTGCACAAACCCTCACATATTTAGTTTTCTTTTGTTTATGAGACTATTAGTCTCATTTTTAAAATTAGAAACTTTGAAATTTGCAATTATAAACTTCAATGATATTTTTGAATCCCAAGATCCAAGTACTTACATGCTAAATATAAAGAACTTAATATGACCTTTAAAATGGCTCATTGTGGTCTCCATCCTTGTTTCATCCTTTCCTGTTCCCATATTCTAAAATCTTCACTCTAATTTCAAATGCCTTGAAAAGTCCAAAGTCCCCTCAACAGTTGATAATGCAATGATCATACCTAACTACCGTGTATGTTATTCTCTTTGTTCTAAATCCTGCCAAAATCCACATTTTAAAAAATTCCTTCCGCCTTTTCAATTTTAAACTCCTAAAACCAGTCATCTTAAATGCCATCTCTTCTTAAATGATTTCAACTCCTATAGGTAAAATAAAACAAAACAAAACCCATGCTTCCTCCCTTATGATCTTCTAATACATTATGGAACATGAGAATATCCCTGGTACTGGGCATTGCATGCATTGCTACATTTTATTCTCACAAGGAAGAAACTTATAACTATTGCCATTTTTCAGTATCACGGACCACAGTGTTGGAGGTGGAATAGAATCTATATCCAGCTAATTTCAACCCCACATTTTTAATCCTTGTATATCCTGCCTTCTAGTTACTTATCTAACGCATTCCTGTCTCTGTTACCATCCCAGGCTTTTGAAAGTAAGTTTCTCTTAGGGCAGGCTTAGGTCACACTCATCTGTGCTTAATATAGTGACTGGCACAAAGGAAGTTCAAAAACTTTTTTTTTTGAAAGAATAGAATAAGTCAAAGTTTCAACTTTTTGATCAAGTTACCCTTAAGGTTTGCAGTATTTACCTGCTTCCTTGGTTCCAGTTTCTGATTACCTCAAGCAGAACTCATTGCTCTGCAAATGGGGTGCTGGAAAGAAGGAATTTAAAGTGTGATACACCAGGTCATATCGCATTTATCTCTGGACTTTCTGGCAATACACCAACAATCCTAACTTTGTTGTTTAAAATCACACACGCATAATGTTCACTCTGGTTTTTTTTTGCAGAGGAAACCCTTCTATTTGTTAAAGTGGGAAATTATCTAACCTAGGGCAGCACATGGTTGAGAATTATGGGGACTTTCCTTTGATGGTTTCTTTTCCCAAATGTATAAATAAACCTGGCCTGGGGAAGAGGTAATGGAAAGGAAAAGCAAGAAACATCGCAAGTGTGGAGACCCCAGATGAAAGGATTGTTCTTAATTCCTAAATGTTTTTATATGACATTTTCAAGTTTGTAGTCCATTTATTGTGATGTTCTTGCATGCTTTCATCAGGTGTTTTTCAACTGAGCACTAAACTTCCCCTTGTCGACTCCAAGAGGAAACCTTCAGGTAGGTTTAATGCAGAAGATTAAGACTGCATTAAGATTAAGTCTGAAATGTTCTGCTACCAATTAGCCCTCTAGTATTTCTGTAAGCCTTGAATTTTTGATGCGATCAATGACACCAGTGGAGCCATCTACTGTGGAGTGGTTATTAAAGATATAAAAATCAATACAAAGATGATACTTGGAAATCTATATCACAAGATAATGAATCACCAGGAGAGCCGACTAAGAAGAATGTCAGCAAACCAAACAGAGGGTTTGTGCATAACAAAGTACTTCATGCCAGTAGAATTTAAGCTAAATTTTGCATGAGACAAAAGTCTTCAGGCTATACTTATGATACATTTGTATGACGAGCTTTTAATAAGATGAAGGCGCAAGTCCAACCAGGCAAAGGGCTCCTAGTGCATTTAAAAGAGAGAGAGAGAGAGAGAGAGAGAGAGATGTTCAAGACTGAGCCAATAATGGCATGATTTAAGTTTAAGTAATGAAAAATAGCATCAAAACTTTCTCTGTCAGTAATCCTCATTCAATTTCTTTTAAATGAAACATTATTTGCCTGTACCTTAAGTCCATAAGTACTGATTGATATTGGAGCTCTGTATTGGAGCTTCACAGAATAGTCTAAATTTAATTTGAACTGGGGATTGATTTCGTTTCCTTCAAAAGAAGATTTTTTTTTTTCTTTCCAAAATTGAGCTGGTGCATGACTTTGCAAGTTCATTTTGGTTTTCTCCTTGACACAATTGTAAATGACATGAGAACATTTATGTGCTTTATCCTTAAGGGACATCACAACACTAATGATGTCACAAATGACTGGGAACTATTCTTCAGCTTTAGAGATATGGATTCCCTATGATTTCATATCATTTGTTTCCAGGAAAAGCAAGAATAAGCAAACTAGTCACAGTTACCAGTCCACTGAAACATAGTCTATTTAATAGTATAGAGTTTTATGGTTGAGATTCCCCAATTTACAACAACATAAATAAAGTTTTATAGGAAAGGATTAAGAAAGGGTGTGTTTTTTCATATGTTGTGTGGTGCAAAAGTCATAAATGTTTCTATTTCCTTTTTCTCCAGGCACATATAGGAGCTTCATCTTGGAACTCTTTAAGTGGCAACCATTATGGAGGGACACGTTCATAATCACTCTGCGTAAATCCTTAACAGCAAAGTCTGAGCTCTTTATTAATCAATAAATTTACTGATTTACAGAAAAATGTCTTTGTTTTCTTGGATTTTGTTCATCTGCTTTTCACCCTGGTACCAACACAATTTCCAGAAAATGAAACCATGATCAGTTTATGCAATTACATATTGTTTGGTTCCCCCTGTATTTTCATTGCATGTTTCAAAATTTGACTTAATCAGCTTTGTGTTGTTATGGAGTCAGTCTTGGTGGAATTCCAGACTTTTTTTTCTCTCTTTCCGAAGTATCTGTAACAATAAGAGAGCTAGACACACCTTGTAGTTTTAACAAGTCTTCACAGTTTTGACTTAATTTGTTTCTTTGCCCTTACCCCCTGGGGCTCCAAGCACAAATGAACCATTCAGTAACATAAAACAAGGGGAATTAGTTTAGGCTTCAAGAAAGCATAGTCCTCTTGCTGGCAATATCTTCCATGATGCAGAATGCCCACAGTTTAAAATATTGTGGCAACTTGATTGTCCTGACATCTCGTGATTGTCCTCTTGGACCCCCATTGCCTAGGGAATCTCATCATGCTCACAGCTGTTCAGTTCTCAGGCTTGTCCTCAATGGTGCTGATACTTTAGTTCCTTTATCTGCATCTGTAAAATTTCCACTACAGACACATGAATACACTTAAAGGTTTTCCAATAGTTATAGAATCAAGGTTTAACTTGGAAATTATCTGATATATCTTTTAGGTGGTGTGAGAAAAAACATACAAGTTGAGAAAATGCTATTCTTATTAGCATGGAGGTTCATAAGTAGCATTTAAGGAAACATATTTTTGTAGAACAAAAGGCCGTGTATCGCATCCAAACTATGGAAACATTTAGCCCCAAGTCAGTAGTCTTGCCTGCTTGAAGATGGGCTTTGATGCCTGGAAGGACATTATTGATTCTTTTAAAAATAGTTACTGATGACATACTTGTGCTAGGTGCTGAGGTTGCACTTTATATAAAGGAAATTTTGAGAAAAATATTCAGCAAGCCTGTGTAAAGCCATTTCTCTTGTGAGGATCACATTTTAAATGATTTTTTTAAAAAATCTGTATAAATGCCTAGACGTAGGGTGGAGTAATTAAACATTATTTTTGATAGGTGGAAGAAATGAGATGCACAGCAATTGTCTATATGCAAAGTCCTTCCTAAAGTGGTAAAACTTGAACTCAAAAATGGAAAGTTAAGTCAGATGGAGAAAGTTAAACGATTTCAGACAATGTATGTTCATCAGATTAAAGCCAATGAGGTTTTGATCAAATGAGCTGGTAAAAATATGATTAAGGGCTAGCTACCTAGAAGGTACAAAATGAACGAGAAACTTTCACCTTCCATTCCACTGACATGGGCCCATGGGTAAGAGAGAGAACACACAGAGGGCATTTACAATACAACATGAACAGAAAATAGTTTCTTAGATTTATAATTTACAGAAACCAAGAAGATAGATGTATTATTTTATAATGCCATGCCTTGCTTTATAATTTAATATTAATATATTTTCTTAGCCTCTATAAAAATGAAGTGGCTTTGGCTTATAAAGAAAAGAATAGCTTCAAATGAAAGGAAATTGATATAGGATGAAGGCAAAGGGAAGAATTACCCAGAATTTGTACCCAAGAGACCATACAGTAGTTCTATCTTTATAAACAAGCCCAGAAATATGAACACTTCTAGGTTTCTGCAAATCAATGCTTCACCAGGCTTCTAACCGTCAAATCATCTTGGCAGCTAAGGATCTAGGGACTGGGGTAAATCCAAATTTTAGTGGTTCTGATTTTAGGAGAAGGAAAGCAGAACAAAAATATATTAAGGCAGGGAGAGTTTAGTTAAAAGGTAACCAAATGTGTCAAAAAAAAAAAAAAAAAAAGACTAGAAAGAAATATAACAAAATGTTAGCAATGCCTTTCTTTGAGTTTTAGCATAAACAATGGTTTTTATTTTCTCCCTTTTATGTTTTGATGTTTACAAATTTTCTATAATAGCATTTCTACTATAACCCGAAGAAAATAGATAAGTGAAAAATGCAATTTAACTATTGAAAGTACTGTTATATACAATACGAATACATTTTACTGCTAGTAATGACTTTGGCTATATAGGAAAAATGGTTTTCATAGAAGACTATAACGTTTTTATAACTAATTAATTGGGAAAGCTCTGGGCAAAATCAGATTTTTAGATCCTGGAAGCCTAGTACAGTGAAGATTTGATAGACTTGAAGGAGAAAAGGTAAGATCAATGGAAGATCTTCCAGACAGTGAGAACTGTCTGTTAGAAAGTGTATAGAAACATGAAAACTATGAGAACAAGCAAAGCAACCTTATATGAAAGTGAATAATAAATGAAGAGATTAGCAAGTAAATAGGCCTTGAATTTGAAAGTAAAGAGTCATAAACAGGATTCTGTATTTTGAATGTCAAAATTAAGAAACTTCATTGGGAAATCATTTATGGTATGAGAAAAATCAACCTAACACAGAGTCAGATTGATGTCTACTTTGGGAGACTCTAAGTCATTAGCATGGGGCCTGCTTTACTGACACTATAGCTTTCTCCTTACTTCCAAGAAAAAGCACATATAGTGCTTTTACTCTTCATAATTCACTTGCTTACTCAAATATTCATTGATTTTTTTAAATCTGTTGCCCATCTACTTGCAAAACATTCATTGACTTCATGGGACTAAAGAATAAGTATTGGTTGATGTTAATGTACATACATGCAATAAAACTGTCAACTCAGCCATCTTCCTGGTATACCTGAGTATATAACTAAAGCATCATTAGGCTGTGAGGCAGCATTGTCTGAAAGGCAGTATACATAATGGAAAGAGAATGGCCTTTGGCCTCAGAAAGACGTGGGTTCCAATTCCGACTCTGCCACTTGCTGGTTGTTAAACTTGAACAAAATTTTCTGATTTCTCATTTCTTTATCTTTAAAACAAGGACAATACCTTCCTCCTAATACAAATTTTGTGAGAATTAAATGGGATATACATAAAATAAAGAATATAACAGAATGCCAGGCTATATTTTTTAAAAAAAAAAAAAAAAAAAAAAAAAAAAACTTCAGTAAATGGTAGCTAGGATCAGGAATCTAATCTGCATACTTAGAATATACTTTCATAACACAATGCAACTTTTAATTTCCAGACCAATATCTAATTTTAAGCTCCCTTTGAGTGAGTCAAGCTTTTGGAATATTAATTTGAAAATGATCTCATTTTTTTCCTTAGATGCAAATGGTTAATCCATAGAACTTGGTCTAAAATAGGCTCTTCTTCCTTCTCAAACTTCTCTCTGTCAAGGTCAATGGTACCAGCTTTTTCAATTGGTTCCCTTTGGCCTGGTCAGAAACTCAAAAAAAGCAGCTTGATATGCCAGCAGAGAAAGCTAATGAGATTAATGTGCATAGCTGATGAGGCTCAGGGACTCTGGGTTTCTATTTCAAGATAGGATTAGTCAGTGAACTTTGTACCCAAGTCCAACATTGGCTCTTAAAGGTCTGAGCTCAGCTGTAGTAGGTGTAGTTCTCCATGAGAGAATGAGTTCTTTCCATCCATCCAGGAATCTTCACTGTTGCAGTCTGAGGTGAGAGCCTCAGATTTCAGTTAAACTGGAGATTTTGATGAGGTGCCTATTTGTACTGTCACTGCCCCCATCCTGGCCATCTCATCTATCAGAACTCCTACAAAATCCATAATTTAGAATATTAAATTGAGCATATATATATATATATATATATATATATATATATATATATATATATTCTTTCTGACATTAATATTTACTTTTTATATATTAATTTTACTTTACCGATTAATTGCACAGAGCAGGGACAACTTTTCATTCTCTTTATACATCTTTGTTGTGGAACAATTTTGGACACACTATAGACCTTCAATAAAATTATTAAATTAATTTTTTTTTAAGTTCTAACATTAAGAGGGTGACAAAAAAGTAAATTTAGCTTGCAATTTCTAGTGGTTTATAGTTTTAGTGAATGTGTTAAGGATCCATTTTAAATGAACCCTTTCATTCTTGAAATGATGGGATCAGAGAGGAACGAGAAGTAGGTAGTTATAAGAAAAGGTTTCAGCAGAATGTAGATTTGGTTCATGTCATAATCTGCCAAACAGTTTTGTTGCTTGGACTTTTTTTTCTAAACCAACCTTCTTTTTTGAGGTCCCTTTATCCATTTCTACAAATTGTATCTGAAAGATTTTAGTCATATCAATGTTAATTGCTCAAGATCACTCAGAAATTTCAGATGCAGATTTGGGACTAGAACCCAGAAATGCTAACTCTGCCATGTATTTTTAACCATGATACTTTCCTGAAATGCTGGTTTCAAGGAATAGACATTATCCATTCATATTTCTTACATTACCATAGCAATCAAAGTTTATTCATAGCATTAAAACCGCAGAAAAATTATGCTCAAATATTTTCACATAAAACAATGTAAAATTTCTGAAGCATTACACAAAAGCATTGTCTTAATGATAACATTATCACTTTCATGGTAACTATTATTTGCCTTACATCAATATTATGCACCTTTATGCTCTGTTATATTTACCAGATTGTATTTTGAAAATAGGAAAAATAATTTTCTCATGAAAATTCAAGTAAGAATCATGATGGAAATGGTTAAAAAAAATATGATTTAAAAACAATTGTTTTGGGAGCAGAGTAGCTCAGTGGTTGAGTACCTGCTTCCCACATACAAAATCCTGGGTTTGATACCTGGTGCCTTCTTAAACCAAAAAAAACAAAACAAAAAATTGTTTTTATAAAAACACTTCTCTCTTTCAATAAATAAACTATTAGCAAATACCTGTTCTTCAAAAGATACCGGCATTATTCTACCTTGCCAAGTTTTGCCCTTGTAAATGATTTAGCACCAAATATTATAATAGTGCGGTTAATAAAAAAAAAAGATTCCAAAATCAGCTTAGGTCTGACTTTTTACTCTAGCTAATAATTTTTAAATGGCTCAGCAGATAACTTGTTTAAACCTTATAAATATCATTTTTTTTTTGCTTTTAGGTTATTAAAATAAAAATATGGCATAATAAATGATAGCATTCATACCAAGGATCTAAAATAAGTAAAACAAATGATATATCTACTTGTATTGTGTTAAAAGATCAATTTCATATGTTACCTTAAAAATTATCTTTTGAAATAGTATAGTGATCAATGACACTTTTTATTTTATTTTATTTATTTATTTATTTTTTAATATTTTATTTATTTATTCATTTATCCCCCCCTTGCTGCCTGTGCTCGCTGGGTCAGCCAACCACGCCTTGCGGGCGGGCCCCACCAGGAGGCCCAGGGAACCGAACCCGGGGCCCCCCACATGGCAAACGGGAGCCCCACTGATTGAGCCACAGCCGCTCCCCAATGACACTTTTTAGATGAGAAAAGTAGGTTAAAGAGCAGTTAATAACTAATTAATTTTGGCATGAACCCTGGTGTTCCAGGATTCTATAAACCATACTCTGGCTTTGTTTTCTTTTTTTCCTGCTCTGATACCTGCAATCCTGAAAGGAAACATGGTGTTGATAGAATTGAGAAATATGCTTTTGCTGATGGAGGAGGGGGAAATCCAATGACTCGTTCTCCTCTGACCAATTAACACCATGGTATTGCTTCTTAGAAGAGAAGGATGAATGGCAGTGGAAACATGGATTTTGGCAAATCTATTGGAGGGATGAAGTCATTAGCCATATATAGGCTCATTAAGCTCTAATGGTGATCATAATCATCCGCTTGTGATTTGGAGAAATGGTGACTCCATCCCCCTGAAAGGCTTTTTGTTTTGTAGGTTCCTTTCTATTTTGCTTCCTGAAACTCTATGCCAATTGATGTTTGCATGTTTCTGAAATGGCGACCAGTCTTCTAATTGATTCTCTGGCTACACAGTGCGCCGAGCTGGCAGGTGCCCCGATTTTGGGTCATTTTACACATCACACCACCTAGGGCTAGCAGGAACCCATTCAAAGGGCAATGGGATGCCAATTATTTTCCTTCCTGGCATTTACATGAAGGGTGTAATATATCTCCTTTAGGAGAGACGCTGCTAAGAGGGAATTGGGAGTTTGATTCCTTTAATAATTCCCACCATCACAAAATTTGTGGACTAAAGGAGAACTGAGAAAGTGAAACAAATAAAGTGAGCAGGTAGAATAAAAGCACCCTAATCAGTTAATTTAGTGCTCACTAGGTGTCAGGCAATATTTTAAGTGCTTTATATCTACTAACTTGTTTATACTCTGCCACAGCCCTTAGAAGTGGATATTATTATTTTTCTCACTTTGCAGATAATACTGAAGCCCACAGTCACATAGCTAGTAAACAGCAGAACCAGTTTGAACTTAGACAGTTTCGTTCCCAAGCCCAGGCTTTTAATCATTTTGCTACAGTTGTACTCAAAGATCCTGTATGAGTTCACCTTAATACAGAATCGATAGCTCCTAGGAATATACAGTTCCTTAGTAACAACCAGGAAAGCAAGTGACACCCTGATTCAAAGACATGGAAATATGAGGCTATCTTCAACAACTTTTTTATTCCATACCTCCTCATCTCATGCCTTCTGTGGCAGAAGTAGATTCACTGGGCTATTTGGTACCTCTTCCTACCTCTGCTGAGGAATGCATTCTAACAAATCTGGCTTTCTCATATGAAAATGACAGTTCTAATCAATCTCCATTTGACTATGTGATTTGTAAAGTCCAGGCATACTTTAGCACAGAACCCTCTTAAAATTATGAAAATACTTCTGCAAGATAGATAGCCAGACTTAAGCCACAAACAACAGCTAACCTGCCTTATGAGAAGTGAGAGCCACAGACTTGGCTTCTTCCTCAAGTCCAAAGTAGGGTCATTATTCTGCCCTCTACTTAAAGATGACCCAATATCAGAACTTAGAAAATCACCAAGAGATCAACCACAACACATTGATACAGTGCTTTAATTCATTATATAATTGAATCCAGTATGTTTTCTTTTGAAATTAATCTTTTACCTTAGAAATTTATGTAGGCTTCATGCTCTTCAGAAGTAGTTGTGAGATGTAGAGTAAGTGGTCTGTGACCTAGAAGGAAAACAAAAAAAACCCACAGGTCAAATCCAGTTTGAAAAAAATATCCGTAGGACTGTAGATACATTAGCATATGCACTAAATACTGTTTTCTATTAGACTCAAACTATGAAGGCATTTACCAATTTGCCAGTGAGAAGAGGGTAAAATTTAGGTGAGAAGGAATATCTCTGTTGTTGCCCAAGGTGCTTTAAGTATCAGCTAAGACAGAAAAGAGAAAAGGTCTAAACTGATTCCTGGAACTGAGCAACACAACTAAACCCAGGAGGGGGGAACAGGTTGCCACCCACCTGGGGAATGGGTTAATAAAAAGATCAATTGCTCTCCTATCTTGTTAGTCATTAGACAGCACATTGATGCCACCTGCTTACTTTAAATGTAAAAGTATAGGCCAGCCATTGGAAAGCTGCCACCATCACTTCGGAACCCCATTTCTTTCTGCTTTAGTGCTGGGAGGGAACGGATCAAACTCTGACCCTTGAAAGCTGAGCATTTGTTTCTCTGGTAAATGCAGATATGAGGGCAAATCAGAAGACAAGTCTTTATGGGTAGAGGGAGGTTGGGTGATTTTATCTGCAATGACTATGTCAAAATAAGAGGAGTTTATAAAGTTAATATTAACATGAACTCAAGATACATTTTAAATATAAAAACTAAAATGGTTCAGGGGATTTTCTTTCCTCTTAGGTAATTATATCCCCCAATTTTGAAGTGGTCATATATTAAAAACACACAGATTTGTTTGTTTGTTGTTTGCTTTAATGGTCTTTGAGGGTCGCCCCTTTTCAATGGTCAAATAGTCTTTCCAGAAATATAGGTTTACCTGTCTTGCTTTGGTATCAATCACCAATGATTAAAGACCCAAAAGCAATGCCATGTTTTTCCAGAAACAATGCAAGTGCCTGCTCATCATTGGTGGCAAGAGAAGAAACTTTATGTTTGACTTAATGGCAACAGGATCCCCCTCTCCCCAGCAGCTATTATCTACTTCTCTCAGCTTCTGCAAACTCTGGCTATTCATGGGCCTTCTGACTTCTTCTCAGTCTCTGACACTACACCTACCCTGGCAGCAGCTGTGTGATGGGAAGATTCCAGACCACCCCACCTTTGTAGTAGATAAGCATTCATCTCACTTTTAATGCAAAGAGGATATTTAATTTACCTCATCATTTTAATGGTATATATATTTATTATTTATTAATTATTGCTATTCAAGCAGTTAGTATTTATTGGGCTACCAAAGAAATATCTTTCCCTTTGCTTTGAATGTTCATACTCCAGTCAAAAACATTTTGTAGGCAGTAAAAAGTTAACTTAGAATAGAAATGGTGAGATGCAGCAGTTACAATTTTTTATGACAATGAAATGGTGAAGCCAATTTGCCACCTGTTAATTAATTAATTAATTCTCCTGCTCATTTTGGTCTTTAAAGTCAAAGTAATGAATATAGGTTCTGAACACTTAAAATTCATCCCTAACTTAACAATATGTATATGGTTGAATTTCATATCAAATGAGTCTCATACCTACAATGGAAAATTGAGTAGTGAATTGGGGATAAAACTGAAATAAGGCTAATCAAGAGAGCTGACCAAGAAATGGCTGCCTATTAAAAAAAACATTGTTTAGTGAATTTTTAAACTATAGAATTCCAGGATTCAAGGAAATCTAAATACTTTCTTTAGAGTTTAATTATATAATAAAAGATTTAATGAGCATGATATCAGATAGTTTATTTTATCATAATAGAATTAATTCCTATATGTGTCTTTTACATATAGAGCTTTAACTTAATAAACCTAAAAAAGGCAGCATTAACCAAGTGTAGCCAATTATACAAAATAAGCTAATACTGCCAAAACTTGAGAATGACTAGTTTACCAAAATGATATATTGATAGTCTCCTTTGAAAGCTACTCTTATTACAGTTGTTGAAAAAAATCTGTTTTGAACAGATTTCTTTGTGTGGTATCCTCAAATTTTGAAATCACTTTTTCTGGAAAAATTCCCAGGTTCAAAACAATAAATTTTTTTTTTATAATGTTCATTCATATATCTATTTTTTTTTAAAGGTTTTTATTTATTATTTATTTATTTATCCCCTCCCCCCACAACACACACCCTCCATTATTTTTGTGCTTGCTGTCTGCTCTCTGTGTCCATTAGCTGTGTGTTCTTCTGTGACTGCTTGTTTTCTCTTTAGGCAGCACCAGAAACCAATGCTGGGAACTTCTGGAGTGGGAGAGAGACGCTCAATCTCTTGTGCCACCTCTGCTCCCTGGTCAGCTGCGTCTCTCATTGTCTCTCCTCTGTGTCTCTTTTTGTTGCTTCATCTTGCTGCGCCAGCTTTCCATGCAGGCCAGCACTCCACGTGGGCCAGCACTCTGTGTGGGCCAACTCTCTGTTTGGGCCAGCTTGCTGTGTGGGCCAGCTTTCCTTTACCAGGAGGTCCTGGGAATCGAACCCTAGACCTTCTTTATGATAGGCGGGAGCCCAATCACTTGAGCCACATCTGTTTCCCGAAAACAATAACATTTTAATTAAAAAGTCAGATGTTTGAGTAACTCTTATTCCTAGTGTCATAGCAGTATCAGTATTAAAAAATACAGGGTCAGAATTTTAAAAACCTATTTAGAAAGGGTGTTCTTTAAACTGTAATTTGGGGCAGGGGGAGACTATATGAGATTCAAGAAACAATAAGTTCCAATAATATGAAAGAAATATTTTAATTATTAAGATGCAATGAAGAAGGTGCAATCATATGTATACACTGAGAAAAGGGTATATAATAAAAGAGAAAAATAATCAAGAATGAAAGAAGCTAATTTAGAGAAAAAGTTCATCCAATGGCATCTCATCTAGAGAAGAGGTGAAATGAAATGGGTTTAAGTAAAATGGAGGAAAGCTCCAGTATCATTTTTATGTTGTCTTTTACATCTAAAAAAAGGAAAGATTACTTTGACAATTTTTGAGGAAAATCTACAGGCTTAATTTTTTAAAAATCTAAACATGTGCACCTCACTTCCATGACTAGTTTTTTTGTCCCTGGACTATGATGGTAAACTTCTCAAAGCACGTCTTGTTTTAGGATGAGTTATTATTGACAGGGAAAGACTAGCTCTTCTACATTCTCTATGGCTCTGCATGATATAGACTGAGTAAGCTTTCAAAATCACGACTAATATTACCATTTCCTGATAATACAATAACAACAACCACAACTCCTGAACCCAGCATTGATTTAGAATATTCTGAGTAGAATGGAGGGGTCAGGAGATTAGGTTGTAGGCAATCAATTGGGAAGTGCTAATGATGTTTGAGCAAGGGAGTAAATTAACCAGGAATCCTATCTAGGTAGATGAAGTATATTTACTATAGATCAGAGCAAGGAGAGACAACTGATTTAATCAATAATTGACCCAACAAATATTTTTAGCACCTATGAGGTACTGTTAGATGTTGGGGATACAGAGAGTGGGGCCAAGTTTCTGTTCTTGTGGAGTAAAGACAGACATAAAACATAACACAATTAACAGAGACAGAGACAGACAGACAGAGAACATGTGTTATCAGAGTGTCTAACTGTAGAAGAATGCTTCTTGTTATGTTTAAGCTGAGTCTAAAGCTGTGAAAATCGGAGAGTAGGCTATTGTTATAGTCCAGACAAGAAAGAGATTAATGAGAGCATAGATTAGGTAGTAACAGTGGGAATTAAAAGAAAGAAAGGGATGCAAGAGTTATTTCAGAGACAATCTATAGGAATTGGCAACTGCTGAAATATACAGAAACGGAGAGGGAAGAAACATAGGTAAATTAGAAACTTGGAGCTTCAGTGAAGAAATTGAGATGCTATTAACAGAAATATGGATGTCAAAAGAAAGAACTAGCCTGATGGGGTAATGATGAATTAGGGTGTGGTCCATTGTGTTGATGTGTCAAAAAGTCTCACAGAGATGGCAGTAAGTAGATGGAACTGTAAGATTATAAATTAGGGGAGAAACTAGAGGTAGAGATTTAGGTGTCCTTCCAATGGATGAAAATAGCCTCAAGAACACAGAAAAAAAAAACAATGCACTAAAATAATCCAGAAGTGAGGAGTTTTGTGTATTTATTACCTTTGTTTTTGATATCATGTATTTCATTCTAAATGTATATAATTTAATATTTAATAATGGCTCTTCAGGGAACAAACAGCTTGACAAATTCCTGAAAATTTAACAGTAGGGTCTCCAGAGCTGCTCCTTCCAGCACACCACCATTAACACCTCACAAAAATTGTGTGGAAGATTTTTTTCTGCTTTAGTTTTGGGAGATGGTTCCTGGAATCTTAGGTAAAAGCTCACTCATTTCTTTCCATACACCTCATTGTGATGATCAGCAAGCATAGTCAGTGAGAATAATGCGGGTCTTTTTTCCCCAAATAGGCCAAGAGTAGCGAGAGAGGGAAGCTTGCAGGAGGCAGGGTTAGCAACGTCTTCCACAGTGGCATCTATGATTAATAGCAAACATTTGTGGCTGACTCCTCACCTTTGCTTTCAAACAGGAGAGCAAGTTGCTGGTTTCAAATACAAGTTTATAACTATTGAATCGAAGCTAAATTTACATTCTCTGTATACATTATCATTCAGTTCTATTATTGTCATGCAACCTCCTCTTTAGAAAAACCATTGGACCCTAAAATAAAATGTTCAGAAACATGCAAATGAAAATAGCTTAAGCACTCAGACTTTGGCAGTGTTACTTGAGTTTGTTGTGGCCTCAGAAGGGACAACCATAATATTTTTCTGGCTGTCTTGTCTTGATTTATAATTTGAATCTCCATAAATGATAATAGAGAGGGCAATTATCAAAGAAATGGAAAGGGCAATTATCATTAAATTGAAAATACAGCACACATCCAACAGGATGAATGACTGAGCTGAAAACAGATTTTATGGATTTTGCAACTGTTCCAGAAGAACTTAATGGAAGCAACTTCATCTCCCCAACTCCTCCAATTAACCAGATGACTTTGGGTATATTTTCCCTTTTTTCCCTTGGATAATAACACAAGGCCTGTTAATCTAATCTGCCTGAATACTGACACTATTTAGGGTATGTAAATTTATGAGACTAAACCAGTTGCTGTTTGCCTAGTGTGAAAAAAAGCATTCCCTTTTTTCATAAAAACAGTAGAGAAAAATTTGTTCTCTTGTTTGTACATTTGTGATTCCTAGAGACTGTAAAAACCCATCTCATCTGTCCTTAACCCTTGCAATGAATCTTTTTAAGTGAGGCTGTAGCAATATGTTTGTTCATTACATTAAATAATAGTCTGGACACTGAAATTCCTCGAAAGGGCTTTTGTCTTAGTTGGGGATACATTGAATAAATTGTCATCCAAACTATAGGCATTAGTTATCATGACTACCAATATGAAAGAAACAGGTAAATGCTTATGAACACATTTCATTGAGAATTATTACCATCTGGACTTACTATTTTAAAGAGGGAAATTTTAGACATTCTCTGGAAGGGGTAAGGTATAGTAATGATAGCCAATAGCTGCCTAAGGATATGAGGACTTCTACAATTGGATCCTCTCAGATCCCAACAGGGAATAACCAGGGCTTTCCCCAGTTCCTGGGAGGTGGGGTTAAACGAACAGACCACAGTCCCTCTGATACACTTAATCTTTCTAATATCTGGATCCTGAAGAGACTATGGAAGGTTGGAAATGCCCATATGAATTATCTTATCTGAGCATCTACTTTCTCCATACTGGTCCTTGATGGAGCCAATCACCTGCCTTTGGTTAATGCAAAGAGCCATGAGTAGGTGATTCAGCACAGGTGACTACACTCTTAGTTACAGGGTTCAGATATTATGGTAACGGACACACAAAAAAGGAGAGAAAAAAACAGTTCAAAAGGAGGAAATAAAGAAAACTATTTACTAAGTATCTGTTATTTGTTTGGCACATCACATTCAACATATATAATTTAGTATTACCAGATGTCTGGTATTAAACCTATGAATCCTGCATTTATACATTTTTCCTGGAAACAAATCAATTAAATTTTACTATGCTATGCTGTGATCTCTGAAAGTACATTTTTCTTCACTTAGCAGGACTGAGCTGTGCCTGCCGTGTGCCTGTTCTGGTGTTTCGCTGATTGGAAAGCAGAATGTATGTTGTACTGTCTATCTCCAACAATAGGCAACATTAGTGCTGAATATTTTACTTAAAGGAAGTATAATTCTCTATTGCATCATTCTTTGTCTAGCTTCCATCTTCCACATGACCTGTAGCAGTCTTCCAATGTAAGAAATATTCAACAGCTTTTCTAAAACAAGAAAACAGACAAAATTCCTGTCCAATTTACCACCATGACCTTATATATCTACATTTGTGTGTGTGCATACCTATAAATAGCCAATCTTGAAATTGATTATATATATATATATATATTTCCTAAATATTTTGAGGGAAAAATATTATATTTATCAGTTCATCTTGGTCAAGGAGTTTATTTTGAAATACTGAGAGCCCTAAAAGAGAGAAGTGGTTTCTCATTAAAAATTCCCCAAAGTTCTGAGAGCTTTGAATTTGGTCAACTCCCAACAATCACCATCTGTTGATTAAGTAATTTACATTTGGACATCCTGACTTGGGGCCTAGGGCTAGGGGAATTCCCCTTCAATTTTGGGAAGTTGTTCTTTGGACATGATGTTTTCTTCCCTTGATGTCACATTTCTCTTCATAAATTTAAACATTTATTTAAATTTTTAAAACTTATTCATTATTCTGTTTTACTTCCTGTGTCAAATACTGGTGGGATAGAGTGGTCAATTTATGGATCAGTATACTCACAGATTAAATGAGTAGTAAAAAGTGATCTTATTATTACTTTAATATTTTTTAATGTGTTTGGAAACAAAAGATGAGTTTTTGAAAAATAAGAATTGAAAAACCAACCAAGGAAATATAAAGTATAAGAAAATTCATATCAATAAAGTTGCCTTAATAATATTTTTTAGGGATTGGTACATTTTTATCAATCATACATTTTTATTGGTACAAATGTATTGGTACATTTTTATCAGTACTTTTGTTGAAACCCCTTGTCAGGTGTGTTCAGTTCTCACAGGAATCACCTGAGGTTTGCCTTGTTTTCTGATTTTACAACTCAGAGAAGTTAAAAAATCTTTTCATGTCACACAGCAATTAAACAGCAGAGCCAGAACTCAAGGCCAGACCTCTCAGCTCTAAGGCCTGCAGGTGGCAACATGCAGTTTCCTAATTGCACTGATTGTGGTAAGCTATTTGGGAGTTAAAATAGACTTGGGGTCATATATTTTTTGTGTGTCCTCAGACAGTTTCAGTTAACAAGTGCTCCAGATGAAAGATAAATAAATAAATCAGAATGTCAGCCTCTCTACTTTTAACTCCCTCCCCAAACCCCAACCCTAATCTCATCTTCTACAAGCAAAAATAAAAAATGTTGGTTTCCTCCAGTTTCTCTTTTCACTAAGAAATCATTTATTTATTCACTTATTTGCTCATTCATTAAAAAAAAAATATATATGATGCACTCATTACATATCAGGCACTGCTCTAAGCCCTGGAAAAAACGAAGCCCCTATGATTGTGAAGTCTATATTTGTGTGGGAAAAAGACAATAAAGACATGGAAGAAAGAAAGAAAGAGAGAGAGAGAAGGCAGGAAAGAGAAAAGAAAGAAAGAGAGAGGAGAGAATGAGAGAGGGGGAAGAAAGAACAAGAGAAAGAGAAAGAAAAGTTAGATAGTGATAAATGCAATGAAGAAAAATAAAATAGTGTAGGGATCTAGAAAATAATAATAACTAACATTTATTGAAAATATATTCCACATGCCAGACATTGTTCTAACTACTTTACATAAATTAATTCATTTAATCCTCACAAAACTCTATGTGCTGGATATGTTTGTGGAGGATCAAGGGTGGTGGCAAATTATTTGCTACTCCACTAATTGAGAGATGGAGTCTAATTCCTTCCCATTTGAGTCTGAGCTGGTTTAGTGACTTGCTTGATAAATAGTGTGGCAGAACTGACAATATACTAGGTCCAGGTGTAGTCTTTAAGTTGACTAGCAACTTCTGCCTTGCTCTATTGGAGTCCTGAGCTGCCATGTAAGAAGTCAGGCTCCTCTGAGGCTTCTATGTTGTGAGAAAGTCTACCAATTGGGGCATAAACCACCCCAATTGTGCTCCCAGCCACAGTCAGCATATGAATGAGCCTTGTTGCAGGGCCAGCCCAGTCCAGCCATCAAATGTATCTAGTACCTGATGCTATCTCATGGCAACAGAACCACAAGTCCCAAATGGAAACTGCCCAGCTGAGTTTAGCCAATTTGCAAAAAAGTGAGGGAAAAGAACAAATTGCTGTTTTAAGCCACTAGGTTTTGGGGTATTTTGTTAGGCAGCAATGAATAAATGGAAAAATAAAACCAAGGGGAAAAAAGTTTTAAGTAATTTGCTTGTCAACTGGAAGAATCTGGATTCAAACCTAGGCAATCTGACCCCAAAGCACCATCTTAGACTCTATTCCAAAGAAGTTTACTCCGACAGTGAGACTGGCATTTTCAGGGTGCCCCTGACTAAATTTGGCAGGTGCTGACTAGTTCACATTTCATTTTCTCCGTTCAATCACAGTGGTAAAAACTCAGGACATACTTCCTTTTGAATGTGATTGCCCAACCAGTGTGCTTTAGTAAAGGGACCTCTAGTGCCCTTGGCCTGGAAGCATTATGTTGTCTATGACCTTTTGCGGATTGGAATCTTAAGAAAAATAAGGAGGATATGGAGGAGATTGACCTGCACTAATCTATAATCCTTTCATTGTGTTAGAAAATTATGAAAATTATTCAAGTAAAATAGGAAATTGCATGCCATTTCGATTAAATTAAAGGAGTGCAAAGTAATTTTTTTAAAATTAAAGGGCAAATAATTGTCACGAAATCAAATTTCTTGGCATACAAATATGTTACATCCCTAGCCTAATAAGCAGAGCTGATATTTGGATGGGAAAGGAGTGACCGGATGTCTGTAGCATGATAGCATTTTCCAGCAAGTCACTGAGCCAAATGTTTCTTCCTCAGCAAGGAAGAACAGATGAAAGGGCAATATACCAAGCAAGCCTGTGATACACATTTCTAAATAAGTTTTTCCTCAGAGTATTTACAGTTTAGTTTAGCTGTTTCATTCTGAAGACTTTGTATATACAACAATAGAATAGCTCATGATAGTGAAGGAAACCCCACAGGGGTCCCTCTGGGTTCTTGCCCAGAGCAGATGAATTGGAGTCCACATCGGGATGGTCATGAGAGAAAGCAGGTTTATTAACAAGGACAAAACAACAGGAGACGGGGTGTCTCAAATCTGCCTTCTCTGAACCACGAACCATGGAAAGCAGGAGTTTTCATGGATTTAAACAGAGGAGAGTAGAGTGGTTACCATCACAACGGCAAGCATATACAAGGGTGAGTCTAGTTCTGAAGTAACCATAAACAAAGGTAAGTTCAGTCTAGATTTACCGTCACAAGAATAAGTATGCACAAGGGAGAGGCTAAGTCTAGAGTAACCATAAATGAGGGTGAGTCCTGTTTAGAATGAGCATCACAACATCACAATAGCAGGTCTTGGCTACATCTAGCCAGTTTCAGCAATTTCTGATATTAACCTTTTGCTATTTTATAATATAAAGGCATCTATATAGTGATTTCGTAATCATAATTATTTGTTAATTCTTAAACTTTGAGTTACATTTTCAGGCTTCATTTTCACTTCAAAAAAATTGGGCACTTTTGTTTATCAACTAAGCAACTAAAACTATTTTAATATTAGGTTATGGACGACAAGACTATTGCAGAAACCAAAGTGGGGATGGATTCAAATTGCTGTAGTTCAATAGCTCAAAGGAAAGAAGTTTACAGATACTGCACATTTCCCGCCCCCTCCTCCAGCCGTCCAGGGGAAACTCCTGATACTCTTGAAACTTCCCTGTCAGATTATTATACAATCCAGTACCTCTTCCAAGCAGGAAATATGATGTTCCAAAGACAATTTCATCGCCTGTTTGAGAATGAGGAGAGGGAGGAAAGGAAGGGGGGTACAGCTCAGGCATGGCCTAAGAGTACTTAATTCATAGACCCAATCACAAATACAAACAAGTTAATTTTGTTAAGAAAGCACAATAACATTTCACTTAAGACAAAATTCCAATCATTTATTCTCCTCTGGAGTACTTACGCATCCTTGAGTTTTTAAAAGTTCAAGTGTTGCATAAAAAATCAACATAATTAAGGAAAGCAGTCCTTAAACAAGAATATCCTGTTTTGTTTCCTGCATACTCACTGGGGTGGCTCATCTGAATCCTTGACAACATCCAACTCCAAGAAGAAAACATCAAGACTGCTTGCTGATCGTTGTTTTTACATACAGCTCCTCAGCAGTAGGGCTGTTCGCTCCCAAGTGTAAGCCGACAATCGCCCTATTGTTTACTTTCCAGTCAGAAAAGCCATGCTGTTTTTCTTCACTATGTATGGTCTCCATAATCCTAACAGTCATGTTCACTCAGTAGTAAGTCCAAATATATGTTTCCCAGAGGAGTTTCAAATACATGGGATAGATTAGCATCTCTGTGGCTTGATAGAATTTGTGACAGATTCAACAGCAATAAACATTTTAAAGTGTGGTCAGTACTAAATTATTTGCTGAAGAACCATTTTGTTCCTAAGGTAAAAAAAAAAATTAGCAATAACTTTGTGGTGGTAAATACACTGGCTGAAGAATAATATAACACCCTGAATCTCTAGCATCACCTCTTGGCCTCTCAGCATTTTATTCTGCTTAAAGGAGGGAAAAAGCCCAATTGTGTGCTGATGAATTAGGAAACTTTGTGAACATTCAAGAAATACACATGCCACTACAAATTAACCATTAGCAGGGCAAGGTATTCATCCTTTCTGTCAGATTCTGTGGGAAGTTTGCCTTATTAGCATCAAAGCCCAAAAGAAATAATATATCAGTCCATGTTCACTTATCTTACCAAAAAGAACAGGCAAACTCAGCTCTGGAAAAATAAATAGCGCTCTTCTTCCCATCCCCATTTCAATCCTAAAATTGAAAATCACCAAGTGAAATCCTATTTCCTTTCTGTTTCCAGTTTGTCTCTGTGTTTACAATGGAATGTGGTTTTGCATTTTAAATCAGTTCAATCATAACCCTGAAAATGATCACAGGGCTGCTAATTCTGTCTCCAGTTTCCACCCCTCCCCCGCTTTACAACTCTGAATTTGAATAGGACCAGAAAGATTCTCTGGGGGCCATAATTGTGGCCCTTCTGAAGCAGCCTCTCTACTGCTTTCAGCTGGCTTCCTGGCATGTTTCATGGGGATTTGTGGTGAGTGGCAGCTCTGGAATCACTTTTCATTCTGTCAGGTTGTGGTTAGGCTTAGTGGGGTTTCTTTGTTATACTGGCCACTAGTAGCCAATTCCCTTGAAAATATCTGGTTTTCTCTTTTTCCCTTAAAGAAAAAAAGAAAATGCAGCTCCAGACTCCCTACCCTACCCCCCAAACACAAACACAAAACAAAACACGGATATCCCTAAGTTATCTTTGGGGCAGGGTGAGGGGGAGAGAGGCCCAGATGTTCTCAACATCCCAATTTAATTTTGATGTTGGACTATAAAAGATCTTGGGAGGGCCCCATTTCCCGTACCTGCTCTGCTGACATGCTGTTTTATGAAAGAATCAGGGATAAATTTCACTACCACTTTTTCATGTTAAAACAAATAAAAGAAACCAAACGTATAAAATGTGAATTGTTGAAGGGGGGCAGTATTTCTTTTTCTTTCAGAATAAACCTGGAAAATTACGATGTACCAAATTTAGTAAAACAAAACAAACAAATGAATAATCAAGAACCACTGAAGATGGAGTATTCCACGGACACAGAAGGAGATTTGGCGTTTTCAGCACATGTTGTCTTTAGCCAACATTTTACAAAGTTTTGGATTTCATTAATAAGGTTTTTTTCTTTTCTTTTTTTAAAGAAAGGAGAACGATTAAGGCTGCCAACAATTTATATTGCCAAGTTAGGCTATTAAAAAAAAAAAAAAAAGACAAAAAGCCACTAACATTGAAATCTTATGTCATTTCTTAAAAGAAAAGACATGGTAAGAAGTTGGTGGGGGGTGGGGAATACCAGACAGTCGCTCAGAAGTGAAGAGTTGGCCACTTTTATACCAGCATGCAACAAAGACCTTCAAGAGCAGCCAGTTCCTGAAACACAACAAACCCCTTCCCACCTTATTGCCTTTCCACCAGACATCTCTCTGACTGGAAATCTATTCCCTGAGATATTTGCAGAGCTCTCACTCTAACCTAACCACAACAGGCAGGGTTTCACTGACCACACCATTGAAACCACCCCCCACCGCCCCAATCCCAGGCCAATAAACCCTCCCCTTTCCCCACTTCCATCCCTCTCCATTCCTTGGCTTTATTTATTTATTTTTTTTTCAGGTGCTTGTCACTATCTGGCTAGATATTATTTGTTTGTTTATGATCAGTCTTCCTCACTACAACCTTAAGTCCATGAAGGCATGGGCAATCAATCCTTTGTTCACTGCTTTTCCTCACTACGCAAAATATTGCCTAGCACATGAGAGATCCTCAAAACCTATCTGTCCTATCAATATACACGTATCATTTCACAGTCCTTATTTTTTCTCATTTTATCATAGGATAAAATGTCTGCAGAAACTACCCTGCTTGGTGTATGGAAACCATTGTTGTAAGAAAGAGATTGAAGAGACTCTCATAAGTGGCATAGATCAGGGCACAACTGAAGGAGGTAGACATGTGGTGCATGCATTCTTTACAGCGAATGATTTCAAATAGCATCAGAGAAAGTCTTATTTCTTGGGACTGGCAGTACATAGAAAATAACTGAAATCCTGCCTGACTACTGATTTAAGGAAGAGTTATTCCTAAAGCAGAGTTAGATTGTATTTATATCCTCCCCACATTACTGAATTACATAGATTAAGCATGCCTTCTTATTGCTCTTTACACCTCTTGAATTGTGCATGTCATTGTTTAAATAAGAGAATGTTTTACCTATTCTTCACGTGCAAATATCCTTTTGTTAAAAAAAAAAAAAAAAAAAAAGTTACAGTAACCTCCAGGTGACAGAGCAATTATCTATTATCACTCAAAATTATTTACTCTGAAGTGATGGGACAAGGAAGTCAGGTTCACCGAGAAGCCTTTTACCAAGAAGAGTGGATCACTGTAGAAAAAGCTGTTTTTAAAATGTAATGTGGATAATTCACAAATATAGATAGTAGTTTTCAAATGTACATATACTAGATTTTGTGCCGTCTGTGGTCCTGGATAGGAGGTTTAGATTTTTTTCCCCCAAAAAAATATCAATTCTAGGCATGTAGCGCTCATTTTGGAGCAGACATTTTTTTCCTCCAAAAAAAAAAAATAGAGAGTGAGTCCTAATGTACCTAATGTAAGGTTATCACAGAATTTTTTAAGTTTTTATTTGGGCCCGATATCCTTTCTTGCTGCCATACTTCTGAGTAGCAGTAAGAAATAGTAATAAGGTGGTATCCAAATAGGTGGAAACTGGCATTAGGGGAAGAAAATGAATTTAGAATACATACATGTGTGGTGTGTTGTGTGTGTGTATGATAAGGTCTACATATCTTGGTTATTGTAGTAATGGTGATGAATAGATAGAAAGGGTAGCTTTTTCAAGTTTCCTTCATTTTTTCTTTCTCTTCCTATTTCTCTTGCTTTTGTTCTTTTTCTCCTCTTTATCTCGCTTTCTCTTTCATTCTTCAATGCTACAGAATGGAATGGAGCTGGGGAGATTTAAAGCCCCTGCTGATTAATCTGTCATATTCTAACACCTGAGTTCCCAGAAACAGAGTATTAGACTATCATGTAAAGTGAAGTTTGGGCTGGAATCTTTTAAGTTGAAGCACATAAAGATTGAGAGGAGAGACTGCTCCATGTAGGGTCCTCAAATGGTAGCTGCTACTGTTGTTATTAATTGCCTTCATTAAGAAACCAAGGATTTCACTGTCTGACCAGCTAATCCCACCATCTCGACACCATCCCAAATGGTATGTCAAAGAATGTTTTGTAAGAGGTAATGACAGATGGCGGTTGGGCAGACTTTTACACTGAAGGGTAAGAATAAAAATGTTAAGTGCTTTTTTAAAAAAGCAGGAGAGTGAGATTTTGGGTCATCACACAGCCTAAGAGCTTGTCTTATTTTAGGGTCATGATGCTTGAAGATTAAAAATTAAACCAAGGCTGGATTTTACAGATATTTGAAATAAAAAAAATGTTCATTTACTTTAGAGAACTGTCCAGGCACAATGATAGAGGCAGTTATTTTTGGTAGAAGTGGATTGTGTACAAAGTAGCTGGTAAAAATGCTCTTAAGTGCTCACATAGGACAAAAACCTTCCTGGCACTAAGAAGTCTCAATTGGTATTTTTCAGCTGCACTGTGGTTTATTGTGTGCTTTAAATCAGCTCTAAGACTGCACTACATACCATTGTTGTCTGTTAGAAAATCATTATGGTGCAATTAAAAGCAATGTTGTTTCACAGAGGAACATGGAATTTTCCTCCGCGTCTGATGGCTGTGCACCTCCTCTGTGCCTCCTATGATTATCTGCACTTGCGATGGTCAAGAGATACAGCTGTCGGGAAAACACTCAACAGATGGCACTTGTGAGGTGATGCTTCATCCTTTTTTGGATGTTCTCCTGACGCCTGCACTCAGGACTTCCATAAATGCTGCGTGCAACTGACCCCTTTCAGGCAACATGGGTCTGGAATGCTCAGTGACAAAATTCATCTTCCTCCAGAAATGAAGACAAATTGAAGTGCCCTTAGGAAATGAAATGTGCAATATAATACTAAAATGTATTGTCCTTGGAAACTTTTTAACTGTTATAGATAAGAATGGATGAATAGAAAGAGAGTCTGATACATTGGTAGGTAGATAACTTTTTTATGAGGATAAAGAGTGAGAAAAGATCAGTCGGTTCTTTCATTTTTGTAAAACTCTTTAAAGATTGGCTTTATATATTTTAAAAAGTGCAATCTGACCTTGGTTTTGGTAATGACATAACTTATTGAATGACATAGTCTGTGATGAAATTAGTCTAAGGGGTTTAGGAATTAAGTAGCTTCTTTTTACATTTCAGGTCGCATTTTAACACGAAATACTTAAGCTTCTCCCTTCATTATTTATACAATACATATATATGTACAATAGTATGATAGGAAAAAGAAAATAAGAGGAGTCTTATCGACAAAGATGCCGAACAATGTGAACAATGCTAGTAACTGTGCCAGCTGATTCAGTATTCAGGATCTGAGTCAAAGATTCCATATGACTGACTTGTTTCTTACTCTGAGTTACAAAACCTTTTCAGTTTCTAGAGCCTCAGTGCTATCCAGTGAATATTCGGGTCTGTCTGGATGTACATATTTTACTACAATGACAGGATAGGATTGAATAATAGGTGTGTGTCCTGCCTCTGTGTTTCTAGACAGATTGTGTCCTGGGCATGCCCACCTAACCAGCTCAATCCACCCTCCAGTGCTGCTAAATAACATTTGGGTATCTTTAGTTTGACCTGAATATGAATATAGGCCCATAAAAATCTTGAAAGTCCCATGGGATTAAATTTAATTTTGTCAAAATTGTTGTCTTTCCCTTTTCATGTTAGCAAAATCATGTCCAGCAGTTTGTGAAGATTTATATTTCTTCTAAAACATGACATTCTGACATTTTCTGTCTCTTCATATCCCCAGAGAGTTAACCACAAGTCTTATATATTTTCTGTTAATATATTTGCAAGTTGGTCTCATGGTTTCTCTCTGAAAAATTTCCAGTGTATAAAACACATGGATGAGAAGCTGTAAAAAGGAGTCTTTTTCAGTAATTGCATGGGAGAGATGTAGCAGGGGCAGAGGCTGGAGGAAAGATGATTTTAAGTATATAGTATAATTTCAAAATACATTATGTGAGTTTTGTAACAAAAAAATAAATTTCATATGTTGTAATCGCTTAATATGTGCCGAGCATTACACATACTTCACATATTTTATATTTTAGACTCTCAATAATGTGAGATAGGCATTATTATTATTCCCATTTTACCTAGGAGAAAATGGTGGTACAGAGTTGATATTTAATTTGCCCGATGTCATACAGTAAGATGGCTTCCATACTTTCATACTTTTTCATAAGATTATAATTGGCTTTTCCGTAAACAATAGTACATTGTGAATCTAAGATATTCCATGATATTTCTACTGAATGTAGGTGCTAATTTAAAAAAGCAATGACAGATTTATTTTTATAATGAAAAGCACCTTTAAAGCTTTTAAAATACAATTCTTATCAAGAAAGAAATTTGATAGATAGAAAAATGTGTGATTTTTTGAGGGATTCAGGTATCTCTATAATAAGTAGAGTGTTAGTAAATAAATTTCCCCTCAAAATTTCATTTGTTTTATGATTAATATAAATGTATCTTTATGTTCTCATTTAATATGAATATAAATAAAAGAAAATTCTTCCTTTCACCTGTTGAATGAAATGAGTCTATGAGTAAAGCTACTAAGAACATTTTATAGACCCTCTTTCTCTAGTCTATGGAAGGTAAAATGATTCCCAGTTGAGACACGTGTAGGGATAATATGACAGGATACATTTTCAAAATAAGCATGCCATAAAAATGATTGGATAATTTCTGCAGTTCAGCACTGTGTTTTCTTCCCAAATTTTGAAAGTAGCAGTCCCCTGAAGTCTGTCTTATGCCAAAGAGAGAGGACTAAATGGAAACCTTAAAGTGAATTCTACATTTTCACTTGCTTTTTATTCCAGGATGATACATTCAGGGAAGCAGAAAAGAATATGGGATTCAGATGTTCTATGACTACCTCCAGTATCTTGCCATGAGTCCACTTCTGGCCACCCAGTATGACATCATAATGACAGCTCAAACACTTATGTGGAGAAGACAAACCCACAGCAGAGCAAAGCACCCTGAAAGCACATGCTGCCTGCAGATAATGGAAAACCGTTGTCTTATGGTAAGCACTTGCAGTTGTGAGTGCACTGCTATAAATCTGAGTCAAGCAGAGTGGGATTTTATAGCTATAACTGCCATTTGAGATTATTCTGCTGCCTAATTCAAGTAGATGAGAAGTGTCTAATTTTTGTAACAGCCCTGAAGTCCTACATACAGCATCCATTATTGTACGATTTTAGTTTTGAATCAGTAATAAGCTTTATTTCCAGTTATGATGTTCACATCCCTATAAGTAAGGAGAGGATCAATAGCAAAAGGAAACCACCAAATTGTAGGCTTTGCAATAAACCTAAGGTATTAGGTGGACATAATTTAAACTGTTGTTTTTCTTTTCCTGAAAAATACACACATAATAGGAGAAAAATGAGGCTCTCAAGGGATTATGCATTCCTAAATATTTTATAGCTGTGTTAAATGCAATGTTGTGCTTTAGTACCATCGCTGAACACTTGCTGATGATCATTTACTCACTAACTGAAAACCCAAAAGATGCTGTTTGAGGTTTTTTGTATGGTTTTAGCCTTGGCCTTTCTGTCAGTGTTTCAGTGCATGATTGTAAAGAGCAACTCTTTGCATGTGAGAAGACAGATGCTAGTGATTTAAGCAGGGAAAGGCACCACAGTGCTTTTACTCAGCTGATATTTAATGATTTACCATTTAATGTAGTTCATCTTTCATAACCCTGAGTTCAAACAGAAGCAGCTGCTATTAGGGATGCAATAATATTGAACTTCCCACCAACGACCTAGGAGAGCATCTTTTGTAGCTTTAGCTACTGGACCCATCTGCCCTTTCCCCTAAGCACGACAACTAAAGGAGAGAAACAGTTTACTTCCCGTCAGTGGAGTCCTGGGTAGAATGTATAATTATGCTAGATAAAGATTTTCTAATCAAAACTCCTTGTGTTAACATCACTCAGGAACTTTGGGGGATAAGCTAATGCACTTTATCTCATTATCAAAAGAACAATGAGAAAACTCAGAAAACATGTGGAAAATCATCCTGAGCTGAAATCCATCAAAAGTGTAGAAATCATTTAAAACCAATTGTCCCTGGTTTCAAACCTGGAAGATAAATTCATTTTCTTATCATTTATATTTGCTTTTATTAGTGTGGGAGCTTTCTTTGAAGGCATTTGAAAGGTTTATTTCCTCTGGTTTTAAAAGATATGTATATAGATATGTAAATTTATAGATTGTAGATAGATTAGATAGATACATAGATAGATAGAGACTACTTAAAGCAAAAAGCCTTTTATAAAACTAAAGCATAAGCGGCAGACATCTGATGAGATTGAAGTCTCTTATAGGGAGGGTGATATCCAATATGCCAATGAGAATGGTGATATTAATGATATCACACAGAATACTTTCAATGCTTTTTTTTCTTGCATCAAATGCATTTCTTAATTCAATAATATATTTTCACTCTGGAATTATTGGCAAGCAGTTGAAAATTAGATTATAGGCTAGGTTGCTTCTTTTTATTTTTCTGTTTTTATTTTATTTTACTTTATTTTTTTGGTCACAGTTCTAACATCTGTATATTGGGATTTCCAAGGAAAGAAGAGGATTATGAACTTTCATTACAATTACAGACCTGCCAAACAACCACTGTTGCATAGTTGCATAATGCACTGTTGCATTACATCTAATCCCTTGACGGTTTATAGTAGACCAAGAATACTTTCCTTTTCCAAAAATGTATTCCTAAAAGACAGAGAAGGCAGTTAGACCAGATGTTTTCACTGTGAGGAACATACTTTAGAGGTGTCCAGTCTGATGGGATTAGACAGATTAAAACTACCATATGGGTCCCCTCTCACCCATTGCAGCATTTTTCATTCTTAAAGCAAGGGTCAAGCCTTTCCTCGAGGGATTTTCCTATTTAAAGATTTTTTTTTAAAGCTTTGCCCATGGTTTAAAAGGATTTGTATTTACCTCTATACACATTCGAATATACTGTCCTAGAGATATTTATGCATTTTCCAAAGTTTGATGGCGTTTAGTACTTTGTATTTGTCATTCCACAAATAAGTAGATAATTTGTATATCATTTTTAATTATGCAATTATATTTAAAAAGATAAAGAAGATTTTATGTATGAAGTTGTTGAAAATGAAACAGTCAAAAGTGTAATGTGCTCCGCCTTATACTTTACCATTCTAAAGCTAGTTACAGAAAGTTCCTTTATTCATCTTTGAAGCTAAGTTCTGCCTGATCTGCCACTGGTCTAGTGCATTAGGTTCCTGGATTCTCAGCCTCATCCTTATTTGTGGAGAAAACTTTTCAGCTGCTTATTTATTTGCAGCATCTGTGAGAGTTCCATATGTGCAAACTGATAAAGTAGTGTAGAGAATTGGGCCAAAATTACCATGATTTCATGTAGAAATGAAAGATCAGTGTATAAAATCTATTATAACATTGAACATTTTAGATAAGTTGCTACAAGCTGGAAATCAGGTATGAGTGTATCAACCTCCACAAGTTAGAAAGTTTGATTTGGCATCTTATCCAAATTCATTCTTTCAGCTTGAAAAGAGACAGGTATTTTATGAGATTTTCACTTCCCTATTTGCTCAATTCCAAGATTTATAGGAGTTCTAATTTGAACCATGGTAGAAATGCCACCACGGAAACAGTGGGGGATTTTCTCTACAAAATTTTATTATAATTGTTTCCAGGCCCAAGGGCATATTATCATGTGGAAGTTTACATTTTGAAATGGTGTCTCAAATTTATTTAGCCTTTTAAAACTGTGAAAATAAAAATCTGTTCCTTTATTGTTTGTTTTTAGAAGGGGAGATATTCTGGTCCATTTCATTTTGATTAGCCTAACACACTTCTTGGGTAACTATCATTGGACAGTATATTTTCAGAAATAGTTTGAATAGATTCCATCTTTAGTGAGCTGGATTATTCAGGTGAATGGAACTAGAATGTTCAGCAAATCTGAACATTTCACAATTGACTATTTCCATGAGTTGTTTCCAAGTGAGCCTCTTAAATTTTTCAAAAAGGGGAGACAAAAGAAAAAGTAAAAATGATGTTTTCATGCAAAGAAAGTATTTCTGTAGTGCCACTTTTGATTGGAGGTGGACAGTTAGGGTTAATATCAACTGAGATTATTTTTTTTAATCCCTAGATAACACAATGAAAATGTTCAAATTAGAAAAGTTTAGAAATACATCAAATCTTATTAAAGAAATGACCTATCAACCCTAGAAGCAAGTAAACCACGCATGCAACCCAAATTATGAAATACCACACCAACACTTCTGTAGGAGAATGTCAAACCCTAATAGGATAAGTAAAGGAGAGTCACAGATTTTCTATCTATCCTAACCCTAAATAATGTCACTGTGTTCATCAATGACTTGGTGCCACGTTACAGCCAGGACTTGTAGAGAGAAACGATCCATTCAATGACGCTCCGGTAAGAGATTATTGTCATAATAAGGAAACAGATCTCACTTCTCTCCTCTAAAGTCAGGAAAAACTCATTGTGATATGAGGGAATATTTTGAAGGGAAAATGACAAAAGAAAGCATTAAAGGAAAGGACCTAATAGAAGCTTCTGAAAATGATTTGAAATGTAAATCAAAATTAATGTCTAACACCTATGAGTTATCATCATACAGATCTACCAATATAGAATTGCATAATGGCATTTTTAAGGTATTATTCTTTTCTTTAAAAAAAAAAAAATCACCTTTGGTGTTTCTCACTTATCCCTATCACTTTTATAGGGATAAAATATCCCTACAGTATTCTTCTTGAGTCACAATTGATTATGTTGTAGTTATAAAATATAATTTGGGGAAAGTTAAATTGTATTTCATAGGAAAAAATAAAAGCAAAGTAAAGGAAGATATTTGTTGTACCTAGACGAAAGCATGACATGAAAAGAAAAATCTCTTTAACTCTTAGGCAGTGATTCTTAATACGTGTTCTAAACACCACTTGCCTGAGAATTACCTGGGCAACTTGTCAGAAATGCTGGAGACTCCTGGGCTCTATGTCAAATCTCCTGAGCCTGATTCCAGGGAAATGAAATTCAGAACCTGTTTTTCTACATTCATAATCACAGATGCTACTTAATCATGGGAAACTTTCAGAACCGCTCTCTTAAAGGTGAGTTTTTAGCCTTATTTTTGGTCCAAGAACAATCAATGGAATTAGGTAACTCTTAACATGTGGAATAAAGAGAAGTTGAATATGTTCTGTTGCATCCCATCACTTAGTAGATTATCTTGCACATGGTAAGGACTCAACCAATAAATGGAATTTTAACAATGACACAAACACAAATATCACTTGGATGCAAAATATATTCATTAAAATAGAAAAATCTCAGTAACGCGTATTCAAAGGAAATTGATCATTTTATCTAGTACAATTATACAATAATATTTGGAACATGGAAAGGTATATTGATAAGTTTAAGTTAGGCGTTACCAAGTTAAACTTAAGTATAATCATGAACTCTTTACTCAGTCCCTGCTAATATGAAGCAGAAATATTGAATTTGCTAGCTATTAAGAGTTTCTTTCTTCCCTTTTTTAGGTAGGAAGGTTGTATAGGGTAAACACAGTACAGTTTCTGTATTATAGGGAAAATTTTATTAAACTTAAAAAAAATCAAGAACATTTATGTCCTTACCCTTACATATTTGCTGAAAGTAAGATCACTTCCATTTTAGCAAGGAGAAAAATGAGATACCGGCTTTCACATGTTTATTCATTTATTCATTCATTTAGCAAATTATTATTGATTGCCTACTTGGTGCACAGTAAAATAAGACATGGTCATGACCAAGAAAATCTCAGAGCTTAAAATATTTAGCGTAATGGTTAAATTACAGACAAAGAGATAAGGGCAAAACATGTTGTACTATATTTTATTGACGATCTGTAGTGTATCAGGGAATACACTTTTCTTTCTTAAATCTCTGCCAGGAGTCAGCTTGAAGATCATCTAAATTAACAGGTAAATAACTTACTTGAAGGTGAAAGACAGGGACTAAATGCATGGAGCGCTGCCCCTGTTTATATTTCTGGGCTAGCCCAGAAGGAAACAGTTTCCCTTTCATCACTGAAGTTGGGTGTTCTGATTTGGGTCATACTCATTGGGAGTATTTGTGAGGAAAAGGCATTAGCATTTACCTCTAATTGTCTTTGTTAGACTGAGCTGCTATAGGCTTAATAACACTCAAGTATTTACAGACAAGCATTTTGAGCAGCAGTAATATTTCCTCTTCCTCTTATCATATCTTTTGTTAACGATTCCTCCTTTCCCGCTGTTGTTAAACTGGGTGTATCTACATCCTGCTTCTTTTGTTATAATTTGTTGAACCTCTTTAATAGTTTTGTCTACTTAATTAATGAGCTAGCCCCTAACTACTGAGGCCACTATTTTGTAATTTTAACAAAGAGATTATATAAACACACGCACACTGTGTCTCTTAATTAAGAATGTGACGGGTAGATGAAGGTATTTGGCAATAATTGAAAGCAGCAAGTCATTAGAAATTCTTCTGTGATAATACTAATTTGTTTGCAATATCCTCCTAATTACAGTATAAAACAAAGACAAATGTGGGTCGAGCTATATTTAAAAAGTATCTATCTTGTCTATTCTGGTTAAAACAATTAAAATTTCCATTTCTGGTACAGTCGAAATAGGAGGTAGAAAGTTATATTCAGTTCCTTTAGTTCACTAGCTTCCAATGGTCAGGTCAAGTTCCTTTTCTGAAAGGTGATTTTCCTTTCCAAAATGTTTGTTGTGAGTTGGTAACATTGTGTAGTCTAGGAGAACTCACTGAATTGCAGGTGCTTTATGAATAACCAGATAGGAAATGGAAGATGACCAAACTTCCATTTCTAGGAGGAACTAGAAATGACAATGGATTTTCCTTTGCGAGCAGTAAGGAGAATGAAACCGAATTTTAAAAAATCTTCTATACAAATGACAATAATGCCTTACGTAAGTCTCCTTCAAAGATGTGAAACCTGTTTTCTGGAGCTTTTTCCATCACCAAAATATAGCCAGTGTCTGCGATTAGACTCAGCAGCTGTTTAACAGTGCCAGAAACACTTATGAACTTCCAAGGCATTTCTTTCAAGCAAAACAATATCGTCCAAATAGCACACTCGGAATTTATTCACCACTGACTCAGAGTCAAGAGTGCCGCCTATTGAATCGCAGCCTCCTTCACTGCACCTGACCAGTCCTACCCTGTCTCCCTCCACCCACTAGCACATCCTGTTTCTCCTCAGAGAGTTAGATATGATAATGTTCTGAGGTGGTCCGAGCTTCACATAAGTGTGCACATATCACGCTCCATAATTTGAAGAAAACACACGAATTTTAATCAGTTTTTAAAACAACCAGGCCTCTCTTCTCACTTACTAGAATAGGAAAAAAATCACTTTTATTACCTTAAAGATGCCAAACAGTGCCATTTTATTACTGTGGGAAGCTGGAAGTCATTTCCGAACTCTTTTGGCAAGGGTGCTATGTAGAGCATCCAATTCACTCCTTTAAGAGTCTTTTGAGAACCACCACACAAACTGTGATTTACTGTCTTCAGGAGCTAAAGAGACCCTTTCTACCCTGAAACTGGAGAAAGGAAGGTGAAGTTTGTTTAAGAAGCATCAGGATGAGACTTGCAAGAATATGAGACAGCACAAAGCAAGTCAGAGGTAAAGAATGTTTTGGTAACCTGCAAACATTTTCCATCATATAATTTCTAACTTGCTTAAAAGATTATGTTGGGAGTCTTTAAAAGTTTTCATGATTTTTGTATATTGAACGGCCAGCCTTCAAATCAATTTCACAAATTCCTCACACTTAGTGGCCATCTGGCTCCCCTTTTTTCCCTTGTACTCAGTGAATACAGTGTCATGGTTTTAAATATATATATATTTAAATATATGTATATATACACTTATACATACTTATATATATTCACATACACATACATGCACGTATGTACTATATATATATAAACATACACACATAATGTGACAATTCCTAATTTCATAAGCATATATTTGATTGATTAATAAAAATAAAAGCAAGAATCAAGCAAAGGTTTTGCGTATTTTCTAATTTGCATAACCAGAAGATGGCAAAACTCCAGCCACCCATCTTGCTGTTCAGTGGTAACAAAGGACAATTTGAATTTGTGTCCTTTAGTTTACTCAAATCTCTAGTAGTTTAACTTTATATAATTTGGGGGACTACTGTTGCTATTAATTAAAATATATTCACATGCATATATATTTATATATATTACCCCTAATATTATTTTGTTAGGAGATTGTTTAGAATTTGTGTGTGTGGTCCATACTCATAATAAGCACTAAGTCATTGGATGCAAAATCAGGAAAAGTAAAGGAAGAAATCTAACTACCTCTCAGAAAATATATTGCACTACATGAGACCAGCCCAGTACCTGGCACACATTAGGCTCTCTATAAATATCTGATGAAATAACAAATGGATAAATTATTCCACTGTGGAAAATAACCAGTGTATCAGATGAAAATGAAAAGTTGTCCGATGGTGTAAAAGGAATTCCAATAAACTTTTTTTTTTCTTGACAAAAATCAGTGAAGCTCAAGTAGAAAGGCCAATCTTTACTTGCCTTCATATTTTTAAATTTTGACAAGTAAATGTCTAATGCAACTTGCAAGGCACTGGATAATTTTTCTTTGGTCATAAACAATCACAGATTTTTAAGGGAGAAATGTATCTCCAACAATTCCGTTTTAAATGAAGTATTATATTTATAAACTATATAATAAAGGCACCCAGGATGGTAGTCTGCAGTTTTCATGTCTTTTTTTTAGGTGAAATTAATGTAGTTATTGTTTAGGATAACACATTATTTTTTCTTTTTCTGCCAGGCAGGTAAATACAATCTGACACTTGGAGAGGACATATTAAAATTATTAGAAATAGTATGTGGTCTGTTCCTTGTTAGGACCAGGATGATACATCTGTTCTGTTGTAGAAGAATCACACTTGGGAGTAGGTTTGGGATTTCATGTTGCTTGCATTGCTAAATCTAGTACGGGCAACAGAGGCCAAATCTTCAAGTAGCACCTGTGAGGCAAATGGCTGATGGAAGTGGAGGGCTCTAGCCAGAGGGCCAGGGAGTGTAATGCTGTGCCTCTAGTCAAAGGTAACCAGGGGGATCCTGTGTCTGATTTCAGAGGAGTGAAAGCAAGCTCGAAAGCTTTGATATACACATCGCAAAAGAGTAGAGAAAATGACTTTCTCAGCAGCTTGCTGATTCATCATTAATGGTCATTAAAAGGAAACAATAGAAGAAAGAACAGTATTTAAAGATAAGGTAGGAAAATGACTGGGTTAAAAACAACTCTTTCTTGAAAATATGACCAGAAAGCTCTTTCCATTTAAAGTTGGCACATACATTGAACAGACTCATACATTTTGTAGTATGATATATACCCCAACCAAATGTTTTCAAGTCATTTTGTTAATTTATCCATTTCATTTACTTATCCATCCTATTTTGGGTTCTTGCTACATGACCAGCACTATTACTAGTGATATAAAGACCAAATAGAAAATAGAGTCCCTTTCCTTAGGGAGTGTAGAGAGCAGTTGGGGAGATAATCAAGTGTATCAGTACAACATAGTGCAAAAGATGCTATGATAGCATTCCCTTACGATGTTAGGAGAAGGGCATGTTAAGCAGATTGGTGGATCTGATATTAAAACTGAATTTTACAAGACAAGTAGTAAGAACAGAAAAGGTAATTTTAGACAAAAGGAGTGGAATATGTGAAATGTGTCCTTGGTAATTGATATTCACTTATATTCACACAATAATCATTTTCAGAAATGCCAATCCTTTTTTTACAACAGGGTGTAGTGATTCAGTTCAGCAATGCCTTGGGGAGGCAGTAGAGTTCAGTGGTAACATTACAGTCTCTGGAACCATATTTCCTGGGTCTGAATCCTGGCTTTTACTCTTCCTAGCTGATAACTTGGGGGGGGGAGGGGGACAGGGGAGGGAGGGAATCATCTAACTGCTTGCTGCCTCAGTTTCCCTTTCTGTAAATTGGGGATAATGGTATATCTCTTATTGTGAGTATTAAATGGATTTATAAATGAAATATATCTGTCTAGTACAAAACAATCTCTCAATATATGTTAGCTAGGATAATATTTTTCCTTGGTTAAAATAATCTTTTATTAGCTTTTGAAGAAATGTCTGAGAGCTGTCACAGCCTGATATTTACTACTTTCAGGAACTGAATGTAAAACTTAAAACTGCTTCTTTTTAGAAGCAGCAAGATGAAGGAACCAATAGAACTTTATTCAGATGTCCTGAGTTTAAATTCTGTTTTTGTTACCTCCCATTTAAGGGGCTTTGGGAAGTTGCTTAGTATCTGTGCCTCAGTTTTTTGTCGCAAAGAGGGATGCTAAGGATACCAATTTCTCCCTCTTGAGGCCACTAGCAGGATTAAGTGGGATGATAATGTGTAAATGTGCATGCCATCATCCAAGGGTTTGTTTCATCATCCCAAAAGCCCTTTTAAATGCTTAGAAAATTTTTAATGGCTAATCTAAGGATTGTAAAAAATATCTTTCCCAAAATACTTTCTATAGTTTGAGAGATCTCATATAAATATTCTCATCTGCATTCGCTAACTCTGGAAAACACTCTTGAATGTTACTGCTGACTTTGATAGGCTGCCTTTGCATGCATGTTTGCCAGAACTTGCTCTGGGTTGCAGCTATTCATAGAATGCCCTTGGATAATGTGATAGGTTGAATTTGAATTACTCCTCCAATCATTTTGGAAGCAGCAATAATGGCAACTAAAATGATCATCTGGAGAATGAACTAAGGATGGGCATTTTTAAAATAAAACCTCTCTCTATTTTTTGTCCTAAGAATAATCCAAAAGAAGATAACACAATGCTGTTTGAGTAAATAAGCATTAAGCATGTTAATAGACCATACATTTCCTGTAGATATATAATATATGCTTTAAAAAGCCACTAATCTCAGGTGGAATAAAATATAAAATAACTTTTATAAAAACAAATTATAGGAAACCAGATATTGTACTATATCTTTCCCTAGAATTATTTTTAATTGCAAATATTGTTTCAAGGCTGAGAACCCGGCCTACCCAAGCAGTATGTACAGACTGGCTTTAAATAAATTCAACATATCCTCATGTTGCAAATACTATTAAAATCTTTGGTCTCTGAAGCATCTTCTCTTCTGCTTTTCTCCCACATACCAATTACTTAATACTGTTACATCTAAGGCCAGGGCTTCTTAGTCTGCCTGAAGGAGTATAGAAGTTTCAGGCTGGCATAGCTTCTATTTTATTAAAAATTTTTTTCTTGCCTGCAACCTGATTTCTTCTGGGTCTGACCTAATTCCTTTGATGCCTGGGGCTTGGAGGCTTGTGCTAATCTGCATCAAGGATGTGTGGAGGAAAAGTGAGATAATCGGGAGAAAAGTAAACGAAGGAAAGAATGCTACCTGGTTGCATGTTCCTTAAAATCGAAATAAGCATTTTGAAAGCAGGACATTTTTGTTCTACCCTATCCTTTAAAGAGGAACCTAAATTCAATTCATGGCCTCAAATGCAAATTTCCCCTCTCTCTTAATTCTTTGCTCTGTTTTTCTTAGCTGGCTAGTAAAACATTTTATGACTAGGACAGAAAAAAAAGCGATCGTAGAATGCTATTTGTTAGCATCATAAAATGAATTCCAATTTAAGAAAATTATTGTTTGTGAAAAATAAGTCATGCCCTAGAAGTCATAATGAAAGAAAGGGCTTGCACTGACTTTGTTGTAGAGACTGGGCAATAGTAGAAGCTTTGTTACTAAGCATTGGTACGTGCTGATATTCAGAGCTATTTAGACCTGTCTACTAATTTATTGTTCCACTGGGTCTGTTCCCAGTTTCTTTTGCCCTTTGGGAACCAGGCTCTTCTTACTGCTCAAATATGCGTTGGACATCTTGTAGTCATTAATATACCAAAGGCTTGGGGGTAAAGGGGCAGATTTTCAAAGTGTCTCTGCTCACTTGATTTTGGATTACTTTAAATCCTGGAGAAGTGGGAAGGTGAAATATATCTTCCTCAGTAACAAATTGCAGCTTTCTTTCTCCGAGGTGTTAAGATATTATAATTTTTTTGGTATGAATTTAAGAAAAATGGGGAGGTCCACCTGTGATTTTGTTAATGAAGATTCACAAAGCCATCAGTATACCTGCTCCCATCAGAAGAGAGGTACTTTATCTAAAGCAAGAAAACGATCAGAAACACAATTGTTTTCAACATAGTAGCATACCTTTGTACAGGGAAATTTTCATTTCACAGATGTTTGAAGTCACTTGGCGCTTAGCCGCCAAACTTGTTATTCATTTGGCATCTAAATTCATGTTTCATAGCCATGTGACTATTTAATATGCCATAAATAGAAAGCAATCCTCTGAATTTCATAGCTAGACCCCGGGCCTGACCTATCCACCTTCTGTGTCTCAAGATATATTTGCAGATTCAAAATATTTAGTCTAGTTAACTGTTTAATACCATTTATCCATCAAATATTTAGAGCTGCTAACCAGTATAAATATGCATGCTTCTTGTGTTCTTCTCCAGGGTACTGGGTGTCTTCTTGATAGTCTCCTTTTATTTTTACTTATATTTTAGCAGTAGGTACACTTCTGAGCAGTAAAAGGATCACTGGGTAGGTGCTGAGGAGCGAAGAACAGAGAATTGGAATGCAGGTAATTTACAAACCTATGGAAAACTGACATAGCCATAGCCAATGCTGCATAGAATATTAGTTTAAGTTATTAGGCCTGACTACTCATTCTTTGTCTTTGTTTTTGTGCAACTTTTAACACACGCTCAAGGAAACAGCATTTTTTACACTGATGAAAAATTTTTTGCAGTTCAATCTGAACATTGTTTCTCACAGAACTGGAAAGATTACTTCAAAAGAGCATTCACTTCCACATCTTTTCCTATTTGATTAAAAGAAATAGAAAGTCATGTATTGGTACAAGGCATTGCTGCTTTATTTCCTTGGTCTCTTCCACACAAACCACTGAGCTTCTAAAAGCAGAAAATCCTGCTATAATTTAGGAACCCAAACTATACATTTATAGTTTTCCTTTGACAGAGCTATCTAAAACCATCTCATATTTAGCAGTTTATATTGTTCAAGTTCGATAAACATTATAGTTTGTTCATTGGGCAGGTAAGAGATTAATTTGTCTTTGTGAACTTACCCACCCTTGGGGGTGGTTGTATTTTATACATCAGGTGAACAAGGATTTTTTTAGCAGCAAATCTGTGGAGTTGACACTTTTATGCCTATTTTTTTTTTCTTTAGCACAAGTCTAAGTACGAGAACAGCAAACTTTCAATTTTATACTGCTTGTTGGACTCATCTTTTGGCTTTATATTACACTTTATGTGGTTCATAAACCAGCATTATGTGTAAACTTTATGTATATACATACATATGTTTTCCTCAGGCACAAAAATTTTCATTATCCATTATAGTAAAGAAATGGTTTATTTCTACTTTAATTAAACACATATGACCCATTTAATAAAATATGACACCATTGTACTGAAATAGAAGAAAACACTTAAAAATGAGCATCACCACTTTATAGTATATCTAGGAGATATTTGCTTATTTTCTTGCTATAGTTTTGCAAATAAAAAATTATGACAACTATCTATTAAATTGGCTTTGCATTAGGTTTACTTTGTCAAAATTCCCTTGTGAACAATTTTATTTTTACAGAATTCTGATGAACAATGTGTGATACTGAATTCTTCCACAAGCTAGACCAAATGCTTATGATAATGATCACAGCAATTACAAACACAATAGATGTACATTGCCGAAATGAGATCTGAACTCCTGATAAAAGGAAGACTGAACCTTTTCCTTTTTCCTGTGTGTGTTTTGTGTTAGAGCTTCATTCCCTAAACTAAATAGATAAAAAGGCAATGAGGTGATTCTGCAATACAGCATATAGTGAAACAGAAACAAAATTGCTTGTATTTCTAATTGCTATGCTAGCCCCTTTCTCAGATGATCTTGGCAGCTTTAGCGTTCTCTAATTTTGCTAACATCTCACAGATATGAAACTGTGCACCCCAACCCTCCAGCTCCTCCCCCACCCTTTTTTTTCCTTCCTGCTGTTTCATTACATTTTCTTATGTGCATACCATCAAGTCCTCTTAGACACATAATAAGATTTGTGCCAGACTATGTTTCTTGGCTTTAATGGTTAGTTAGCTTTCCAGAATACACACGCAGCTTTATACATGCTTTTATTACTGACATCATGAGAATGCATCTCTCCTATGTTTACAATTGGGTGTTCACCCTTAAATAAAAGCAATGAGATCAGGTTGTTGAAGAGAATCTTTGAAAAGCAGAATAAAAACAGCTGTTATCTGCTTGAACCATTTCATTTTCTTTCATGATCTGAATGATAATGATGTGTAACAGTGGGCAGTCTCCAGCTCTCATTATATACCATACATCAGAGCTTCTTTCAGGTTGGAATTGTGTCTCCTTCCCAGAGTTCCAACAGGATCGTTTCAACCTCACTTCTAACAGGTGTTGGTGTTTGGGGGAGGGGATGAGGGGAGGATAAAACACCTTTGCTTGTTCCCCACTGACCTCGGGATTCAGGAGGCTGGTTTTCATTGGCAACATGGGTTTGAAAGTCAAACTAGGTCCTTGCTGAAATCTCTCTTGCCAGAAACAGATTACAAATATTTCTACATGTCAAACAAATGAACAATAGGGTGGTCCTTATTAATCAAAGCTCTCCTAAACCAAATACAGATGGTCGCAGTGAACTTCTCTTCCAAGATTTCTTAAAATGGAAGGAAATATTTCACAGAAACTCATATTTTTTTTTCAAGTGACACCAGACAAGGAATAAGGAGCTCAATCCAAACATAACTCAAAAACCCTTAATTCCCCCAAACCAAAAATACACAAACAAACAAACAAACAAATGCATTAAGTAAATTTTAAATCCCGGTGTTCTCAATGATCCACACTGGAAGGCTGATTGGGCTTATTTCCATTCAACACTCACGCAACATAGCTGTTTCTCAAGATTCTGCGGCATTTGCCTAGAGACTGACGCGCTCAAATTGGTTTTAACCCCTTGGGTCCCCTTTTCATATCGCAGATGTTGCTGATTGGGGAACAGAGTTCTGCTTTCCCTAGTCAGTGATTTCCAGGCTCTGGTGGTATCTACCATGGAGAGCATAACTCCTCTCAGACAACAATGTTCTTTGTTATTTTTAATTAACAGAAAAATATTGATAGGAACAGTTGAAATTGCTTTGGCTTCACTACTTGGGATGAGGAAAGTCAGAGAAGCAATTTTATTTAAGGAACAGCCCAGAGGCTCGACCCATCTCTGCATTTCTGTGGCCTTAGCTGTATCACTTAAGCCTCTTGGTGGTGGAAAACTGGGTTGAGGAATCTCCTGAGAGCTAAGACTCCCTGGAATTGTCTGTATGACCAGATGTTACTATTTAGGATGAGGGTATTTCAGATGCTTCACCAAAATCCACCTCCCTTCACTCAAGGTTGGAGCTACGATGGTCCGTTTAAGGTGAGGTATCAAAAGATGCCAACTGTATCATTCAGTTCACACCTTATTTCAAAACAGTTTTAAACCTAAATTGTGTTTGAAAGGTGAAAATTCTTTTTGTGATGGCTCTTAGCACAGGAGGTCTGTGATTTCCACTGATAAAAAAATAAATGTTGGTATGTATTGTGAAAATTTTGATTTTTACCCACAATAAATAAAATAAATAAATAAATAATAATAATAAAAAAATATATGATGTAAAAACTTTACTGGAGGCCATTTCTCTCTAGCCTAAACCTTTCATGCTGCCACTTAGAGTCTACTTCCTCTTGGTCTGTTCTCAGTAAAAGAGAACAGTATTCAGAAGTGTTTAATGTGTGGGCACAGATTTGAAAAGTCTGTTCTCAAACTTTTTCAAGATAATTACAGTAGAGATGGGAAATTTTTTCTACTAATAGATTAAATATGTGTCTGAAACCTCAGATTAATTAAATATTTTTCAAGAGGTCTAAAATTTTATAACTTTTCCTGAGCAGGTAACATTTTATTGGATTTAAAAAGGAAACAAAAAAAAAAATCATTATAAGAACAATTCCCATATATGCTATAGTCATAATTCCATAACAGCTTTTTAAGGGGGATGGGAAAGATTATTCAATTGAATTTTTTAAAACTTATTGGAAAGTTACAATATACCTTGTGGAACAGTACCTCTATGATTATTTTGAGAATATGGTCTGTAATATTTGGTTCCAGGTATTTCAAAATCTCAAATAGTTTCCTGAGTATGTAGAAGTAAATTTGAATCAGGCCCTGTCTTATCCAAAATAGATTATCCAATTCTAAATTAACACAGAATTATTGGCAATGCCAATAGAAAACTTCATTCTTTTAAATTTCTTGCAGTGCTGAATAAGTGATAATATCTAAGTGAAATTTACTTTTGAACCTCCTACCCCCAAAAGAGTAGGCATTCATCAGAAAACACTCACATATGCTTTAGGCTTGTTACTGAACCATCATAAAATTCAGTGCAATTTATGTACTCTAAGGCATAAACTAATATAATTACATTAGTAATTTTTATATTGAGAAGACAATGAATGATTAATCCCAATATAGAAACCTCAGTTCTACAGAGGAATGCCTGAAAATTTGTCTTAAATGTAAAGTAGGCTTTTTGTATCTTTGCACAAAGCCCTATTTACAATAAATTCAGATATTGTACAAATCTGTAAGTGTAACATAGTAATCTTTTTTTGTCTACTGGCCTATTGTAACCAAATAAAAATTAAGATTCCATATATCCATTTGTAAGAGGGAAATAATGAGAGCACACATGAGAAAGAGAGAGAGTAAGATAATTTTGATGGAAGAGAAAGACGAAGAAATGAAGGAAGAGGAGATCTAATTGTCCATCCAGCAGAAACTATTAGTTTGGGGAAATTTGGAATGATAACTTAATGGATGGTGGATACTTAGAACAATAATGTTTTTCATTGCTTACAGTATGCCAGGCATTTTATTCAGTTCTTTATATGTATTCATTCAGCCTCTGAGTGACGTAGCTTAGATCATGAGCTCTGGGTTTGAATCTGAGCTTTGCCTCTTTTTGCATGATCTTGGCCAAATACCTAGCTTCTCTGTGCCTCTATTTGCTCATGTGGAAAATTTGTTAAAAAGACATAATAGAACTCCCTCATGGGTTTGTTATGAGGACTAATTGAGTAAAATCCTGGGAAAGTTCTTGGAACAGTGTCTGGGACATACTTAACACTTATATAGATGTCTATTAAAATATTTTCATTTAATTCTCATAAAATCTACATACTGGAGACTCCTAATGTTTATGCAACTTGCCTAAAATCATACAGCTAGTAGGTGCTGAAGAGATGGGTATTCTGTGAGTCAGATACCAGACATCACATGCTGTACCATGCTGTATAGTGAGGACCATCCATGAATATTTAACTATCAAATAAGAAACTATAATCTTATTTCTGATAAAATCAAAGACACTGACTTCACTGTCTACAATCTCTTTTTCTAGTAAGGAATGGTAGGTAAATGGCCAAAATATAGACTACATAACCCTAAACTGTAGATCTGTGCTTATTTTTTACCCCAAAACTCTAATTTTTAAACCCATTTTTCCTTTCCAAGTGTACCCATTTATTGAAATCCTTGAAGGTAATGCTACATGTGATATGGGGTTCAAAAGTATAGTCATTAAGGCATTAAAGAAAAAGTGTTATACAAATTCCAATACATACTTTTTTTTTTAATATATTGTTGCTATTCTGGGATTAGTTTCTCATTACCAAGATCACTTCATCAATGACACTTTTCTAAATACTTCTGTGTAGTTCAGACCCATTGATTAGGTATTCTCTCAACTGAACAAACCTTTGCATTTTTACTTTCTTACAGTTTTTATCACAAATTTCAAACATGATTGCTTAAAAAATGAGTGTCTTCTTCACTCCACTGAAATTTCCATGAATGTAGGAATTATTTCTGGTTTGCTCATGCTTTTTTCTCTGCCACCTAGATGGATACCTAGCATAAAGTGGAATAGTTTCTCATAAAATGTTTGCTGAATGAATAAAGGAAAGTCACTGCCCATGACAAAGCTGCTGGGAGGGAAGGAGGAGGAAGGCGTTTGAGTTGTTCAAATAAATACTGGTTGCATACTAGTGGTGACATTTTGGAAGCAATGTGAATAAGAATGCTCTGCAGACAATGCAATTTCATGGTTGCTTCACATAGTAAATATGAACAAAAGAAAATACTTACAAAATTTAAGAAAATAGAAAAAGCAAGAGCAACTTAACAAAAACCAGGGTAACCATTTTGTTTCAGAAGAGTATAGGGAGTTCAAGAGGAAATCTTTCAAAAAATTTTTTTTCACAGGGTTTTTGCAATTTTGAGTTCAGTCCTTTCTCTTTAATCTTATTAAAACAAGCTGGCTGTGGTTAGAAGCCGTAGGATAGAACAATGTATACCAAGAGGGTTGATGGCAGTAGTAATATCACCTTTATCTGGTAGAGTCTTTTGCTATGTTTCAAGAAATCACCCAGTGACCCCTGGGTGCAGGAACTCGTATGTGATTAATCAAGGAAGCACTTTGTTGAATTCTGGAGAGAAGTTTCTGTACCCAGCAGGTAAAATAACATACTAGGGAGCCTGGCAGGCAGAGTGGCATATTCTCTCCTGACCTCAATTTCCCAAAGACACTGTGTCGTCTGTTTGTGTGTATGACACATTCAATGGGAATAACACCAGGCAAAGAGAAACGGCAAAGATCCTATCAAAACGCAGTAGCCCTGGAAGATAGTTATCGTCTCATTTAGATTTCACTGGTATTAGAGAAAGAAGAAAGAGTCTAATTTGGTTACCTATTCTGGAAGAAAGTTTGTCATCCACTAAGTCTTTCATTGTCAATGCAATATCCGTTTAGTTTACTCCTGTTGGAATTGTTTCTTTTGTATGGCTGAAAGGATGATTATCTTGTATGGGAGGATGTTTCTAGGGATATAGGCATAATATACATTTAGGTTTATTTTATTTTAAATTTAAAAGTTCAGAATGGGATCCAATTATGTGGGTTTTATTGACCTAAATAGACAATCCCCTAATGCATAGTGAGTTAGGGCAAGTAGCTGAAGATGCTGCTACTTAATTACTTCATGTATATAACTATGAAATTTCCTGAAGTAGATTGAAAAAGATTCTCAGATATCCAGCCTTATAAACACTCTCAAAATGAGAAGGGATGTGGTATTAGCATAATAGGTGTTCAATTATTAATTGGTTGATTGATGTATACTTACTTTTTGGGGTAGATTACCTATTTATCATCCTAATGTATCCATTTGGTACAGCCCTCCTCAACATTAAACTTTGGTAAGACGATTTTATGAGGATCTTACCTGATGGAGGTGGGCAATTGATAGCATCTTCCTACTCCTTGATTTGCATGTGCTTATCATTGGTGTTTCTTCCCCACTGCTAAATTAAATCAGACAGTAGCCCTCAAATAATTAAAAAGGGAGAAGCAACTTGTAGAATATTATTTTCTTACTAAAAGTTAAACTGGTGTATGTTCCATTTAGAGAGGAATAGTAACAGGAACTGGTTAGCGCTTGATGGGCTCACCTATGAAATAATTGGTGCTTACTTTGTAAATGTTCTTGAATGTTCTTTAAGAGAATACCTTTTACAAAGAAGAAACTATATCAATTCTAAGGGACAACAATAAGGGGTATAAGAGGGTATGGGATTTTTCCTTTTGGAGTAATGAAAACGTTCTAAAATTGACTGAGGTGATGACAGTATAACTCTGGTGGAAAATGAGAGCCACTGAGTGTACACTTTGAATGGATTGTACAAGGCATGGGACTGTATAACACAGGGAATCCGGTGGTGGAAGATGTGCTGTGGTTTACAGAACAAATATGAGAATATTCTTTCATGAACTAGAACAAATATATAATACTAATACAAGGTATTAATAATTGCGTGGGTTAGGGGAAAATACACCAAATGTAAGATATGAGCCCTAATTAGTAGTAATATTTTGGTGATGCTCTTTCATTGTTTGCAACAAATGATTCACAACAATGCAAGATGTTGGTGATGGAGTGAGATATGGGAGCCCTGTATTATGATATGCAAGTTTGTTTTGTAAATTCACAACTTTTACTATATACTTATTGTTTTTGTATGTTCAAGTATGAATGATATACTTCAAAAAATTTTTTTCAGATAAAAAAAAAAGAATGCCTTTTATGAAATTCAACATAGATACAATGATTTTTCTGGGTTATGGAGTTTTGTGTTTTATCTGAACTTTCTGCATACTGGAGCTTAATCACCAATTACCTATCAGTCGATAAAGTCGGCTGAAAATTTTTGAATATTACTTTCTGAGAATTTTTGATTTGTTGAAAAAATGATTGTTAATAACATTTTTAAAAAGGAGATACCAGGGTTGAACCAGGGACCTCATACATATGAAGCAGGAGCTCAACCATTAAGCTACACCCACTCCCCTGTTAATAGCATTTTTACCATACAATTCAGCTCCTCTGTAATGAGAGTCTGGGGAACTAGTTATATATATATATATATACACACATACACACACACACACACATTTTTTTCCTTTCTCTTTTCCTTTGTAATGTTAGATCTCCCTTGGCAAGAAAAGGATAAACAGCTGGAACTTATAACTATTTGGAAATATCAACAATGTTGATGTTTACACTCTCACATGCAGATGTTATCAAACACTCAAAAAAATGTGTACAAACAATGAAAGAAGGAAGCAATTTTATAGAAGTGTGATTCGGTTGGGTGGGACACACAAAGTTACACTTGCTTGTTTTCAGAAAAATGTCGCAAATCGATAAGGTGAGATGGATTACCTCAGAGCGAGATTTTGCAAAAGATTTTCTAACTCAATGATAGGTATGATCTTTAGTAGATGACTGACTTTATGAATTGTGAATGATTTTAACCTGACCACATTATATAAGCAAGAGAGGCCGAACTAATAAAAAGAAACTGTGCAATTTGGCACTTTCTCTCCCACTGGATTTCAAGATTGTAGTCAAACACGTATTTCCCTAATACTATTGGGCATGGTCTCTTAATAATATACTTCCAGCAGAGAGGTTGGACCAAGTCTTCCATTGCTAATTTATATCCTGCTTATCAATGGACATTGGCTAATCCATTTGGGATGTGGGATTAGACTAATACTACTTTAATATAGATAGATATATGTTTTTTGCTTCCTTGGGGTTTTATCTGTCAAGCTAGTTTCTTTGTTAGCATTAGATTGCTTCTTTAGTATAATTTAGTAGAAACTTGTAAAAATAGATGAGACTTAGTATCCATAAAGACCCTAAGGTGGCAAAGTTACATGGGAAGACAAGTCTGAAACTTAAAAATCTCAAATATATTCAAAACCTTCCTCCCCAAATAAACTGTATTTTTATTCGTTTATTCTTAAAAGTGAGAATTGTTGCTTTTGTGAGGTGGGGGAGGATTGAGAATGGGGAGGTGGGGAAGGAGAGAGGCATGTATTTGGTGCTTTTACACATAGTTTAGAGATACCAATACCATTCATATTTGAAGACAACCTTTAATTGAAGAGACAGTGTAGTGTCATGGTAGAAACCATGGAGAGTAGAATTAGACAGACCTAGATATAAATCTTGGCTCTGTAGTTTTCAGGTTATATGATTTGGTGATTTATCCTCTAATGTCTCATGCTTCTCATGAGTAAATTGGGGATAATGATTGCTATGAAAATTAAATAAGGTGTTATATATAACATACTTAGTGCAACAGATAAGGTACTTATCCCAGCGGTTAGGGTTTTAGAAATGGTAACTATTATTATTTTTTAGTTGTGTTCCTAAACTTCATTCACCCCAGTAAAATAGTTGCTCCTAGATAGTCTCTATTTCTCCTTTGGAGAAAAGGAGGCCAGATAGGCATCTTCTGATCAGAGAAAAGACATTAAATAACACTCAGTGTGGCAAATGTTTGGGTACAGAGTGGAGTGTAAGTGGCTAAATTCTGGCTTGTGTTAGTCTGAGCTTGCCATATAAAGATGTCTGCAAGGATAAAGCTCTGCTGCATTCAGAGGGCACATAAAAATAAATAAAGGAGCAAAGAACTTTCCATGAAGGTAAGGGTAGAAAGATAAATCCTACCTTTATTTTAGAGGCAAAAATATGTGCGCCAAGATAGGAAATGATTGCTAAGTACATGAAATCTGACGCTTATTTGCTAAGTTCTCTGCTTTTGTTGTTGTTTTTCCCTTTCTGTAGTAAACATGGAACAATTACTGAAAATGCCTGGAGAGCCATTATATACATAGGTAGAGATAGCAGCAGCTCTAGTTCATCATTTTCAGTGTTTACATTAAAATAGCCAAATCACAGTAGACTGCTTCTATGATAGCACTTGCTACATTGTATTGCAATTTAGACTTACGTGGCTGTCTCTAGTACAAGCATCAGAAGCACAGGGTCAAGATTTATTCCTGTTTCACCAATCCCAGGCACAGAATCAGTGCTTTAAAAAAATGAGTTTGCTGCATAAGTGAATCAATTTAGGTGAGTCCCAGATGAGGGCATTCATTTATCTCATTTGTTAACAAATTTGATTGCCTATTATACTTCAAAACAGCATATGCTAAGCTAAAACATAAAGCAAATTCCTAACTCAATAGTTATCAAACCATTTTAGGATAAGGACTTTTAAGTGTCAAAACTTTTCATGAGTATTTGTACTTGAATTATCTCTTGATTGAGAAAATACATGACACAGCAGCTGCCAAAGCAGCTTCCACATATATTCAAAACTGGTAATATAAAAGGGTGTTTGTGGCAGCATCTTTGTAATAGCAAAGCAACTGAAAACAGATTATGAAAACATAATAAATGTCCATCCATAGTGAATTGGTTAAATAAATTATGCTACATTCATATAATGGAATACTTTGCGGGGCTAAAAAAGGGAAGTAGATCAATATAAACTGATATAGAAAAAATATCCAAAGTATATTGGGAGAACATTAAATTGCAGCATGGAACATACAGTATATTTCCCTTTGTGAAAGAAAGCTACACAAATCTGTTGGTATGTGTACAGAAAAAGACTGAAAGAACAGAGAATAAATTGAAATGAATGTGATAGGAAGGACATTTGCTTCTCACATTGTAATATACTATTTGAATTTTTCCCTCATGAGCATAACTTATTTGTATTTTAAAATTAAAATAGTAGACCTATGTGAGTAGTACATCTCTCTATATATATACTTTTTCCCCCTTTGCCTGAGACATATATTCTTCCAGTGTCTAACATTTGCTAGATGATTCTATGTCCATACTCTTTGAAGTAATTCTGTAGCTCTCCTAAAGTTATTTGGACACCAAGATGAAAACCAATCTTATACATATTTCACAATGCTTTTACCTTTTTCAACAAACTAACAAATAAGCCAATTAGCCATAGGATTCCAAATGTTTGCTAGCTGCACCATTCTTTGCTCATGCAAGTTTATGAAAAGGTCTAATATTAAAACCTTAGATAAAAGCAGAATTCTTCTGGTTGAGTCCAGAATGAAGGTTCAGAGCTTCCTTTCTTCCTTGTTCTGGGGCAGCACCTAAAGTGCAGATGAAGGGTAGAAGGGTGAGGCATGAAGGGTGGCTCTACAAAACATTTAATGTTCCGGGAACCCAGTACGAAAACCACTGCCTCAACCTGTATTATCAGATCATTTGGTTAAGGATTTTCTCAGGGTCAAGCAAAGTAATTAACTACAGAGTTGGAACTGGAACTCAGATTTACAGATGTGAAATTTTGTACATATAGTGTCATTTTAGCTTGATATTAGCTCTATACTGCAGGAAGTGCAGAAACCTTGCTTTGCTCACCTTTGCATTCGCTTTCTTGACCACTCCCATCTAGCGCCTAACAGAGTGCCTTGTATATTCATAGATAACCAACAAATGTACAGTTACTTAATGGTGGAATTATATGGAGCAGTCTAGATGACTTTTGCAAGATCATTCAGCAGCTAAAGGACCAATAGGACCAATCCCTCAAACCCTGACTCCCAATCCAGGCCTCTTTCTTTGTAGCCTAAATCATACTTTGCCTGTCATTTTTCCACAAGACATTTAATTTAATGTCTATATAATCTGAAGTTCCTTTGATTTTTCCAATTTCCTTTAAATTTAGGAAAAACAGTAAATTATTATGCAATATTCTCTTCTTCTGCATCCCTCCATTATTATCCATCTCAGCTCATTGTCTGTTTCCTTCATAGCTCTTATCATAACTCAAAATAATTTTATTTGTCTTTTTACTTACTTCTTTTTGCTATGACTCTCTGGCTAGAATGTAATCTCTATTATGAAAAAAACCTGGTCTCCATTATTTAAAGGGCCCCTATTTTCAATAATGGCAATTACATTACTGAGAGAAACTTTGCTGTAAACAACTGAAAATTAAAATTTTAAAGTTTTTTTAAAAGCATCTAAGAGGTGACAAAACAGTAAGACCTACAAGATAAAGAACACAGAAAAAGTAGAGAGCTGTACCAAGCAAGTAGAGCAATAAAGTACTTAAGTTGCATTGCCCCAATGGTATTTTTACATCCTGCCCAATTGGAGTTATAGTTTTGGCAGGATCTCCAAGGGTCTCTAAGTTGGAGAGTATAAAAAGACATCTTACGTACATTGAGCTGTGACCCCCAAAGTCTCCCAGTCTTCCAAGGCCAAAGGAACCAGTAGTAACCATATCTCTACCTTTTCACCCTCTGCTCTCAGGGGATTGTAGGGAGGGTTGATTTGGCACATCACAGAGCAGGAGAGGAAAGGAAAGCGAAAAACAACCTGTCCTAAAGAAGTTGTAGCTGCTATTTTTACAGATTCTCAGCCTTTACTCTGCATTGCTTTGGTGGTCCAGGGATCTTCAATCTTTGAACTTTATTTGAGGGGTTTCAGATACTTGTGTCCCTAGGTGTCTGGCAGAAATCAACATAAATTCTCTCTGGGGGAAGTTACCTTCTTTCCAAGCCCCAAGAAATCCCCTTGACTAAATACACAAGGAATCAAGGCACTATGAGTGAGAACCAGGAGAGACATCCGACAGATGAGGCAGACCTACAGTCTTCAGATAATGGAATTATTGGGCACAAAGTCTGAAACTATTATTAGCACACCTAAGGAAGTAAAAGATAAGTTTGAAAATAATTGTAGGGAACAGGAGCTATAAAGAGTGACATAGTTTGAAAAGTACCACTTAACATTTTTTATAGAAAAACATCAATAATTAAAATTAAAACTTAACAGGTAGATTTAAGAGGACATAAAACATAGATGATAGTAGGCCATGTAAGTTTTTCAGAACACAGCATAGAGAAAGGAAAAGATGCAAAATTGAAGGTAGAGAAAAACATATAAAGCATAGAATAAAGATTGTAGTGTATTTTAGAATACCAGAATAGAGTTGAGAGAGAATGAGACAGAGGCATTATTTGAAGAGAAAAGGGTTAAGAATTTTTCTCAGTTGAAGAAAGACAGCAATCCATAGATTCTAGAGGTCCTCCCATCCCTATTCTTAGGCAGGATAAATAGAAAGCCAGACTTACCTATATCATCATGAAACTACAGACTGCTAAATACACAGAGTCTAGCATATAGCAGCTGGTCATCAACTTTGGATAAATGAACTAATCATGGTAGTGAAAATTGTGGGCTTTGAGGTTAGACTACCTTGTTAATCATATGATATAGAACAAGTTACTTCATCTCTCTGAGTTTTAGTTTCCTCTTCTGTAAAAGAGGATGATAATAGTACTTATGTCATATGATTGCTGAAATGATTAAATAAGGATTTAAAGCATGTGGAACAGTGCCTTACCTGGAAAGCACGAAACAAATGTAAACCAATAAAAAGAAAACCTTTTATGTTATAACACACACACACACAGAAATGACTATTTGAGTGATTCAGCATTTTTATATGAAACATTTCTGAATTTATTTTCCTTATTTTCTAAAAGCTTATCTCCACAACAGAAATACCTTGCTGGACTAATCTGCTTCTCTGTGATCTTGAATTATTTTAGAAAAATATTGGTGAACCAAATATTCTACAAGGTGTGGCACAGACTCAAGAAAGCAACAATGATAACAAGTCATATTGGTATATTGTCTTTTAACTTCAAAATGCCTTAAAATATACCAATCCGTGACCGATTTTGTCAACATTATCAGCTTCTGGAGGTAACTATTGCAAGAATAGGTAACTTGCAGTGGGATCTCAAATCACCAGCTGATGTTAATTCTGAAAATAAGGACCAACTTCCATTTCAGTTACAACTATATTAAAATCAATTCCAAAAAGCCATGGTGTCTAGTATTTGTAGCATATTGCCTAACAGTTCCTCAAGGTAATGGCAAAAATTTGGCCTCAGCTGTCCTCATGCAGTATAGACAGAATATTTGTAGACAACAAAGTAGAAAAAGACATCATCAAGGACAGTATGATAATATAAGATCTAATAGGGTGTAATTTGAAAGTGTGTTCTATTAATGAGAGTGGTAGCAATAGCCACACTTCATAATAGTCATTGATTCAATGAACACTTATTTAGCACCAATTGTGTGCACCAAATTGGGCAAGGACCTTTTCAACTTAGTGTATACATAGCACATCATTTCCATTAATATGTTTTTATTAGCCCAATATACATGCTTTTGTTACGCCTGACCATCAAAAACGTAGGGTCCCAGGACAAAGACAATGCCTGCTTCTAGGATGTTGCAGAGAAAATCATGATGGAAAACATATTTATCTGCTTATATTTGGGGATCTGTTACCACACCTATTAAAAAATTGGGGAGAAAGAAGAACTACTTTGAAGATATTTTGGTGCACAATTCAAGTGAAAGCTGTGAGGGAAGGCATTTTAGAAGTTAGCAAATAAAACTAGCTCAATTGCCACCTTACCACATACTAAGGGCTGCTGGTCACCTTTGAAACCAAGTCCGAATCAACTAAACTTAAATGAAATGATTTCCTGCTTACTAGGTTTATTCTATTAGGTCCTTTATAAAAGGGACTGTGTCTGTTTTATTTCATTTAGATAGAAGAACAGTCAGACATGTCATTAGATTACTTTCGAATTTGACCTTGCACTTGTCATTTTTTACGGTAAAGAATAGGATTTTTTTTCAGGAAAAAGAAACAAAATTCTTTCAAGTTACAGACATTCAAACCCAATAGATTGTGCTATTTAAACAGAAAACAAATTAAGATTGCTCTAGAGCCTTTTTTTTTTTTTTTTGTAATTAGCCACAAGTTCCTAAGGGACATTAGACAATTATAGAAATATATTCATCTATGTATTCTTAGACTTCAAGTTAACACTTATTTTCCTGGATTCTGAAGACCTTTCTTTTATTTAGCAATTATTTCAGAAACCATTCCCTTTTTTGTTTCTGAGAAAATCTTTATGTTTACTTAACAGTAACTCTAGATTAGAAAAGTAGAATCATCTCTTTAGTTTTCTGGCAAGGAACTAACTTAGTATAAATTTTTCAGAACCCCTTTAGTTTTTATTCAAAATGAAATATACTTCATTATCAATATATTTTTAACTCATTTTCTGGTTTATACTCCTAAATGATTACCACAACTTTCTCTAATTTCAGGGCAGGTATTCTAGTTCCAAAAAGTAATATTTAAAGATTTTTTTTTCTTGCCACTCTCTCCAAAACAACATTTAATAGCCCTAAATGTCAGAAAATATTTCTATGTCTTAGCTAAATCACTTTTGTGTTTATTATTTCTCATTGATATGATACTTCATCTGCCTTCCCCTTTGATTTAATTTACTTGGCATCAACCAGAAATTACAAAAAGATAAAATTCTCACAAATGTAATAATGTGAACATCTTTTTAGTGTTTGACTTCATACAGCCTTCAGGATGTATTTCGACTTTGGAAAATAAAGCCAATTTAAAAATGATATTTTCATGCTGCGCTTATATTCACAAAGCATTATGATTTTTCCAGTACTCACCCAAGCCCTTAAAACTTTATCTCACTAAAGAAAAGTTGTGGGTTTTAAATAAATTTATAGGATCATGAGTTTTATATGATCATATAATAAAAAAAATATGTGGAAGTATTAATGATAAAATTTAAGTATTTTCTTCAGGTGTAGCAGAAGAATAAAGGAATGGAATACTATTCCCCTTTTTAATATATTTATCAAAGACTACCTGATGACAGGCAACATATCTAGAATTGACCACAACTTGATAACTTGTTGGATAACTGTGGAAGTTATGGCAGCAATAGGGTAATGATATTCAAAGTAAATAGGAGGAAGGTAAAATCATGGTTTCATAAGCATCAACATTCTGTAGAGATTATATATGTCTAAAATTATTTTTAAAACCTCTATCACTTAGAGTGGATAAAATTGATAATTTGGCTGTTCTTTTTACCTTAATCTATTTACCAGGTATATTATGAAATAGCCTTTTTAAGTCATGTATTGAAAGCATATTAGTTGTCATTAATACTTGGTTAGTTTCAAGGTTCTAAAGGCTATCCAAATATTTTAGATCCTATACAAGTAAAACTTCTTTTGAAATGCGTAGTGTATAGAATTATAGTGAAAGTGGCTATAATAATTCTAATTTCACATCTTTTATAACCTTGTTATTTTATACCACTCAAAACGGAGAAATGAATGATTCATTATTTAAAAATAATTTAAAATGGAAAAACTAATTAAGCACAGGGGAAAAGCACAAAGTGAAAAGTAAAATTCTTTTCCCCCACCTTCTTAGACCTATCTCTTTCTATCACCGTCCCCAACTAAGTAACCAGTGTGAAGAGTTTCTTAAATATCTTTCTGGCAATTTTCTAGACACACACACATAAACACACACACACATTTTGTCTATGTAAATGAGATTTTATTATAGTTGAGCAGCTTATTATTATTATTTTTTTAGATTTTATTTATTTATTCATTCATCCCCCCCTTGCTGCTTGTGCTCGCCGGGTCAGCCAACCACGACACGCGGGCTGGCCTGCCCCTACCAGGAGGCCCCGGGAACCGAACCCGGGGCCTCCCATATGGTAAACGGGAGCCCCACTGATTGAGCCACAGCCGCTTCCCGCTTCCCGAGCAGCTTATTTTTTATCATCTAAAAAATATATTTCTCACCATGTGCTATGTACTGATCTCTGAGCTCAATGGCTGCATAATATGCCATTGTTGAGAATTTATCTAAATGGTTCCCAGTTGATAGGCATTTAGACTGTTTTTAATTGTTTTCTATGATAAAGCCACAATGTACATTTTTTACATGCATCCTTGCACATTTACGTGAAAGTTTCCATAGGAAAGAATCCCTAGAAATGAAAATATTGAGTAAAAAAGGATTGTGCATTTTTAGGTTTGATAGACATTGCTAAATTTTTCTCCAAAAATGTTGTAGCAAGTTGCTTTTCTACCAATAGTGTAAGGGAAAGGCTATTTTCCTAAGCCTTAGTCAATATTGGGTAAAATAAAAACTTAAATTTTTACAAAGTGTATTTCATCATTGTTTTAATTTGCATTTCTTTAATGATCAGAGAAGTTTAGCATCTTTGACAAACTATTCTCTGGAGAACATTTTGTTGTTAAATAAAAAAGAAATAATCTCTCTCTATCTCTCTCTTTCCTCTTTCTCACACTCATATCCACTGAAATGGAACACCCACAATCCAAAAGCCTTTTTTAGATGTGGAATCTATCTACGTTGGTACCACTTTAAAGCAAATTCAGTGCATTTAAGAGAGGTGTTTCAGTGGTAAAAACTCAGGTCAATCACTATGATATACAACTAAAATCACTTTAAAAGGAATATTAGAAGAGTTGAGTTTAATTTAAAATAATTCTAAAGGAATAAACTATATATCTAGACTTTCTTCCAAAATGATTTAACAGAGGCAATTGGAGTGATGCGTAAAAAGAGCTGATGAAGTGGGTGAGGAAAATATTGTAAACTTGAGGACTTACCATCACTGGTATATCCCATAGCCTATGGCAGTGCCTGCCTTATTGTATGTGCTCAATACAAATGGGCTAAATGAATGAATGGACAAGAGTGAAGGCTAAAACATGTAGTAAATAGGAAGTTATCTTAGAGGATGAACCCTGGATTTTTAAAAAATAAATACACACCCCTGAATTAATGTTAGTTGGGGTCCCTGTGGAAACATTCAAGATTTATAATTATCAGACTTACAGAATGGGGTCTCCCTACACACTTAATAAAATCTTCCGTATTTCCTATTACTTCTAATAATCCTGGGATATTAAGATAGGAATAATTATAGCAATCCAATTTTCTCTTCATTTCTCACTATGTTTATTTTTGGCAGAATTTCAGCTTGGGTAATGGAACCAGGATGTTTAAATGCAGTTTTGTCTTCGATCAAATTCATTTCTGAGTTTATGTCTTTTATTTGCCTCGTTTTTTTCCAGAGCTTCATAAGTTCTTTCAATCTTAAAATAAAATTTAAACATGCCATTTAAAAAGCAAATAAACAACGGTATGCTTTTGAAAATATTTCATTTTATCTTAGGTATTTGTGTGTCACTAGTCACAAAATATGCCTAACTAGTCATTAACTCACAACAGCTACCCCTATTGTGTGTTATTCCTTACTTAATGGACATGAAGTTTGTAATTATTTTAAACTCACCTAACAGTGGTGGCCTCAATAATAATGGGATATTGAAAAATTTCTTATGTTGAATTTTTTTTTATAAATCAGACAGAGGAGAACAGCACCTGCATTATAACTGTGAATGTTGATGTGATGTGGTGGGAGAGTTGAGGGATTGCTAACTCTTGATGAGCAACAGAATAACTCCCCTGTAAAAATACTATATAATGATGATTATATAAAGCATGCCGTATTATTGTAGACTAAATTAGAACCTAAAAGCACAAAAAGGCTCAGTTGGGCCAATATTCGGAATGAACATCCACAAGATTCATTTATGTTAATAATTAGTGAAACACGGAATAATATTAAGGGAGAAAAACTTAGTCACTTTTGGACAAAGGAGTCATGCCAAGGAAGGGCATGACCACCCTCAGCACAAATCAGGTCAGACAAGTTTAGCTGTTGTTTTTTTTAATAGGATTACCAAATTGGTGGATAAAGGAAAGCAAGCAGGGTTATAGAGCAGGACTTTAGGGAAATACTTGATACAACAATTATTATTTGTTTAAATTCTTAAGCTATAATTCCATCATGAAGTGTTGTGGAAAATAATTGAGCACAAATCACATGAGGCTTATTCACAGAAGAGCAAGCATGATTCAGTGCTATAAAATCTATACATAGAGAATAGCAAATCGATACATTAAAAAGAAATCATGGGAAGTACATATGGCTCAAGCGATTGGGCTTCTGTCTACCATATTGGAGGTTCAGGGTTCAATTCCCAGGACCTCTTGGTGAAGGTAAGCTGGCCTGCACGACGAGCTGGTCCAAGTGGAGTGCTGGCCCTCATGGAGGGCTGGCCCATGCAGAGTGCTGGTGCCAAGATGATGCAACAAAAAGAGACACAGAGGAGAGACAATAAGGTATGCAGCAGAACAGGGAGCTGATGTGGCGCAAGAGAGCAGACAGCCAGTGCAAAAACAATGGTGGGGAGGGGAGGAGAAATAAATCTTTAAAATAACAGCAAAAAAAGGAAAACATATATTTATGTTCAAGGGTGCTGAGTAGGAGACTAAAAGTTTCTACAGCTATTCTTCATGAATGCCCTAAAAAGAATAGAAGACTGTTTCTTTTTTTTTTTTTTTTTAAGATTTTATTTATTTATTCATTTATCTCCCCCTTGCTGCTTGTGCTCGCTGGGTCAGCTAACCACACCGTGCGGGCGGGCTTGCCTTCACCAGGAGGCCCCGGGAACCGAACCCGGGGCCTCCCATATGGTAAACGGGAGCCCTACTGATTGAGCCACAGCCACTTCCCAGAAGACTATTTCTTGAACCTGATAAAGAATCTCTAGTTTAAACCAAGAGTCAGCATTTATTTAATGGTGAAACCTAGAGGCAGTCCCATAAAAGTTAATAAAACTACGATGCCCATTACCATCATTAATTTTTACTATTTGAGAACTTCTGACCAATGCAATGTAAGATGAAACCAAATATGGGATATAACTATTGGGCAAAGTTTTAATACCCAAAGAGTCTTATAAAATAAAAGATTATGAATGTGACTGAAAATACAAGTATATTTAATATAAAGTTAGAAATATATATATTTTTGAATTGCAATAAAAATATCAACAATAGATACCACTAATCCAGAAATAATCTTAAAAAGAAATGTCTAAATCATATATAAAGAAAATTAGAAATATAGCTAATGTCTATATAAGTGACATATATAAAGAAAACTTAAAACTTTGTTGAGTTTTATAATTAAGGACAAAACATGATTCTGAAAGAAATAATTGAAATTCATTTATTTATATATTTAATGTAATTCCAACATTTATTCATATGTGTTGTATAATTCAAATAAAAGTTCTGGAAGAAATTTTTTTAAATATTTTTTTTTAGTTTTTTTAAAGATAGCTATTTTATAAATGTTACACAAAAAATATAGGGATTCCCATATGCCCCGCTCCCCACACCTCCCACACCCTCCCACATAAACATCTTTCATTAGTGTGGCACATTCATTGCATTTGATAAACGCATCCTGGGTCATTGCCACTGAGCATGGACCATAGTTGGGAGAAATTTAAGACATCATTTCTAACATTCACTTAAAAAGAATAAACAGGTAAAAATATTAAAATAAACTTGGAGCAACCAAAACCACCACTACAAAAGCAAAAGAACAAAACACCTTATAAACTTATAATAAGTAAATCTATAATTTTAGTATAAAAATAGACAGCTAAAGAGAAAAGAAAAAATAGCCCAGAATTTTTTTTATTTATATATCTCATTTGTGATAAAGTCATTGTAAATCAGTAAAATGGAATGAACAAGCATTAGTCAAAAATAACATTGGATAAATTGGTTAACAATTGGGAAGTAATAGATGTATCTACTCACCTCTTATTATGTTCCAAAATAAGTTCGAGATGGATTAAAATGTTAGAATAAAAAATAATCAAAACATTTTTAAACAAGGAAAAAAGAAGCAAATAGATTTTTTGATATGAGATGACCATGAATTTACAAATGTTTAAAAAGCAATGGTTAAGAAAAAAATGCAAAAAAGTTTGGTTTATAAACATAAAAAGTCCATATTTCAAAAACAATATCCCACTCTACATTTGATATCTTTAATACTTTTGCAATTAAAAAAAAAAAGCCCATACAAATTCATGAGTAGTGGGTACAGGACATGAACAGACAATTCACAGAAGAGGAAATACAGCTAGTAAACAAACATATGGGAAAATATTCACCTCATTAGTAGTCAAAGACATGCAAATTAAACTTAGATTGGAATAAAACAGTCGCAGTTTGTTTCTGTAGCCCTAGTTTCTAAAAGAGGAGGAGAGTAGAAACAGTTAGAGCCTTGGGATTTCAGTGTGTTAGGGAAAGTGTGAGATTGGGCTAACAGAAGAAAGCCAGGTTTTATTGAACTGCTAGACTCTGCAATTTTCTGCATGAAGTTAGCCTGGGGACAGGTGGCTGGGTGGTGGGGAAGAAGAGAGCTTGGATGGAGAAGAAATCTGTCAAGCATGATATTATTTCTTTTAGTTAAGTTGAATGTTAAATTTAAGAATGTTAATAAACAGCCAAGAGTAGTTACTATAGCATCATTTATAATACTGAATTATTAAGTTAACTAAATGCCTACCAGTAAGAGATAATTAAAAGATTAAAGACTGCTTGGCTACTTAAATGTATAACATTTATCAAGGGCTATGTCCTAGGCATTGCAGAAAGCACTTTACATGGATTCTCTAATTTAGTTCTCACAATGAGGTATATATTGTATATGTTGTTTTTGCTATAGTTATTATTACCCTCATTTTTTTTTACAATAAGGGGAAAGTTGAGACTCAAAAAGACCACACCGCTAATGTACAACACAGCCACACTTTGAACCTGAACATTCTGTTGCAAAGCCTGCTCTTAATCACTGCAATTTATATAAGGTAAAAAGACATGGTACGATAGTATATGTATATTGTTATTACAACTCTGAAAAGTGCATAATATTAAAAATTAAATGAGCTATGTGGTGCTAGGGTGGTGGGTAGGTAATGCACCATTTTTCTCTTTTTGAAGTTTTAAAAATTAGGGTAGATCACTTTAAAGTAAAATATTATAAAATGAAGAACAATTATCAGACAATTACATATTTGCACATATTGTCCAATTTTAAATTTGTCATATCAAAGGAAGTCTAAAGATCAACTTGGACTTAGGGTGGTGATATGCACAACAGGGTTCTCTTCAAGAATAGCACAGGTGATATGTTGGTGAATTTGTGGATTTTCAAACTTAAACTGCTTCAGGAATAACACCTTTCTTAGTATGAGTGTATACAAACATCTGGGAAATAAGGAACTCTACTTAGATATGACTCTACCAAAAAATAAGTCCTAATTTATGCTTTTGCCACTGATAATAGTTAAGGGATGAGAATGATGATGAAGATACTTGTGATGATGGTACCATTTTTCGAGCATTTATTAAATGCCAGACAATGTGCTGAATATTTGCATTATTTGTCCATTCAGATCTCAGAGTAGCCTTACTATGATATGATTATTGTCTTTACTTCAGAGACACAATATATATTTGTTGATGATGGATTCTTTTTTCTAAAAATACTTTTTACTTTATTTCTTTGCCCTGGTTTGGTTGTTTTGGGCAAAAACTATGAAAAGTTATGCATTTATCTTCTTGACCTATGCACTGTTCTGTACTGCTGGCAACCCCAGCCTACAGACACTAACCCTCCAACAGTGGCAGCCCATGTTCATTCTTGTTGGGTCTCAGTGAAAAGGCTGGCCAATTCTTCTGGGGTGCTTGACCACTTCTGCCTTACAGGAATAAAGTGGACCTCATGCCAAAGAATAAAATATTTGGGGGTGTGTGTGATAATGTATATATTGAAGGGAGAGAAGAGGGAAGAAGGAGAAGAGAAATAGTGAGGGAAGAACAAATTAAAGGAAGTAGAGGAATTCTATTCTATTAAAAAGGTTATAGCATACAATTGTGTGAAATTACTATAGGCTTTGTCAGTGCTGTCAGGCATATTGGGATCACTATGGTGTTTGGGCTGCTTTCATAAAGCAGCTGGAATAATTCCCAGAATACCAGGCCACTAGGCAATGTTTCCTTGGTTGGCAGCATTCTGCTGTTCCTGTCTCAGTGCTGGAAAAGAGTGAAAAGTAAAAATTACACCCCAGGCAGCTGGGTAAATGCCTAATAGTTCTCTGGAATAGGTTAGCAATAACTAGTACATTCAGCTTTGGACTTCACAGTTTTGAACTGATCAAAATTGATTTTTAAAAGTTGGTGAATTGACTTGGAAAGAAAGGCTAAGGATATCTATATCATTCAGTCTACAAAAGGAAAGACAGAACAAGGCCAATGCCCGTGATGGAATAGGCCTTCCTGAGGCTGGAAACTGGTGTTCATTGCTGTGTTGGTGGTAAGGTTGTCATTGTATTAAAACAACAACAACAACAACAACAACAACAAAAAAAGGGATTCATTATGTTACTGAACACATTAAGTATAAGGCTCAATATTTGTCTCTTTATTCTAATTAAGAGAATGTAAAATGATGTTATTGCTTTTAAAAATAGCATCAAGGATAGCGTTTGGAAAAAAAAATCATTCAGTTCAAGTGATGAACCAGAACTGGATTTTTCCCTGAGACCACCACTGTATTATAGTGTATATCTAGTGCAAAAGAATTTATAAAGACAGTCCAGAAATTCCCTTTTTCTAAAGGAGGACTTTTAAGCATAGTCAGAGTCATCCAAGTTAGGATGCTGGGTAAATAATGCGAAGGTACTCCAAGTACTGATATCCTTTAAAATTCCTTAATCCTAGAGCCAAAAGTAGAATGTTAGAAGCACCTACAGACGATCATCTTCTGAATATATATCTGCTAGTATTAATATGTTCTTTCCATTTGAATAAATGTTTTTGAAAATTCAGATGTTTAGCTGATATTTCTTTCTGCAGTTAGTTTATGCATAGCTTCTTAATTGATAAATTTTCTCTTTTTATGTATACACATTTATTATAGATGATCAGTTCTTGCTATTGTTTATTATCTTAAATAACTTTGAATGTAATTCAAGGACCTTCATAATTTGGTTCTGCTTAACTGGCCAGCTTCATCTTCTGGGCTTAAATGGCATAATCTGATTATTTATTTATTTATTTTTGGACTTTATTTTGTACATAAATAATTGAAAATATAAACAATTAAAAATTAAAAAGTAAACAAAGATGAATAAATAAATACAATTCTCAATTAAATGTACTGGATACGTATAACTTTTTTTTTTTAATCATACACTATGTTACACAATGTATTTGGTTCATAGTAACACATTCATACAGTATTTGTCCTTTTCTGTCTGGCTTGCTTCACTCAACATAATGCCCTCCAGATTCATCCATGTTGTCATATGCTTTACGACTTTATTTCTTCTTACAGCTGCATAATATTCCATTGTGTGAACGGACAACAGTTTGTTTATCCATTCGTCTGTTGATGGACAAACTTCCAACTTTTGGCAATGGTGAATAATGTGGCTATGAACATCGGTGTGCAGATATCTGTTCGTGTCACTGCTCTCAGTTCTTCTGGGTATATACCCAGTAGTGGTATTGCCGAGTAACGTGGCAAGTCTATATTCAACTTCTTTAGGAACTGCCAACAGTTCTCCACAGTGGCTGTACCATTCTGAATTCCTACCAACAGTGAAGAAGTGTTCCTATCTCTCCACATCCTCTCCAACACTTGCAGTTCTCTGTCTTTTTAATAGTGGCCATTTTGATAGGTGTGAAATGATACCTCATTGTAGTTTTGATTTGCATTTCCATAATCATGAGTGATGTTGAGCATTTCTTCATGTGTTTTTTTTTTTTGCCCTTTGTATTTCTTCATTGGAGAAATGTCTAATCAAGTCTTTTGCCCATTTTTTAATTGGGTCGTTTGTCTTTTTATTGTTGAGTTGTAACATCTCTTTAGATATCCTAGATATTAAACCCTTATCAGATATGTGATTTCCAAATATTTTTTTCCCATTGAGTTGGCTGCCTTTTCATCCTTCTGACAAAGTCCTTTGAGGTGCAAAAGTGTTTAAATTTGAGGAGGTCCCATTTATCTATTTTTTCTTTTGTTGCACGTGCTTTGGGTGTGAAGTCCAAGAAACCACCACCTACTACAAGTTCTTGAAGATGTTTCCCTACATTTTCTTCTAGTAGTTTTATAGTCCTGGCTTTTATATTTAGATCTTTGATCCATTTTGAGTTGATTTTTGTATAGGGGGTGAGATAGGGGTCCTCTTTCATTCTTTTGGTTATAGATATCCAGTTCTCCCAACACCATTTGTTGAAGAGACTGTTTTTTCCCATTAGCATGGACTTGGTAGGTTTGTCAAAAACCAGTTGACTGTATAGGTGAGGGTTTAATTCTGGGCTCTCAATTCTATTCCATTGATCGATGTGTCTATCTTTAAACCAGTACCATGTTGTTTTGACCACTGTAGCTTTATGTTTCAAGGTCAAGCAGTGAAATTCCTCCCCCATCGCTCTTCTTTTTAAGAATGCTTTTGGCTATTCGGGTGCACTTGCCCTTCCAGATGAATTTGGTAATTGCCTTCTCTAATTCTGTAAAGTAAGCTGTTGAGATTTTGACTGGTATTGCATTGAATCTCTAAATCAGTTTGGGTGAGATTGACATCTTCAATTTATCCTTCCAATCCATGAACACGGAATTTCTTTCCATTTGTTTAGTTTTTTTTTTTTTTTTTTTTTTTTCCCTCCTTTTAGCATTGTTTTGTAGTTTTCTGCATATAGGTCCTGTACTTCTTTGGTTAAATTAACTCCTAGGTATTTGAGTCTTTTTGTTGCTATTGAAAATGGAATTTTTCCCCTGATTTCCTCCTCAGGTTGTTCAGCACTAGTATATAAAAACATTACTGATTTTTGCATGTTGATCTTGTATTCTGCCAATTTGCTGAACTCATTTATTAGCTCAAGTAGCTTTGTCATGGATACTTCAGGATTTTCTAAGTACAGGATCATGTCATCTGCAAACAGTGAGAGTTTTACTTCCTCTTTTCCTATTTGGATGCTTTTAATTTTTTTTTCTTGTCTAATTGCCCTAGCTAGAACTTCTAGGACAATGTTGAATAACAATTGTGACAGTGGGCATCCTTGTCTTGTTCTTGATCTTAGAGGGATAGCTTTCAACATTTACCCATTTAGTATGATGTTGGCTGTGGGTTTTTCATATATGCCTTTTATCATATTGAGGAATTTTCCTTTCATTGTTATCTTTTGTAGTGTTTTTATCAAAAAAGAATGCTGGATTTTGTCGAATGCCTTTTCTGCATCTATTGAGATGATCATGTGGGTTTTTTCCTTCAATTTGTTAATGTGGTGTATTACATTGATTGATTTTCTTATGTTGAACCAGCCTTGCATGCCAGGAATAAATCCCACTTGGTCATGATGTATAAGTCTTTTGATATGCTGTTAGATTCAATTTGCAAGTATTTTCTTGAGAATTTTTTCACCAATGTTCATTAGAGAGATTGGTCTATAATTTTCTTTTCTTGTAGAATATTTATCTGGCTTTGGTATTAGGGTGATGTTGGCTCCATAAAACGTGTTGGGTAATTTTCCCTCCTCTTCAATTTTTTGGAAGAGTTTAAACAGGATTGGTCTTAATTCTTTTCAAAATGTTTGTTAGAATTCACCTGTTGAAGCCATCTGGTCCTGGACTTTTCTTTGCTGGGAGATTTTTGATGACAGATTCAATCTCCTTAAATGTGATTGGTTTGTTAAGTTCTTGTATTTCTTGTAGCAGCAGTGTAGGCTGATTGTGCGTTTCTAGAAATTTGTTCATTTCATCTAGGTTGTCTAGTTTGTTGGCGTATAGTTTCTCATAATATCCTCTTATGATTCTTTTTATTTCTGTGGGGTCATGTGTAATTTCCCCCCTTTTCATTTCTGATTGTATTTATTTGTATTTTCTCTCTTTTTTCCTTTGTTAGTCTAGCTAGGGGTTTGTCAATTTTATTGATCTTCTCAAAGAAACTGTTTTGGTTTTGTTGATTTTTTCTATTGTTTTTCTGTTCTTTTTTTCATTTATTTCCACTCTAATCTTTATTATTTCTTTCCTTCTGCTTCCTTTGGGATTGGTTTGCTGTTTTTTCTAGTTTCTCTAGTTGTTCAGTTAAATCTTTGAGTTTGGCTTTTTCTTGTTTTTTTCATATAGGCATTTAGGGCTATAAATTTCCCGCTCAAGACTGCCTTCGCTGTATCCCATAAGTTTTAATATGTTGTGTTCTCATTTTCATCTGTTTCAATATAATTACTGATTTCACTTGCAATTTCTTCTTTGACCCACCAATTATTATTTAAGAGTGTGTTGTTCAGTCTCCACACATTTGCAAATTTACTTTTTTCCTGTCTATTATTGATTTCTAGTTTCATTCTATTATGATCTGAGAGGGTGCTTTGTATAATTTCAATCTTTTTATATTTATTGAGAGCTGCATTGTGACCTAACATGTGGTCTATCCTGGAGAAGGATCCATGGGCACTTGAGAAGCATGTATAACCCACTGAGTTTGGATGTAGTATTCTGTATATGTCTGTTAGGTTTAACTTGTTTATCATATTGTTCAAGTTCTCTGTTTCCTTGTTGATCTTCAGTCTAGTTGTTCTATCTAATGATGTGAGTGGAGTGTTGAAGTCTCCAACGATTATTGTAGAAATGTCTATTTCTGTGTTCCGTTTTGCCAGAGTTTGTCTCATATATTTTGGGGCACCCTGGTTAGGTGCGTAGATATTTATGACTGTTATATCTTCCTGGTGGATCGTCCTTTTTATTAATATATAATGGCCTTTTATATCTCATAACTTTTTTGCACTTAAAGTCTATTTTGTCTGATATTAGTATAGCTACCCCTCCTCTTTTCTGGTTACTATTCGCGTGGACTATCTTTTTCCAACCTTTCACTTTCAGTCGGTTTGTATCCCTGGGTCTAAGGTGAGTTTCTTGTAAGCAGTGTATGGATGGCTCATGTTTTTTTATCCATTCTATCAGCCTGTATCTTTTGATTGGGGAGTTTAATCCATTCACATTCATTGAAATTACTGTAAATGCACTATTTAATTCCTCCATTTTATTCTTTGGTTTTCATATGTCATCTTGTTTTTGTCTTTCTTTTTACTCTTTTGATTATCCTTTCTGCTATTTTTTCCTTCCTTCTACTCTCCTCCAAGCCTATCTCTCCTGTCTTTTTCTTTCAGGTTCTAGGGCTTCCTTTAGTATTTCCTGCAAAGTTGGATTCTTTTTGCACACCCTCTTAGTATCTGTTTGTTTGTGAATATTTTATACTCACCTTCATATTTGAAGGACAGTTTTGCTGGATAAAGAATTCTCGGCTGGCAGTTTTTCTCTTTCAGTTTCCTAATTGTATCATACCACTGTTTTCTTGTCTCCATGGCTTCTAATGAAAAATCTGCACTAAGTCTTACTGGACATCCCTTGTATGTGATCATTTGCTTCTCTCTTGCTGCTCTGAGAATTTTCTCCTTATCTTTAATATTTGACATTCTGAGTAGGATGTGTCTTGATGTAGGTCTATTTGGATTTATTCGAATTGGGGTACGGTGTGCTTCTTGGACATGTAAGTTCATTTCTTTCATGAGAGGTGGAAATTTTTCAGCTATTATTTCCTCAAATACTCTTTCTGCCCCCTTTCCCTTCTCTTCTACTTCTGGAACTCCCATGACATGTATGTTGTCGCATTTTGTGTTGTCATTCAACTCTCTGAGCCCCTGCTCAATTTTTTCCATTCTCTTCTCTGTCTGTTCTTTTCTCTCTTCAATTTTAGCTGCTCTGTCTTCAGCACCACTTATTCTTTCTTCTATCATTTCGGTCTGCTGTTGTATGCCTCAAATGTGTTTTTGACCTCACCTATTGTGTCTTTCATTCCCATAAGCTCTGTCACTTTTCTGTTCAGGATTTCAAATTCTCCTTTGCATTTGCTCAATGTCTTCTTGATGTCATTGATCTCTTTAACTATATTCTCTTTCATCTCATTATTTGATTTTGGAAATTTGTGCTCATCTCACTGATCAGTTCTCTCAAATTCTGCATCTATTCTGAGACTTTGATGTATTCCTTTTCTTGGGCAATGTCTTCTATTTTCTTAGCATGGCTTGTAACTTTTTGCTGGTGTTTAGGCATCTGGTTAGGATGTAGTTTACTTAGATGCTCAATTTCTTTCTCTTTTATAGGGATTTAGTGGCAGGAGGCTGTGAGTTACCATAGCTCTTTGATTTTCAGCTCAGCCTGGATTGTTAGGATTTTCCTGTTGGTTGCTCAAAACTGGGCACTGGACCCAGTAATTGGTTGTAGAATCGCTTCCTAGGGTCTTGGGAAGTGAAGCTATAGAGGCCAGGAAAAGCCTCTCCTACTTACTAATTTTCTTATGTGCACTTCCTTCGTCTGCCAGGAGATGGCACTCTTTGGAAGCTCTCAATTCAATGTCTGGTTGGAGTGTATTTGTTGCAGCACAGACCAGATCAATGTGTTAGAGCTTCCTGTCTGGAGGCTAAGAGCCTTGTAATTCTTGTAAACTTTCTGAGACAGTTCTCCAGTCTTCTCTGGCAGCCCCTCCCTTTTCCCAGCTAGGAAATATTTCCACTCCCCTCAGAGTCCTCAACAATCAGTCCCTATTAGTAGAGGAGGAGATTGGGAGGTTTGTATATCTTTAGCCCCTTGCAGGCTCAAAGGCAAACAATGGCGCAGCCCCACCAGGCCTGGAAGGGCTCTCAGGACACAGAAGACCAAACCTGTGAGTCAAAAGCCAAGTCAGCCACAGGCTTTCTTTCCCCTCTCCTGTGGAGTCCTCAACAATTAGTCCAGACTAGAAGAGAGGGTCAGATTTCTCCAGTCCTTTGCCGGCTCCCAGGGCAAACCACCGTGTGGTCCCACCTGGCATGGAAGGGCCCGTGGGCACTGCAGCACAAATTTGTAGATCAGAACCTGAGTCAGCCTTAGGCTGTGTCTCTCTCTCTCCCCTTTCCTGGGGTGGTTAATTCCTGGAGCCCCCTTTGTCTGTAGTTGCAGGCCCGGAGGCCTGAGAATTCTAGAGTATGTGGGAGGGTGCCAGCAGCAGCAGCCACTGCTGGTTCCAACTCACGGTTCTGTCATCGTGGTTTCCTTCTTTTCTCCCTCTCTCCTCTGGGTGATGTGCAGCCTTCACCTGCTGTCCCAAACCCTAGAAGATCTTTTTGGGGGCTGTTTCAGCCTGTCCTCTAGCTATTTTTCTGGAGAAGAGAGTCTTGTGTCTTACTAGTCCGCCATCTTCCCAGAAGTCAGATAATTTATTTTTTAACAAGCATCTCTCATCCTTTAATTCTGAGCTCTAATTATACCTCTTTTGAGAAGACTTCCCAGCTTGACTGGCGTGTTCAATGCTGCCACCATTGCACTTTGTATACACTTGTTAAAACAGATATGAAACTAAATCTTGCTAGTACTTACATCTTCTTAATTGACTACAAGCTCCTTGAGGACCAGAATAATGTCATGCTAGTTGTGTGGCCTGAGGTGCTAATATGGTATATGGATCAAAAACCCATGATAACTGCCTCCCATGAAAACAGGAGAGCAGACACAATGTGATTGGTAGTGGACATGGCCTTCCACCCACTCCAGCTCTCAAATGAGGGCCAACTGGGGAAAGAGCAGGCATCCTGCACTCAGAAGGCACGGAAGCAGAGGATGGATCTCTGGGCCTTCAGTACTCAATCATATCATCTTCGCAGATGGGGTCAATGTAATCGGTACCAACTAATTAAGAGAGGTCTGAAATAGCTCTCACTGTGTTGGAAGGCTCAGTAAGTCCCAGGATCCCTAATGGTCCCCAAGGATATATAAGCCAGAATGGACAAGTGTTTTCACAGATGGTATCTGCACACGTTTGAATTGCATGCCAAGAACCCAAGAATTGCCAGTGGATTAGCTGGGCAGGCTTGTCCCAGTCATTTCATTATTCTCCTGACAAGGCAGCTTTACATTTTATGGGATTAAATTTTTCTACCCTCTTCAATGTGTTATGTTGGGGCTTTGCTGTATGCTCTAATAATGAATCAAATAACTGTATAAAGGGATAGAATTAGGTACTCTGATTAGTATGATTAATCTAATGACCTAGATGTAGAACAGGCCTTTCATCCTATCCTACTCATTATGATACTATATTTCTTTCTCTCTCTGTGTGTGTACGTGATGGGTTACACACACATAAACATGTCTACTTATATGTATGACTAAGGCATAAAGATTCATATATATTATTGATAGATACTCTTCTCTATATTCATACATACAATTTTAAAAGTGGTCACAAAATATTTTCACACCTCTTAAACTGTTTATCAGCCTTTCTTATACATGCTTTTATTGAACTAATTATCTGCCATCTGAGTTTTATGTGATGAATCTTTTAGGCCTGCTACATTTTTTACATTATAAAATTTATTAAATATAAATTTGGCTTCAGTTATTGCTTCATATTTTCCAGATACTGCTAGATCCACATTATGTCTCCTAAATGGCTTCCTTCCTTCCAAACTTTGAATTGTCTGCAGTTGTGGCCCAACCTCCATGTCATCTTCTAAACTTTTTAAAGTAAAGAGGTGCCACACTTGTACCACACCACTAGAGAGCACCTTCCAGGTTCGCGTTGGTATATTCTTCTAGGTCCTTATTACAACTAATTTTCTGGGACTCTAATTTATCTTTTTCTATGTTGTACCTAAGAAGCACAACCTTGTTGTGACCCCAGATACCTGAGGCCTATTGTATTCCCTGATGTATCCCATAAATAACATTGCTAAGGAAAAAACTGCTTATTGTTTGATTTTGATGAGCCCATAAGATTCATGTGCTTGCTGCTTCACTTTCTAGGTTTTTACAACCTATCACTTTAAAATATTTTGAGTCTTGTCAAACTCATTTGTCTACCATTGGGATAATTGAAAACTGAAATAATGTTTGACATTTCTAGGCTTAAGTGTTCAACTATCACTATGGTCTTTCTCCCAGATTCCATACAACTTAGGGTTTTTAAAAGGCCAAAATTTTGGGAAATGGGATAAGGAGCTATTAATTCTTTCCTCCTAAAAGAACTAAGCTAGGTGCATTTATTTAATGTTTTCCATACTTAGTGAACACTTTTATAAGGTTCTCTAGTGATGTAAGAGAGGTTCTACCATCAGGTGTTGGATAGGATGGTAGTTCTCAAAGTATGATACTCAAATTAGTAGCATTAGCTTCACCAAGGAGCATGTAACATATTGAATTAGGAAATCTAGGAAGCTACATTTTAACAAGTCCTTCCACCACCCCTGTGTAATTCTGATATAAAATAAAGTTTGAGAACCATTGAGATAAGACACTTTCATAAAGAAATAATTATAAAGCTGTTAAGATTGTTGCCAAGGTGATTTTGGAGAACAGAGAACAGAGTGATTAACCAAAATGATATTGGAATATACTATAAGTCTGCATGCCATAGTCATTCATATAAGTAGATAGATATTGTTTGGTTTCACGGATCCCCCTATGGAGAGAAAAAGACTCCACATCTGCCTGTGATGTACATTATTTGAACAGGAGGCAAAGTTTATTATTAAACTATTAGAGACTTAGTCACCTCAAAATATTTTTGGAATGAGGTGGAGTAACCAAAACAAACTAATCAATGAATTGATTAATCAAAGAGCCATAAATGTGAATATTCTTGCTCTCCTGATTTTGTGATAATCAGGGTAGGCTAAACATTCTCCACATTAGAAACCATTCATGTGTCTCCAGACCTTGTTTTTCTCCCTAGGTCTGGTTTTTAGAATGCTGGTGATAAACTAAGCTTCATTTATTATATCACCATCCTGTATGGGAAAAGACTGTAACTCTAGGTATCTTTGGTCAACCTTAAGAGATATAGCAGGGGGATGGATATGGCTCAAATGGCCATCTCCCATATGGAGGGACTGGGGTTTGATCCCCGGGACCTCCCAGTAAAAATTAAAAAAAGAAATATATGGAAGGCAGATGGGCCACCAGGCCCCATGTGCGGGTGCAACATCAGGCCCCATGAGCGGGTGAGACCCCCAGGTGCCACGCACAAGTGAGCCACCAGGCCCCGCGAGCCATGTAGCAAGATAATGACATAATAGGAGAGTGACACTGGGAGAACCAAGATGAGACACACTAAAAAGCCCAGGAACTAAGGTGGCGCAGGTGGTAGGATGCCTCTCTCCCACATTGGAGGTTCTGAGTATCAAATCTCGGTGAAGACAAGAGAAGAAGGATGAGAAGAGAGGGCAGGAAATGGACACAGAGAGTTACCCAGTGAATGGACACAAAAACAGCAAAAATGGTGGGGGGAGGGGAGTAAAAATGGGTAAAAGTAAATAAATAGATGGATCTTTAAAAAAACAAAATAAACAAATAAATCCTTTCAACAGGTTAGTGCACAAAACAAAGTCAAATTAATTCGAAAAAAAAAAAAAAAAAAGCCTAAGCAGAGGAAGCCAAAATCTGATGAGGTACCATACTGAAAGTTACCCAAACTAAATTATATTCAGCCGATCCAGTAACATATACGTTTTCCAGGTTGGATGAGTGCCAGCAAAGGGAGGCAAGCAGGGTCCATATGGGAAAAGCACACTTGGCTACATTCATATTTCTCCCCTGTATTTGCTCACTTTGCCATCTTTACACAAGGTGGGGTTCTTTGGCATTGCCCAATATCTTAAATCTTAGAATGAACATGGTTTCTAAGCTCTATGATGCACTGACACGTACTGACAGTCTTTGAATGGTTAATGAAGACTTTTGATCATAGTTGTTGTTTTTTTTCCCACAGGGTTTGGCTTTACTCAGTGTTATCCTCAGATAACTCATTAATTGAAGTATTGCCATAATGGCCTCCTAATTTAATTGACTGATGCAGAGTTTGTAAGTTTCCACCAACATTGCAGATTTAAAGATGGCCTCCCATTGCACATGAACAATTGATAGGTTGCTTGCTTTAAGTTGGTATATGAAATCTAGTATCTTTATACTTCCGGCACCCTACTGGGAGGGAACAGAGACCTTAGTGTTTTAAGCCTCCTGCTGCAATCCTTCTCTCTTGACTGTCCCTTAACTGTACCTACAATAGATCTTTATTTCAGCACTTATTAGTTTGTTCTTAATCTGTTTTAAATATCTGTCACCTCCACTAGATTTTGAGCATATAGATTTTTTTCCTGCCTATTTCTATAACCCCAGTAACTAATACAATGCCAGGGAGATGATTTGCTCCATATATATTCATTGCAAGAATGAATAAATGAATGGATGAAATGAATTGAATAATCCATGATCAAGTGCATGATATTCTCTGCTCAAAATCATGGCATACTTTCTGAAAAATGGCCTGTACATTTCCCGGTAAGTAATTACTATAGAAACTATCATAGAGATTTAAGGCTTTACCTTAATGTTGTATTTCAGGTTACTTCTAGCATATGATAGAAAGTTCCATTTATAAAGAACAAAAATCATTAATTATGGAATACTTGTCCTATGCCAAGTACTGTGCTAAAAGCTTTACATTTATTATCTCATTTTATATTCACATTAAGCAAGTATTTACAAGTGATAATATTAGTAGACATGTTTAATGTTTTTAGTTTAATTCAAGCTCATCCTTTTCATTTATTTTTTCTTTGTTCACTATCTTACTCCCCTTACTTTTTTTTTAGTTAATTTTTTATTTTTAAAGAAATTTTAGATTACATAGATGTTACATCAAAAATACAGAGGATTCCCATATAACCCACCTCCTCCCCCTCCCACATTTTCCCCATTAACAACATCTTTCATTAGTGTTTCATTTGTTACAATTAATGAGCACATATTGAGGCATTGCTACTAACCATGGACTATAATTTACATTATAGTTTACACTTTGCCCTGCACAATTTTACAGATTTAGACAAAATATGTAATGGCCTGCAATGTCATGCAGGACAATTCCAATGTCCCCAAAGTACCCCATGTTACACCTATTCTTCCCTTTCCCTCCCCTCAGAACCTCTGGTTCTCAGAACCCCTTTTCTTTTAATTGTATTTTCCTAGCTGCAGGTTATTTCTCTGCCGTATGCTTTTCCAAACTAATTTGGTATATAAGATCAGAATTTGAGGAAATAGGTACCTAAATTGTGCAGAACGCTAAAGTTGTATCCTATAACCATGGTCCAAACAGGCATTAATGAAGAAATGGATGGTTCTAGTTGCCTTGGCTGATTTAATGGTGCTGTGGGTTGTGAAGACCCTAAAGATGTTGCCTTTTCCACTCAAGGCCAATATTAATGAGCTACAGAAGATGAGAAGTTATTCCACTTTTTAGTAAATCTGCCTCGTTTGGGTACTCATGGCCCAAATAGATAGAATTTTAAAAGATTTTATTAAAATACTGAAAATTTCCATTAAATGCTAGACTAGAGAACTCACTGTGGCACACTATGTTGAAAACTGTCCTTCATGAGACTTCAAAGGAGAGTCTTGATACATTTTTCTCATCTTAATATCAATGATTCTATTATACTGAGTATAACTTAATTCTTTTCGTATCTCCAAGATGATAATTTGTTACATACAAGTGAAGTTTTTTAAAAGCATGGGGGAGGGGTGATCATATTTATATTTAATGAAGGATAAGATGATTTTAAGAGCTACTGTATGTTCCTAAAAGAATTCAAGTCATTCAAAATTTCTGAAGTACTCTGCTCTAACCATTCTGATAAGTCCAGTTTTAACCATTTTCAGAGCTTAATATATGAAAACTTTTTGGGTGGCAGGGCAGTGTAAGCTTTTGAGAATGACACATACAAGTATCTTTAAGATGGTTATTTAATTGTACAAGTAATGCTGTAAATACAATAATTTTCTTATGGAAACAATAGCAATTATCTCAGTTTCTCTGGTATACAATATGGTTTTAATGAATCCTCTTGTTTAGAATATTATCTCAGATAAAACAGACAAAAGCATTACCTCAGTTAAGATTATTTTCTGTTAACAGCAAGCATTGTATTATTTTGTAAAGGCAAAGAAAGTAAAATAAATCCCTCCAGCACTGATTTAATAGTTTTGAAATTTATAAAGTTTTATATCTTTCTTTTAAAATTCTGGGTCAATGCCAAAGTCCAATTTTTACTATACCAGTTGTATTCAATAAAAAGTTAAAAATCAATTAAAGTCGTGTATTCTACAAGAGCACCTAAATGTATGAAAGGATTATTACGTTAAAGCCCTTTTTTGTTTTTTCTGGCAGTTCTTTTCCAAATTTTGTCCAAACCACTTTGTTTAACTGTAGAATAAAGGAAGCTGTGTGTTTTCTTTTCTTGGCAGGTGAAGGTAGAACTAATACAGAGAGGAACTTCTTTGGTAGTGTATGGGGCACAACGGAAATTGGCTAACTGATGCCATCACCCCCTAAGGAAGAAACTCTCAAGGCTATTCCACTGGCTTTGGAAATCTGTACAAGCTGCTGTCCAGTTTGTAATACTTACAGTACCAAAAAGCTTAGTAATAATGAAACAAATTAGAATAACTAATCTCAATATGAAATATAGTCTAGCACTTCCTATAGATTACAAGTGCTTCATGCAATTTAATGTTCCTCTCAATGATGCCTTGTTTTATTTAACATGTTTTTCTACCATGGCTTTTCTGAGCCAATGGGTTTTCTCTATGTTCATAAGAAATATAAATTGATTTAGTCTAGATTTCTTTTGTGCATGAAAAAATGAGTATACATGGCCTTTCAAATGAGCCAATCGCTTCAGAATAAGGTCATCTGTTCAGCTGAAGCAAGATTGCTTCCAGAAGCAGAACAATAGATCCATATAGGGAGGCATACATTTTGCCAGAAGTAGACTATATTTGAATGCTTTGTGAAAAATCCTTTAACTCAAACTCAAACAAAAAACAATCCTGGAAATGATGCATTATGCCAAGTGGCATAATGTGTAGATGAGCATGTGTATGTGTGTGTGTTTATAGACATGTATATACACACATTCTTTTTCATCTCTGACACATCCAGTTTGATGGAAGAATAAGTAGACCTTTCTATTAACATATATGTGTAAACTTAAATATATATTATACTTAATACTTAAATATGTAAAAATATCTGCCAAGTAAATGAAAGAACAACTACAACTAAGCTGTCACTACATGAGTTAAGACCTTTATAATATTGCTGACTATAATTATTTGGGCGTTTTCCTTTGGTAATTTCTTAGTAAAGTATTGTTTCAAGGATAAACAATAGCCCAAAGTGCAAATCTGTTAATACTAATTTTATTCTTGTTGCCAAATATTGTATTTTTGGAATCCCCAAATATATGCCTATACATTCTCTCTCTTTTTTCTTGCATTTCTCTTTTTTCTCTGTCTCTTTCCCACATATACCTCTACAAATGTTTATTTTCTTCTATCACTCCTTTTCACTTTATTCAGAGCAAGGGCCAACCACTTGTCACTTTGGGTTCTTGAAACAAATTATATTGGATGCAATAATGGCAATATATATAAGATTAATATTTTCTGGTGGAGGTGGAGATGATCTTGTCTAGCAGGATATTTTATGGTGACAGGAAAGATTTTGCAAGGAAGTTAATACCTGAAAGGTGATTGAAAAATAAGAATAAGTTCCCCAAGTGGATGACCTCCTGGAGTTTTCAGAAGAGCATTGTGTGCAGCAAGGAAGTTTGTTCAATGGGATGGAGGGATGCAAACCAATGATGTGATGGGAAAGTGGGGGCACAGAAGTAGTGAACAGACCTGCCAGAAGATCTTAGGTGTATTATAGGAATGTAAAGGCTGAAGAAGAGACATTAATGACAGATATTGAAATAATTAGAGACTGGATAATAATGGGCTTTGTGTGCCATTTATGGAGTTTGGGCTTTATCTTATACATGACAGAAAGTCAATAAAAGATTTTAAACAATGGCTTGATATGTCCAGATGTTTATTTTAGATCAATCTCACCAGCAGATGTGTGGTGAATAGAGAGGAATGGAACAAGGAGTAATACAGAGAGCTTGCCTAAGGAAGTAGCTAATGGAGGAGGAGATAGTGAAACTTTTTGAAAGATATTAAAACAAAATCGACTTGGTAAATGATTAAATAAGGGAGGAATGGAAGAAGGAGTAAAGAATTACTGCCTGGCTACTGGCTTAGAAATTAGTGACACTAAAATGAGGGATATGTAAAGAACAGGATTAGAAGAAAAGGCGCTGAACATTTTGAATTTGTGTGACTATAAGATATCCAGGTGGAACTATTCTGTTGGCAATATGGGTCTAGAACTTGGAAAAAAGTTCATGGTAGGATAATTTATAAATCATAAGCATGATTATGATCTTCTCAGGAAAATGGAGCTGACGATAAAATACCAGTGATACAACAACAATTAAGTATAGACAGGAGAAAAGGAGATAGAAGTGATCAAATAAATAGAAGAAGAATTAAGAGAGCCTTATTTCATAGAATTCAAGGGAGCAGAAGCTCTTCAAAATCATAATTTGAAGAGAGGAAACTAAAATCCATTAGAAAGCCTAAAAGACATAAATATTGAGGCTTTTCATATTATTTTATTTCAGAAGAAGATTAGTTGAATCCACAGTCCAAGAGAGCAATTCAGGTTAATACAAAATATATTTCTATGTTAAATCAGAGGCTAGAGAGTTTAAAAGATTAATAGAGAAATATCTTCTTGCTGTATATTAAAGAGTATGTGATCCTGGGTTAACGAATAGCATAAAGAGAGGAACAGGGAAGCAGGAAAACTAGGTAGAAAACCTAGCATCTGTATAAAATAAGTTCTGCACCAAATTTTACAGCCCTTTGTTTTACTACTCTCTGGCGACAGTGGTTTTCTAGGGTTTCTGGCATGTTTCTATAAATATTTGTGCAGCGAACCTGCTTCATTGAATAAATGTGATTTTAAAAGGAACACATCTTGCCAAATTGGATTTCCTCTTTTTTTTTTTTTTTTCTGGATCCATATACATCATAGCCCTAATAAAGAGCTCATGAAAGTGATGGAGATGCATGGGATTCTTTCTACTTACAAGATTTTCTCAAATATTATTGTAGTGAGCATTTCAGTTATTATTCAAAAATAGGAAAACATGGGAAATTTATGATATCTGAAAGACCCAGCCTCTAAAGATTTTTACAGTTATTTTAAAGAAGAGGGTGTGAGATATCTGTTGAAAACAACAAACTGTCCTTAAAATCTCCCTTACATTTGGCAGCAGAAAAGAAAATTCACAGGAGTAGCAGAAAATGGAAAGAAACCATTCTTCTTTAAAAACCTATGGACAGCCTACCTTGTGCAAATAATGTCCATTTATATTAATGGGCACATTTAGGCTTTAAAACAATGCCTTTTGGTATTTTACCCCATTTGCCAATGAGGAAACCAAACCTTGGGAAAATCAGATAATGTGCTAAAAATCAGATAGCTAGTCAGTGATAGTGATATCACTCTACGTCAAATGCTCCATTGTCAGAAGTATTGCTTAACATTCAACAGATTTCAACTTTGGATGAAAAAGTGTCAAAATTGAATTAAGGCATTGGAATGTGGATGACATCCCGATCATACTTGTGAGTATTGTGGTCATCAAATAAAGATCCTCCATTATTGTTCGCAAACAATATTATTAGATAATCCATTGCCTTTATTTCTCAAAACTGTAGACTCTCACTTCTTTTGATTCAAGAAAGAAGAAAAACATTTGATGTCTTTTATTCTTGATAGAAATGAGCATAAGAAAAGTGGGGACAACCATGATATGAAGAGGGAGGGTCCATGTTTGAAACTTTGTTTATGTTCAACTCAATGGGGCATGAAAGATATTTAAGCTAATAATATGAATGGAAGGGCAATTGGAAGATTAGTGTCCATAAGTCTCATTCACTAGTTTCCCTGCCCTTCAACAACTTTTCTTATCATGTCCAGTTTGTATTCTACCAGTCTTCTCTTCAAATTCCACTTTGGTCCAGTGTGAATCAAGGTCTAAATTACCACTTCATCTTCCAATTCATGACTTTTTGTCTCCCTTCTGGCTTGACTTGTTTTGACTGACCTCACAGAAACTGACTTTTGATTAAGTTTTAATACCTTTATTTAATGGAATGTCCCAAGGAGAAGCCCAGTTAGGCTTAGTTCAGCCTACCATTACCTGAGTTCCAGTCCCAGTGTCAAATGGATGAAGAAACAAATAAAAGCAAATAAAAGCAGGGAACAACTTATTTTCCCTAAGTATCAGATGACTAACAGATTTTAAAATATTATTGAATAAGTATCCTGTGGTTTCTGGCTCATCAAAGATACTATTGGTTGTGAAGAATTCTGGTGGCTGATTGCAGGTATACTGTTTAGAATTTTTCACCTTTTAACTTTTTCACTCTTCTTTTGCAGTAATGCAGATAATAAAAGATGCATTTTTAATCTTTTAAGTACTCAGAGAATTGTTTTACCATATTTCATGCTAAGAAAGGTTGGGTCTGGACAACAGAGCTGAAACTTTATATATCACCAATCTAATTGTCCTGCACTTGATTAAAAATGATCAGTTTTCTATTCCTTCTGTATCATATTAAAGTGATCAGATAAAAATGATTAATTTTCTACTCCTTCCGTATCTTTACTACTGTAGTGATTGAGTAGGTTAAATGCTTGGTTGCAGAGAAGACCCACAAGGATTTGCACTCTGAACATGGAAATAGTTTGAAATACAAATGATGGGCTTCCACTCTGGTTGAAATAAAAGAAAGCATGATCCTGGACCAAGGCAAAGCCATACACAAATAAAAACAGAAATAATTTCAGGGTTTTTCCTTCCTTTGACTGACCCAAATATTCAGCTCTCCCATATCTTTCCTTCAATGTGGCTTTCTATTGGGTTTTAGAATGGTGGGAGACAAGGAACAGAGAGAGTGAGAGAAAAAAAGAACTGTAATAATAGATGACTTAAAACAAAAAGACACAGAAAATAAGCCTTGGGGAATGATTAAAGTCCTCCACTGATACAGAATGTAAAAGTGATTCACCCACACAAAGAAATAGAAGTCTTTTAACAATATTAAACGTCCTTAACTAAGTCATTTACAATAGAGTTTTCTTGACGTTTCTTCATTTCTTCTTAGAGATAGGAATGCATCAATGGAATATTTACATAGGAGCCTGAAGTAAATATTATGGTGCAAGTATTTATAGGCTTCCATTATCGGGCTAGTCTCTCTTCAATAATAGACAGGAACAGAAATTTATCTCCTAATGTATATTTTAGAGAATCTCTTAGCTTAGCGAGTAGGAGAGTTCTCTCTCTGAAGTGGGAAAAATTAAATAAAACAAAACTCCTTTAAGGTGTTGTTTCTACAAAGTGAATTGATTGGTTAGCAGCATGCTGGATGACTTTTGTCATTTATTTCACCAAATGAAACAACTCTTTAAGCCTAGGGCTAACATAGCTTTGAATTCTCTAGTGGCTGTTTATATGTGAAAATTCTATGAATTTGGTAGTCCTGCAGGCCCTCACAGGAAGGGTGATTCTGTTCTAGAACACTTTTGTTTTCAATTGTCCAACTTTATGGAAAACTCATTATGTATAGACATCTTTAGAGAAAAATTATTCAGCTGGGTTAACATAGGATCAAGTCATTAATAGCCTAATTTGAATAATGTCTAAGTTACCCTTTAGCATGCTTGACTGTAGCAAAGGTAATACTGAAATATCACAGAAAGTCTCTTTTTCCAAGATTAATCAATGTTTCCTACTCTAGATCTTTATGACTGTCAGCAATACTACACATTACTAAATTTTAAGTCTTTCTATTGTAATTTTTCATGTCAATAATTACATCCAAATACTTTTAAATGACTCAGGGTATTCATTTTACGTAATAAGTATCTCCTAGGATATAAACATATCAAGTATATAAATATATATAGCAGCCTATAAATGCTGTTGAATGAAAGAATACATTTATGGTGAATACAATAAATTGATAATATATGTGTGACTTGAATAATCTAAGAGGAAAAGTGGTAGAAGTTTCTATAGGTTGATATTCCCAAAGCACAACAGGTTTACAATTATTAAAAAACAAGAAACAATCTGCATATTTAAGATATTGAAATTGGTTGAATAAATTATGTTATGTCCACTAATGGAACATTTTTCTACTACTTGAGAAGGGATTTTAATATCATGGAAAGTTCTTATATCTAAATAAATTAAAAGGAAGTATCACAAAATATTAGCAATATATAATCATTTAAGTGACCAAATGATGGACACTCTTTCAACTTCTTTTAGTTAAAAAATATTATGGAAAAATACAAAGAATGTAAGTTTTATGAACACAGGTAATTTTTGGTATATTCTGATCACTGCTCTAATTCCTACTAAAAGTGAAAAATATACCATATATATTTTTGAAATTAGATTCTAGTTTTAAAATTTTTACATATAAATTGCAAGTCTCCTGTTTTTCCACCCTTTGTGGAGAAGTTAGGATAATAATATGAGGGCAATGCAATACCAAGCAATGACTAAAGGTTGATTGTATTATTTCTGACTCAAGATTTTCCAATAGTAAAAAAATTTGTCAGTTATGAAAGTTATAAGATTAACCTAGAACATTATGAAAAGAATTATTTGGGAGAAGCAAGGATTTACCTGGCTCTTAGTTTTGGGGGGGAAAAAAAAAAAACTTCTCGTCAAACTTTATATAGAGAAAAGGGACACGGAGGGATATAGTGGGAAAAACTATCCTTAAAAAACTTTCCCACAGTTGTTTACTATAAGAACTCTTAATGAAAGCCTAGTATATCACACCAGAGGATTTCGGTGAAAGCCATCCTACAGAGGGCCCAAACAATACCACATAATATATAGCTTCTTGGGAAGCCTTAACCCAGAGATAGTGTCTGTTAAATCTTGAAGAACTGACTCCTTAACCTTAGATAAACATGGATCCGGAGGACAAAGGCTTTTCAGGAATGCAAGACAATACTTACAGGGTGTTTGTTTTGGGGGGGAGGGGGGGAGGTTGTTTTGCTAGACCAGGAAATTAATGTTGGTGAGGTAGGAAAAAATTTTAAAGATAGGTAGGGGCTTTCACATGGTTGTCTCTGAATAGGGTTTCTTTGAGGGTAGAAGATTTAATTGCTCTGTGCTCCTTCCAATGCCTTGCAAAAAAAGGTGGTTAATAAATGTTTGCTTCATAAAAATATCAGGGAATAGAGTGTTTATCCCTTTTAGACTTATGAAATAAGTTTCTATTTCACTCTCTGGTACCTAAAGTGGAAAATCAGATTGACAGGGCAGATTGTTATTTTTCTTATTAAGAAATTAGAAATTAATATTCATTTATTCATTCATTCATTTATTCATCTATTTCTCCAACAATCATTTACTGACTATTTCAAATGTACCTGTTTCCTTTGTGATACAATGATTTATAACATTGGGTCCTTGTCCTTACGAAGCACTTAACCCAAGGATCTATTCAAGGTTTTGGTCCGTCTTCTTTAGAATCAGTGAAGTCCTAGGCAAGAATTTTGATATGATTGATGAAATTTAAAGTGCTGAAAATAAAACAAAAGAGCCAGTAGAGCCATCTTTCCTCAGCAAGAATGTAGTTCAAACCCCAATCAGGGTAAATTTAAGTATTACTGAGAGACTACTTTTCTAAAAAGCACATTAGAGTATCCCAAATGGCATTATAATATATGCACTCAGCAGTCTCCAAAATGGCAGCTTAGAGACTTTGAAATCAATGGAGTTCCACTCAGAGGGAATAATACTAATAGTGAGAATGTAGCCCAGTGTATCATCTAATGAACAATACCCAATAGAATAAACATGCATTTGAGTTGTCATTGTGGTTTGTTTTCCTTTTTTTAAAAAAAATAAAACTAAAAGGAAAAACACGACAATGCAACTACCATTGTCCAGCAATATAAAATCAGGACTTTATTTTTTTTCATATTCATTTTTCACTTATCTACAGATTTATTACTCAGTTGTTCCATACAGATATTAAGTAAGTATTCCAGAGTGCATTAAAACATTTTTGGATTGCTTTGGGAAAAACACTTTTTTCCTTGCATTATTTCTAGTATGAAGAGTAGATATGAAAGATAAGGAAAACCAACTTTTTTTAATTGGACATATTAACAGTGTATTTTCTTCTTCCCTTCCTTCCTTTTGATAAATATTTATAGATTTTTTTCCTGAGGTCCTGGAAATATAGACATGAACAATACATAGATATGATTTCTGTTCTCATGAAATTTATATTTTACTTGGAATAGACAGAAAGTAAGCACATTTTCAGAAAGATAGTGAAAAACAATGCAGAAAAAAATGAAACTGTATAAAATTACAGAGATTAATTTGGATGGGCAACATACTACATCATATTTGTGGTTGAGAGAGAAATTTCTTTGATGAAATAATATTGGAGCTAAGACTTAAATGACAGAAAAGGGAAAAAAATGTCAAGCAAGATGTGGGAGCATTGAGTTCTAAGCAGAGGAAACAGACCCTGTCTGATTTATTCAATAGTGAAATAACTTGCATCAGTAAATCTTATAGCACAAAAGGGAAGCATGGTATGAAATGAGGTGATAGAAGTAGACAAAGAGTAGATCTTGTAGGGTCTTGGAGGTTTGTTGGCTTTCCATATTTTATTCAAATAGGAAGTAATTACAGACAACAAGGACTGTAATTGGGGTAAAAAGGAGAGATTTAGGTTAAGGAGTGATACAGTTTGATTATTATTCTCAAATGATCACTCTGGCTGCTGTGTGGAGCATTATCTACTACCATAGGTGAGGGCTAACTGGGTTCTGGATAAATTTTAGAGGTAGAGCAAAAAGAACTTGCTGACAGATCTAGAGGTGTGAAGGATGAAGGAAAGAGGGATCCAAGATAGCTCGCAAGAGTTTGCCTTGGAAAAGTGAGTGGTGGCTTCTCTCACCTAGTAGAAGACTAGGAGGGAAACAGGTTGGGGGGTAAGTGGGTTTATGTGGTAAATAAAAAGTTCTCTTTTGGGACATGTTAAGTTTGAGATGCCTATGAGATCTTTGAGTGGAGGTGACAAGTGTGCAGTTGGATATACAAAGCTGGAGCTCAGGGGCAAGATCAAGGCTGAAGATAGAAACCTGGTTATATTGTGTTCACATTAACAATAGTCATGCCAACTGAGAAAATACATTAAATTTAATGCTATACAATGTGAACCAAGTTGACATTACTTACATGTAATCATTAAGGCACATATTTCAAATAAAGCTATTCCTGCTCCCTCCTCTCATTCACCACTTGGGGGTGGCAATATACTCGCACTTTTACTTTCTCCCTTGTATGATCAGTGAGGGAGAACTGGAGAAAACATTAGGAATACAGCCTAAAGCTTCATAACCAAACAAAGCAACCAGCACTTTCCAAAGACCACTATTTGATGAGCTCCACACTTTAAATGAATTGCTCTAAATATCCATACAACAGAAATCACTTGTGAATTACGCTGGAGTGCCTTTACTACTTAGTGGGGACCTGCACCCAGATCCCTGCAGATAACTGTAATCTAGTTGAAAAAGGACCCGTGAATCAATCAGGAATCTCCAGGAAATGCTTAGACCAGACCTGGGAAGTTTAGTTTAAAAGATCTAATGTCTTAACTTGCCCTTCCTCCCACATACATGCATTGTGACTTTAAAAAGTACATTTCAGTTAAGTAGGAATTTGGGGTATGAATTGGCCCACATAGCAGACTAATCTGTATGTAGAGATGGTTTCCATAGGCTCTGTTTGAAAGTGTAATCAGAAATGTATTTAATTTCTAAGGAGTCATCAGTTTTCTCAGAATGGAGGACAAAAAATGAATAAATGAATGAATGAAGAGAAATAAATAAAATTTAGGATTTAAATCAAAATACAGAGTTACTTTCTCTTTTGAAGAACATAGGTAGTCCGAGATTGTTAGGAACTATAGATTATAAACTCGATGTGGCTAAAAGCTATTTCTGTTTTGCTCCTGCTGGATCTACAGTCCACCCTTCAGCATAATGTCTCACAGTGGCTGATGCTCAATAAATATGTCAGGATCGAAATTGTCAAGTGTAACTATTAAGCTAGCACAGTCATTTTTATTGTTCTTAGCCAAGTGTCTACACCTAAGCATGATCTGGCCTCCTTTTGTACATGCCATGCCACCCGCACCTTCTCCACATCAGGGCTTTAAATATGCTGCTTTCCTTCCCCAAGATTTTTTCCTCTCTTTCTGCTTTCATTCTCTTCCTCTAATTAACTCCTGCCCATTCTTTAGAGCTCAGCTCAATCTTCACTTCTTCAGAGAACCCTCCTTGATCTCCCTGAGTATGTCTCTCTCATATCACCCGGTAATTCTCTTTTATTGTATTTATTAACATTTCTACTTATACATGTGTTATTGCTTGATTAATATCTTGATTTTCCACCATAATTTAAACAGGTCTGTTTCTCTCACCATTGTATCTGGGCCAGGGAAATACTAGATGCTTAATATAAATATTTTCATGATTTCCAAAGTGGCAAGAATTATGAAATCTAAAACACGAAAGATGAAAACAAGGCTGTTTTGTTCAAACTGATTTTTAATTATACCAATGGAAATTAATAAAATGATCAATGAAATTTGCACCAGAAAGAAAATGTCATATATGCTGTCTCTTTGAAGAAATTAAAGAACACAAAATCAGATTTTCCTGAACACATATCTGTTTTTGAACCGTGATTATTCAGAGACTCAGACTGAATTTAATACAACAAAAATCTAGGACACTATCAGCTTCCACAAAATCTAGATTCACTGCTTGTACTTTACCCTGAGCACATAGGGCATGCAATGGCACCTTCTACTTAGTCATCAAGGCACATTCATTTCAAGAGAGGCCGAGGTCATTGCTTTCCCTCACTGCACCTTTTTCACATGAAGTGGGAAAAATAGTCTCATATCTGCTTATGATAAATCTGTCTTTTCCTACATTGCCTTGGTAATTCACCCTCAGTCACACAGTTTATAAAGTGTAAAATTTACCTTGTTTCCATAAATTAGCTTTTGTAATTTAAAAATAAATTATGAAGACTAGGGAATTAGAGGTCTAATTTCCACATTTGGGGGCTTGATTCTTCTATGTAAACATGGCTAATATTAATAAGTGCCTTTATTTAATGTCCCTAATGACTTATAGGAGAATGATTGTTATGCAGTATTCGTTCATTTACTTTATTATCTCATATTCCTATAACATTTTAATGTTTATCAAGCATTTTCACTTATTTTTCATAACCGCATTCTGAGATATGCAGAGATTAATATCTTCATTTTGTAAATGAATAAATGAAAGCTTATGAAATTTAAATAACTTTAGAAGCACAATAATTTAGTGGAAAGGGTATGCCCATCAGAGTCAAACAAAGCCGGGTTTGCATAAGAGTTTTATTAAGGGGAAGCGGCTGTGGCTCAATCGGTAGGGCTCCCGTTTACCATATGGGAGGCCCCGGGTTCGGTTCCCGGGGCCTCTTGGTGAAGGCAAGCCCGCCCACACGGCGTGGTTAGCTGACCCAGAGAGCACAAGCAGCAAGAGGGGGATAAATGAATAAATAAATAAAATCTTAAAAAAAAAAAAAAAAGAGTTTTATTAAGGCTGTTGAAACTTGGGCAAATTACCTATGATGCCCAATACCTCCCCTACCCATCCTCTACTCCCACCAAGCTTCATTTATTTCACCTCTCAAATGATGTTAATGAAATTTATCTCATATCATTTTTGTAAAGATTAAATGTTGAGCCATGTCTGAACTAAAAAATATATATATTCCAAATTGTGTTAACGTTTTTACTCCAAGTCCAGTATTTTTCCATGACATCACACTACATAACAAAAAATACAGGGGAAAAACAAAAAATTAACTTATATCCTAACCAATATGATGGAAACTTTGAAAGAAACAGCAAGTAAAAGGATAAAGATGGATGATTTTAGTAGATTTAGGGTTTAACAAAGTAATCAACGGGATGCAAAAGAGCCTGGACTTCAAACTCGTGGGGCTGGCAAAGGGAAATATACTTCAGGTGTAGGATGCTTATAACCTATAACCTGAAGAGAGAGGGAATCTGGTAGCATGATCACAGAATATTAGTTTTTTATAGCCTACAGACACAAGTCAGGAGACAATGGGTAAGGCAAAGTATAAATAAAGCCCAAAGACTCACAGTATTCTTTTTTCAGGGTTTCTTGCTTCAGAATGAAGTGGACGGGTCACTGGGAAAACATGTCGTGCTATGTTTACTCTTCTTTCTCATAAGGTTTTTGAATATGAGTAGCCATTATTTAGCCATCCATGGACATATGAGCTGTAAGTACCTAGTACCTCAGATTAAAGAAATGTGTAACTTTTAATGGGCCTTATTTATTTTTTTCTTTTTAAAGGTGCTTACATTTTAACGGGCTTTAAAAGAAAACCTTAATGCACCTCTGAAGAGAGACAGAAACATTCCTCTGAGAAGATGCTTACAAGGCTTTTGTCAGAAGAGAACTCTCCTATAAATCATTCTATAATACTGAGAAAATAACCAGGGATTCCTTCAAAATCAGTAGGATGTGACTCTCTCATTTCTTTCCTCTTGTGCTTCCCTGCTTTCTGATTTTCTGAGGCCTACATTCCACCTTCCTCAACTCAATAAAGCATCATCCTAGTTGAAGTGTGGAGGCAAGGTCAGGTCAGACTAAACAGTGTCCAAGGTTAGATTGCAAGCAGAAGAGACAGAAGTTGAACACATGGCTGGTCATAAGCCCATATTTTCCTGGTTTAGTTTGCCAGTGGTACAGCAACAAAATACCACAGATTAGCTGGCTTACACAGCAAGAATTTATGTCTCAGAGTTTTGGAGACTGGAAGTTCAAAATCAAGGTGTCAGCAGGATCGTGTCTTCTCTGAAATCTGTGGAGCTCTGGAGGCAACTTGCCAGCAACCTTCCTGCGTCACATGGCTGTCTCACTCTTTAGGTCTGTTTCCTACTCACAGTGCCCAAATCTCCTCTGGTTATGAGAACTCCAGTCACACTGGGTTAAGGACCACCCTGATTCAGTTTGGCATCACCAAAACTAATAACATCTCTGGAAATTCTATTTATATATGAGTTCATATCCACAGGACCAAGGATTAGGACTTGAACATGCCTTTTTGGAGGTTTTGATTCAATCCATAACAACTTCCTTTTTGTTTCCATGAAAGGAGCCGAATTTTACAAGGTATAACCTAACCCTCTGTGAATTTTTTTTTTTTTTTTTTTTTTTTTTTAAGGAAGTACCAGAGAATAAACCCAGGACATTTTATGTGGGAGGTGGGTGCTCAACCATTGGGCTACACCCACACCCTCTGTGTGAAATTTTAGTTTGAATTTAGCATGCTTAATTTTTTTTATCATCTCTATTACAGTTGACACTATTTCCACCCTTAATTTTAAATCTAACTGATGAGAGCAATTGTATAATATCGGGTGGGAACGGGGGAAGCATTTGAGAATTATCCTGCACTGTTTTCTCAGGTCTATTTATTTCTACCCACTGGCAAATCATTACTCAATGGAATAATTTCATGTCAATTGGTAGGCATTTTTTTTGGTTAGGATTCCTGAAGCAAACAATGATCATACCCTAGCAAAGATAAAAAGAAAATACCAGGAGAGAAAAATATGTCATGGGACAGTAAGAAACATTTTTCTGAACTTTGCACGAGATGAGGGTCTTAGGCAGTTGCCATTGTATCTTTATAAATGCAGAGCAACATCCTAGTCGAGGGATAGAGGCAAGGTCAGACCAGGAAGGCAGAGGTCACCCCTCATAGGGTAATGGCTGATAAAAAGAGGCACTTGTTGTCCACAGACCACCTGTGGGAATTCAGAAGTTGCTATGGATGTAAGCAGATGCAAAGCTATGGGCCCAGGGCAAACCTGGTTCTAATCACATCTCATCTTCCCAAGCAGGTTTCTGCATGTTGTTCGCTGCAGTACAGTTTCTGGAGCTGCAATACTTTCTTTTCCAAATGCCAGAGGACATTACCTTATCTTTAAGGACAACTACACTTCCCCCTTTTAAAATCTTATTCTAGGCACCTAAAATGCTTAGTAATTTACTTTTTCTGCCATAAATCCAAGCATGTTTATAAAGAGTTTTAATATAGTATTTTTTTCAGATTTGAAGTGCCTAAGACATAAAAACTATGGAAATTTGGATTTATTAAAGCACAGGAAAAGCCTGTCTGACGTAATGGTAAGTAGCAAAGAGAATTACAGAGGGAGCAACTGTGAATGTCTGGCATCTTTTTTTTTTCCTTATACTGTTGCTTTTCTGAAAATCTATTTTTTACGTCCTTTGGGATCTTTCTGAAAAAGATGAAGGAAGGATCATGGTATTTTGCTCCAGCCATAGGTTACACACCATTTAATATCCTAATTTTAATTAGTTACAGCAATCAGCAGACAGTTACTAAGACCTATCTGGTAAATGACATGGGGTTAGTTGTTAGAAATTTAGGAATATACCTCCATCCTTGCAAAGCTTGAAGTTCCCTTGTGAAACAGGCAAAAAGGAATTTGATTATACAAGGCAAGACGGAATAAATTCTAGGTAAGTGGCACAGACAAATGTTGTATGAGTACAGGAAAGACAGTCTGTCTTTGGGTAGGGTTGACAGGGAAAGCTTTATGATGTGGACATGAGATTAGCCATATGTTGGTTTCAAAGAAGTTTAGTGGGAAGGCATTTGGGAAGGGGAGAGGTGATAAGAGGTGAGAGACACTGTTAGACAGCAATTCTTGTTCTTTTTCATTCACTACATGTTTATTGAGAACCTACTCTCTTTCTGGTACTGTGTTAGGGGCAAAGAAATCCAATGTTTGACAAGATATGCATGTCCTTGTATTTGTAGTATGGATTTACAGTGACAGTTTAACATATGATTAGCAGTTTAGGCTCTGGAAAAAGAAATGGATTCTTAGCTTTATTTTAAGATTTTAGAGACTTTCAGCAAATTCCTTAACCTCCGTGAGTTTTTTTCCCCTATTAGTGAGATGAGAATGGAAATTGTAGTTTCATTATAAGGCTATTGTGAGGATTAAATAAAATAATGCACATAATGTACTCACACAGGGCCTGGCTTATAGTAATTACCCAATAATTTTGAATCCAGATGTGTCAGACTCCACAGTCCAGCTCTTTAGCATCACTTTATCTTACTTTCCAAACTCTCATATCATAGTTCTTTGGCTTACTCTCCCCTTTTCTTTCCTACAACTTCTCTGGCTCTCTTTCTCAGAGTCCTCTTTTGATATCCACCCATTAAATGTTACACTTTCCAGGGGCTCATGCCTGACCCTCTTCTAATTACTCCACATGTTTTATTCTGGGACACCCTCATCTTTTCACATGGTTTCAACTACTATCTCTTAACTGTGACTACCTACTGCCGATCTGTAACTTTGCCCAAGGCTTCTCTTGTGAGCGCCAGAATCACAACAGTTTTGGCATGTCCACACTGCTATCCAAGATCCATCTAAAATGCAACACATTTGTCCTTTTTCCCACTTGTGTTCTCTAATTTTTTGAAGGCATTGCTCTCCAATGAGCCTCTGAGCACAAAGGTAGGAGTCAAGAGGTGCTTCCTCTTCCATATCTTTCCATAGCCGATCAATCTTCATAGCATGTCGCATCTTTTTTTTTCCCTCCAAATTTCTCTTCACATCCATTATTCTTTCTCTACAACATTATTCTTGTTGTTTCCTTCATTATAGCTCTCATTATTCCAGAGATTCTCACTTGTAGGTGTGGGTGGAGCCCGAGTAACTGCATCATTTCTACGCTCAGGTGCTTTCTGAGACCCACTTATCAGAAACTCCCTCCAAGTTTGCTCCTCATCAATCTATCCTTGGTTCTGTTAACCACATCCAACTGTGGCATTCAACTGCTCAAAAATTTTTAAAGTCTCCCTAACACCTATAGAATAAAAGGACCCAGTCTGGACTGTTCATCATGCCAAGTAAGGCTCTTGTTTGAGCTCACCCTTCCCAGGCAACCCAGCCTCATCTTTTGCTCTTAGGCAGTTTTGGTGGTGCTCAAGTGCAGAGGGACTGCGGGTGCAAATTCTGGCAGGTAGGGTGAGGCTAACAATAACTCTTAGCCATAGGATTCTCATGATAAATGGTTGAGACAATGCATATAAAAATGTAGAACATTGCCCAATATGTAGTAAGCATTCATTACATGCCAGCTATCATTACTCCAGTTCTCCTTGCATGCCCCAACACTCAATTTATATTCCAACACTATCATCTCTTTGAATATTTTAAAAATATTTGGGTTGTGTTTTATCCCACTTTGTGTTTCCTACTCATTGACTTGACTAACTCCTTCTGTTTCTATTTTTTTAAGACTAAGTTTAAGTGTCATCTCATTTGTGAAGCCTCAGGACTCAACCAGTCAGATATAAACATTATTTCCCCTTTCCTCCCATTGCTAATGTTTTAATTCTATATTCTTACTTCATGTCTTTTTCTTTTTCTACATTGACAGTCTCTTGATGGCAAAAATGAATAGCTATCAACTAGATAGTTGTATAAGACTCAACAAGGGAGCTTTAAAAAAACATCAATTTCCTCCTACACATAGTGTACCTTGGTTTAAAAAATTTTAAGGTAGAACTTTGAGGTACAAAAGAATGTTTCAAGTTTTCCAAGATTGTCTTGCTTTCCCTCTTTGGTATCCCCAGAACTAGCACAATGCCTGCTCTAAGTCTTCCACTATTCTTTAAACTAGTTCAGGCAGTTCAAACCCAGGTTTGGACAGGTAACGTTTAAGCAGATTGTATGAAATTTTATCTTAGCTACACTGGGTGGGGGGGAGAGAGAGAGTGATACCAGCATGTGTTTTACTAAGGTTTTCTTTTTTTTTTTTTTTTCTTTTTTCTTTTACTAAGGTTTTCTGGCATCTAATGGATACATCGGAGGTAAATAAACTGCAAGAGGATTTCAGAAACTGTAATTCAGGCTTGGCCAATTAGAATGTCCACTGACACTTTGTCCACAGATGTTTGGGATGATGTAAATTCTGCACGGTCACCAGGACCTCCTTAATACTGCCATCCAGACTCAGGATTCAGTTAAGGAATGGCAATCAGTAGGCTATTCAGTGCAAGCTAGAATCTAGTCCACATGCATGCACCTAGCACAGATCTCTGCTGTGACTCCTTTGTCTATACAACCAATTGAGGCTGTATCTTTGAGGTGGAAGCAGCACATGCCTTTGGAAACCTTGTGTGTAGGCTTGTATGACATCTCTGCTGCCATTCTCTGGCTTTCGTGTTTTGGCTACCTGCCACTGAAATGAATGGTTTTCAAATTGCTTGAAAAGTGAAATGGCACTTTTGTATAATTTTAGAAAAAGGGAGCCACTCAATCTTTTTAAACTGACTTAGACACTTGTCAGTTACTTGAAGGGGTTTATAACTTTGTCACCTATGTAGTCATTCAGGTTCTTAAAACACAAGTAAGGTCTCTAACAGGAATACTTTTTTGGCAGAAAATGTAACTAAAAATATTATTTAATTTGAACTTGATTCTGGCTCTTCAGCACCTTCCCTATAGGATCCAAACCTCCTTCCACAAACTTACAGGTTTTACATACTGGGTAAAAGAGATCAAGGACTTTTCCACGATTACTATGAAATCATTTTTTTCTTTGTATATTTGCTGAATAACTGTTCTATTCAATAAGATTACTTCTATTTGGATTTGTATCTCCATATTGCTATTTCTCATTGATCTTCCTTAAAATTCATCTTTATTTATTGTCCTTGTCATAATACATATGGAAGCTTTTGGAATCAGGTTGACTTATTTTCATCATGTGGCCGGGAGCATCTTCCTACACAATAGATTTTCAAATGAAAGTATTTATAGCTTCTGGTACAGAGAAAAAAATACCCAAAAGTTTTAGTTTGTGTGTGCTTTGGAAGTTGCTAGTGGATTTAGAAACACTTTAAAGTGAAACAGAAAAGAAAAGAGATGGGATGGGGTGGGGGGAACTCACACAAATAAATAAAAAACATCTGGTCTGACAACTTGTATAAGTTCCAGACTCCTGCAACTTTAAACTGCCAAGCGTTAAATCTCTGAAAGCCGAGATTTGTAATGGAAATGCTAAGTGACCCTTAAAAGGCTTAAGGGGACATTGTCAAATAATTTAGGGTCAAATTGTGACCAAGTTTTAAATTGTCATAATCTGGTGGGAAATATGTTCCAGATTTTAAATACTTTTATTTTTGTAACTTTGCATTTATTCATGAAAATCAATGAAAACATAATGGGCATTGCTTAGTTAGAACCATCCCTTTGAGACATGTCAATAAAAATGGGACAAAATGTTTCTTTCCATGATCAGAGATAAGCTGATATAAAATCCATGCTATTGATGCAAAATCAACATGTAAAACAATTGTCTAATGCTCCATCTCAGTCAGGTCCACACATCCACATTTGTAAGCAAATTCCAACAGAGAAAAAACCAAAAATGTGAAGAATAAAAATTGTCAAGTATCACAACCCTGTTTTATTTTCATTAAAATTTGCTACCAAAAAATCTTCTCTTGGTAGACTATGTTTCAGTGGTTTCTTTATATATCCACACATTCTGACTCCAAAATTTTGTTACTAGAGTCCAAACTTTTTTATATTTATGAAAGGAATTCTATCTTCATATCATTTTAATCTGATTTCTCTTCAATATTTGATGTCATTCCATTGGCTCCTTTATCAATTTTTCCTTAGATTCAAATCTTAGCAATTATTTTCAAATTTCCTTCAAAATGATTCTGGTACTTTTTACTAAAATCCTTGAAGATCTGGTGTTATCTTAGTTTACAGTACAAAAAGGGTTTGCAACTGTTCAATTAAATCAATCTCAGCATCTGCATACACAGTTCTGTTCAGATTTCTCATAGCAATAAGCACACATTATTATCAGAACATTCTCACATCTGGTTAATCACTGCATCATTTACTGTAAAGCATCCTATGAGAAAGTGGCTTGTGGGATAGTTTCAGCTATATGCTAGTGAAGGCAAAGATAGTTATTTGTCATATAGTGTTTTTTTTGTTGTTGTTGTTTTTAACCTAAAAAAATCATTCCTAATAACACAATCAGCTTTTCAACAGAGGTAAATCTCTGTTGAGATTCTTTCCAAAACAATCAAAACAATTTGAGGGAATACTCAGATGGGATTTGCAATAATTGTTTTAAGTTTGATATGGGGTAGGAAGGTGCAGAATAAAAAAAAGATAAAAAAGCATGGGAATAGAAGATTTTGGAAGTGCTCTCCTGACTAGGGAATGAGCATTTAAAACATATTTGAAGATAGTGTTTTTTTTCCCCTTCTTCTTTTGTTTGATTTCCCCAACCCTTTCCTATGAAGCATCAGAAACTGGGCACTCCCAGAGGCAAGGTATAGAAATAGACAAATGTGTGGTCTGATCTAATATGGCAAGTTGGTTGTTCCAATATTTTTCTTATATCTGCTTCCAGTCATGCATGAACATGATGATGAGAGAATGCTTGGATTTACTCAATGAATGAATGCCATTATGTGTGTATATGCAACTTGCAAAACAGGGCTCTCTTTAGCCTCTCTTTCTTTGGATTTTTGGAGAGATGGTTACAAGGTGAAAAGGAAAGAGAAAAAATGAAAGAGAAGGAAGCTTTTAAAGAGTTCAGCATTCAAAGCACTAATGCCATTCCTACATTCTTGCCATTCTTATCACTCAGCCTTAAGTTCCTATTTTTCATTCTCAGGTTAGCCTGTGTACTAAGGTTTACTGGCTCCCAGGTTAAAATGACACGAAAAACAAACAAGGATATTTATACCACAAAGCAACATGAATAGAAAGATCAGCTTGTGACTGAATACCATATACACAAAGAAATTCCCTCATAAGATTGACCACCCCAATCCATTTAGCCTTTGTCCAGTAGCACCTAGTTACAAGCAGACACCCCTTTCATGGCTGTGGAATGAGACCTATGCTGGGGTTTGGTGCCAAGGGCACTACCATACTTAATGCTTTTGTTTGCATTGATTTAAGCCTAACCTTAGTTCTTGGGAGGCAATTTTGCTCCGGTAGCATGATTCTTTCCAAAACAATCAATAGTTATGAATACACAACCATAAAACTTTTTCAATGAAGAAAAAATATATAGTTTAAAGTGTAACCAAAAATCAGTGCTACCTTTCGAATCTCTGAGTATTACTGCAGATTACTTCCATTGGTACAGCAAAAGGTCATGCAGTTATATATTATCTCTTAAAACCAGTGAATGCATAATAGCTTTTGCTACTCTAAACAAGAATCATTAAACAAATTCATAAATCAATGAAGCATACAGATGCATTAGTTTAATTATCATTTCTGCTCAGATGGTTGGTTTATATGATGTAATTGTTCACTGTTTCCTAGTATTACACTGGAAAGGATTGGTTGGGCCACCTCATATTTCAACCTGTCCTAATTTTCAAAACTTTTTTTATTTTGAAATGGCAGACAGAGTAGTCTTTTAAGTCTTCTATTCATTGTGAGAACATTTTTGTTGTTGTTTATTTTTGTTTCCTTTTTTTTTGCATTTCTAAAATCTGGCTCTCAATTCATGTTTCTTTTAGCCAGCCTCAGGAAAATCACCTCCCGTTTTAAATAAAGTTGTCTTCTTTCTCCCACCTATATGCTTTTCCTGACCAATTATACTTTTTAAGGTCAGAGAAATAGAGCAGATGTGAAGGAGAGAGGATACTTTTAAGAACTTAGTTTCTGCACCATGCTAGGGGAAATTGCAATCCCAGAAGACGCTTTTGTCATTACCCCTTTTAAAACACTAGGAGCAGCTGAACTGAATCACTGATGTGTGCCTGTGTATGGTTCCGGTGTGGAATCTTAGCCATGGGAGAAGTGGGAGAGGCTGTGTCCCCCATGCCCACACATTTTCCTAAGTGGCAACTCTTTATGAAGTTTTTACAGTGATAATATGCTGTTGTGACATTTGTTCAGCATAGGAAGAAGAGACTTTCCTTGGAAAGTGGTAGGAAAGCAAAACCACATGACACACAGAGATGGTAGTCCTGGGTCCAGGTCTCTGCCCGGCTTTCACACCGATGCTGCAGTGACAGAATCTGAGATGTGGATGGAGGATGTCGAGTTTGAATAAAAATCACATCGTTGAGGTAAAAATAGTTTGCCAAGTTGTTCCTTCTGATTATGAGATTATAGTGCCACAAATGTGGAGTGAGTATTTATATTAACAAAATGGATTATAACAATTGCAAAAATGTGACTGTGACCTATTTCTACATACGCATGATGGATAACTTTCATTTTGCAAAGATTTCACCAAGCTTGTGTAGGAAGCATACTATTTCCAGATGAGTATCCCTCCCACCATTCCCTTTAACCCTCTCTCCACTCCCTCCCCCACCCACCCAAATACCTGTCATATTTTTCAGCATGTGATTTAGCTTTGGGTTAACAGACAATACTTTTATAAACTTACTGTAGAATCTGTTATGAAAAAGCAAAGCATTGCTATTGCTGTATTATATCTTGTCATAGAAAATCAAATGTGAAACAATAGAGGCTAGAAATACAAAAATTATTTATTCATAAAATTCAGAATTCAAGAGCAGATCCAACAAAAGCTCAAATCTTTTGAAATGGTACTCAGGTAAGTGAATAGAATATATAATGAGTAGTTCAAACTTCATAAACTCAATTGAATGTCTAGATTTTTAATAACAAACTTTAAAATAGAAGTGAAAAAAATCCCCTAAGCATTAAATTTTATGCCTTCATGTATAGGGTTTCTTTCTTCCTCCCTTCCTCCCTGTTTTCCTTCTTGCCTTCCTTTTTCTCTCGTTCTTTCATGAAATAATTCTAAATCTAGGGCGGTTATGATGAGGAGACCAAAAGCAGTTCACCTGAGTTTTCCAGGTGCTATACAGATTCTGTGGAATTAATATTTATAAAGAGAAAATGATTCTATATCTGTATCTATATTTTCATTCTGGCATTAATGGATAATATACTTATTACTTCTCTCTGGTATTTTATCAAAAACATCATTAGTCTTCCAATTACTTCTAGGAAGATCTTTTTGGAGATTACAACTAGAATAATGTAGCACAGTGTAGTGCTTCCAAAACTTATTTGATCATGGGGTCCTTTAAAAACTATTGTATTATGCATTGGTGGAATACTGGCAACTGCGCTTGAGTTGACAGAATTAAAGAAGCAAAAAAAATCTTAAAAATATAGGTTATGTAAACATAGTAAAATAATTGGGAAATGGTGAGTTTGAGTATTTATTACCTAGGTTTTTTTTTTTGTTTTTTTTTTTTTTTAGGAAGTACCGAGGTTTGAACCCAGGACATCTTACTTGGGAAGCAGGTGCTTAACAACTGAGCTACATCCGCTCCCCAATGAGCATTGGATTTTTCATTTGTTTGTTTTTAGGAAGTACCGGGGATTGAAACGGGACGTTGTACATGGGAAGCAGGCGCTCAACCACTTGAGCTACATCTGCGCCCCATTATCTATGCTTTTAGTGTCATGCATTTAATTTTAACTTTTTATAACTTAAGTTTTAATAATGACTGTATTTAATTTTAGGCTTGCAAAATTCCATAACATTTAGTAATCAGCTCTTGTGAGGTATATGAATCACCTCTAGCACATGACTATTGCTGGCTCAGTCAGGCATTTTGATGACTGCAACCCTATGTGACATTTTGGCTACAATTTTCTGAGATACCTTGAGCCAGAGTGCCTGCTAAGCCACTCCCAAACTCCTGATCCATAAATACCACGAAAAATATAAAATGTTTATTGTTGTTTTAAGGTAATTTGTTATTCAGCAATAGATAGCCAATGCACACACAAACTTTATCTTAGCCCAAAATGCTCAGTAAAAATATGAAAAAGTAAAACATTTTCTCTTAAGAATAAAATAATAACTTTAATCAATATTTATTGGCTTCATTTTTGAAGAAGTTTTGGATCACAGAAGGGTTAAAATTGTGGCAGGGGAGGATCATTGGTGCAGGGTGTCAGTGATGGGGGATACATGGGAGGAACCTCACCTGGGCACACATGTAAGGCATATAAATGTGTTCAAATTTTCATGGGGCATTGTCATGGTGGGTGGAGAGTCATACAATAACCAAAGGAATATCTAATTCTCATCCTGGGGAGCTCTGCCACATTCTCTAATGGAACACCAAGAATCCCCTGAGTACAGGGACAGCGACTAGTGAAGGAGGATGGTCTATTGACAAGCCCTTGATATTGATGACTGTGATAACAAACTTTTACACTTGAAATTGAAACTTAGCCTAGTATTACAGAGTGCCTAAGAGTTGCCTCTTGGGAGCCTCCTTGTTGCTCAAGTGTGACCTTTCTCTAAGCCAAACTCAGCATATAAATACATTACCTTCCCTTCAGCTTGGGACATGACTCTCCCAGGGAAAAACCTCCCTGGCACCAAGGGATTACTACCCAGCACCAACTAGCAATGCAACTGAAGGATAGACCTTGACCAAAAGTGGGAGAAGGTAAAGACAAATGAGTTTATATGGTTAAGAGACATCAAAGTGGGTCAAGAGGTCATTCCAGAGGTTATGCTTATGCATGTCTTAGCAGTATCTCATTGACTGCCAAAGTAGATAGTACCACAAATAGCAGGGCTCCTGAGGGCTCTGGAGATGTCCAGACACTATAGTCAAGGAAGATAGCTCAGGAATTTGTTGCCTTGGCAGGGCCCCTACTTTGGAGTTTATGCTCCCCAGTGTGATAGCGTTAGATTCACTTGTGGTTTCCCTACACATGACTCTTCTGTTCTTCTATTTGAACCTATACTTAGTACTAGTGTTGTTAGGTGTACATCAAAGAGACTTAAATCATTGGACTGTCCATGTGCCAGCTAGGTCCTGAATCTCAACAGAGTTGTGACACCTACTCTCCAGTTCATTGGTCTCACCCAGGGCAACTAACAAGGAGGGGATGATGGGCAATCACCATCTCAAGGAATCAAGAGAGTCTACAACTGCAAGCAAGAGAGTCCCATCCATTGGCCCTATGGGATTGCAGTCTCCTCTCAATTAGAGGTGGAGTAGACATCACCATCCCAGAATCCTCAGGATTGGGGAATGAACTATGGACTCAAGTAGACTTACTGGTATTCTACTATAAACATATTGTGATTCCAGCAATGTAGAAATTATATCATTGATGCAGTGGTATACCATTGATATCAGTGGCAGTGGCCACTGGAGGTTCTGAGGGCAGGGAGAGGGAAAAACAGGTGTAATATGGGGGCATTTTCGGGACTTGGGAATTGTCCTGAATGACATTGCAAGAACAGATACAGGCCATTATATATCTTGCCATAATCTACAGATTTTGGTGGGAGAGAGTGTAAACTACAATGTAAACTTTATTTCATGCTTAGTAGCAATAATTCAAAATGTGTTCATCAATTGCAATGAATGTACCACACTAATGAAGGATGTTGTTAATGTGTGAAAATGTGGGAAGTATGGGGAGCAGGGAATATGGGAATCCCTTATACTTTTTGTGTAACATTTATATAATCTAAGTTCTTTTAAAAAAAGATAAAATAAAATGTAAAACATAACTATTTTACATTTATGGGAAAGTTTTACATGCAGGAAAAAAATGATCTTTTTAATGAGAAAATTATTACAATCATTTAGTTGTTGGTATGAGAACAGATTGTTAAGGGGGAAGAAAATCACTAATCACATGATCATCACAGTGAGTTAGGGCTCTTCAAAAATAATTCTGTCATGTAGAACAATTGCTTTAAGATTTTTAAGAAATCAAAGGCTAAGTTTGTTGACTTTTATTTTGAATTATTCTAAAATTTTTGCTTTGTTGATTCAGACACAAAACTCTTCATTTAAAGTGTCCTTTCAACCACAAAATCAAGGGAAAATTTATGTTGTATAACTAACATAAGATAAAAATTTATGATTATGAATATGCATTGAAGTTAAAAGATAAAAGATATAACATAGCTCCAAAATTAATATGGAAATTATTTGGTAAAATTTATGCAAGCTTAAATGTGAAAAATGAACAACATCCTTTTGTGAATCAGATTATGTCTCATTTGAGTTTTCAAGTTTCTCATTATTGCAAAACAATTCCTTCTTTCTTCCCTCCTTCCCTCCCTCCTTGCCTCCCTCCTTCCCTCTCTCTTTCCTTCTCTCTTTCTCTCCCTCTTCCATCCATCCCCCTCACATCAAACACACAAAATTAGCTTAATCATAATTCTCAGTTTATAACAAATATTATCATTGGCATACATTGGCCTTCAATAACTTTTTAGTTTTCTTTGCAATATGATGACTACGTGTGAATTCAACACCTGACCCAAGAAGTAGATTATTGATAATAACTTACATTTTCTTGTGTTTTACTCCCATAAATTATCACATGCTTATTTTGCACCTGAGAAAACTACAGTTCTGAATTTTTTATTAATCTTTCATTGGACTTTTAAAAATATATTTTTATCACTTATGTATATTAATAATTTATTATTTAAGGAAGATTATTGTATAAATACAACTATATAAGTGTACCTTATTTTCCTTACATATATACTTTAAAACATTTATTTTAGAGAAAAATATTACTTGCATTTTTTTTTTCGCAGAATAGCTGTTAATGTCCCTAGTACATCACAGTAGAATTTGTAAAACAGTGATGTTGTGATAAAGAGAGAGACTTTGCAAGCAGAAATTGCTGAACTCAAGTTACAACTTACTAGCTGTAGGTCAGAAGAAAGAGACTTGATATTTTTTTCATCTTTATATAAGATGGGGATAATAAAACTGACCTCAATAGGCTATAATAAGGATAAAATAACATTAAGTAAAAAGTACGTAATATATGTTTTAAGAACTCAAGAAAAATAAAGTTACTTAATGGAAAATTAAGATTGATTAGAAATTTGAACTCCACTGGAATCTATTTAAAATTATATCTAAATTGTCAGATGTAAGTATTTTCCAGCTATCATTTGTTATTAAATGCTGAACTGACCCATGCCTCATAGTAAAGGTATAGCCTGATATAATTTAGTAGCATAACCAAATATAGACAAGATCAATCATTTTTTTCCAAAGTCATACTAAAATGACTAGAAAATTGTCGAAGGCCATGTAATAAAATTGGAATAGAGATCTAATTTGACTTGATCAATTCTAGTGCCATTCTAATTCCTCAATATTTGTTGTAATTTCCATGGACTCTTAACACAGGATCTAAAATATATGGACATTTAAAGTGATGTTATTTAATAGAGTCACTTGGATATTTATGAGGAGTTTTACCAAGAGGAAAAATTGTGCAGGAATTTTGGGCTGTTATTAAAATGGCCATTCTTGTTATATTTTAATTCTAGGTCTTTGGCTGGGTATAGAGCAATCTTCCTTTTGCAGGGTTAGAGTCTAGGAAATAGGACTGTCACTAGCTCAGAAATTCCTGTTCCACTCACAGAGATGGTCAGCTCCGCAGTGTGCATTGAACACATTTGCCTGAATAACCTTAACCACTGCCCACTTCCTATTTGTTTCTCAGAAAATAGCTAATTTTTGTTATAATTCGCACTGCCTAAAGGAAAATATAAACACCTGCAAATTGAATTTATATTTGTTTTAGTTTAAATTTTGATCTAAATTAGATAGAGTTATAGGCATTTACTAAAGTAGTTGTTGCTAATTTTCCATTAGTGCTAATGGGTTTTAGCAGACAGGTACATCACAGATCCCATAAATACATATAACTCAGTGAGCTCCACAACTATATTTTTATAGAAATACAGAACCATCTATTAATGTGATCACATGAGAGAAATATAAGCATCTCGTCCATTAAAATGTTTAAGAATCAGAATAAAATAAATAGCAAAATGTTATCTCAAACTTGAAAAGAGTCTGCTTTTATAAGGAGAATATAAATGCTTGATAGGTTGAAAAAACTGATGTTTAAAGAAAAGCCTCTTAAAGTGTTTAAATGCCAGGCAATAAAATAAAAGTATAAAAATAGGCCTATATAAGAAACAAATCACAGTTATCTAACAGGCAGATAGCCCAGCTGATAAATCATTTTTTTTCTGGCTGCCCTGTGTGAAGAGGCCAAAGAGATGGCATGTCTTTTAAATAAATCTAGAAGCCTTTTTCATTTAAACTATTTTTACTCCTATATTTATTCCAGGAACTAAAATAGTTCCATGGCCTTTCAAAAAACATTTTTACTCCTTACAATCAATATTGAGCTTTCTTTTAAATCTAATGTTTTAATTTTATTTCTTCCACAGGCATAGGATTCAGCACAATTTTTAAGGCTGTATAATCTTGAAATTTCTTAACTCATGCATTTTGCTTCAACTCCATGTTATTTCAGGAATACATTATTTGAAAATTATCTTTTCTACCACTCATTGTAACCACCCGTTACCCTAGAATATGTAAACTGATTTCAAATATATGTCTGGGACTATGGCAAAAATAAAATTAAGCAGAGAAGCACACGTCCATGCTTATTGACAATGTAAAGAATGAGCTTGTTTTGGAGAAGTTTTCTTCCTTAAGACCTTTAGGTTCAGACTTTGATCCTTAACTTCCCACGAGAGACTGTGTGATCTGAACGTACCAGCATTAACCTTAATGAGGTTTTTTTCTAGAAGGAAGTTCTTTATGGACCCCCTCCATCAAGACACACATTTCCTTTCCTTGTCTCACTGGATACACCTCTAAATTTAAAAACAGCATTGAGAAAACCACCTTCTTATCTGGTGTGCCACAGACTGGTACCATTGATTTAATTTGGTCCTCACATTTTTATTGTCATATAAGTGCTGCCAAACTGCCTCCTCTTTCTTACTTTTAATTTTAATCATAAATGAGTGTCAGAGATGGTTTTGGCCATAGATAATGTGTGCCTGCTTCTTAAGAATGAGTAATTTCCTTTGACACTGCAATTTAATTCCCTTCCTATTCAGCTAGGACCATGGACAGTCCAATCAGATGACCTGCTACCCTAATAGAAAAAAAAAATTGCTTCTGTACTAGAAGCACTGATGTGGACTCGTGACCCAGGGTAAGCACAAGTTGGTTTTTTTGACTCTTCAAAAATCAGAGCCTTGGGTATTAGTGATAAGATTAATGTGTCTTCCTATTGTGAATTATACATTTAAAAGGCATTAAAAAAAACAATATAATATCAATCTCCTTACATTAAATCTATATTTTTAAATAGTTAATAAAGTACTATTTGTTTGTGATGTCTTCAAATTACTTTTGTTATAAAACATTGATGGAATATTAATACATAATATCCCAATGAAAAGCATTTTCCTGGTATTACAATATATTCTTCAGATTTCATTTTATTTAACTAAGTGAACTTTTTGAGCACACTGTATGAGATACATTTTTCCAGGCACTGAGATACTGAAATGAAACTAGCACAGTTCTTTCTGATAGTCAACTAGGGGGAAGAGATTTGCAGACATGATGCAAGTCTGAAGTCCTGCTACCATACAAGTGTGGAGATGAGAAACACATGAACTTATTAATAGTGCTCACAGTTGAGCTGAGTTCAGAAGAATAACTTGGAGTTTGCAGGTCAGAGAAAGGAAGGAAAAGCACACTAGTCAGAAGGATCAGTATGCACAAGGTAAGGAGAAAGGACAAATCTTAGGAGAGGTCAGTACTGGTACTTTAAATTTGGAAATTATGAGTGTACAAAGAGAGCTAAAGCCATAGTACTGTCCTCTAGGGTGACAAGACTTATGAGTGTACAAAGAGAGCTAAAGCCATAGTACTGTCCTCTAGGGTGACAAGACAGAGGATTGAGGTCCTGGGAACATCATGAAATAAGTAGTAGATGAAAGAGTAAGGGCAAAAGAGGAGGGTACCAATGGGCAACAATCAGAAAGATTTATGGCTCTTAAAAATTCAAGCCTTATTTATTTGCCAGGTACTGTGGTTGGAACTGGGGATACAAAATCAAATAATTTATGGCTCTAACTATCAAGGCACTTTGAGCAAAGGTGAGAAACACAATGTAACAAGTATTATGATTAAAATTATGTGTGTGCTCATGCATTGGCACCATCCATATGTATGTGGTGCTTATGAGCAGGGGGTTTGGAGACAGATTGCCTGAGCTGGAATCTAACTTTGTCAGTTACTATCAATTAGCTAATTGATTAATTTAATCTTAAATCCCTTAATTATCTCAGTCTTAACTTCTTTCAGTGAAATGGAATACCTTCCTTATAGGGTTGTTGTAAAGATGGGGCAAAATAATCCATGGAAAGTTCTTAGTGTTTGACGTATTAGCTCTCAATAAATATAATTTATTATATAACCACATATAAACAAGGCACTGCAGAACACAGTGGAGGGTACATATAAGACTAAAATTTCAAGGAAGAGAATAAACCACGAGCTGAGTTTTGTAGGAGGAATAGGAATTAGTGCCACCAAGAAGACAAAGAAGGGCATTCCAGACAGAATAATATAAGGAGGTAAGAGTAAAACTCCCAAAGGGAAGAAGAGGGCATTTTAAGACTCAGGGCTCAATTTCCAGCTTTGCCATTTGTAGGTTGCCCGAATTTAGTCAAAGTGATAAAACCTCTCTGTGCCTGAATCTCCTCATCTGCAAAAAGCATACTCCCTAGGGATGGAGTAGAGATTTACTTGGAGTAAACATTATCTGGTACATGCGGAATGCTATGTGATTACCAACAATTTTCTTGAGAAATTTTCAGGCTTAGGGTACAGTTAGCCCAAAGTAACTTTTACAGTTGTGAATGAGGTTCTTGGAACTCTGTACATTCCTTGCCTTTTCTTAGTTAAATCTCTTAATATCTATCCCTAAGAGCTCAATGGTAGGCACCATGTATTCATTGATCCTTGTACCTAATCTAGATGCCAGAAAAATTTGCTTACTTTTATGTGTCAAGAGGAGTCTTAATTGTGATAAATCAGGACTACCTTTAGGCTAGATAATTTATAAAACAGTAATCTAAATAACCAGGTACATTATTTTCCCTACTTAGAGAAGATGACTGAAAAAAAAAAAAAAAAAAAAAAAAGAGGGAAGTGGATGTGGCTCAAGTGATTGGGCTTCCACCTACCACATGGGAGGTACTGGCTTGGGTTCCTGGGGCCTCCTGGAGAAGGCAAGCTTGCTCAGCAGGCAGGAGCAGAGAGCTGATGCAACAAGACAATGCAACAAAAGATACACAAAGAGGAAAGACAATGAGACACACAACAAACCAGGGAGCTGAGGTGGCTCAGGTGATTGAGTGCCTCTCTTCCACATGGGAGGTCCTTGGTTTGGTTCCCAGTGCCTCCTAAAGAGAGGACAAGCAGACACAGAGAGCACACATCAAATGGACACAGAGAACAGACAGCGACCTCAAACAACTGGGGGGTGGGGGGGATAAATAAATAAAATAAATCTTCAAAAAAAATAAAAATAAAAAAGAATCAAATTTGATAGTAATATTTCACAGACCTAAGAACTTTTGTCCTATTTTTATCTCCATTTGCAAATGATCTGACAGAAGACTTCAGCTGCTTACAAAATTCATAATTTTCTTAAAGGAAACTCAGATGACAATGACTGATCATTTTTTAATCCAATGCTCTAGGAATCACTTTGAAAAAAAGAGCAGACCAGTGTAGAAAATATATCATAACCCTCTTTAGCAATTTTCTTGTCATCTACTAAATCCTCTAGACTAATGGAAATCTTAAAAAAAAAAAAAAAAAAAAAGAAAGAAAAAAAAGGAGGGGGACCTGGAGGGTGGAATAACTTGGAGATGAACTTAAATCATGAACTGACAATTTAAAACCCAACTACAGAGGAAAATATATAGCTTTCTAATAAATGTCCTTATGCTATGGGCTAATTGGCAAAACAAAAAATGAAAAAATGGGGGTTGGGGTCGGGAGCCGGTTCAGAGAGGGGAGACGATTTCTGACTCTGTCAATGTGAGCACAGTGACTTTGCTGGTGGCTGCAGTGTCATGCTCAGGGCTATTTTCACCTTAGGTGCAGCTGATATTTAGCCTATATACACTGGAACAGGGTACTGGTTATTTACAGCCAATGTTTGTCCTGATTTGTCGGGTCATTCTGATTGTTAAATATTTTTAATATTCCCTAGGGTTGCCATAACAAACCACAACTGGGTGGCTTTGAACAACAGAAAAGTATTGTCTCACAGTTCTGGAGGCTACAAGTCCAAAATCAAGTTTTTGGAAAAATCATGTTCTCTCTGGAGTCTGTAAGGAAGAATCAGAATCTACTCCATGCCTCTCTCCGGGCTTCTGGCAGTGCTGGGAATCTTTGGTGCTCCTTGCCTCAGGGCATAACTCAATCTCTGCCTCCATGGCCGCTTGGCAGTTTTGTGCCTGTTGGTGGGTCCTCTCCCTTTCTTATGAGGACAACAGGTCATATTTGGTTAAGGGCCCACTCTATTCCAAAATGACCACGTTTTAACTTGCCCAACAGTCCTATTTCCAAATAAGGTCACATTCTGAGGTACTGGGGCTTAGGGCTTCACCATACTTTTTCCAGAACACAATTCTGCCCATATCACAACCCTTCTTACAAGGATGAGGAAGAGTGGAACAAGGGCATACGGAGCTACCATGAGTTCCCATAGAACCCTTTCCTAGTCTTTGATCAGTATCACAGTAACTCACATTCATATTTTTATCAGTATATTTATAAGAAGCATTAATATAGTTTGTACACAAGATTTTTCGGAAATCCTGTTCTGAATGGTACAATTAAGAAAGGGAGGTGACTCAGGTCCCTAAGCAGCAGATTGGCAGAGTAGAGGAGACACTCTGACAAGGCCACTGACCATTCATCAGGAAGGAAAAGAATGATAAAGTGAAGATCATCACAGCAGGACTATGATAATCTCTGCTTGTCTTATAAACAGCCACACTTAAAGCAGCCTTGCACTTAAAACAAGGACTTACTGAAAAGAAGGAAATGTTAAGGAAATATGGGAATCCTAGATTCCTACTGATTTTGCTATTGATTGAACCAACAGTTTTCCACTAAACATGGTGAGACTTGGTAAGATCCATGAGGGAAGGAACATGTCTTTTTTAACTCTATATTCCCAGTGCTTGGTATGGGAGGCATTTGGCTTTTAGTAAGACTTAATAAATTTAGAATGAAAGAAAGAATGAATAGAGAATGAATGAACGAACTAATCTCAAAGTCAGTGAAAACTGAGTCAGATGGTGGAACGAATACACACATTATACTCCCCCTTCCAAAACTGATTTAAAATGACCAGTGTTAGGGAAAAATGGAGGTGGGAGGAATGTGTGAGGCAGCAGATGGAGTCATACATGCAAATTATGCTTAAACCTATATTTGCTCATCTATACTATGAAAGGGATCTTAAGTTCTTTTGTGCATATGCATTTTTATTCCCCACATGCTAAATTATGTGCTTATGTGAACAAGAAACACAGTCTATGGTTTGAGGGTAAGAGTTCAGTTTATGTAGACATAACTCTGGTATTTTTGTGTGTGCAAGCAAGTAACGAATGAAAGCAGTATGGTACACTGGAAAGACACTAGACTAGGAGTCAGAAATTGTGGTTCAAGACCCAGTTATGGCTATGTAAATTTAAATTACTTGTACACTCTGACCTATGCAGTTTCATTTACAAAATGAGTCAATGATATTCAATAAGATTGAAATAATTCACAAAAAGGTCTTTTTTTTTTTTTTAATAATACAGAGATATATGTAAAATTAAAAAAAAAAACATATCTTTATTTTATTTATAAGGCTTTGGATTCAAGTCAATTTGCTTTCATATTTTAACTTTCCATATGTGTAACCTTGGGCAAGATGCTTAACCTCTGTGGGACTCATTTTCTAAAAGGAATTGGTGACAGTCAATCACAAGTGAGGAAAGCTTTTGGTACTAGAAAATATGCTGTGAGTCAAGAAACATGTTAAACTTTTTAAAAAATGATATATTTTATTTATTTATTCCTCTCCCTTTTTTTTTTTTTTTTTTTGTTGTTGTTGTTGCTTTTTGTTTTTTTGGGGGCTTCCTGTCTTGCTATCTGTGTCCATTTGCTGCTGTGTGCTCTTTGTGTCTATTTGTCTTCTCTTCTTGTCTTCTCTAAAGAGAGGCACCGGGAAGTGATACTGGAACCTCTGATGTGGGAGAGAGGCACTCGTTCACTTGAGCCACCTCCGCTCCCTGGTTTGCTATGTCTCTCATTGTCTCTCCTCTTTGTCTCTTTTTTGTTATGCCAGCTCACCACGGAGGCCAGCTTTCCATGGTCCAGCTCTCCATATGGGCCAGCTCACCTTCACCAGGTGGTCCAGGAGATGAAACTGGAACCTCTCATATGGTAGATGGGAGCCCAACTGCTTGAGTCACATCCACTTCTCTGTGTTAAACTCTTAACATACCCCATCTCATTTAATCCTCATCATAGATATCTCTTTTTTCCTTTTTCCTGGAAACTCTTTGCCCTGTTCCTCAGCTTCCCCTATCCTCTACTGATCTTACTCTCCCTGACTGGAAACTAATCCCTCTAAATTGTTGACTGATAATCAATGTGTGATAATGACTTCAGTCAGAGGTGCGGAACCATTTTTTACAAGTGCCAACTCTGGAAAAATAAATGTGTTAATGGTCCATATATATATAAAAAAAAAGTACAGTAAAAGTCACCTGAAATCCTACCACCCATTGATGGCCCCATTTGAATGCTAACAAACTACTTTCTTTGTTGTTTTTTTGTTTGATTAAGACCTTTGGAGAAATAAGTTTCCATACAATGTATCAATTTTATTGGCTAGAAAATCATGGATGTTAAAATTGGCATTTCTTTTAAGCCACTAAAATGGTAGTATCTGGATATATATGGGGAAGTTGCAACACGGAAACCATTTTCTAACTTTTCATCCTGAAATTAGAAAAATATGAGTTTTCTTTGTGTTTTTTTTTTTTTTTTTTTGATTTTATTTTTCTTAAATGAAACTACTGTGGTAGAAAGACAGCCTCATGGGTCAAAATAATAGTTAATAATAGCTTAAATTTTTGAGACTTTATTTTATGCTAAAAACTGTGTGGGATGTGGGCAACATGGGAATCCCAGTGGGTTCCGTGTAATATTTTGGGTAATCTAAGCACCTCTTAAAATATATGTATATATATATATATATATATATAAACAACATTTTTGTAAGCAAATACACATATATGCATATATATTTATATATCATTTTGCAAATGTTTGTATATATTGTGAGAATTTTGATTTTTACCCATAATAAAAAAAATTAAAAAAAAAAAAACTGTGATAATGTAATAAGCACTGTACGTGCATTGTCTAATTGATGCTCATGAGGTTGCCATGATATAGTTATTGTTTTCAGAAGTGAAGGAAACAAGACACAGGGAGGATAAACAATTTATATAGCCTCACATCTGGGAAGTGGTGGAGCCAGAAGAGAAAGGCAGGCTGAATGGTTCCAGAGCTTGAGCTCTAACCATTATGCCATACTGGGAATGTGGAAAAGGTCTTCTACATACTGCCCCTTCAAGCATACCATGAGCACTGGATCTGGAGGTGGAGATTGTAAACAAAGTCATATCCAGGTGAAATTGGATGAGAGATTATTAAAATGTGTAGAATATTTTTCTAGTGACCAGAATCTTGTCATTGTGTAATGGGTTTATTTTTTGTATTTTAATGTATAAGTGGAAATACTGAAATTATTTTGTAGTTTGGTTAAATTGCCATACAAATATGCCTTATTTCAGTAAAAGATGCCTCAGATAGTAAAAAAAAATAAAAAATAATAAAATAAAATAAAATAAAAAAAGAATAAAGAAAATTGGACAGAGAAGTAATTTCATCACTACCACCACCACTTTCATCACAATAATAGTGATGGTAAATTACTGTAACTGTCAAATGTTTACTATATATGAGGAGCTGAGTTAGGCTCTTTACATTGACTATCTCATTCAACACTTAACAAGACTTGTGAGGAATAGTTATATTCACTTCCATTCTACTGACTGAAATGGAAGCTCAGAGAGTTTAAATAATTTGCCCAAGTTCTCATAATTAGCAAGGAGTAGAATAAGGATTTGAAACCAAGCGTACTGAAAAGCCCATGTTTTATGTTAAACTGAATCCTCCTCTTTTCTCAGCCTCTCACTCCCTTACTGAATAGGTCTTGATCTACCCACCTCTCTGCCTTGTCTGGTAACACCAATCCAGGTAACACCCCTTGATCATTCAGCATCAGGCACACTGATCTTTCTGTTCTCCAAATAATCCAAGCTCTAGCCTTCCTCAGGGCCTTCCTTTTACTTGCTCTTCCCCTGAATGGAATGTTCTTTCCTGAGATCTTTCTGTGCCTGTTCCTCCTTGTCATTTAGATCTAATTCAAATTCACCTCCTCAGCGTTCTTTCTGATCACCTGAGGTAGCCTCCCACTACCTCAGTCATTCTATCACATCACTTTTTAGAAACCTGTCTTTTAAACACATACTATCAGATATTAACTGCTTATTTTTTTAATTTTTTTGCTTATTTATTGCTATCTCACCTAATTAGACCATCTGTAAGAGCTAAACTTTATTCACTGGTCAATAATAATAGCACAGTAAATACTCATTGCAAGAATGAAAGGATAGGTGGACAAATGAATGCTGGGAGCTCCACATTGTCCCCAGGTTTACTTGCCTGCATACCTAACCATATGATTGGCCAGCCTACCTCATACCAGAATGATTTTAACAAACCATTGTGGTTAAGGACGCTGTTAAGGACAGCAGCTAGCCACCCTCCTCACCGTGACTTGTAAGGGAATAAGCAAGTGAAGATTTTGTTTATTGGACAGACAAACATTAAATGTCTGTACTGGGCAAGGCACTGTGCTAAAGCTTGATGCTCCCAAAAGTGAGAAAGGACACTAATATTTACTAGGTCTCAGATATACACTAAATCCAGATTATGTTTTCCTGTACTTGAAAAATAAAAAGTCTTATTCTAGATGGTCCCTATGCTCTGTTCGAGGAAGTGTCAAAAACATCAGAGATAATCACTGTTATGGAAATCTGGAGGACGTGTGGCCCAATGGGGCTGGTGCCAGGCAATGTAGTAAGAGAGAGTAGGGATTATGGGGCGAGGGGGACCTAATGGGGCCAAAGCCACACTCTGCTATAGAAAATGCTATGACAGAAGGACAGATATAAAGAATGTAATTCTTTCATATGATCTGCATTTCACGAATGGGGAAAGTGTGATTTAGGGAGATTAAGTAACTTGCTCGGTTACCCAGCTAATAAATGGCCAAGCTGAGACAAGAACAAAACTGACTCTAGAGGCATGTATCTAATCATTCTGCTTTAAATTTGAAAAGCTTAAAGATGTCATTGAACTGTAAATATTGAGAAACTCCTATCGAAACTGATATTACTCAAATGGGACTCTAGGACAAGAAGCAGAAAGAAAAGATTCCTGGTAGGTTTCAGAGTCAAAATGTCCCAAGGGGATGGATTACTAAGAACAATATCCTACTTAATCACTTTCCATTAGATTGGGAAGTGATATCTTTTCTTTTTCTTTTTTTTTCTCTTTTTGACTCTTTGAGGGTAGAGGGTTAGGCTGTCAGGTCTGCTCTGGATAGGAAGGTGCCCAGGGCAGTTAAGGAGATGCCCAAGGCAGTTAAGGGGTGGGTGCTATGGCTCAACTGTGACTTAGGTTTTAAGTAGGAAATAAAAAAGGAGGAATCCTAGTGTTTTTACATTTTTTCATCCTACTTCCTCTCGGTAGGATTGTCAACTCAAAATTCAGGACAGTACCTGATAGGAAAAAACAAACAAACAAACAAACCAAAAACAAACAAAAAAACTATGCATTTGGGTTATCTCTTTCTGGTTCCCTCGTGTAGTGGCTGGATGCTGTTAGATGTAAAGCAAAGCACAAATATAAACTGTTTAAATGACTTATTCCAATACCTTCACTTCACAGCACTGTGAATGTCTAAAAGGTCACGAGAGGTTTTGTGTGTTGCTCTAAGTTATACAACTGGACCATATGGCGGCAGAGCTCACTTCAGTTTCTTAATTCTCAGGCCTCTGTTCTTTCTGGCATATGAACTCTAAGCTCACTTGAATGTAAAATATTATGATCTCATAACGATTCATTTTTCTCCGAGCAAAGAAAAAAAAAACTAGAGACAAACATATGGTTTTAAAAAAAATGAAAGAAATGTAAAAAAAAGCCACCACAAAACTTGCTTAAACTCAGATGTTCTCAAATCTTATATGGAATCTCTTCCTTTTCTTCCTTTTAAAACCAACTTTCTTGCTTTGATGTAATACTAGAGAAGGTAAGGCAAATGGTGTTTATGTGATAGATACTTGGTTCAATTTCATATAAAAAATATTATCATTATGTACTTAAATATATGTTTCCTCAGAGAAGTCCAACATTTTAGGTACATTTCAAGCTTGTGTAACTTTCAAAGGCCATGTAATCATTCAGGTAATGACAAACAATGAGAATATTTACCTGTACTAAATTTTATTTCCATAAGGAGTTTTGAACTTAATGTTTCTAAAACTCTTGGAACATGGACAGCACTGTTTCATGAATATAAATTCAATTAGCCTCCTTTAAGTATTTAGCCAACTTAATTGGCATATGAAAGACAATGAAAATTCTATGAAGATTTTTATGGGTTTATTATTTTTTTTCAGTCTCTGCAAAAATTAATCCTTTTGCTGATCAAGTATACTGGTACTAGAATGGGAGAGCCCAGAACTAAGGGCAGAAACTATTGTTCATAAGAAAAAATAATAATGAAAGATGGAGTTGTGAGAATATATGTTCTAGAATCTTGAATGCATATATTTATTTTGACTGATCTCATGATAAATCTGAACATAAAATCTACTTTGTAATTTTGCTCTTCAACTAAAGGTAGGGAGATTCACGGCAATATTTCACCTCCCCATTTCAGCTGGGAAACTACTACCATTATATCTATAGCAGTAAGCACCTTTGGGAATTGCAGAATGCATTTGCTATATCAAAACATCAAGTATGACTTAAGTTTTACCCACAGAAACAGGTTGTGTGGTGTGTGTATGTGGGTAAAACACAGATACATGACTTAGCTAACGTAAGTAACTTAACTAAGTTTTTGTGCTTTCTAAAATTAAATATCCTTGCTTAATTTATATTCTTACCTGAGGTACAATCAATTGGTGAATTTACCCTGGTTAGACTGCTATCACATACTCTTCAGGAAGTGATATTAAGTTTTACATCATAATGCATACTAAGCATTCACAGTTTCAAGTTTAAAAAAAATATATATTTAGTAAATGTCAATAAATCTATGGCATGTGAAAGGGCATTGTTAACATGGCAGCTATTTGATGTTTATACTTTGTCAAATATATGTACGTCTTAATTCAATAATCCTTAAAGGCAATGCTCATTGCGGTTTCCCATTCATGATACCTGACCTTTCCTTAATGTCAAACATCATTTTCCACTAGCAAGGGAATAAAGTATATTATTTATATAAAGTTAATAATTATTTGGGGAAAATAAATATAACACAGAGGCAGTAATCATGAAAGACATGAGCACTTATTCATTGCTCTACCATGCGTGTGATTTGATATATTTTCTATATTTATACTGCCTGGAGAACTTGGTCCCAAAATATAAAGAAAAAAAAAAAAATAGCACACCCCAAAGGGTCAAAATTTACCTAATCACTATTTCAGAGTCTAACTAGTAACATGAATTATTTCCAAAACCATCTATTTTACTTGCAGATGTGAAATCTCTCTCTAAGTTATCTCATGTCTTTAGCATTTTTACATTGTTATTATTATTCAGGGCAGTTCATACTACTTTATTATTTTTTTTAAATTCAATTAAACAGGGTATTAGTATAGGGAGGTAAAGGGATCCAAACATCAAATACCCTTCTCTGTTCATCAACTTTGTGTGATGTAGATGTAAATAAAGTAAAATACTCATTACTATCAAATATTTATTGAGTGCATACAATTTACCAGGCACTGTGCTAGACATTTATGGGAACTGCATATCCAGCACCTGTGAAATTTATAATTTGGTCAGTTATATACTTATCAACCAAATTAATCTGCATTGTAAAAATTTAAAAGGTTAACCATAACAGTTATTAAGAAGTGTTTTGAGTTCCTCAAAAATATCCTCAGAGCAACTTTTATATATTTTCTCACATGTACATACGAGGTATCAATAAACACACATCTTAAACAACTTTTTTGCACTCCTACACCGTGCAGATGTCAGCCTTCAAAGGTGTGAAACAGCTCTTTCCGGTACACAGTTAGAAGACATTTGCTGTTGACTGACACATCTGTTGGGAACTGGTAGTGATGGTGATCAGGTATAATAGGTGTTAACAGCTTCTGTATACTTAGATAATAATGGCATAGTACAATAGGAAAAAGCCATTTATTGGACTGAATTTTAAGGATAGTCCAGTTTAAAATAATAATTTCAACCCAAGGACATCCAAATTCTCCAGAAAACTTGGCTAACCCTGCAGCACACTTTGACTCTGATCAAGTAAAACATGTTAGAATATTTTATATTGAAGTTATATTTCCCAGGGATAGAATATTCCCAAGGAAGTGTGTATGTATGTGTTAATATAAAAATGTGTGACTTTCCTTTTTTTTTTAAATTGTAAATGACCTGCAGATATCACAGACCTGGGAGTATAGTCACATGTGTTTCATTCAGTTGCATATGACCGTTTTAGAAATCTGTTTGAATTAATCCCATTGGGTTAGTATTGGGGATTATCTTCTGACCCTATTTTCCATAAAACATATTTCAGATATTTTTGGTCATTCTCATCATGATGATGAGATGCTAACCCTGGTCAGGAAAACTCAATAATTTAACAGTCTTTCCATCTGATGATATTCTTGTTTATTAGCTTATGCTAGAAATTTTTTTTAAAAAAGCTTCTTAGATGACTGAAAATATTGCCCTTTATTTAAGGGCAAATAATCAGAATAACTTCCTTTCTATTCACATTGACTCAAATATTTAAAAACAGATCATTAGGGGAACGATCATGGCTCAAGTGGTTGAGTGTCTGCCTCCCACATAGGAGGTCCTGGGTTGGGTTCCCCGTGCCTCCTGAAAAAACAAAAACAAACAACAAGCAAAACAAACGAAAAACCAACTCAGGGAAGCTGATGTGGCTCAGTGATTGAGGGCCAGGTTCCCACATATGAGGTCCCAGGCCCAATCCCCAGTACCTCAAAACAAACAAACAAACACCCCTAAATTCAGACCATCAAAAATATGCAAAGCCAAAGAAGGAACACTGTACCAGCAGAGTTGCCAGATAATAATTAGTTTGTAAGATTACAGTTTCTAGAGTAATATATTGATGTGCCAGTTACTACAGTGTTTCAGGTAAAGCAGAGTAGGAGCATTTTAGAGTGTGAAACCAACAATATTTTCCTTAACTTTTGAACAATAACAGTCGTTTAAACCATAGGCGTGTTCACATCAAAGTTTCAGATATAAAAAGTTAAATAAATTGAAGCCTAAAAAATAGTTTGTAGTTTGAACAGTTTTGATGAGATCAAATTATTTTAAAATTGAATTTTAAATTTAGAGCTTTCACTTCTAAAATATGATGCTCCTTAGTCAGACATATGAAGCTAAAAGATATTAGTTGACAGAATCTCAGTGTAGTTGGTTGGAGAAATATTTGTATTAGCTTTGAGGCCCTCACAATTTGTCACCTTGGGAACACACTTAAGGAGCCAATTTAAAGATTGTGTGGCAGGGACTATTAATTGCCCACCTAATACATATTCTCCTCCTTTCCCTAAGTCACAGAATCCAAATATTGTTGGTAATAGCAACACATCTGTCTGTAAAACTCTCCCTCAGCCTCCTTTGAACATTGGGGTGGATAATGAGATAGAAATATGAGCCTTTGCGTGTGTGGTGTTGGTCTGGCTTCTGGGAAGAGTACAGTAGGATGACTCTGCTGCCCTCTTGCTCTTTCTGCTATTTGGAAAATGAACATAATGGCTAGAGCTTCAGTGCTCTCTTGCAACCATAAGGCAGCCTTAGAAAATAGTAACCATTTACTCAGGATGGCAGGGCAGAGAGACAGCAAGAAGCTATGCAGCCTTCATACTAGTTCTGGACAGATAACCTCCAGACTTTTACATGAAAGAAAAAGAAACTATCTGCTTTAAGACACTGTTAATTGGGTTGTTCACTATGGTCCGCTAAATTCAATCCTAATATAGACTGATAGATCCCCTATAGATCATGGGAAATATCCTTTACTAGCAAATAACAAAGGAAATCAAAACGTCTCTTAAATAGTCCAGGTAAAGAGCAGACTATAAAAGGGTCATTAAGTATTTCTGTGTCCTTTGATGCTTTAAGTCAATGCAGCATCAAATAGCATTTTTTTTCTGTGCTTGTGGGAGGAAGAGTAGGGTGGCTAGAGGTAACTTATTGTCTTATTGGGTGGATAAAGATATCAAAATTGAGGAGATCTTTATAACTGGGTAGCTGATATATGGCTATTTTAAAGAATGTTGTCCTCTCCACAGTCCTCTTTATCCAAGAGGAATGATGCACTGTTTACAGTGGCTTACCACTAAATTATCTTTTTAAGTTATGACTAAGCAGTACAGTTCAGTTTCAAAATTATGAATGCATTTTATAATAAGTTTTCCAAGATAGTAAAAAACATTTATTACTCAGAAACCATATTGCAAGAAACTGGGTATTATAAGAGATGAGGGAGTAGAGACCTGGTTATTGCTTTCAATAAGCTTCCAGTCTAGTACTAAGACTTATGTTTTGTCTCTTTGGGGTGGGGGGAGGGGGGCGGGCAGCTGAACTTTCCAAATGTCTGAGATTTAAGATTAAATCAGGTTTCATTTTCGGGAGGTAACACAATTTTGTTTCCTCTACGCTTTCATGATAGAATTCTCTTGATAGAATTCTCATGATAGATCTTAACATTTAGCTTCCTCAAAAGCTGTCCTTCCAATGAAAACCATAAATCCACCTTTCTCTGCATTAAGATTATAGCTGCCTAACATTGAATGTGTAGTTGGTAGGGTTTCTTCCCCTTTGAAACTTACTGTAAATAAATGTTGGAGCTCAGTTTCTTTTGTAAAGGTAAAAGTTTGAAATTTGTGGTATCCTATAAACTCTTCTTACTGTTCTGTGAATGAAAGGTATTAGTTTTGTTCTTCTTTAGGATGCTGCTTTCTAAAACTCTTTTTGTGTTCTGCTCCTTGAGCCTGTAGATTCTTTCAAAGAAGTGATTTTAGCTGCCATGGTGCAGGGTCAGCTGGGGGCTGTCAAACTACTTCCCTGGGTTATTCAAATCTAACTAACACTGAACAAGATAATATAGCTCAAGAAGCAACTAATGGGCCTTGTCCACAGTACTGAGATCATGTATCAGGATGGCCCACACATTTTAAACAGTCTCCAGTATTGATTCTCAACTCCTTCAAAGTTTAAAATAGGGCTAAGTTGTATACAAGAGGAAAGCCATAGAACAATGATCGTTTAACATACAGAGGGCATGACATTTGATTATATCTAAGCTTCTTCAAATGCCAAGAAGAATCTGGAGAAAGATATTTGATATTGACTTTTAAAAGGTCCACATAGATAAAATTAATAAATCTTATTAAAGTTTATTTTAGGGATATTGATTTTAAAGTAGAAATGCACCCACAAAGAAAGTCCCATGATAAAGGCTAATGTGTAAATTCCTCTAAAACCCATAGTTACTGTAATTATATGGAGCATTTTACAAGCAACTAGGGACTGCTTTGGATAGATGACTGAAATTTAATCAGTTTCTGGCACAGGCTGCCTTTCTTTCCCACCTCACATTTCCAAAGCACTATTTCTAGGGCAGACCTGTTCAGGTAGTGAACCTTCATTATCACATTTGATCTGTCTTTGAGCACTTTCCAAAAGAAAGGCTTCCACAGATCTCCTAGAAGATAAAGGAATGAGATGATTTTTCTCAATAGCCCATGTCCTTCCCCCTCGCTCCATTCTTTTCTCAGCAAACTTAATTCAGCTCTACAGTCTGGATTTTATAATCACATGGAACATTATGTATGAAATGCATAAAACATCGATGTGCTAATGTTGCCACAGGAGACCATCAGATAAAGAAGTAGGCATATCCCTTTGTGCTCTTAGGACATAAGTGCTTGCCCTGAACCTCTTTAAAAAACAACTCACTTCATTTCTAAGCATTTTGCACTTTATTTGTATCAAGTAGCTTGGGCCTGCCAATCTGCTGAAGGGATATCAGAGTTTGATATAGTTTTTAAAGCAAAAAGAAACTGGAAAAAATAATCACAAATGATGAATGTGAAAATTAAGCTACCTCTGGAGTTTATGTTTTACAAGTATGAAATCGATCAGTTTATCTCCCAGCTGATTTGAAACATATCGGATTATTTCTGATGGTTCAAGATGTAATGGTTTGAAAGCCTAACTAGAATTCTTAGAGCTTACCTTCATGAAAACCTGAGGATCTAAAGAAATAATTGTCTGGATTGATTACTATATTTCTGCTGTGGAGAAAAATAACAGCCCTGAGTCACTGCTTGCTGCTCGCATCTTCATTAATATGCTTAATATATTTCGGTCCCTAGAGCAAATTAATGTTTTTTTTCCTTCATTTATATTGTAGTTCACTTAAAGTTAGATTTTTGAACATAGCTGGATTGCAGTGAGACATCCGAGTCCAGAGACCAATTGATAGTTGTTAAAGATCATGAAGAATGGCCCATTAAAACAGTTAGTATATGACAAATAACAACGTTTGTGTTTAGTGTAGAAATTTATCAACTAGACAGAGTGCTTATTCCTGAGACCTGAATGAGAGTCTACTTGAGCCAACTTATTAATCAGTCAGTGCCCTAGTCTTAACAGACTGTCTTATTAAAGAGCTCTAGATATATTAAAATTGAACTCTAATGTGATAGATACTGTCCCTGACCCACATTCACAAACACACAGTCAGTACTAAAGACCGAAGTCTATGGAAAAGAAAAATATGTCATTTTTATTCAAAGGCCTGGGATGCTTCGCCCCACATCTCTGGCTGTGTTTAAGCAGTGTTTATCACAGACGCTTGGGGATGTGGCCACTTCTCTTGCCCCACTCCTCTGTAGGCAGTCTTGGATACCAATATATTATGACAAACTTAATGACAAGGTGCTTTTCTCACCTGCTTCTGTTTATGTAGACCACACCGTAGAATCTCCTTGAATTTACAAGCCATTATCAAAAAATAAAAATAAAAATGAAACATTCTCAATGGAAACTGTGAAAACAACTCTTTGCGGTTCTGGGTTACAAAATGGTTCCAGGCAAAGGAGGAGAACAAGATGGATGCCTTGCGCTGATGCAATCCTACTTAAGGCACATGCAGCTTGAGGAACAAAACTGAAAGCTTACAAGAAATAGGATGAGAAAGAGAAACCTAATCTCTGACCAATCAGCTCAAACAAGTTTCTTGCTGCCTCCATGTTCCAATAGGCAGCTAGAACAGAACTGGCCTGGCAACCTCAATCCTCCCCCTCTTTTTTATTTTTGGACTATAAATTCCCAATTCTCCTTGAATGCTTTGAAACACCTGCTTTTACTTGGTGCTACCCAATTCACAAATTGTTATGCTGTTAATAATGCTCTCTTTATTTGCAGTAGCAGTTCATTTGACAAAACAAAGATTTCTCTTGCTGGCAAGTGGTATGAATGTGTGAGATTCTTTGGGCCTAGAAGAAATCATCACAGCTTCACATCCCCTTAGAGTTAGAGAAGGTAGAGGCCCCTGAGGGCTGTGAGTCAGGAAGTTGAGCAGGGATGATAACTGGGTTAAATATCTTCTCAAATAACAGTGCCTATCAGTGGGTATTGACTGGGAGTGCTGGACTGAGAAGGATGCTTGAGGCTAAGTTCAGGTACAGTGAGAAAGTAAGCCATAGTAAATGAGGGACATGGGGAGAGGGGAGAGTTTAGGGTCATATTGAAAGAGACTCTTGGCTTCTAACCTTTTCAGCCTGCTCCTGGCATGGAGCTGCCCTTCAATCACCTGGCACGGGAAAAGCGCATGTTTCAGACAAGAGCTGCTTGATTCAATCAATAACCCTTCTGGTATTGGTATAGGCTAGGTATATACCCAATAGCAATCAGCAATTAAATGGTTTACAAAACACCTGGAGTGACCTAAGTGAGAATATTCTTTGTTTTCTTCTCACCGTTTTAACACTTGATATCTGGAATCAAAGATAGTTGTTTGGAAAGAGATTCGAGACCAGCCTTCCTCACGTGGAGAAATCTTTTTTTTTTTTTTTTTTTTTTAAAAGCATCTCTGGTAAACTCCAGTCTGCCAGTGCAGAAACAATATGATGAAACTTATCCGCTTCTAAGGCAGTCCATATCTTTTTACATAGCCTAGGTTTTAAAAATAGTTCTTTGTTGGACTGAGTGGAAATTGGCCTCCTTCTAGATTTGACCTTGTGGCTGTGGATTTATTCTTTTGAACACAAAAATAATTCTGCTCTCTCTTCTGCCTGATAGTTCACTAATATTTACCCAAATAATATGAAGATTGTCTTTACAGGCTTGTTTATATGTTTTGTTTTTAACAATTGATTCAATTTCTCAAACTTGTTGTGGCCAAAACAAGGTTCTTGAACTTCTCTCTGAAAGTTTCTTCACCACGCTCTAAGTAACTCATCTTATTACTCGTGCCAGAAAAAAGGGGTATTGCTTAACAACCACATTTCCTCCTCCCCAGTCACATAGAACTATCATCAAATTTGGTTGATACTACCTCCAAAATAGCTTTTGAATCTCTCTTTCCATTCAATCTCCAATGACCCTTATCTTTTAGAGCTGTAGTATCTCATCTGAACTCCTCACCACTTCTAGCATCCCTCCAACAGATTATTCACACAAAATCAGAGTGATCTTTGTAAAAAGCATATTTCCTTAACTTACTCCTCTAGCTTAAAATTTTTCTCCTGGCACTTAGACTCCAAGTCTTCATGGCCTAAATTGGCTACAACAATCTGCCTTGCTTTCTTCTCACACCATTCTCTCCTCATTCATTGTTATGTTCTATTCACATTTGCCTTCATTCCATTCCTCACATTTACTAATAAGCTCTTTTCCACCACAAGGGCCTTGATTATAAGACCTTGCAAATGTGATTCTCATTGGAGTGTCCCTTTCCCCACTCCCTTTTAATTAATCTGATTTAATAAATAATTTTTTTAGAGAAGTCTTCCCTGACTATTTACCCCATCTCAATTAAATCAGATCAGTTAACTTTTTCATTGTAGCCTTTCCTTTCTTTTCTTATCACTATTTCTTATCAAATGTTTATTATGTGTGATTATTTGTTTAAAGTGTGCCTCTTTCTCCTGAGTCTAAAGTACTTTAACAAAGGGATAAAGGATCCTATTTTACTTTTTATATCCTACTTAAGCACAGTGCTTACCACAGAGTAAGGGTCAGTGAATATTATTGAATAATAACAGTAGTGACCTATATCAATTACTTATATTTTCCCTTTTCTAGGCCAAACACTTTAATTCCTTCACTGTTTCTCATATGAAATGGTTTTTAAACCCCTCACCAAGTTGGCCCTATATTTTTGACACACTGTGTTTTGTCAATATTCTTCTATAAGCATAGCAGACTTATTGCAATACATTAAATGTGCTCTAATAATTGCACAACAAAATAGAACTATTTTTTCCACTGTCTTTCTCATGATATCTATTAATTTAGCCTAAGATGATGGTATGCTTTTTTAGCAGCCATATCTCACCATTATTGCATATTAAACTTATGGTTATCTGAAGCCCATTAATCATTTCCTTCTGAAATAAGTTTCCTAGCTAGAAAGCCCCATTCTAACAGTGTACATTTAAGGTTTTAAACTGATGTACATAATTATGCACTTATCCTGTTCTGTTATCTTTTATTGCTTTTTGTCAGATATGGTATTAATTATTTTTTTTCAACTTTGTTTCACATATAACCTGGAAAAACATATTTATTTTATTCATATTCAATGAGGAAAAGAAAAGAGCCAAAGATAGAAACCTGTGTTGCAGCAAATGAGAACAATTCTCTTTTCCCATGCCCGGGTAGGGGTCAAAGATCCACACTTTTTGGTTATCTATTGATATCTATCTTTATCACATAAAATATAAACATAATTTTTTTAAAAAATAAGCTTTACAAGTGTTTTTCAGCATTTACTTTTTAGATATGCTGGAAGAGTTGTGGTAGCCCATCTAAAAAACAGTCAAAAGCATTTTAATTCTTTAAGTTTTTAAAGGAGTATTGTGCCTCAATCATTTGAAAATTAATTTAAATGTAAAAAGTTAAAATTGTTAAAGTCGTGTAATCACTGTAGCTTATGAAATTTAGTTATACATGCTCAGATAGTATTTAAAAGAATAATTTAAAAAAATGACCCTGGAAGGCTTAGAAGACAAAATGGTATATAGGTTTTATTTTCCTTTACAATTATTGCCTGATTCTAAGAAATAATAGTAATGGATGAAATTTTTTTAAAAAGTCAGGAGAAATTGACTCATGATTATTTTAGTCTTTCTAGACCACTCACTAGAAATGTTCACAATTCCATTTCCATTAGAAAGCATTTGTTGAACAAACCTCTATGATCATCACAGTAGAAATGTTATTCTCAAGCACAAGTTGGCACACTAGTTTTTTGAGATCAATAGGAAAGAAAGAGAAGAAATTCTCCTAGTTTCATGAGAAATTTTCAAATTTTATGGCCTCTCTTATGATACAGACTGTTATAAAAAGAATCTGTGTTTCTATTTAAGATTATGTGTTTTGGTGAGCCATGGCTAAGCATGGAGAAGCATAGGCAAAATGCTGAGTTTACTGGAGATGTGCTGGCTTGGAACATGCCATCAAAATTCTTTCAAATAAACAAGCAAATACTACCACCAATTGATGGGCATAAAATAAATGTTACATGTTATAGAACGGTGGAAGTAGGTGGAAAAAGACAGAGAGTTTAGAGTAGTTGAAAAAAGAATCTATTGAAGAGAGGGGAGCTGCCTCAAAGGGCATGAATTATGCTGAAAGTTTTTTTTGACTGATCTAGGTTTGCAGCAGGAAAACTATTAAATTAAAATAGCTTTTCCAATATAAATCTAATATTAACTTATGGAGATACTATTAGGTATATTTCTTAGATAATATATTTTAAAAATCCCTGAGTTCAGACCACCCTGCCATTGCTGTTATTACCATGGCTATTCCTGCAATATTAATAATAGTCACCATTTACTGAATTAACATGTGTCTGTGTGCTGAATTCTTTTTGTATACCATTTCATTTATCTATACAACAACCATGTGAAGTAGGATTAGTAGATATTAGTATTGTCCCTATTTTATAGGTAAACATGAGAATTTGAGAGGTAAGTAACTTATTTAAGATCTCACAGCTTTGAAATGTTAGAGGCAAGATTTGAGCATGGACCTTTCTGGTTCCAAAGCCATGTTCTTAATCTCTAAGTTCTATTGAAGTAAATCTTTGGTATTTACCTAAATTAGCTGCTTACACTGAATTTTATTAATCAGAGATATGCCACATTTTGACTTGACTTTCTCTTCATGGAAAAGTAATGAGGTATACCATTGCCAAATGTAGTCATCAATATTACTATTGAAAGGTGTAAAAAGTGATGTGAATGGTAGTTTTAGAGTTTCATTGATTAGTAGCAATCAACAAATTTACCAACCAATCTACTTATTATTCAGTTGTACAGATGTATTTTCATACTTTGACACTGTAATTGAGTGTATTCACAATCCTTTTTTTTTTTTTTTTTTTTAAGATTTTATTTATTTTTTCATTTATCCCCCCCTTGCTGCTTGTGCTCGCTGGGTCAGCTAACCACGCCGTGCGGGCGGGCTTGCCTTCACCAGGAGGCCCCGGGAACCGAACCCGGGGCCTCCCATATGGTAAACGGGAGCCCTACTGATTGAGCCACAGCCGCTTCCCTGTATTCACAATCTAAACACAGAAATCTATCAGTGATTTAATTAAAGGCATCCATCTATTCCCTTTAAATCTGGAAGCTGTGTGCCCCTATCTTATTGCAAATATAATATTTGGTGTATTAAATAAACAAACATTAGACTTTGGAAATATTTACTGATGTAAATGTGGAAATATGCCTTCATTTGGGCACATGTATATATTCATGATACTATCTTGGCATGTCTTCATCAAAATGTATACCTTATTGAAATATATATACATATACATATATATATATATATATAATCATGCCAAGTTTCATAAACACATAAAGTACGTTTTAAAACACATTCACCAATATAGACATAAGTAAATAAGCATATTTTCACCATACTAACACATGGTTTTCTTCAAAGAATTTTTTGTTTTCAAATAGTTATATTTTCAAGCCAGGAACTACATTTATCTATTTAACCCACAATGCCTGAAATAATATCTTCAGAGCTGTTTAAGCTAAATTCAAACACCAAAGAGGATATTACTTTCTAGAGGTAAACTTGAATTCATTCAACAACAAATCTTAATAAAACAGTTATTATGTTCCATAAACTATGCTAGATATTAGCAATACAAATATTGCCACTCTCATGAGATTTATAGTTTAGTATGGGATACAGAAAATCAAACCAAGCATTAGTGTTCAGAAGGATAAGTAGTATGTGCACAATGGTCTGGCAATACAAAAAAATGCCATCAAAATCAGATGACAAGTCAGAGTAGCTCTCCTAAACAAGGGGATGTGTGTTCTTAGCCTTCTGAAGCATGAAAAGGAGTTAGCCCAATGCAGGTTGGGATGTTACAGGAGTGGGAACAGGGAGGGAGGTGTTTTAGGATTTAAAGAGAGTGAGAAAATGAAGAAACATCTTCTTTTCTCCTTTGTGAGGGGTTTTTTCAATCTCAGCACCACTGACATTTTGGGCTAGATAATTCTTTGGGGACTGTCCTATACATTGTAAAATGCAGCATCTCTGGGTTCTACCCACTAAATACCAGTAGTATAACTCCCCACAATCTGCACCTAAAATGCCTCTAAATGTCCCCTGTGGGACAAAATTGTCCCTGGTTGAAAACCACTGGTATAAGCAAAAGGAGACCTACGTATACATGGGTAACAGAATAACTAACTAACACAACCTTGTCAAAGAAAGGGGAAATTATATTTGCCATCTCTCAGCAAGTTGCTCCTTAGATGCTCTAAATTTAGGTGGATGAGAAATAGTTATGTGGTTTTCCTATGTCTTTCGCACCTACCTGGGATCACTGGTGTTTATAAGTCAGGGATTGCCTATATAGGTATGACGAAAGGAAGAGGTATGCATGTTCACATACACACACACACACACACACGTATGCTGCAGAGACACAAATCCGAACATTTCTGATTTGGTCATGATATTTAATGATCATCTAGAGTAGATAGCTTTCATTCCTAGAAAACACTTCATCACAAACTTGCCAGAATACAATATATGTCTTCTTGCAGAAATAAGAGCTGAAACAACCTTAAAAATACTATGATCCTGTGTGAATTTCAAGATTTTAAAGGAGGAACATCTGTTTGGTGAAGTTTCATAATTTTCCTCTTTGAAAGAGAGAATTGCTATGAAAATGATAAAATATGATTGGCTTTAAACACAATATATCCAACTTTAATCATTTTCTAAACCTAGAGATATTTTTAGATGAAAGCAAATCATTTTGTGAAACTTAAGCCTACCCAGAGGAAAGGTATTTTTGTTTGATCGTGAACATCAAGTGAATTTGTTCACCAAACCATTTATTCCAAAAGGTAATTAAAATAATGTAAAATTGATCCAATATATGTTTAGCAAAATTAACTAATTATAATCCCCTTAAACCATTTAACCTTTATAGTTCCCTTAAAAATGTTTGATTTTCTTTGGAAAAATAAAAAGGTGGTGCCTCCTTGTCTGCCTTTCCTCCCCTTCCCTTCCCTTCCTTTCCCTTTCCTTTCCTCTCCTTTCTTTTTTTTTCTCTCTCCCCTTCCTTCCTTCCTTCCTTTCCTTTCCTCTCCTCTCCTCTCCTCTCCTCTCCTCTCCTCTCCTCTCCTCTCCTCCCCGCCCCTCCCCCTCCCTTCCTTCCTTCCTTCCTTCCTTCCTTCCTTCCTTCCTTCCTTCCTTCCTTCCTTCCTTCCTTCCTTCCTTCCTTCCTTCCTTCCTTCCTTCCTCTTTTTCTTTTTTGGTAGATGATCTTACGCCAGTAGTATATAAAAGCTGATGTAGCAAATAGAGTAGATAAACTATTTAGAGGAGAAAATTAATTTCCCTCTAAAGTCGAAAGCACATATAAGAAGGAAAAAGAAATGTTATATGATGAGGAAACAAGATTCCTGACTTTTTGGTAATAGCAGTGAGTTCTGCTTTTGGCATTGTGTAGTTAACACCTGAGTACATACACCAAACCTCTAAACATAAAAGAAAGGTGTAGCAATTATCTTCCCTCAGGTATTTAGATTGACTTATAGGCAAAATAAATAAAGCAGTATTTGTTTTCAACTGCTTTCCATTTATTCAAGTCATTGTCAAACATAACTTAAAAAGTTCAATAAATTGAAAAATCTAATTGTCTGGCACTAGTTACATTTATTTTATACATATCCATTCTAATCTCAGACAGAAATACTGAGTAGATGTCAAGATTGGAAGGGTTTAGAGGGGCTCCTAAGTGTCCATGAGAGGTATTAAATAGTTATATAAGAGAAGAAATGTGCTGTGACAACTCCATCCTTTATAAAGAGTGGAAGAACTAGGAACGACCTCAGGGAAAATGTGGTAGAAGCAACCATAGGCCCTTAGGGACTTTCAAATTCACATCTGTCTATTATTAATTCATTATAACTTACTGCTTTATTTTGCAGATAAAATTGTCATTTATATCATTCCAAAAAACCAAATGACATTATAAAAGACATCCAGTGGTAAAAGTATGAACAGAAATATCTGTCACTGCTACACAAAGACAAACAAGTTACACATGTGGAAAAAATATCTGTGAATAAGATTTTTGATTGCAATGAAGTAAGTCACCCATTTTACTGAGGTTAATTTGTTGACTCATGATTTCCACTTATCCAATGATATCGAATCACATGAACAAATCTCTACATTTAATCAGGTTTTTTTTTTAATTTTTTTATTGAATCATGACCTTTAATCCACCTTCTTCTTGATTATGAATGACAGTGACCTTTATCTAATTTAAAGCAGACACTCTGATGCAAAAATATGCAAACTACACATGTAAATTCTGAATCAAATTGAAGATGTGCATAATCTACTGGTGAGAAATTATTTCAGCAGACATTTACATTAAGGCCGAATGAGGTATTTGAGAGTAACTGAATTAGTCAGCATACAAATGATTGGTCAGAAAAGTTGCAAAGACCAAATGCTGTTTATATTTTCTCAGCTTCTATTTAGAAAACTGAAATGTCAAAATATGTATCAATTTTTATTATTCTACTCAGCATTTTATGGCATTAAGGAAATGATCACAATATAATAAACTCAGACAAAATTATTTTCAGAGGGTTTGGCAAACTGTGCCTGAATATTCCATTCATTTTCATTTCGATTCATTTTCTGCTGCACAAAAACCTGGTGAAATTCAGTCATGGCATGGGTGGCATGTTGACTTCCCTGAGACTATTTTATCTTATATTAAAGAGGAACTTTGTGCTTAACAGCAGCTGGCAGTTAGTAGTGTTTCCAGGATATATTTAGAAATTACTATCTCAAGGAAACATTCTAAAAGAATCAAAGAAGCATGCTTGCCAGTCCTGCCTCTCTTGCCTCCCTTTCCACTGTCTCTTCCCTTTTTCTGTGGATTAATAGAAATAGTTCTGAGGTGACATTGCCAAGGGCAAACCCTGCCCTGGTCACTAGCTAAAATGCATCCTAATCCTACAATCCACTCTGTGCTTTCTCAAGCCATTCCATCCTACGCAGGGCTGTTAATGCAAACTGGTGCGTCTCAAATCATCCTTGTTTTCTATATGTACAAACACACCCAAATCTAAGAATACTGCACATGTTTAAAACACATGATCCATACGTCTGTGTTTTATTATATAGATACACGTGTACTTGGGTTTATATCTGATGAAGCTTATGTCACAGCAGGAAGCCTTTGAGAGCATTTCGCTGTCAGAGCCCCACCAAACAGTACCTGGCACGAGCATGTACTTTCACGATTAACACCAGGGGGTTGTCAGATTGCTATTTCTGAAATAAACAGATTTACCCTGACAGATAATCAGCATTTTGTACTGCCTAATACATGTTTATCTTCCACTATTGACATAATTACACTAAAAGTGCACTTAATATAATCTTTCATAGGAAATTAAACAGGTTTTAACAATATACTTATAATGGATTGGGGACAGAGTTGAGGGAGAGAAATATCGATATTAGATGTTTTGGGAGAACACATACATGAAGTAATGACGAGGGAATCATTGAGCATCGGGAAAAATCAATAGCAGTTTGCGTTTAAGGAATTCATTTACATGGAAACTAGAAAAATCTTACAAGCTGTGATTAGCTCATACCCTGATGCTACTTCTCTTCTGATATGTGTCCTGTGCTCACTTCACTCATATAAAAAGCTAAAAAGAAGACTGTTAGGATGAATTTTATGTTTGGCTAATGCATAGTCAACTCTTTCCAAAGTCTGCAACTTGGCTTTTGAACATGGGTATAAGAAACTCACAGGAGTTAGCACAGATATGACTCCTAGAAGGAAATTGAGCAAGCTCTATAACTAGCACCCATCGTGAAATACCTAGAAGCACTGACAAGCCATTTCAAGAGCCATACAAATTAATATATGTCGGTCAATAGGCATCAAGCCTTAAGGATATTAAATCGGGACCTGAGAAGCAGAGTTAGGTGAAAATATTCATTTTAATCAAAATTATAAATATAACCCCCAGCACAAGAAGCATTGGTTTTTTTTAAAGGATATGCTGCTAACGACTATGATCAGCCTCACCGCCATATGAGAAGTTCTAAGAATTTTAAGTATAACTATGCTTGGATACTATGATATGTTTAGTAACAAGTTAGGATCAGGACTTTACTGTCCCAGGATCTCTTCTTTGCTTGACTACAAAACTTTATGAAATTAAGCCATGCAACATCTAAGTACATATATCTATGAGTGGGATCCAAGGTAATGCAAATTTCATTTTGGACCGCAAACCAACTGAGGATGGGGAAGTACTTTCAAATGTCTTTTGTTAGCTCCACATTGTTTTCAGCATATAATAGACATTATAACATTTCTTGATTATAAAATGAGAGGTGGGTATTTTCATTTCCAGTTTACAGATGAGGAAGCTGAAGATCAGATTAAATGATATTCTCAATAAATAGCTGGAATTCCAAACAAGGTCTGTCTGAAGCAAGTGCTCTTTCTGTTTCAAAATGCTTCCTCTGTAAATTCAATTTACATGAGTTTAAATGCCTTTGATTTTTGTTTTCTAATCAAGGGTGAGGAACTTTAAACCACGGTCCTAGGTTCCTTTCATCAATTAGAAATAAGCAGCAATCATCTGCAGATTTCTCTGTCCCTCTGTGAATCCAGTGAAATCCTGGTAGCCAGTATGCAATGGCCTTTTACTTGCTAATCAGAAGGATTGCAGGAATAGTCTAACATAGCCATGGCTGAGGGATGAAAAATGAAATGACTGAGAGCTGAAACAACAGAATGCAACTAGCATGAGTCTAGAGTGTCCCAGTGAGTAGGGGAAGCCATTCGTTTTGGCCTTTACCCTGAATCTTCCCAGAAACTGAGAGTTTTTTGTGTCCCCTGATCTCTGGCACCCAGAAGAGATATATCTGGGGAGCCCTGCTTTCCATCCAAGGTGCTTTTCTGGCTTTGCTCCTGCCAGTGCTGCTTCCTGGGGCCCAAGTCTTTTTCCACACATCACAGCCTTTTTCTAGGAGTGTCCTTGGTTGACACGCATTGTACCTTTGAAGATGTCCTGCAACCAGCTCTCTTGATCTGTTCCATCTCTACCCTTCCTAGCTGTTGATATCTACCTGGGTAAGACTGAATTTGCCAGATTCCTTTTAGAACATGATTCATTGTCATCAGCCTCCTCTCTGGGATTTCTTATAGGATTGATTATTCTATAGTTTGCCTTAAAAGCCACCTTATTTCCTCCTTGCTCTCTTTTGTACTTAGGGCCCCAAACCCTCTTAGTCTATTCTTTCCCAGGGAGCCAAAGCGTCAGGACAAAGAATAATTTCTCTTTGAGATGAATTATGATTTCTATTCCTTTTATAGTAATGAAGATTTAATGAAAGAAGTTAAAGAGCTGTAAACTATAGTTAATAAGAGATGCATGCTTAAGATTCTTCAATATATTCCAAGCCTCTCTCTCCTTGTCTCTCATATCTCTCTCTTACTCATTCCTCCACAGCCTTCACAATTACCTTATTTTCTCTTTATCTTTTTCTTTGTCCTCCAGTTCTCACCTTTTTCACTTAGTTCTTTCACCAGTTGTCTCTCCCCATCTTTTCTACCTTCTTAAATGTTGAAGAAATCAGTGTATATTGTTTTATCCATTTTAATAATTATTTTTTACTGCTTCTGTTTTAAAATTTGTAAACTTTCATATGATGCGGAAGCATAACTCCAGTGTCTGGAAGATAGCTAGATCTTAAGAAATGTTTTGAATGGATAGATGTTACTCTCTTTCTCACCGACACAAATTTATATATATACATATATATATATAACCTAAGCTAAATAGATTTCCTTTATAAAGTTCAATCTACTGTTCAAATATTAAGCAAGAATCAGCTCTGGTCTCAGCACTGAAATAAGGTCTGTGAAGGACACTGTATAAGTATAATTTTTAACCCCCAAGTAGCTTATAATTATGGCTACTTAAGAAACAAAAATATGACCCACAAAAGAACCTAGGAAATATGAAAAAAGAACATAATTAGAGGCTGACATGTGTAAACTTAGGTGCTATGAATATATAGGGCAGAGGTTTCATTGATTGTGGAGGGGACTTTTTTTTTGGGTGGGGAAGATATATAGGAGATACGTATACACATAGATAGGAAAAAAATATATGTATATATATAACAATAGCAATTTAAAAAACAAAAAAGAACACCTGACTTTAAATTTTTGGTTTAATGTTTATACAGATTTTGACTTTGTTTTCCAAATTGTGGATCCTATTAGCTAGTGAAGTTTTATTTTTGAGCTTTGATGTGTTGGTAACTGGCCAGTCTGAACCAATTGCTAATATAAGAATTACATTGTCTGATTTTTTCCCCCTTCCTATTATAAAACTCCCTCAGTGAGAAAAATCTCTTGATTTGATTTTTTTTTATTTCAGGAAAGTGAAATATTTTTACATAGGTAATTCAGTTATGCAGCAAAAGAATCTAGCAATGAGGAACACATTCTTCAAATGACCTTAGGTCAATTTTAACTCCTCTGAATATTTATATCAACACCTAGTTCATAACCATCGTTGATTGTTCTCCCCATCCCCTACTTTGTTTTCTTTCTAGGTAGGAATATCAACCAAGTAATGGAGAAAACAAATCTGAAAGAAATGTCTCAAAAGCTAAACACCTCACCCAGCAAGAGATGATAGCAGGTTAAGCACAAATTTATTCATTTCCCAACCTTGCCTATATCTATGGTTAGGTCTAATTTAACTAATCCAGGTAAAATGGATACATTAAAATAACTTTAAAGATAGATTCTCCGGTTTACTGCTCACCAGCAGGTGGATACTCTGGATATATAAGGCAGTCCATCTGCCTTATACTTCAAATAAAATCTAAAAGAATGCTGTTATCACAGAAAGGTATCAAAATTGTTTATCATTTGTTACTTAAGAAATGTGTGGCTTGCTCAGTTACTGCTGACCCATGTTCTCTACAGTTCTACCACTAGATTATGTGTTGATGCTGTTCAGAATTTTGTTTGCATTAGATATCTGGTAGCCACTGGTCAAATGAACACAGTCTTAGAATCAGATTCCTATGGGTTACATGTATAATAGTTTATCTTCCCAAACTGGGAGGAAAAACAGTGTAAGACAGTTCAAGCTATCCCAAATAAACAGACAGAAGTAAAGCCACAAATGTTTCCCTCTATAGAGCTGTTTGTGCTCATTTCTCCTCAAGGAGGTAACATCCTCCGACACAAGGACAGATAACTATGTTCAGTGCTTCACAGTCTGACCAGTTTAAGATGCATTTTTCACTTCATTTGGTTTTTTATTTTTTTAAATCTAGTTTTCTAATGTGCTGGTATATTTCACCTGAGGAAATTTCCATTCAAATGCATCCAATGCAAAGAAAGGCAGGGGAAAGGGCTTATACTACCCAGGAGATTTTGAAGAAAGGTATGACAAGACAGAAGAATATATTTTTTCTGATGTGAACAGTTGTTTGCATCAAAATTTTAACTGTTACCAGAATTTAAATGGAGTTGCAAGGAAAGTAGTTAGATAAAGCCTCGGGTTAATTTCCGTCATTACCAAGCACTTTACACCACTGAAAAAATTCCAAACATATAAAGAGATGTCAATCTTGTTCTTTAGACAGAAAAAAAAAAGGGTTGGGGGTGGGGGTGGCTCTTCAAAGGTTGTCAGTAGACAAGTCATTCAATTACAGATTTGATTTAGTTCTTAACTCCTTAAGGTAAAAGATAAACGTTCTGCAAGAGTAACCATTCCTGGCATGCATTAAATGAAAGAACTTTTAAAAACCACTATCATGGTAATACATAGAGAGTGAGGAGCTATGAAAAGAGTTGAAAACTCAGATTCAGATATTTGAATCAAGACTACAAATAGATGAATAAGTCTGATTTTGCTATGTGGGGTGGGGTAGGGAGGGCATTGTATATTTATTCATCAAAGCCAGTGTCTGAATAAATGAATGCAAATCCCAGTTCTAACATAACTGTGTCGCCTTGGCTAAGTTACTTAACCTCTCTGTACCTCAGTCTGTTTATCTATGAACTGGGAATGATGGTTGCCTCCATCTCCTAGAATTGTTATACAGATTGAAATAATCAATACCGGCAAAGTAATTAGTAGCTACTGAATTTTCACTGAACCCTGTAATCATTCAATGCATAGTAATAGCTTCCAAGATTTAGAAAATATTTATGGCATGATAGAATTCTTCTTGAGAAATTTTGAATGTCTACAGGTGATATAAGCATTGAATGTCTGTGAAGAAGCAAACATTTTCCCTTAAGCATAGTTGCAAGTTTCTCTGGCACTACTGAGTATTCCTGAAGTTGCAGAGAACTACTAGCATCTTCCATAGCATCATTTTAAGATGATAATTTATCTTTTTAACTGTACTCAGTAAAACCAGCAGAAAAGAGGCAGGTGGGAATAAGAACATGGTATTATATACAGCTACAAGTTTTACCATTTCTGTAGATTCTGCTGCAAGGCACACTAAAATGGAGTAAAATGTAACTTATCTTGAACAGTTGCTTGAATGAGTTACTAGAGGAATGGCAAGTTTACAGATGAAGCAAAAGAAGCCCACAGGAGTTGAAGGCTCTGACCATTTCATTTACAATGCACAGTAAAACCTAACTTAATGCATACAAGTTAGGTCTTTGGAGAGTTTTCTAGGAGGTTTGCTAACAAATGTGAAAGTCTGTAAAATATATGCTTTCAAAATAACTCTGAAACAATGGTTTGATTCCAGGAGAAGTGCCCTCAAACCTATCAAATACTGGTAATTTGGATGAAAAGAGAATGTCTAGTTGTTTTCATTGTCTGTCCCCCAAAGATCTACTAAACCACTTTTTATATCTAGCCTCAGCTTGACTGCTGACTGAGAGTTAGAAGGCAATCCTTTGTTCTGAAAGGGCATCCTTTAGTTTCACACTAGTCTCAAGTTCATACAAGGAGGCAATCCCACACACCTTTCCATTTGGTAATGTTTTCCTGTGAAAGGTGCTCTTCTCAAACTGGTTTTAAATATGAAAGAATCATTCTCTGACATTAGTGAGGAATCCTTTTCTTTTCCTGTACTGCTGAAGATGTGAATAGAATCCTCCAGTGACAGGGTCTGTGAAGAAGATATTCATAGACAACTACATGGTTCAGATAAATAAATTCAACTAGCCCTTCCTGGGAAGCCTCAGTTTACAACTCAGTATTTCAGAGTTTTAAAGAAATTCTAATTACTGCATAAGAAATAAGTCAAATTCTTCTTCTCTCATAGTGAAGGGCTGTTATTATCTGCAGCTAGAAAATATATATCTCCTTTTTTCTGTTGCTATCCTAGCAGAGTATCCTGCATACCAATAGGATCACTAAAATGCCACGAAGCAGAACATATTTATCTGTTAAATTCTATGTACAGTAACCTAACAAATGCCAGAGACAGAAAGATTGCCCTCTGCACAGTAATACTTGTGTAGATGTCTTCTTTATGCTAACAATGACAGGGCTTCATGCCTTGTACTGTACTCAAAAATCAGAGTGCAGTTTTTCAATAGAAGACTGTATCAAAAAGAAAAAGAACTGTACATTTTTGGCACTGGGATAATTTATGCAGATAATACATTTTTTCCCCTCAAACTCTACTAACTACAGGTATTTACCTAGAAGATGAAATCTGAGATTTACGTGCTCAGAACTATTTAGTATACCAGAGGATAATTTTTTCTTCTTTTCAGGACTGTCAACTTTGTTTACTGTTTACGTTCATTTCTATCCTTTATAAGAGATTAAATAGTCTTGTCATAGCAGCATGTCAAAACCTTCTTAGAAAAATTAGGTAATAAATGTAAAATTATATTAATAAGGAGCACTTTCAAAGACATGTTACATTTATTGAAATCTATTTGGTAACAGGAATATTTTAATTATATTTGTATTAACCAAAAAGAGGTTTTTGAGCCTGTAATTTTATGACATTTTAGTGTGTTTTAAAATTGAAATGACTAAGAGATGATTAAAATGTTATTATACATAACTTCAAGGAAACACATATGAAGTAATGTAAGCCCAGGAATTGCCTTCATAAATCAGCATGTATATTGTCAAAGCCATTCGCCTCTTAACACACATTTTTAATCAAAACTTAACCGTTTGACTATTGAAATCATTGTTTAAAAAAAAAATGATATCCACCAATGTTATATAAACATGTTTTTTTTTTTAGCTTTTTTACATTAAACTTTCTTTATAATGCAATTTCAATCTCAAAACAATAAATAACAGCATGTATATTGACATTAATTGAATCCTAACTAATTGTAATACTTCTGCATAGCAACAATTTATGAATTGTGAAGAATAAATCTATTTGACAGGCCTGTTAACAATAGGCCTTCAGTTTCCTGCTTTGCAGCAGAATAAAGTAAAATGCATCCTTTTCTTGCTGTTAAAAACATTTCAACAGTTAGTTTTTTTTTTTTCCCCACAGAAAATGCTGCAGGAAGGTTCCAGGTTAAAAAAAAAAATCTTAACACGATTGGCTATTATGCATGGTTATTTTTGGCCAGGTACACGATAAGTTAAAACATATTGAGAGATTTTTTTTTTAAGAGGGAAAACTTGATAGAAGATTATATTTCTAGATTGGAGAGCGGACACTCTATCATCTTTCAGGCATTGTAAAATTGAAGCTGGCTGCAGGGAAAATAAACATTACAATACCCGGCACTTAAACAATTGTACCTATACAATTAAGTAACAAAAGCGTGAGGCACCTGGAATCACAGCATTTGTGCCTAATGCCAGCAACAATATAAAGCATTCAAGTGACATTTGATAATGAGCAGACAGTGGAGGCATTACACACGTCTTTAGAAGAATCAGACTTCCTACCTTGAAAAGACAGATGGAGGTAAGTTCCTTTATATATATATATATAAAGTTGTAAGTAAAGCCAGGCAGCAGTTGCAGTAAATTGAGTCCTTTCAGTCACTGTATACATACAGCAGTTCTGCAATAGGGGGAAAAATATAATGGGAGGAGCGGCTGTGAACGAGTGACCTCCTCAAGCTGAGTCCTCTCTGTGAACCAAGCATTGAAAGCCACTGCTCCTGATTTGCATGGATTATCTCCACTTGAACAGATACAGAGCAGATACATTTAAATTAAGCTGGCACAATGGCAAAAAGATGGAAGAGTGAATGAATGAGGGAGAGCGCAAGAGAGGGAGAGAGAAAGAGAAACAGACACGAGATCGGAGAGCGTGGATAAGCTGGTTCTTGCAGAACAGTGTCTCAGAAGAGCTACAGCTCCCTCTTCATGTCACAGTTGTAAGATAAGAAATGTGGTCATTAAGAACTGGTTAATCATAAGGAAAAATATACCCAGATTAGCCGATGCTCCATCTGATCAGATTTTTATGAACATTTTATGATTCTTTCTGTTTTGTCATTGGGATTTTAGATGATATACCCAATAGTTTTTATGAGGAGCCAGGAAAACAAATTTGAGTTTTGAATGAGACCAGTGTTTTGGCTTGAGTGGCATAGATATCAGGGAAAAAACATAGACAATTTGTTAAGTGGAATATTTATTTGAAAGAAAATTAATCCACATTAACTTTTAAAATGCTAGTGGTTTGCACTGCAATGTAAAAAGAAAGTAGTATTTGAATATTTGTTAATGACTACCTATCTGAAAGGACCCAAATGTGCTATTAAAAGGGAGAGGGGTATTTTTTAATCCCTTTAAATTGCGTTTTTTTTTTTTTTTTTTTTTTCATATTGTTTCTCACTGGTATTACTGAATAAAAGAAATCCTTTCTATACACTGCAGATGTATCTTTCAATATACATTTTTAGTACTTACTTTTCTATTAGCATCTTCAGAGCTCTTCTGGGTGGTTATACATGACAATTATTATTTTTAAAATGAGAAAGAGGAAAGGGATGATATGATTGTAACTCTTGCCAACAGCCACTCAATAAGTCCATGGGAGAGCTCAGTAGCAAAGAATCACCCTTGTTTAGTAAGTGAACGTGGAGCCTGCCTTCTCTTTGTGTAATGGTGTCTGCAGATGCCCAAACAGTCAAGCAATTAGGTCAATTCAAAGGAAAAATCGGTCTAACCAGCTGGGTGACTGAATTGATCATAGCCTTGTAGAAACAGCCAGCAATAACTTGGTGTGAACCAAATGATGGAGGTTAAATATATTTCAACAAATGGCATTAAAACACGAGCAATTCTTGCAGAGGGTAGTAAGGAGCTCAGTTAGAATTTCACTGCTGTTGGAACTCCACATCCTGTCAGAAAGGATGAAGAATTTAAACACACTATACTTACAAGAACTCCGACTTGATGGACAGAATTGATACTTTAAAAAGAAATCTCAAGGAAAATGCCAACACGCATTTTGTGAGATTTAGCACAGATCTGGAATTTCTGAAGTGTACAGACTCAGTGACTCTAATGGTATTTAGAAAACAATTGCTTGAAAGTGAAAGGGTGAAGACAATAGTTATTTTATGTCTCTGACATCCAATAGTCTGATTGCTCTCAGAGTGGATAGGTGAGTTGTCAGGTTTTTTATATCAGTTTGGATACAGCTTGTACAAAAGATGAAACTTGGGGTGGTAGTGTTATTTAGGTCTTAATATTACTTTTCTGGTTATAAACTCTTTGGAGTCAGCGACCATAAAATATCCTTTTAAATAGCTCCCCAAATATTTGGAAATTGTCCTTTATGTAATTTAGATGTTTATAAATGTTTGTGTAAAAGATATTGAAAAAATGGCAAAATATTTTTATTCCCTATACCTGTTGTTAATGGAAAATTTGAATTCAGAAATTATAATCTTTTCAAAATTCTCATGAAATAAAAGGAAAGAAAACAAATACAAGGTAAATGTCTTGCCATATACTGGATAGTAGTAACAGTACTAATAGTGCTAGATTGTATATTGACATTAAAAACAATTCAGGTGTCCCTTCTTTATGCTGGCGGATCCTTCTGGAAGCTATGTTTTGGATTTGAGTCATAACTTTCTGGGCTCCAGTTCTGACACAAACATTTATCAGCTTTGTGACCTTGGACAAGTTACTTAACTTGTTTGTAAAATGCAGATATTAATAGAACTTTTATTGTATACTATAAGGAATAAAGCACCTGGGTAAACAATCATTGTAAGCTATTGTTATTATTATTATATCTCTGTTTTCACTGAACTTGATTGTTTCTCTTTGAACTGGGAAGTACTGTTGTGGTATCTATTGGGTGTAGAAAAAAAGACGGCCTCCTTGTCTGTTCTTGGATTTTTCTAGCCATTGTATGAGGACGCCTTCCTGGTCCCTGGCAGCCAGAAATAAAGGTACCTCTACCTTTGTGTAAAAGACAGAAATAGAAAACCTGCTCTCGGGAGAGTTAGAGTGTTGTAGCAGCAGATCCAACCTTCTGTACAGGAATAGGAAATGGCTGGTGCATTACAACCTGAAGGGTTCCCAGAAGTTCCCTGGTCCAGAAATATCTTCTTGTCTGTCTTCTCCTATTTCCTGAAATGCCATCATTAGGGGTTCATTTTGATGCTTTACTGGCGTCCTGTTTTCTATTTCAATGCACATTCTACTGGGAGAATTAACACATTAACAAATTTGCACTTAGAGTAACACGTCAATTCATAGCAGTTTTAATTATTCTATCAAAGATACTTTCTTCCTAGCGGTTAGCTGAAGATCACGCTAAGGAAAAGCCAGATTTCAACGAGGGTAGAGAGAAAGCTCTTTTGGCGTATGTAACACTGTGTGGAGATGTAGTCCTCAGGAGGATGTGCTATACCTGTGTTTGTATGCATTGGGGCAACCAGTGTATGTGGGAATCTGCAGTAGGCACTCAGAGAATAGCGTGGAGGTGCTGGCTCCCTTATACACTGGAATGAGGAACAAGTATTCATCCATCCATCCATCCATCCATCCATCCATCCATCCATCCATCCATTCATCCATTCAACAAAAATACATTGAGTGTTTTTATTAGCAATATCTTAGGCTACATATATGAAAATATATGATCCCTGCCTTCACTTTCTAGCATAAATTATGGGACACAGATATGTAAACAGAGTGATTCTAATATCGGACATCTGTACAGAGAAGAGTACAGAAGAAAGAAGGCAAAATCCACTTAGGGTAATTAAGAAGGCCTTTACAGAATATGCTACCCTGGATGTGATTTTGGAAGGTAGAGTAGGAGCTGTCCAGCAATAATGGCTGAAAGAGGAGAAGGCTGCAGATGTGTTCCAGGTGAAGACATGCACAGAGGCAGAGCAGCATGAGAAAGCACAGCCAGCTAGGGGGGTAATAACAGCCAGTCCCGCATGCTCAGAGCCCAGAGTAGCAAGATGTATGGATGAGTGGGGAATGGGGAAGATGTGACTGGAATGGAAGGAAGGAGTTGGGAAGCCAATCACAGAAAGGGGACACAGGGCATGAGCATGACAGATCATATGTACCTCCTGGGCCTTGGCCTCCTGCTGAGGACTGGAAACAGGTGACAAGGAATGCTACCCCTTCTGCAAAAAAGGGAGTATAGTGCCAATTAGATCAGAGATGTAAGTCTTCAGGGAGTTGAAATAGTCTAAAATTGTTTGTGAGAGTCTGTCACCCCATTCTCTAACCCAAAGCATTGTAGAGCATATTCATATATGAATTAAAATTAATTGTGTTTGGAGACTTTGGGGTATAGCAAATCAGAGTGGGAATCACTGCTGGAGCCCTAGAACTCATTTAGCATATAAAAAATACTGCACTTTGAAATCCTAAGTGAGACGGATTATCAGCATTAATGCCATTAATACTGATGATGGTTAATAATTGGAAAATCATATTTATAAAAACAATAATGAAAATGGAGCCAAATCAGATAGCAAACCTCCCATCTTTAATATAAAATACTATATTATAAGCTTCTCGTTCTCTTCTATTGCTTGAATCTTAGTTATTTTGACATATTTATCGAGAAAATATTGAAGTTTCTATACTTAACCAAGGAATGACAAATTGCTTCTTGTAAATATTACACTTACAGTAAAATTCACTGTATGATAAATGTTTACATAGATATTGGACCCAGTGTGGGAAATATATTTGAATTCTAATAAGGACTGGTTCAAGCTTAAAAACAATTAATAACTGTCTGTTTCCCATAAACACAATGACAAGTAAAACCTCTGAAAAGGGCACCCAGACCACAAATGATTAAAAAATTATGCTGATTAACAGAATGACTGAATACATTAGGAGTCTTAAATTATCTTTTTTTTTTAAACTACAATGATTTATTTATTTATTTATTTTTACCGGGAGGTCCCAGGGATTGAACCCGGGTCCCTCCATATGGGAGACGGACACCCAACCATTTGAGCCACATCCGTCCCCCTTAAATTATCTTTTGATTGCAGTCCCACTCCCTCTTCTCCAGGTGGAGGTGGCAAGAGTGGTTTAATTCAATAGTTAGCTCATTTCCAAATACTTCAAAACTTCTTAAAGTTCTGCGGCTACACAGGAAGTGTGTTGCTTAGGTGTCCCTTCAAGAAAAACTTTGCTTTTCTACTGCAAGGAGTGAAATTAGCTGACAGCCTCCAGCTGTTAGCACCTTCAGGATTCACCTCAAATGGAGTCCCTTAAACAGTGACCAGGCATAACTGGGTTCTTAAGGCCTGTCTTTCTGCCTAATTCAGGACTCCTCTAAGGGCAATCTTGGCTCAAGACCTTGTCACATTGCTTTGTGATCTGGGGTTTTCCCTGCCCAACCTTGGTCCTTCCAGCTTTTAACTTTCACAGGCATATGCCCTGATAAAATTCTTACACACCTAACTCCTCTGACACAGGTCCTAATAATCAACAATTTTTGCTTGAGGCAGAACTAACTTTTCTCCCTTCTTTCTTTTTTCTTCCAGTCAACTTCCAAAGAACTGAGCCCTTGCTCTTCAATATATCCATAGAACTCCTAGATAGTGGCTCACTATATGTTCCAGGAGTTACTTTCACTGAATTGCTTTGCAGAGTGCTCCTTTCTTCCCACACCTCCTGTGTACTAAGGACAAAACATAGATATAGGCACTCTACCAAACACAGCAGTGAATTGTCCAATATACTTATTAGACTAACAGCAACAGACAGACAAGCAGCACAAACAACATGATGTACTTAGATCAATAAGACTCTGGAAGCAGTTCAGGTTCTTTGCTGAAAGAAGTTCACATTAAGGAGGGTTTGAAAGATGTTAGAGAGCCTAAAAGGAGCTTACTGTTAGGTAGGGTGAATTCTTCGTGGTATATAGAGTAACAGGGAAAAATGGTTGAAGCTTCAAGAATGAAGTCATTAGAGAAAATGATTGTGTACTGGGATTTTAAATTCAATTCTTATCTCTCCCACCAAGACACTTACATGTTTCCACTGCAAAAAGAAGGATAATAACTTGCCACTGTATTCTATTTGTAAAACATTCAGAGTTTCCCAGACAATGGCATTGTTTAACGATAAAGGCATATCATCATTAATGAACACTTTGCATTTTAGATTTTGAGATTAACACCAGTAGAGAAGAAAAGAATGTTTTTGAAAATTTTTATTTCTGCAAGTCATTCCTAAAGAGACCAAGTGATTTATGCAAAGAAAACATTTTCCTGAACTCTGAATCTTAAAGAAAAATGAGTCTACATAATACCTGCTATAATCAAGAAGTATATTGCTAACCTGCTTGTAAAAACAAAACTATTACCAGAAAACTAAAAACATCCATTGCTCTAGGTTAATATAAAGCAAATGAATAACTCCCTTAAAAAGTAATCGCAAATATTTATAATGTTTTAAAAATTTAAGAAATGAAACTCAAATTGACCATTTCCTGCACACGACTACCCTAATTCAGACCTTTGCTTTGAAGCAATAGTTTGCCTCACTTGCAAAGAGCAGGTATTAGATGTTGAGTGTATGCAGATTCTGATGCAGAACTCAAGAGAACAGAGGCAGATCCTGTAATCATAACAGTTGCAGACTGAGTGGCATTTTAGTTTGTCCTCCAATTGAGCTCTCATTCATTCTTTTTTTTTTTTTTTTCACTCAGTCATTATGTTAGCCAATATTTTTTCAATGTCTCCTATCTGGGAATACAATGATGAACAAGAGATCTGTTTCTTTGCCTGGTGAAGTTTATAGTTTAGCTGAGAAGAAAGACATCAAAACAAATGATTACATTACATGATACGGTAGATTATAAATACTGCAATAATTCTTGGCAACCTTTATAGATAGGTGAAGTCTGTTTCCTCATCTCTTGAATCTGGGCAGGGATTATGACTTGCTTTGACCAAAAGAATTGGCAGAAGTGAAACTGTGCTAGTTCTGAACCTAGGCTTCAAGCGGCCTCGCAGCTTCTGCTCTCGCACTTATGGAATTGTTTGGGTGCTATGCACACAAGCCCAGGCCAGCCTGCTGGAGGATGAGACCACATGGAGAGAGACTCCAGTCATCTCAGCCTTCTTAGAAGAAGCCATCATAAATCAGCTGACCACTGCTGACCCACCAGCTAATTGCAGACCAGAAGAGCCACCCAGCTAAGCCAAATGTTAACTTGTGAACTCAGGAGCTAAATACGTGTTTTTGTTTTGTTTTCAACCACCAACTTTTGGGGTAGTTTATGTAGCAAAAGCAAATTAATGCAGATGAAGGAAAGAGCTACGATATGGATAAATTTAGCATGCAGAGAGTAGACACATGTTAATCCAATGTATTGATGTCAGGGAAGGCTGCCAAAAAGAAATGAAATCCAATATGAGACTTGAAAGAAGAGTAGCAGCTCTCTAATGACCTTGACCCAGGTGATAGAAAAGGTTTATAGGAAAGGAAGCATTTCAACCCTATACATCCATTGAGCTCACAGATATTCAGGCCAAAAAACTTCCAGTTGTCCCTGGATTGAATATTTTACATCTCATATAAAATCCTCTGTAAATTCTGTCCTCTCTATCATCAAAAATAGCCAAAATCCAACCAGTTCTCATCGCTTTCATTACTACTGTTATGGTACAGGCCACATACTCACCTGCATTAATTCTGTAGCTTCCTGTGGTCTCTTGGATTTTGCTCTATTGTCTCCCTGCTTTCCTACAGTCTGTTTACATCAGGAACTTGAATGATCCTCCTAAATACTGGTCTTGCTACTCCTTTACTCAAAAATCTCCAATGGCTTCTTATACCATTAAAAAAAACGTATAACTGCTACAGTCCTTACAGTGGCCTAGAAATCCCTCACCCTTGACCCTCTGACACATATCCTGTGCTCTACCCTTTACTCACTCCACTTGAACCACTTTGGCCTTCTTGCTCTTCCTTCAACACATATAAGGTATGGGACCTCTTCAGGCACTTTGCACTTACTGTTTACTCTTCTTAGATGCCCTTACCTCAGATATTCTAAATGTATGACTTTTTCAGGATCTTTCCAAAATGTCTTTCATACAGTGAACTCTTCCCTGGTCACTCTATGAAAATTGTTTTCACTGCCTGTATTAGTCAGGATTCTCTCAGGAAACAGAATCAACAGGAGATATCTGTCAATAATATGAGATGTTAAAAGAATCACTCACATGACCGTGGGGATGCACAAGTCCAGGTTCCACAGGCAGGCTGCAAACCAGGGGCTCCGATGAAAGTCTGATGAAAGGTCCTTAATGAGTTTCTGGGAGAAGTTGGCTGTCCAATGACGAGCTGAGAAATTCTCTCTGAATGTTGAAATCATTTCCCCTTTTAAAGCATTCAACTGATTGGATAAAAGCGTCACCCATTGATGATGCAATCTCCCTGATTGATGCAGATGTAATCAGCCATCCATGCAGTAAACTCACTGGTGATCGAAGTATTACAATTAGCCCAGTGCTTGCTGGAACAAACACCTGGACATAATTACCTGGCCGAGTTGACACATTAACCTAACCATCACACTACCCATCACTGACCTCCCACCTAGCCTAGTCCCCCTTCCTTGCCTTACTTCCCTCCACAATAGGTATCATGCTCTGACCCAATATATATTATACTTATTCACTTGTTTTTATCCTTCTCCCCCAAATAGAATGTAAGCTCCATGAGAAAGAGATTTTAGACTTTACTCACTGTTCTATGCCCAGCATTTAGGATCAATGTCCAGTAAATTATTGTTTAATTTAACAAATGATATGTTTATCATTTGAAGAAAGTATTTAAATGCAGGGAATTTGGAAACTCCCTACTTTCCCTGCTACTTCTGGGGAACATTTCCAAATCTCTCAGAAATTCCTATTAGCTGCAGAAGAGAATCCATGCTGCTAATTCTCTGGAGTAGAAGAGTAGAGATGCTCTAATTTTACAGGACAGTGACACTATTCTGTTATGGCAAGAAGATCATATACAATTTGTACTTTGAAGCCCCTTGGTTTTCACTTGTCACTTTACATTTCACTTCATCCTAGATTCCAGAGTACTGAGTGAAATAGTAATAAAGGAATAGCAGCAGTGCTAGCAACAGGTAATGCAAGATGAAATTTCAGGACTTTTTTGGTGGTTTGAAGGCAACAGGATCAAAAAGTGGCTATGCATGTAAAGTGGTCTTGGGATGAAGGACAGAGAATATGTGTCCTTTGCTGATTTTATTAGGTAGGATTTTCAAATAATTTAGGGGATATTCTTACAGATCAGTAACTGCAAAACATCTATGACATAGATGCCTGGTGATATAAACACAGAGTTTACACTAGTTTTACCAGTTCATGCTTTCTCAAGTATTTTGCTCTGTAGGAGACTATGGGCTGAAAATGCCAATATTAAAATTAGTTGCCTATTAAAATGTTATATGAATATAGTATATATTGCATACATACATACACATGCATACATATATATGTATGTGTTTATGTGTATATATATATATAGCAGTATTTCCTTTTTAAAATGTGTAAAACAATATAAATAAATAGTCACAAGACATCTTTTGTATTCTTCTTTGCCATGCTAGGAGGAAAATTGAATTTTTGCTTCCAAAGCTCTTATGACCATATCAATGCTATATGATTTTAGTAATTTTGTTTTCTTGATGCAACTCCAGAGATGTTTTCATAGCAACAAAAAGTGAGATGATGCTTCTATGCTTTATAAAGCAAGGAAGAGCTGAAATGAAAATATAAGTAATCTGCAGGAACATAAATGAAAGACTGTATTCCAGAAGTGGAATCAGTTCAACTATACCAATGTCTAACACCAGTATTTTAATTAGGGTTGTAGTTTGCGTTTGATTCAGACTGCTTATCCCTAACATACCAGGGCTGCCCAAACATCTTGGTCTGCAAAATTTAGACCGGGAATAGCACCCAAACAGGATTTGTGTAAAGATTATTGGTACTTTTTTTTTTTTTTCATATGTATATATACACTAAGGTTTGAAATTCTGCAAAAATAGCAAGAACTGTATTTTTCCTTATGTTTTGGCTGGGAGTGAAATATCACAAGAAAAGCATGTTTTTGTGTGCTTAAAATGAAAAGTTCCTACACTATTCATATATTAAAACAAGATTTGAGTGGAATAATTTTTTTCTTTTGCTCAAGACACAAACAATGAAGAAGGAGACTTAACTATCTGCTTCATTTTGATGATGGAAGATAGTGAATAAATATCTATTTAATTAAAAAAATTCAATAGATCAGGAATTTGACCATATACAGGAATATAAAAAACTCAGTGGATAGTTGGAGTAAAAAAAAAAACATCACACATTATAGCATTTCAAATATCCTGCCATAGTGTTCTCTTGGTATTTTGTAGTGAAAAGAGGATGGATGGAGTGCTATTTCATGCTTCTTGGTGCTTAGTAGAAAGACAGGGGTTTTTAAGACATTTAAAAAAGTAATTTGGAAATGCATGCAAATTAGTTCCATAATTTCAAAGAAAAGTGGTGAAAAAAGAAAATTGCATTTTATTCATTCAAACAAAAATTTATTGATCTCTTTGATGTCGCGGATACAGTGATGAGCAAAACAGATCTCATGGATTCTGCAGTTCAATGGTCTAATGGGGGAGGCAACATTAACAAGAAAATAATATCTATCTATCTATCTCTAATTACAGGCTGTGAAATATGCTTTGTAGGATACAAGTATTATGATATAAATGAATGAGGACCAGAGAGCAGTCAAAGAAGATTTAAGATATGATTTAAGTTAAAAACTGAGGAATAAGAAAAGTCATGATGAGGGGTGGAGAAAAAAACATTGAAGGAAGGGATAGCACCATGTGCGATACCTTGGTATGGGAAAATGTTTGGCATATTTAGGGACTACAAGAAAGCTGGAGTTAAAGCGTAGAGAGTGAGGAAGAGAATGGCTGAGTGTAATTGGATATGTAGGAAATTCAGACTGTTCTGGAACTTGAAGCCATGAAAAAGATTGAGCTTTATTTTAAAAGTTCAATATGAAGACCTTGGAGGGGTTGGCATATTGCCTAATGATGGGTTGAGGTTTGGTGGAGTGTCTTCATCTAGTTTTCACTTTTTGATCACTCTTGGCTGCTGTAGGGGATGGACTGAGGTAAAGGCAAGAGTAGACATGGGAAAACCAAGGATGAGGTTATTTCTATAGTAGAGGTATAAGATGATGGTAGCTTGGACTAGGGGTGAGAGTAATGATAGTAAATAGGAATGTACAGATTCAATATGCAATCTGGAAATAAGGGGAATAACAACAACAAAAGACTTGGTAATGGGGGGCTGAGGAAAAAAGAAAACTCAAGAATTTCTTCCAAGTTTCTGGCTTTCATTTCATGACCAGGTCATTTTCAGAGATGGGGAAGAACTAGGTTGGAAAGGAATGGAAAAAATTTGAACATATTATGTTTGCAAGACCCATGGGACATCCCATGAAGAATGTAGGCTGTTGGATATATAAATCAGCTCAGTGGAGAAGCCTGGCTTAGTGATATGAATTAGGAAATATAATTACAATCAAATAAATTCTCTGTTTAAACACCCTCAGTGGATTCCCATTAATATAGCAAACAATTCTAGTTCTTTAAGGTGTCATTTGAAACCCTTCTGCCATCTTACCTTTACAACATTATAGGATTTGTGACACATGAAGTTATTTTTCCTGGATTCTAGAATGAGTTAACATATAAAGTGACAAAAGAAAAGTGTAGTGCTAGATTGTTCATGTGATCCTCTCCCATCAGTAAGATAGTGTCCTCTGTGCATTCACACTTTTTTTTTTCCTCAGTAATAGCAGTTAATAGACTACATCACTGTTTATCCATTTATATTTTGGTTTACTCTACTAGTACAAGCACTCATCATGGACGTAATGATACTTATTCATCCTGTTATGTCTAAAGCCTAATACCCAGGGCCTAGAGTGCTTAACGCCTAGTACATGCTTAATGAATCTAACTGGCAATACATACTAAACAGAGCAAAGAAGAATTAAATTTGCTTTGAGAATTTTATAGACTATATGACTCAATTCAGGAGTATAGAGAGCCTGATCTAGGAATTTCTGCAGAGAGTAAACTAAATGCCAAAATATGACTTATTTGATCTTCTGTGCAATGTGAAATTGGAGTACTTACCAGGTACTGGCTTGGCATTGACAGTTCTGAACTCCCCTGACATCCTTGGGTCAAGGAGAGAGCTGAAGGGAGGGGATGTTGTAAGAAAAAGAGACCTGAGGTTCTTTTTAAAGTCCCAACTTAGTCCTCACACTTGCCATTACTAGAACAAATTGGCACCATTTTTTTTTCCATTTGTAAATATATTTAGGTTGCTTCTTGGAGATTCCTTTCCTTCTTCAAGACTGTCTTGGAAGTTGTATTGTCAGGGTTCTCTCGGGAAACAGAATCAACAGGAGATATCTATCAATAGTATGAGATTTTATAAGAGTATCTCATGCGACCATGGATGCACAAGTCCAGGTTCCGCAGGCAGGCTGCAAACCAGGGGCACTGATGAAAGTTCCATGAAAGGTCAATGAATTTCTGGGAGAAGTTGGCTGTCCAAAGATGAGCTGGGAAATTCTCTCTGAATGTTGAAATCACTTCCCCTTTTAAGGCATTCAACTGATTGGATACAAGCATCACCCATTGCTGATACAATCTCCCTGATTGATGTAGATGTAATCAGCCATCCATGCAGTAAACTCATTGGTGACCGAAGTCCATAAATGCTCTTGTATTAAAATTAGCGCAGTGCTTGCTGGGCCAAACACCTGGACACAATTACCTGGCCAAGTTGACACATTAGCCTAAACATCACAGAAGTGAATCTTCAACTGATTTTATTTCTATGACAATAAGTTTTGGAGTCAGGGAGTACATTTTATGCTGCATTCCCCAGGGATGACCTTACCTGGGCATAAGTCCTGTTCCCGTTTCGCCTGGTTGTTCTTCAAGAGATAAAAAGATCTCTAGAATCATCTGGTCTCTAAGTGGGAACAAGCTTAAGAGCCTCTGGAGTAGCTAATTTCTTAGCTTTAAATGATTCTGAATACCACAGTGGACCCCAGAAGACTCAAAAGTTTTGGAACTACTTCAAAATTCAGAATGTGAACTGAGCAATGTCTGGTGAAACCTGGTAAACAAAAAAGAAAAGGAAACATGAAGGACAGCAGCTTGAGCTTATGTTTCATGAATTTTTTCCTATTGTGTCATAAAAGGTAGAACTTGGAATAAGGGTTATAAATTTAAGTGTCTTCACGGCCAAGAAGCTAAAGTGAATGCATATTAGACGATAGGCATAGTGCAATGAGGCCAATAGTGCATGCCCAGCACAACCCAAAAACATACAGGGTAGTTTAAAACATCAAAACATGTGAGAGTGAGCATTTAAAACTATACATCAGGAGGCGGCCCAGATGGCGTTAGTGTAGGAGGGCGCACACTGCAAGCTCCCAGAGCAAGGCGGATTGGGGACGGGGTCCTGCCCAGGGGTCTGTGCTGTGCACGCGTGGAGTGAGAGGCTTGGGACATCTATCTGCGCGGATCGGCGGCGTGGACAGAACAGTGGAGATTCGTGAGTTTTGAGGCTGCCGGTGGAGGTTGGCACAGGTGGCTGAGCCCCGCGGTTAGGAAAAAAAAAAAAAAAAAACGGCCATTTGGAGCCGCGGGCGGGGCGAAAAAGTTTTATTTTCTGGGGATCTGGCTGCCTGGCGCCCCTTGGACCTTGTGTGAACAGAGCAAACGAGCTAATCAGCTCCCGGTGAACCGGAGGGGGGATTTTGGTCGGGCAACGCAGCTGATTTCCCTAGCCACCCAGGGATAAGACCGGGGCCACTGCGGAGCCAGGAGAAGGGACACTTCCCAAAAAAGGGAGGGTTCGGTTGGAAGACAGGGAAGGGTATTTTATATTTTTAGACATCGATCTGGCTGCCTGCACCGCCCCATAGTTTTGGGGAGCAGATAAGCCGACCTGAAGCAGCATCAGGCTGAGAGCAGACGCGAATCTGCACTCAAACTGATTTACTGAGCAGCCCGGTGACGCTGGAGCTCGGCGCCAGAAGGGGCGGAATCTGCCATCTTTAGCACTCCTCACTGACTAACATCAGAGCTTCAGCTAACCTGGGGAGTCCGGAAAGTGGGACGTGCTTGATTAATTTCCACGGTCCCAGCTAGGGTCCCTTCCGTAAGGGGGTTGGTCTACAGGAGGAATTATTTTGGGTCCTGCATTTGGCTAAAAAAAAAAAAAAAAAAAAGTGAGGTCACCTCAACAAATGAAAAATAAATTCTTTTTAATTTGGTTTAATAGCTAAAAGCTGCTTCAGGACCTGCATATAGAACCCTGTGGGGAAATTCATTGATAAACACAAGTAGGCAGGAAGGATCCACGTGGACCCTAGGGGAATCACTGACCCCCCTTAGCTCTGTTTGACTGCTTGCCTGTGTGGATCTTTGGTTTCTCTCTGTTACTTTGTGGTCTATTGCTATTATTCTCGTTTTCATCCCCCCTTCCTTTTTCCTTCTATTTTTTTTTTTTTTTTTAAATAGGTGCTGCCAGCTGGTCACTTATTTGCTGGGCTTCTTATTCAGTAATTTCCCACTCGCTGTATATATTGATTCTGTATTACAAACTATCGCTTATCCTTCCTGCATTTTTCTGCCTTCTGTTTTCTGTTGTGGCTCTTAAAGACAACATTTTTTCATAGGCCCACAACTTAAGGGTGTCAATTTCTATCCCAACTATTTTGTTTTCTTCCTTTTTTTTTTTTTATTAGTATTAACTTTTTCCTTTCAGACCTTTCTCTACTATTTCTCTCCCTCCTCATAATTCTAGCCTTCTAAATCGCTATATATATATATTCCTCCATTTGTTTTCCCAGTCCATCGTAGGAACTCCAAATTTTTTCCTAGTACTCTACACTGCCTACTCAAGTTAAATATTCATCTCATTAAGTCTCATTTTGCCCCTCTTCTAACTTTTATCAATATTTCTATTATCCTTCTGCCTTCCTTACATCTTTTGATTCCTCTGGCCCTAACCTTTTGCCTTCAAGGGAACATAGAAAGAAGCAAGGAAATAAAATAAGAAGAAAAACTGCCAAAGAGAAAACTTAACTCACAGGCAGAACCAACAGCTAAATAAAATTCTAGAGCATAGAGAAAAGCTAATCAACTGAACAAACCCATCAAGATAATATGATGACCAGAGGGCAACAGAAAAATACAAATGACTCTGAGAAACTGGAAAACATGGACCAGTCCAGTGCACAAAATAAAAACCAGGAAGCAATGCAGTACATCGAACAACTAATCAAAGCTATCCAAACAAATATCATGGACCAACTTAAAGAACTGAAGGAAGAGATTAAGGATA